>OY744516.1:195956437-195963937 GCA_963556195.1 Sepiola atlantica
TATATATATATATATATATATATATTCATGAAATATTTTTTGCTGACGTGCTAATTATACATTTTAAATTTCTCACGTAATTTCCACATGAAAAAGTGCATAATCCAACATGTTTAAGTGGACTTGTGGTTTTTATCTTAATAGTTCATATGGCATTATTGATGGAAAATACGATATGATAAAATAGGAAATATTTTCATCATGATAATAAAGTCACTTGTAAAAAAAAGTACCACAGATCACATATATCAGTACGCAAGTGATTGATACGCACACATATTAATTCTCGTTTGTATTTTTGGAAAAATATTGCTCAATATTTTTTCAATGTTACATTTTTTTTAAGTACCACAAGATAATAACGAAAAATTACAGAAATAAACAAAAAAAACTATATCATGCAATCTATTATATTTAATTTAGCAGTTATGTAAGTTTTATAATTTTCGTGAAATTTTCTGACAGGAATATATTTTTTGTTATTATCTATTATTCACATACGTTTTAAGCATTGGGCATTTACCGAATCACATCAATTGGGCAAAGGTATTTTTATATATATAATTTTTTATAAATATTTATTATCCACAGACATATGTGTCATGTTCACATACTTATCAGTGTGGCTTATATAACTATAAACGGTGGAAGAATTAGGACATCTGGGCTCGAATAACTCAAATTCAACACTGTAACCACTCTGTCACCATGACAGTTATATTTAAATGTGATAGAAATAAACTTTATATTTGATTTACGAACATAGTAAGTCTCAGAAAGTGTTAGATTTACCAAGAGAGAGAGAACTATATATATATATATATATATATATATATATATATATATATATAAAGGAATATTGAAATAATTAAACAAAAGTAAAGTTACATACTTTACAAGTTTATTATAATCATCAGGTGTTTAAACAAGGAAGAAAAGAACATTTGAGAATGCTTTTTAAACTGGATTTTCAAAGAATTCACTCTTATATGCAGAAGGAAACCCCCTTAATTTCCTAATTATTAGTAAGTATTAATTTGAAAAAATTACAACACAATGTTAAATCATACTTAAAGCGAATTAATAAATAAATAAACAAATAAATAAAATATATATATATATATATATATATATATATATATATATATATATATATATATATATATATATATACATTTTGCTTATTGAAAATGCATAGAATTTAAGGCTTAAGGGGTCTTATGAAGAAACTTAAATATGCGAATCTTGTTAATTGGTGCCCAATGACTCTGGAGTAAATGTAATGCAAATCTTATATATATAAATCTTCAAATGGGAGATTGTGTCTATATTTTAACCCCTAAATCATTTAAAATACTCTAAAGAAACTGTAATTTAGGGAATATTTATTAATCGATGTATATTTCATAATGTTTAAATTGCACAAAAATCGGAAATATTTGAATTCTTGCGAATAGTTTCCACAATCTTTTGCTATCTTTGCAATAAAGTAAATATAGTCGACAGTTGGACCACTTACACATAGCAGCTCTACTTAAAAATCCATAATGATCAGGTAATTAGTTTAGGAGTGCATTCTGTACATACAAATATATCAACATATAAACATACCGATCTATTTTTCCTCTTTTGTCTATAATGGACAATTCAAATATTTTTATTTATTGCTTTCTTTATTACTTTTGAGTGATACTAAACACAAAGCGAACGAGAACGGACGAGACGGAAGCGAGAGTTATAGAAACGATAAGAATAAAGGTATGTGGTATACAGCATAAAGAGGGGGAAAGTGATAGAATGTTAATAAGAGATCGATAACTTGATGATTAAATTGCAAGTTACGGATAATTAGAATGATTTAAATGGAAGTTTTTGTTTTATAGTTCGATCCAGAAATTGTTAAAAATATATATGTCTCTATTTATATTCATTTCTTGTGGGAATTTTTCTCCTGTCGCTTTATTTTATCGTTTTTTTTTTCATGTATCGCATAAAATGTGATATTTCTCAAATTATTAACTATCTGCCATTACATATCGTGAACAATTTCTCTTGTACTTTTTACAGCCTGCTCGAAATGAAATTATCATGTAATTATTTTCAACAACTCGATAACGTAGTTCTTTCTTTTATCTCTGCAGTTTCAACCAACGAACCTCCCATCCTCCTAAAGTCATCGAAAATCATTGTGAAAGCAGAAGACACAAAAGTCGGTAAGTTTTCCTTTTCTTTTACGATTTTCCATACAAAATCAAAACCAAAATAAACCTGAGACAAGATTTTCAGATTATTTTTAGATCATTTCCAAAACTGTCTCTAATAAAATTTTCCAAAAATTCACATCCAGTTATTTGCGCAGTAAAAGTCATAGTTTTTCATAAATAAACGAGACCTGTTGTTAGTTTGGCCATCTTTTCTATTCTGCGAGTCACTTCACGTTACAAACTTCAAAGTTATCTACCACTTACTTGAGTCAATTTTTCTACTCATAGTCAAGTGAATTAATTTTATTTGCAAGGGAGACAATCCACAAACTGAGTGAATAGTTCGACTCGCGGTGGTTGCACAATTACATTTTTTGTGAACTTATCAAACAAATGTTTTTAGATACTATCATGTTTTAAGGTATTTCAACAGAAAAACTCTAATTAATTTTTTTCTTTACAATAAATTTTTATGAAGAAAAATGTGCCCATATATATTTAGAGGGAGGTGAAGTAAATTGTCAGAAAAATAAAACTTTAACTAGCTATAACTTATCTATTCTTTGGAATTTTAAAATGGCACTTTAGAATACATGAAGTCAAACCTTTCAAAAGAAACCTGTTCTATGTGTTCTCTCTCAATCTTGATGCAGGCCTCAATCCGACCTCTGAAAGAAGTACAGGTCTTCTTTATATCTTTTTCCGGATCGGTCGTGTGTATGACCTTAGAAGACATCCAGTGGTGAAGCCTCAATTTGGGATCTGCGGGAAATGTGAAGTTGCCCCTTAGTTGCCATTGCTCACATATCCACTTTGGCCCAGATTTGTAGTACCTGTTAGGGCCCCATCTATGGGTCAAAGAGAGCCTACTGGCGCTACCAGATCAGGCTGTCTGAAGTTTTTTACTGCCTGACTCAAAATGCACCAAACATTGATGTTTATTGTTTTTTTACCTTTGGAAAACTCAATCATGTTCTGCAAAATTGAAAACGAAAAACAATTTGCCTCCCTCCCTTCTTCTTCCCCCTTTCTGTCTTTCTCCCCCTTTTACTCAACCAAATGCCATGAATAAATACTTAAACATATAAAGAAATTGAAGCATAAAAACCTTTACTAAAATGACCGGATTCAGCATTAAATGGCCTGCAAAGGGGCGATATGCCGTGAAACAAAAACAACTAAACTAAAGATTATGATTAAACATTTGAATATATAAATAACTTGAAGCATAACAACCTTCACCAAAATGACAACAATTCAAAATAC
Organism: Sepiola atlantica; assembly: GCA_963556195.1. Lineage (NCBI taxonomy): Eukaryota > Metazoa > Mollusca > Cephalopoda > Sepiida > Sepiolidae > Sepiola > Sepiola atlantica. The sequence goes on from OY744516.1 coordinate 195,959,908, forward strand.
CAAAGCTCTTAACTAATGACTATAAATGACCCACAGACTTAAGACTCAAATGAAGGATATGTTCTTCTACATTCATGGCATGAAATAACTCTTACTGTTGATGTGCCATTAAGCAATATATTACCTTATCTTCCTCCGGGTCAGCCTCATATTCTCTTGAAATGTCAGACTTAAGTAAGCCCACATTGGTATGAGGAGTGGCATTTGTCTTCTTCTAAATAGCGATCTACGCGGAAAAGTCCAAGGAATAGGACAAAGGTATCTTGGCGAGAAATTGGTCATGTTGTTTCGACAGAACTTCAGGGTCTTGCTGGCTGTGTGGCCAAGTGCGCCATCTTGCTGCCACACATAGTTTGGATAATTTACCTCCAGTTAGGACAACACTTTATAATGCACATCAGCTCCAATTTTTTCATCAGATTTCAAAAAATAAGGAGGCATTTTGATGTTGGTTCTGAATAATCCCTTGGCTGTCTCTCTTTTCTATCCAGCGGCTATTACTTCTATTATAAACTTAGTCCTCAGTGAAGATTTCTCATCGCTGAAAATTTTCACAGAACTGCTATAGTACTTGAGGACTATCAGGATCTTCTGGCACCTCTACAAACCTTTTCTTTTGGTTGTCTAACAATGGACATAAAACCCATGTTCCAGTGCACAGCAGTCCTTATGGTCTTGCGGTCGACCTGTAGAACCTTAGAATGTCTTATCATGCTGACAGTAGGGTCTTCCTTGATTTTGCTCTCGAGGGTGTTTCGGAAAGCTTAGTCTCTCTTGCTGTTGTAACTCCCACTGCCAGAAGATCTCATCGTGCCCGAGCCAGATTTTGTTGATAGTACGGTGTCAAATGTTATATTTCGAGGTTAAACCGCCCTCTCAAAAATTCAGAGTCTTCTCATCTACACAGAGAGCGTTTCTCGCCTATAATCCGAAAACGTAAATGTTTTGAAAATTATATTTGTTTCATTTTATTTAAGTTTGTCAAGTTTATTATCAAAGGAAACTCATGTTCTGCTGCAATTAAAGCCTCGACCAAAGATTGTAGACATACAGTGTAAAATGAAATTTTACAAAACGGTACATAACTTAATTTCGTGATCTCAGCTTTAAGCCAATATTAAAACAAAGATAAATTAGAAAACAAATAAGAAATACTCATGGCACGTTTTGTTTAAGTGAAACACGTAGAATCTATTAATAAAATATATCATTGAACAAAATGGGAAATTCGTGTGTCATCTAAGCGTTGCGGAACTAATTCAAAACCACATGTTGCTACGATATCAGTAAGAGGAGCGGGAGAAATGTGCTAGGGCTAAAATTGCCTACAAATGCGCTCCGTGAAATTGTAGCCATTCTAATTAAGAATGTCTATTAAATTTTATATATTAAAATTTGGAGAAAATTGGTTACATAAATACATAACCTTTTTTTCTAGTTTTTTCTCTGTGTAAAATTTGAATTAAAATCTCTAATCACGATTTTGTGAGTTTTAATGCATTTGACGCTACGCGGCGAAAGTAGTCAACCAAAAATATACTAATTGCGCATTTTGAATGTAAATAATAATAAAAGGGGGTATTGACGTGCATCGTTTACTAACAACGAAAGGACATTACTAATGAATATATATAAGCATTTAGTGTTAATATAAGCCCCTTTTTAAACTCTATCTGAAAGAATATTGAGCTATTTGTGTGTGGAAGGTTTACTGTTGTTATAGGACTTTGATCTGACTTAAGGTTATTTATAAGCATACACACACACATACATACACACACACACACACACATATATATATATATATATATATATATATATATATATATATAGAGAGAGAGAGAGAGAGAGAGAGAGAGAGGAGTATTAGAAGGCTATCACAATGCAAGAAATGGAAAAAATGTCGGCGTTGAGAAGTAAGACGAAAACAAGTGACTTTGATTATATATATTTTTTAAAACTTTTTTAATATTTTTTTTTTCTTTCTATATATCAAATCTTACTTGATTAGGCAAGACGTAAACACTGATGTAGTCTGTGTGACTGAGTTCTATAATATATTTCGGGGAAGACCTATTTATCAAATGGTAGGTGTTTAAACCTCGAAAAACGTGCGAATGTCAATATTGCTTATAACGCAGTAAATATTAATATCCGCAGCAAATGTAAAAAAAGGAACTAAAACTAAACTGAATTTTTTTAAAATATTTTTTTAATGATTTTAATTACTTGTTAAATTTATTTATTTATTTATGTATTTTTTTCTCTGAATATATAATTTTTTTTTTACATTTGAACCCACCGATGAAGTGCCATTTATTTATTTATTTATTTATTTATTTCCAATATTTATTTAATATATTTTTATATATACTGTTGTTATCTTATTTTATTCAAACAATATTTATTTCATTACTTTTTTTAAAAAAAGAAAAAAGTTTTGTAATTTTTTTTTTTTTTTTAAATTTTCAAATTCATTTAATGACTAACGGCTAAATATGTTTAGATTTATACCATTTGTAGCATGCAGTAAATTTAGTGAACGAAACTAATTCTTCAATTCTTGTTTAGTTTATTTTTAAAATATTATTATATATTTAATCTGAAATTATTTAATGCTGTTATGATTTTAGTACAATGTTATTAAAATGCATAGTTTAATTCACTAACGATTTTTATATATATATATATATATATATATATATATATATATATATATATATATATATATATATATATGTATGTATTATAGAAGATCAGAAAAAGATCGGTGCTGTCGGTTTCAAATCCAAACAAAGGGGGTCTATAATTGGTCTCCTTTACCGGACTGTTTTCAGCATTTGATTATCAGATAAACGGAGGCTGAAAAGAGTCTGGTAGAGGAGACCAATTTTAGTTCCCATTTGTTTGGATTTATGTATCGACGGTACCGATGTTATTCTGATTTTCTGCAATACACACACACACACACACACACACACACACACATATATATATATATATATATATATATATATATATATATATATATATATATGAATCAATTCAGCAAAATGGTCGATACGACGCCAATTCCGAAATCGAACCGAATCAAAAGAGTAGACCTTTATACATGTGAATGATTCAATATGTTTTTAGATAGCGCTTAATCACAACAATATAAATTTACTTAGTTGGACACTTTAATGTGTTTCTGTAGTTTATAGATCATTGCATTGCATTTATGAACTATTGCATACTTGTTTGCGAAAAAAGACATCGATCTGAAATAAAGTGTGACTTTGATTTGAAGAAATTACAAATAAAATTACGATATTATGCTGTGGGTCTAATTAAATACGGGCCAAGAAATTAGTACCGATGCTGTGAATCTGATAAAATACAGGCCAAGAAAATTACAATATTGGCCAAGATTCCAATAAAATACGTACAAGGATGATGTGCAGGCTCCTCTGGGGATAAGAGTAAGAAGAAAAGCGAATTGTAGTATCGAGTTGGCCAACGTTGGCCAAGACAATTACTATTGTATCGTTCGGTCAAAAAAAGTACCGAATCAGAAACTAGAAGAATCTATTTAATAACGTGCATGCCAAAAAACACAAATATAATTCTCGTTTCCGTACTCTACTAGCAAGTCCAGAAGAGATTCTACGGATATTTAAAGAACATAGATTTTAATTTTATCTTTTATTAGTGGTATTCACTCGGCGTTGTCTATGTTAAAAAATATTGCTGGTCAACAAAAATATCAATATAAGCATTTTTGCTTTGAAATAAAAGTGTATAACAACATTTGCAGTATGAGGTCGGATAATAAAAATGCTGTTAGCTCGTTGCTGCTTTCTAAAGAAAAAATTACTTGTTGATGCAGCATTTCTTACAGACAGCTGTAAAACGGCAAATCGATGTAAAGGATCGAAGCGAGTTTAATAATTTTAAAATACCAATAAAATATAATTTAAATGTTTCAAACTTGTTTTTAAATACATTCTTCACTGAGATTCTTTGTCTACTTTTATTTTTAATTTAT
>OY744516.1:195968937-195991437 GCA_963556195.1 Sepiola atlantica
ACTTTTTTATTTATTGATTTTTTTAAATTTTTTTTTTTTAGAATAAGTAAAGGACCCTTTCCGAAGCAAGCATGAGCCGTATTAGCCCTAAGGAACGTACCCTCATTTAGAAAACATTATTTTTGCTTAAAAAACTCAAAACATTGTAAAAAACAATACTTTAGTTTTTGTAAGTTTTAAGAAGTGTGTTTCGGCTAAAATTTGTTTTGTTTATTTCAAAAAATCTCGGAAGGGTCAGTCTACACACACATAAAGTTTGGTGAGTTTAACTTTTATTTTGTGGAAGTTATTCAAATTCAAGTTATTCAAATTCAAAGATAGGACCCTTAATTTGGCCCACCCTGTAGTTCGGATAATCCTAATTATTATATAAATAGAATTAGAAACATGTTAAGTGATACTTGATGAAACCCACCTAATAAATCTGATGATAACTGTCGGTTTTTGCGTTTGTCCAAAAGCTTACGGTCAACCGAAAGTGTACAGAATATCCTAACTAAAAAGCAAAACAAGATAGAAATTGCGATTTACTTTGCTTCTAAAACCGTCCTAAACACTCAGCACGAAATTGTAAGTTACACATTTATTTGCTTATTTATTTTCAATTTGTATCTATTATTATTTTTACACCCACTTGTGCGCTTATGATTTTCCGTCGACTGATTACACCCATATACATATAAATATTTTTAGCCATATATCATAAAATGAAATGCCGTGAAAGACAAGATCCTTGAAAAAGGCAAACGGAAAACTAATTTAAATACAAGAAAAATCATCAAAAAAACGAGAGACTTTCCGAGTTTCGTTCAGATAAACGAACGTCTTCAGAAAAATTGGAATGTTAACGTTTCATTATTCTTTATTTAATCAAATAGTTAAACACATGCCAATAGCATCCCGTTGTGCGTTCTTCATTTTGCTACGTTTTTACTGTCATTGTATGAATTTTAAAACTTTACTTTTTTCCGACAACGTTCGTTGATCTGAACGAAATCGTTTTTTTTATGATTATTTCTGATATTTAATTTTTTTGTTTTCAATTTGTCTTTCCACTACACACACACACACACATACACACACACACATATATATATATATATTAATAGACACACTTCGTGTATGTATGTGTGCACGTGATTTGAACTGATCTAAATATTCTTATTTGTTGTCTTTGTTATTGCAGGCGATAAAATTGGTATTATTAGTGCCAAAGATTCCGACGGTCCAAGAGAATTGGAATTTTTTGTTCAAACTGGAGACAAACTTGTAAATTTAAGCAAACCCCGAGGTTCTAGTAAGACCGGTCGTTCCGTTGATATCATGCTCGTGTCCCCATTGGACAGGGATTGGGTAAGACTTTTTTTCTTTTTACATTTTCTATGTCTCTTCTGTTTATTTGTCACTGTAACAATGAAGTCCGCTTATAATGATCACGTATGTTTCCATCTATAATCGTGTTCATGATTAGTCTATCCCAAAATATTCTGTTCAAATCTGATCAAGAATAACCTCTTCTTGATAATATTAAGAAATTTCTATCACAAACAAAGGCCGAAAAACATTTGATGATTATTTGGACTGTTATTTTTTTCGGACTATTCTCGACGCCATTGCTATTTATTTTTGCAACTTGGTTTCAACCAATGTGTCCTCCTTCAGTTATATTATCCAATTACGGTCATTCATTTATAATGATGAGTGTTGTTGATTAGGTTTCCTACGTACTTAACACTAACGTGTACAAATAAAACGTTAAGTAAAGTGGTCGACCATGTTCGATAGTGACACTAAGGCTCTCTTTTCACTAGCTACTACACAGATGTATAAGGAGGTACCACTCTTCCCCATGATTACTTTACATAACGTTGATCTTATATTTATAATGCTGCGTGTGTAAGCAAGAGAGGAAAATTACTAACTTTTAGTCCTTGGTATCACTAGATCTCCCGATTAGCGAACAACCGGACCATTATGCTAAATGGGCCAGTCTTAAATAAGCAACAATAATATTTTAATCTGGGATTAAAATCACTGTAAAAGAGCAATAAACTTGAAGAATATAGAGGCAGGCTCTTAGTTTGAATATACTGACTATGAAATAGGTTGTAGGTCATCAGAGAACCACCAAAGTCACAGCTCTGAATCAAAACATTCATCGAACAAGACAGAAAGATGACGTTTTTCCTCTGATGATGTGATCAACTAATTAAGATCTGCAGCAAATTCGCGAACTCGCAGAAGACAAGTAGGGACGGCAAAATATTACAAGATCAGTATACCTTTGAGGTTGAAGAGTTATCATTATCTCCATTGGTTTTTGTTCCAACTAGTATGCACACACGAATTATTTACCTTTAAACTACGTTTCAGTCGATCTGCCGCCCAACCTTCTTCAGGTATATATATATATATATATATAAAGAGGAAAATTTAACTTGAATAAATTGCCTTTTTGAGGAATATACCTTGCTCTGAGCAATTGAATTGAATTTTGATTTGGCTTTTGCTTCTCTAATTCCTTTCCATTCTTCTTCATATATATATATATATATATGATTGCGTGGCTAGAGGATTTAGGACAATCAAGGATTTAAGTACATTTTTAACATCAAGCTCGAGTAAGCTCTATGATTTGAACCGACTCTCGTCTGATTTTTATGATGATGATGATCGCTCTCTCGTCGCCCAGTAGATGGTTCTTCCGCGTCGCATTCGTTCATATGTGTCTTGTCGTATCGGTCCCAGTAGCGTATCCAATTTGCTTCATAAACTCCCACGCTCCATCATATGACCGCACGACTAGTCATCTTAAATTTCGACCGTACGCTTGTCAACCAGGAACAAAATCTTATTCAGGAGATAACGACACTGTTTTACTGTTTATAGGTTTATTCATATTTCCGGAAACAGAAAGTGAATCGCAGTTATTAGGTACTCCAACTTTTCCCCCAATGAGATCAGGAAGGAGATATGTCTGCTTCCCAGAAAATCCAACAGAATAGACATTGTAAGCGAAACCGACCTCACGCCTCTTCCGTTTATGGCGTCAGTTCCTAGGATTTGGTCGTCGTAAACGTCGGTAAGAACAGAATCCTCTACATTGTTTTATACTTTCTCTATGTTGAGTGATCATAATTTCAAATTGTGTTCTATATTATTAATCTAGCACTATTACTTGTCGTTTTATACGTTGTTAGAAAGTATTTGTTTTCAGCAAAATATCCGAAAAACTTTGGGAACAACTATGTTTGTTCTTTATCAATGATCAATGGGAAAGAGACTATTAGTCCATCAACTTTTAAAATGTCTATGCTCGAGGTTTCCCTGCATTGTATTATTCTTTTCCAACAAAGCGTGGGTTAATTTTCGATATGCTAAAGGTTCGTGAAAAATGTATTAGGCCATAACAAAACTCCACGCTGTCTATCCCCGTGTGTAATCGAGCTGGCGTTCTGTCATTGACACCGAAAACCTTTCACAAAATGCATTTATTGAATATTCAATGTCTTAAAACACTTTCCGTTCGTCGATTTCTATCACATCGCTTCTACGCACAAACATCGTTTAAGAAATTTATGTGTTTCTCTCGTGCTAACAGACAGCAAAACTGGCGAATGAACTGGGCTGAAATATAACATAGTGATGGTTATTAAACCCTAGAGCGCAATTGGCGTCAATGTTTTACTTGATATTAAGCCACACGAGTAAAGCATGAGTTTTCTCCCCTTGTGATCAATACTCCTTGAATAATGTAACAAAAAAACATTAATCAAAACTTTTGTTGGATTTGAGAGAATGGATGAGTGTCATTTTAAATATTTGTGAACGGAAAATTTCTGCAAAACATTATGAGTGTCTCAGTCATTCGAGGGGGGACCATTTTGGGAATCATGGTTCTTGTTTCTGTTTTTTACTAGTGGATCACAACTTACCAAGGCCCGAAGGCCACTTAAGGATAAGCGTTAATAAGATTGACTGTTGGACGATAAACGACATCATGAGAGGATTAGAAACGGTGGGTTAAACGGTCAAAATTTGATTATTAAAGATGACGGCTCAACAAGTATTTGTTAACATTGGACTTGAAAACGATCATGTTGTAGTCAGCTGGGAAATATTCCTAAGGAATTGTGTACCACAAATAATAAGTTCTGTCCATCGGATGTCCGTTTGGTTTGGGGTGCAAAGAAGGAGAAAGGAAAGTGTGTTGCTGTTATTGTAGTAAGGCGAGTTCTTGTAATGAACACTTTTTAGGGGAGCCTAATGTATCTCAGTCGAACATCTACCATGAAAATAAAGATATAGTACAGAGAAACTAGCAACATATATTCTGTAAGAAAGGACTGCAGAGAATGGTATATATCATCCTCTACTTGATTGTGAAGTCGATTGTGTACTCTACAAGGTAAGAAAGGGTACTCTGAGCGGCAACTCCCCAGATATGGTAGCTGTACTCTAGTTTAGGACTATCGGCCACTTCTACACGTAGAAGATTTCGTCAGGACAGAGGTACATTATGGAGCGGTTGAATGATCAAACAGTTTTACTAGCGACCATAGCAATAGATTTGATGTAATTTTTCGCTTTCAGGTCTTGAGTAAAACTTAGATCAAAGAGAGGGTCATTCATTTCAACTGGAGAATGATGAGGGTACGAGCGTTGGTGGTAAAAGGAGAGAAGCTTGGTGTCTATGGTAACAAACTATTTTCCAACATGATCTAGGTCAGAATAGAGAGAGAGGGAGAGAGAGTCAGAAAGATCTTGATCATTCATGCCCTTCGCAGTGCTACCATACATGGTTGTGTCGTCTGCGTTAATGTCAACAGAAGATGATTTGGAAGATCATTTATGAAGATCAGGAAAAACGTTAAGCCCAGAAGAAGGCCAGCATTGATACTATGTGCTTCAGACTGTTACCCTTGAACAACTTCTTTTATAGAGAAAGGATTTGATGGTTGAGAGGACATTTCCAGATATCCCATAGCTAACAAGTTTGTAAAGCAAACTTTCTGAAAAGGTTTCCTCTAATTAAACCGTTCTTTTTTACATAAATAGATATTAATCCTTATTTTTGTAGATTCAGGGCAAAAAGTAATGTTAATATTTGCAACTGATTGATATCTTTTACCATTTCAGAGTATTATTACCCCCGTTTTGAACAGACCAGTACTTCTAAAAATACTCATAAAGGACTCTAAACAATGGATTCAATATTTCTTGCTTGAATGAAACAATATTTATATTATATAATATCAACTCATAGACTAGTCACCAATCAGAACCCATTTAAGCAATATGGAACGTTCCAGCCTTCTTATAAACCAACTTTCTCAGATTCTATCTTCGTTTTCTAGTTGTGGTCAACTGGTTAGACTGCTGAAGACTGACTATTAATTCATAATGGCGCTGCTAACACAATTTCGTGAAAACATAATTAAGAAATTTTGAGAAAGTCTAAAGACTAACGGAATACTTAACGAATAGACAGTCATAAAAACGTAAGTCTTTCTAAGAACGGATACCAAAATTACGTTGTTTGAATGCGTGATTAGGTTGGTGATCGCGGTTATTTTATGCCGAAACTTCACTATGTTTATATACAACTGATGAGTGGATTAATTTGTTTTGTGAGCATAGATTTTATAAATTAATAATCCATAAACAGAAAAATATATTTAATTCATAGCTTAAATCACCCGATCCACCAGACTAGCAGCAAAATCACGCCTCTTCACTGTAGAAGTCCGTAATTGCTGGAAGATATTCTACTCTGATTGCTTCTTTCCTCGAACCGCTTGCCTTTGGAATTCCTTCCCTACTCCCTGTTTCTCGACAAGTGCTACCACAACAAAAGAAAAACTGTCATTATTTTCCTCCGTGTGTTTACAGTCAGGCGAAATTCCCACGAACAGAGCTTCTTCGCAAGACCTTCCCGTCTTTGGAACACATTACCACGGGACTGCTTCCCTGCATATTAAAACATGGTCGAGGCTTGACCACTTCATCAATAATTCTTAATCTACTCATCATGTTCTTTATCTCTTAACTGACAATCATTCCATCTCATTAACCCTAATCCTCGAATGGCCTTTTGCTTTGATACGTGGTGAACCATTTAGTGAAACAATATCTCCCCGTTCAAACAATTACTCAAACTTTGTACTAGGAACGGAAACTTGTATATTTCTATCTTCATTTATCTCGTTCAACCTACGAGAAAACACCAACGTTGATTTATGATCAATTCTGTACTAGTACTTTTTACTTCCTTGTTGGTGCTTTTTGTCTCATGAGTCATCAAGTGACCTTTTTATATTTACTCGGCCTTTGCTCTGCACGTTTGTATCTGCATTCCCGCATCCTCTGTTCAAAGGCCAATCTCATATTGTTTCATTTCTTGTTTCACCCCTACGCCAGATAGCATCATCATCGGCGCATGCAGCTCATTAATATCTGAATGGCATTATACGCCTTGCAAGTGTAATGTTGAAGATAATTAAGTTTTTGACAACTTCGTAAGACACTTCTAAATAAAGTGTTGTCACATGGATGAGAGTTCAAATAGTGCAAGGATCGTTCCGAGTGAAAGAAAAAATTGAGTAGATGTTCATGTTGGCTGACGTCGGGTGCATTTACGTGTATGTGAATAAAACACGCATGTTGATGTATTTGTGTAATTAGCATGCTTGTTTTGTCACTGAGAGAGTGTATGTGCGAACCTGTGTAAGAAAGAGTTTGGTTAGTAGTATGCAAAGGCCGACGCGGTGTTTAGAAATTTGTCGAAGTTTTTTCTTGAGTCTGGCGATAACATTTGGTCAGGGACGGGGTTTATCTTTTAATGACAAAACCATGTGCATCAGGTATGGAAGAAAAAACCCAGTAGAGCGAGGAAGAATTCTGTGTTTGGGGTTTTATAGAACGCGCGGTTTTGGAAGAGTAAATATCATCGCTTCTATAGTAGGTTTACTTTGCTACTTTGAGCTTTTGTCTAATCGAGAGTCGATATGTAAAAACAGTATTTGCTGCTGATGTTTTTTTACAATAACAACAACAAATATCTCGAAGTTGTGCATGCTAAGACTCTGTATATAGTTATGTTTTTTTTTAAATTTTACATAATAATATTACATGGTGAATTTGTCCATATTTTTATAGAAAATCCCGGTCTAAACGGCATAATTCTTAAAACCGACTCCGTCTTCATTTTCCTGGTTCGCTCTTCCATCTTAGCGGCACACTTCATACGCCTTTCAAACATTACGAGCATCCTTTTTGACATTTGTTCTCCAAAGAATAAGCTTTCTGCGAGGAAAATTTCATGAAATATTTTATCGTGGATTCCGTATTTCAATTTCTATAGTTTTCCGAATGTCATGCAAGTTCCATCATCTTTCAAAAATGGTTTATTGAATTGATTTTTTTATCCTTTTTTTTACTTAAATGCGAGAAAAAAATCATCGCCAAGAGTAAAATATCCGTTTCACTTCCGGGTTTCTTTCTTTCATGACTATTTGAAAAGTTTTTTAATATTATTATTGTGATATATAGATGCGTCCGCTACTTCTGAGATGTTTGGTCGGTCTGTCACACTGGCATTTTTGTTAATTTGTGACGGTTAAGTTGAAATAACATTTTCGTTTGTCTGTCACGTTTAAATTTAAAATAGCATTTCCGTTGATCTGTCACACTTAAGTTCTAAATAGCATCTTCTTTGATCTGTGACGGTTAATTTTGAAATAGCAGTTTCGTTGGTTTGTCCTGCTTAAGTTCTAAATAGCATTTTCTTTGATCTGTGACGGTTAATTTTGAAATAGCTGTTTCGTTTATTTGCTAAACTAAAGTTATAAACAGCATGATTGGCGGTCGTTTATGCTTAAATTTGAAATAACGTGATTATTGGTGTGTCATGGTTAACTTTACCGTAGCATGTCTATTGGTCTGTCACATTAACTTTGAAATAGCATGCTTGACGGTCCCTAATACATACGTTTTAAATAATATTCGTATTGGTCTATCACGCTTAATTTTGAAATAACCTGTTCATTGGTCTGTCAAATTGAAATGACAGTTTTATTAGCCTTATGGCATAATCACGTTAACACACCGGTTCCCGTTACATCACGGAGGTTAAGCGGCGTTGAGCCTGGTCAGTACTAAATGGGTGACTATTTGGGAATACCGGGTGTTCTATGTGCTCCCCGCTTATCTAGGCATTGTTTCCAGTCGTCCTGTACTTCTCCTTGACATTGCAATTAGGTAGTGCCAACTCAGGAGAGGTGTTGTTTTGGATTGCGCAACCTTTGCTTCTCAATTACACGTTCATCCACCGCTAGAGGGAGTATTCATTGTCTCTCAAGACTGAACGAGGGCCATGATTGGCTTGTCAGAATTACGTTTTAAAATAGCATGTTTGTCTGTCACGCTTAAAGTTGAAATAGCATGTTTATTGATCTGTCACGATTAAGTTTGAATAGCGTGTGTGTTATTCTGTCACACTTGTTTGAATTATCGTTACCCTCGTTTTGCCAAACTGAGGTTTAAAATCTCATTCTAAAGTCTGTCTGTCTGACACGCTTAGAATGGCATTTTCATTTCATAACCTGATAGAAAGAATGGACGGATCTTGAGAATTTATGTTTTTATTTCGATCTTTTTCCCGGCAATTGCTGCCTCACAGCTATTGCCGCCGTATCCCTCCTCATCGACTGATCATAAGAGCATGAAATCCAACCGTGCTGAACTGGAATACCTGTCGTGTATGCATAATTCAAAAACTTGGTATTAAATCTCCTCTTCAATCACATGTCTTCATCTATAAATTACTTAAAATAATCATGAAAGCCAATATACTCCATTGAGAATCGCTCGCAATTTCGATATTCACATATCAAAAGAAGCTTTTCATTGCGAAATAGCGAGAACGTTTATTGACATGCGCAAACAGAACTACGAAAAATTCGAGTTCGAATTTCCACTAAGTCTGTTCGAGTTTATAATCCGAACATCATCGAGAAAATCACGTCAGAACTGCAGTTTCGTTTCATTATGTTGGACATTCGTGTAGCCGGAATTATCTGAAAATAAAACTTTATTCTTGACTTTTTATGTAAATACATGCTAAAGTATTCTTTAGTTCCAGAATTGAGTTAGATGTGAAATAAAATTGATTTTTACTCCTTTAAATTAGCAGCAAATATATGTATGTTTTTCGTCATCTAATTCTATATTGATTCAACAACGAGAACATTTTTAGGACTGTAAGCTTTTAGAGACAGTGTGGCTGTGTTTTTTTCGTAATTGCTTTATTTTTTCATCTAATTGACATAATACATTCGTACAAAATTAAGTAACAAAATAATAATTTTTCATTACTTCTATATTAAGAATGAGGATTAGTTATAAATTATATATGTTTGTGTGTGTAGATTTAAAAATGTATATATATGTATATATATAATGTATATGTATATATATAATGTATATGTATATATAATGTATATATATAATGCATGTATATATATAATGTCGATGTATATATATATATATGTGTATATATAATGTATATGTATGTATATATGTATATATATATAATGCATATGTATATCTATATGTATATATATAATGTATATGTATATATATATATAATGTATATGTATATATATATAATGTATATATATAATGTATATGTATATATATATGTATATATATATAATGTATATGTATATATATAATGTATATGTATATATATATGTATATATATATAATGTGTATATATATATGCATATATATAATGTATATGTATATATATGTAATGTATATGTATATATGTATATATATGTAATGTATATGTATATATGTATATATATGTAATGTATATGTGTATATATATATGTAATGTATATGTATATATATGTATGTATATAATGTATATGTATATATATAATGTATATGTATATATATGTATGTATATAATGTATATGTATATATATATAATGTATATGTATATATATATGTATGTATATAATGTATATGTATATATATATGTATGTATATAATGTATATGTATATATGTATGTATATAATGTATATGTATATATATATGTATGTATATAATGTATATGTATATATATATGTGTGTATATAATGTATATGTTTATATATATGTGTGTATATAATGTATATGTATATATATGTATGTATATAATGTATATGTATATATATGTATGTATATAATGTATATGTATATATATATGTATGTATATAATGTATATGTATATATATATGTATGTATATAATGTATATGTATATATATGTATGTATATAATGTATATGTATATATATATAATGTATATGTATATATATATATGTATATGATGTATATGTATATATGTATGTATATATATATAATGTATATGTATATATATGTATATAATGTATATGTATATATATGTATATAATGTATATGTATATATATATGTATGTATATGATGTATATGTATATATATATATATATTATGTATGTATATGTATATATATAATGTATATGTATATATATGTATATATATAATGTATATGTATATGTATGTATATATATAATGTATATGTATATATATAATGTATATGTATATATATGTATATATATAATGTATATGTATATATATGTATATATATAATGTATATGTATATGTATGTATATATATAATGTATATGTATATATATATATATGTATATATATAATGTATATGTATATATATATGTATATATAATGTATATGTATATATATGTATATATATAATTTATATGTATGTACATGTATATATATAATGTATATGTATATATATGTATATATATAATGTATATGTATATATAATGTATATGTATATATATGTATATATATAATTTATATGTATGTACATGTATATATATAATGTATATGTATATATATGTATATATATAATGTATATGTATATATATAATGTATATGTATATATATGTATATATATAATGTATATGTATATATATGTATATATATAATGTATATGTATATATGTATATATATGTATATGTATATATATAAGTATATGTATATATATAATTTATATGTATATATATATGTGTATATATATAATTTATATGTATATATATATGTATATATATATAATGTATATGTATATATATGTATATATATGTATATATATAATGTATATATGTATATGTATATATATGTATATATATATATAATGTATATGTATATGTATATATCATGTATATATATGTATATATGTATATATAATGTATATATATGTATATATAATGTATATATATGTATATATAATGTATATATATGTATATATAATGTATATATGTGTATATAATGTATATATATGTATATATAATGTATATATATGTATATACATAATGTATATTTATATATTTATATATGTGTATGTATATAATGCATATGTATATGTGTATGTATATAATGTATATGTATATATATATATATATATGTGTATATATAATGTATATGTATATATAATGTATATGTATATATATGTATATATGATGTATATGTATATATATGTATATATAATGTATAGGTATATATATGTATATATAATGTATAGGTATATATATGTATACATATAATGTATATGTATATATATGTATATATATAATGTATATGTATATATATGTATATATATAATGTATATGTATATATATGTATATATATAATGTATATGTATATATATATGTATATATATAATGTATATATATATGTATATATATAATGTATATATATATGTATATATATAATGTATATATATATGTATATATATAATGTATATGTATATATATATGTATATATATAATGTATATATATGTATATATATAATGTATATGTATATATATATGTATATATATAATGTATATATATATATGTATATATATAATGTATATGTATATATATATGTATATATATAATGTATATATATATGTATATATATATAATGTATATATATATGTATATATATAATGTATATGTATGTATATGTATATATAATGTATATGTATGTATATGTATATATAATGTATATGTATATATATATATGTATATATATAATTTATATGTATGTATATGTATATATAATGTGTATGTAAATATATATATATACATGTATAAATATATAATGTATCTTTATATATATATGTATATATATAATGTATATGTATATATATGTATATGTAATGTATATGTAAATATACATATATATGTATGTGTATATATAATGTATATGTATATATATAGATATATGTATATAATGTATATATAAATATATGTATATAATGTATATATAGATATATGTATATATAATGTATAGATATATGTATATATAATGTATAGATATATGTATATATAATGTATATATATGTGTATATATAATGTATATATATATATATATATGTATATATAATGTATATATATGTATATATATATATGTGTATATATAATGTATATATATATATGTATATATAATGTATATATATGTGTATATATATATGTATATATAATGCGTATATATATGTATATATATGTGTGTATATATGTGTATATATATGTATATATATAATTTTTATATATATGTGTATATATAATGTATATATATATATGTGTGTGTATATATAATGTATATACATAATGTATATGTGAAAAAAATGACAACGTGAAATGTATATGTATATATATCATGTATATGTATATATATAATGTATATGTATATATATAATGTATATGTAATGTATATATATATATATATATATATATATATATATATATTATTTGGTTGCGGGTGGAAATTCAGAATTAAAAAATAATATAAATGAAAATAAAATAGAGGATCGAAATATTGTCAAAAATTCACACAACGCGCGATGCGTTATTTACTTTTTTCCTAAAGACGGCTTAGTAAGACACGTGGTCTGTTTTTTAATGTGAGGAAAATCAAGCTTCTCCAAAAGAGCACACTGAATAGAGACAAAAATCTAAATTTACTTGGCTTAAAAAGATTTCTCGTTCACTAACGGAGGACAGAAAAGATTAAGTGTGGTATACGGTCAGATACTACACTTTGCTCTATGCTAATAGACGAAAAAGGCAATGTGATGAAGTCGATGGGTATAACGAAGCGAAAGAAACAATTAGAATTTAATTCTTGTCTGTCCGACTACAGAGGGGATAAAATTCATGAGAAAGTTTGTTTGGAATTTAGTTAAGGAAAAGATGCAAAGTGCTATCCTAACGAACGTCTGGTTTTCCGTACATTTGCCACAGACGCCGAAACAGAACGACCCTAGGTCGCCGGTTTTCGAAACAGTCACCTCCTGGATTTTCACCAAAGCCCTTTTCGTCGGGTTGCGGCCTCAAAACCGCTGGGTGCCAAACTAATCCACTTTGGGTAACCTTAACAAAAACCGACATTCCCGACAGGATTATTCTAATACGCCCATGTTGGCACCGCTCTGCGACGGTGAGGAGGGGTTTGAATTAAGGGAAAACCTCGATGGCAACAATCAAAGGCGACCTGGTAGCACTATTAGGCCAACAAGTAGTCGGTCTTCGGGATCGGAATTGGCTACCCATATTGTGTGACCTAGCTCAAAATTGGCGACAGTTGCTGTGATGGTCAGAGACGCACTATTTTCTCGTGAGAAACCCAAACAGGGCGATAACCAATACGAATGCAAGTACAAGTGGATAAAGAGATTCTGTAAGTGGTTCTTTTATTTTTTTTTGGGGGGGGGGGAAGGATTAGTAAGAATTTAGAAATAAGTTTTAAATTAAATTTAAGTCATATTAAAAATATTTTAATCCATTTATAAATTCTGATCTATAAAAATGATTCAAAATGTCATAAAAGATTTTTGTCATAAATTGTTTTGAATTGTTGGTGACATGACAGATTATTCTGTGAACGAATCGGATTGATGTATATGCCAAACAGAAAATATAACAAAACTCATGAATAGACGTCAAGTTAGGAAGTTTAATGAAAATATTAAAATAAGCCATATATATGGTGATAATAATATTCATCGTTATTAATAAGATTAGTTTCATTCATCAAAGCGACGAAACGGATAGTTAGCGTATGTCTATTGTAAGTTTTGTTAGAGTATGTCTATGCTTTTGACGAAAACGCTTGCGACACTATCATGGCCCGGAGATGTATCCCTGCGTCGAATTTTATTAAGGCACCATCTTGAGAATATACGTCATGGCTACAGAGGGAAGCCAGTTCTTGGCCTTTTTGGCTAAGATCCAAGTGTAGTATCTTTTCCGATGGATACTGCACCCCATAGACTGGTATTGTCTTGGCCTTCGGGGCTTGATTTACGCTGGTCCATGGGTCTGTCCTGTGCAGTTCTAGGAGGTCCACCCTCCCAGGCTTCGCCTCCCTTCTTTGGGGAGGAGTAAGTTTATTGCTTACTGCCTGAGGCACCCCTACCGAGGAATGCCGACGGGGCTGCCCAGGCAATTTTTCAACCCCACTTTCCCGACCCGACCTTGGGTCACATCTTACTTGTGGGAGTAAGATAAAACTGGCCTTGTGCCTAACTCCTGGAGAGGAGTAAATCAATACAGAGGGAAGCCAGTGAGTCTGTGAGCCACGAGTGTTGTATTCGTTTTGACCTTTTGCTTTTCCAATAGCTTCGCGCCAACGCTGTGAATGAAGACCCACAAAACTCTGATACCTGATATTGGCATAACTTATCTGTTTTGTCATAGAAAATGTTGTTTAGATATTTTAACTTCTTTAAGATTAATAAACTTTTTTGGTTCAAGCGTGTATGTTTTATAGTCAATATTTTGTTTAAATATATTATTGACGAAAACAATTTTTTTTGTCAAACAAAATTACTGCCTTTGCTATATTCAATCGCAGTCGTTTTTTTTTAATGTGAATAAACAAAATAAAGCAGAAACAGCTTAACCAATCATATTCAAGATTAGATAAAATATTAAGAGTAATGTTCAGTTTGCCTGATCAGTTGACGTACACAAGATGAAGAAATAGAATGTTTGATATTCAACGCGTGGTAATGAGCACATTAGTTTTTCTAAAATTGACCCTGTCTTACGTTGGCAATTCTGTACGTGTCAGAAAGTAGAAGACAGTTAAAAAGCAGTGGGGAACAATGAAATTCCATGTATTAATAATTGGTATACGGTAAACTACAAAACAGTAAATGGGACATAAAAGGCATAGGATTACATACAGAATACATTGTTTCCATAAATCGAAGAATGCACAACATATTCACATCAAAATATCCTGTGAAGACGCATTGTTTCTCTTAGCGCCTTTTCTCTTAGGAGAAGGTGCCTCGAGGCGGTGTCTTTTGGCTAAGATCAAAGTGTAGTATCTGTTCCGATGGATACCGCACCTCATAGACTGGTATTGTCTTGGCCTTCGGGGCTTGATTTACGCCGGTCTATGGGTCTGTCCTGTGCAGTTCTAGGGGGTTGTCCACTCTCCCAGGCTTCGCCTCCCCTCTTTGGGGAGGAGTAAGTGTATTGCTTACTGCCTAAGGCGCCCCTACCGGTGAATGCCGACGGGGCTGCCCAGGCAATTTTTAAACCCCACTTTCCCGACCCGACCTTGGGTCACATCTTACTTGTGGGAGTAAAATAAAAACTGGCATTGTGCCTAACTCCTGGAGAGGAGTAAATCAATACTCTGCGTGCGGCGAGCAAATGAGAACGAAATTTCATCTCATATCTCGATCACTTGTGGCGCGAGAGTAACCAACTAAAATCTTATGGTCACTAGATTTGGAGATCTAAGCTCTTTTTAACCCAAGGTGGATAACTCTTACATATTAGTCAATTTTTCCAAAAAGTAGATAACTCTGGTAGGTCCAGACAAAGTTATGGGTAACATGTGTTTTTTTTTTTATGAAAACAACGTTCTACAGTAATAGAAAATGAATTGGGGATTCTTTTGTGTGTGTTAACAGAACAGGAAATATCTTATCAGGCAAATTAATTAAGTCAGTTTTTTTAAGAGAAAAACTGGGACATTTTAGACGGGCTATTTGTGCTGCATAGTAATGACATTAAAATTAGTGGGTGGGCAGTGTATTTTAGAATAGAGCCTGCACGCTTCTAAAATGCTATTTCAAACTTAACCGCATCGGACAGGCTGACGAATGGACGGACGTACGGACAAAGCCTCGCGTAATGGTGCGCGTGCGCATCTAAAAGTCCCTAATAATAAAAATGTATTTTTTTTTAATTTTTTATATTTGTATATTATTTGTATATTTTTTATATTGCTATATTATTTGTATATGGTATACAAATAATATACAAATATAAAAAATAAATTAAATTAAATTTTTAAAATATATTAAATAAAGAAATAAAAACAAGAAGAGAAAATAAAGGATAAATAAATAAACAATAATACACACATATATATATATATATATATATATATATATATAATAATATAACTTAATACATAGACTTTTACCGACCGAATCTATGAATTAATTCTCATTCAAGACCCAATTTAATAACAGACAGATTTATTCCCCTTACATTGTTTTGCGTGTTAAACCCCGAATTTAACTAGATACAATTAAGCCTAAACTAAATTTAAAATCCTATAATAAGTAACAAATTACATTAATTTGATAAACTAATATAATGAAACTCACAATTAATAATACTTGTTGAATATATTATAACCAATAAATGTAATAAAATTTATAATAACAAAATAGAGATTAATTAATTACTTTATATTGTAAACAAAACAACAACAAAAAATACGAAAATAAAACAACACACAGAAACAAATAAAAATTGAAAGAATATATTATCAAAATTAACAGTTAATTAATCACTATACAATATCTATCATTCATCTAATACTACACAAATATTTTTAACACTACATTTATATACAAAACATAACTTTGAAATTCATTAATTTCTATTCTCTGCGGGACTGGTTTGCCCCTACCCTACTCTCTGGTATCCATTTTGGTAAATTCTCCAGACAGACGGATTTTTCCTTCGATGTTTATTATTTTTGACAAAGGGAAGATTTTCCCGAAATATTAAATAAATGATTTTTAATAATCATCCGGACAACACACAAACAGCCAACACCACACTTGCTGTTCTGTAAGATTTTAAGAAAAAATAAATAGTAAATCCCATTTCGATTTATTATTTTTGTTCTTTCCAGCTTACAACCTACCCGGCAGTTTGCATTGCCCTCAGCCTTCTTAAACATACTACTACTAGTCCCAGCAATGCTTCAAGAAAACTACCATTCTCTCCCTCTTAATATATATATATATATATATATATATATATATATATATTGTGTATATATATTGTGTATATATGCGGTTTTGACTGAATGTTCTAGCTATTGCGTTTTAGCAAGATTCGCATACAAACAGTTTAACTTAACAACGCAGTCATGATAAAATCCCCGATCCTGACAATCGAATGAAAGACATGATTAATCGACTTAAGTTTTACATTCAAAATAAAAACATCTACGTTATTTTTCACATTAATCTTAATACGGCAATAAATTCGGTAACCGCTCTTAACAACAATATATATCACAAGAAAAATCAAATTAAAAATTAAAATATCTTATTTGACATACTATGGGGGAATAAATAACTAAATATTACATATTCAGCTTTCATCGGGAACTATTTTATTATGACAAATTTTGATCATAAACATTAATTTTATGAGAAATGTTCATTTTGCGAGCCAAATCCTGTTTTCCGATCTTAATCATAATTTCACAATTCAATACAAATGCCAAGAAACTACCATTAAAATATTTATAAATCACTTATAATCATTATTGATTCTTTGTTCATTGGTCGAGAATAATCACGATATAAACCTGATTTCATTTTGTTTAATAACGATGTATTCTGTCCGTTCTTCTGTTATAAATTTAATCGGAATTGATATGATTTAGATACGCCTATTACACCTACGCGTTTATAAATGAACGAAGAAAGCTCCTTATAGTGGTGCGTGCAGTCATCTAAAAATGCTATTTCAAATTGAACCACGATGCGCTGGCTTGCTGGCTCTCTGGCTGATGGACGGACTGACTCTCTTATAGTGATGCGTGCAGGCATCTAAAAAGGCCATTGCAAACTGAACCGCGACAGGCTGACTTGATGGCTAGCTAGCTGACTGGCTGATGCCAGTCAGCCAGTCAGCCAGCCAGTCGGCCAGCAAGCCAGCCCGAACGGATTCTCTTATAGTGGTGCGTGCTCGCATCTAAAAAGGCTATTTTAAACTGAACCGCGATGCGTTGGCTTGCTAGATTGCTGGCTGGCTTGCTAGATTGCTGGCTTGCTGGCTGGCTTGCTGAAGGACGGAAGACCCTCTTATAATTGTGCGTGGACGCATCTAAAATTGCTATTTGGAACTCAACCGCGATTAGCCGACAGCCCGGTTGACTGATGAGTGGGCAGAGCCTCTTATACTTATGCGTGCATAAAAATGCTATTTCGTACTTAACCGCAACGGACCGGCGGACGATCGGTCTTACAAGGCCTGTTATAGGGCTGCTCTCACGCATCTAAAAATGCTACTTAAAACTGGATCGCGACCGACTGACTGGCTGATAAACAGTTGTGCAGTGTCTTTTAGAGTAGAGCCTGCACGCTTCTAAAATGCTATTTGAAACTTAACCGCATGGGATTGGCTGACGAATGGACGGATGGACGAATGGACGGACGGACAAAGCCTCGCGTAGTGGTGCGGGTGCGCATCTAAAAGTGCAATTTTAAACTGAACCGCGACAAACTGACAGGATCAAGGACGTGCGAGACAGAACCTCTTATAATAACCTCGACCGACCGACCAACCGACCGACCGACAGGTTTACGAACAAATAGACAGACAGAGCATCTTATATTGGTGCGTGCACGCATCGGGAAAAATCCGTTTCAAACAAACATGACAGACATATCAAAATGCTACTCCAAACTTAAGCGTGACAGACCAACATAAATGTTCTGTCAAACTTATTTCAAAATTAATGTAAGTGACACTGGCGTTCTTGAACAAGAAACGGGCATACATGTATACAGAGAGAGAGAGAGAGAGAGAGAGAGAGAGAGAGAGGGGGGACACGGAAAATACAAGATATGGAGAAAAAACACACACATGACGAGTAAAATTAATTCACCAAACAGAACAGTTTTTCACTACGTTTATGTCCCCTTACGGAGATTAAAATCAAGATATAATGATACTAAACATTATGACTACAATCCTTATTACAATTTTGATCAAAATCCATTATATGATTTTGATTATAGAAAATATTTACAATGTATGGGCTTAAGAGTTTTTTTAAAAGAAATTGAAAATCAGAAAATCTTGCTTAATTGCTGTCTTATGTCTATAAATAAAAGTCAATACAAGTCGGAAACATTTGAATTTTCAAATGCGATTGTTGTGCCAATATTATGCTTTTTTAAAAATCTTTTTAATTACTACCAACAAATTAAATTTAGGGAATAGTAATTGATGTATAATACCTACACATAAAATGTCACAATTTTCACGAAAGGGATTCCACCCCGTTTTTATCCCTGTGCGTAAAACTAAATTAAACTAAATATAGCCCACATTGCCTACTCTTACGGAATCATTTAGCGTAGTTTGCGCTCATTTCGTCAGCCATGTCCTGGTAGAAATCTTAAGTAATTAGTAATTTTATTCTTAGTATTGCACGCACTGAGTATTGGAAGACTGCTAGTTAGAACAGATTATTACATAAAGCTTATATCCGCTGTGCCACGGGTGCTTGTGGATTAAATAAAGTGTGTAGTTCGAAATTCCGTACATATTCCCGAGTTCGACATAAAGATTCTCGAGTATCAACAACACACCTGAAGACAGTCGGAGAACCGTAATCCGAATAATCCAAATAGGACAAATTAGCAATCCTCATCTCAAAAATTCCGAAACAACTGATCAGATGTTCAACTTGTTTTGTTACACACGTTTAGTCGACTGTTTGTTCCCTAGCGTTGTTTCAGAGGTCAATTACATTTCTCTTGGAACTTTCAGTGTCCGATCCCTACATCAAAAACTTCTTTACGGCGTAATAAGAAATTTGAAAAAGATAATTATTGGGGGAGCAAACACTTTTAACATGTTGAATGATCTATTTTTCTTGTTGATAACTGCCTTTCACATCAATGAAGTTATTTACAGTCAGTTTTCAGAGTTGATTTCAGCTTCGTCCTTGTATGTCTAAAAAGGGGTTTTGTCCGTCGGTTGTGAGGCCAATCAGTTTGGAAAAGGATTTTCATCGCTAATCACATTGATACGAACGAATCTTATTTAAGATACGTCCGCAAATCTCTATAATAGACTCCATCTCACGGTCTGTCTGCCAGGTTTGAGTTTGAAAAAGGTTTTTATTTTGTTTGTCACGCTATCATTTTAAGTAGCAGTTTCTTCGTAAAACGCACTGATCGAATAGACGCAACTACGGTATAGATCCGTCAAAACATCTCTATAAAAGGGAGCTCTGTCCGTATGTTACGTTTAAGACTGAAAAAAAGGATTTACTTTGTTGTGTCATGCATTTCCACCATTAAACGCACATTCCAAATGGACGCAATGAAAACAAGTATATAAGTCAGTTGTGAGACTATATACCTCCGTCTGACAGCCTGGGGATGGGAAAATTCTCATCTGGGCCGTCTCTATATTGTATGAAATTTTCCCGAATTTACTCCATATAAACGTTGATAACTGAAACAAAGAGCACCAGATCAATATATCGAATTTTGAAAAATTGGAAGTTGAAATTCAGTGAAAATTTCGACCATGTTCGAACTTTTCAAAGTAAAGCTGAAATGTCAAGGTGCATGTGATATCAGATGCGGAACTTCATTGGCTATTATACAACTGAGCTAGCAATCTTTATGATGAAGAGAACCTACGTTATCGCTAAAAATGGGGCTTTCACTTTTTTCGTGATCTTGACCTTGACCTTTCACCAAGATATTCAGACATTAAATCGATTCTCAGTTTGACTATGACCGATATTTTCACAAAGTTTGGTAACGATTGGTCAAGCGATGTGGATGCTAAGCTGTACACAGCAACAGACTCGATTGAAAACATAACCTCCTTGGCTATGGTAATAAGATGCGTCCGGGTATCGCAATAAGAGGCAGTTTTGTTCGTCGTCAGTCTGTCACGCTTGTTTCAAATAGAATTTTCTTTGGTCTGCTATGCATTTCCATCGTTAAGCGCACAGATTGAATGGACGCAACTACAATAAGATGCGTCCAAGCATTTCTATAAGAGAAAACTGTCCGTCTGTCACGCTTAAGTTTCAAATAGCATTTTCATCGCTAAGCGCGTAAGTAACATGGACGCATCTTACGAATATACGTCGTTTTTGTTCTTTACTTTTGCTTTCTTTTCATTTCCAATTGATTTAAACTGAAGACTAAGCCGTATGTCAAAGAAGAAATTTAATTTATTTTTCTTAAGTATTCTCTTACAAAAAACATGACATAACAGATGGTGTATAAAAACACTCTACTCAGCATATAGCGTAAACAAACAAAAATCCAGTAAACTAAAGCCGTCCTCATCTTGAAGGATGCTTCTTACGAATTCTGTCTTTGGGGATTCCAATCTTGGGATGGAAAATTAAAGAAACTGACAGCGCCGATCAATATTCCAGCGATGGGAAATTTAGACGAACGATGAAATCGAATGAACAGTTTTCATATTGGAACGCAGAAAATACACTAGAAGGTGTATAGTTCCAGCGTCCACATAATAACAGCAGACTTCGAAAGAGATTATTAAGTACATTCGAATGAGAAAGAATATATGCCAGAACGAGGCACGGAAACAAAAGACATATGTCTCCGGAAAAGAGAGAGGAGAAATGTGATAGTATTTACATCTGTATGGTATCTTGTTCAACCAGAATCTAAAACGGGAGAGCATATGCCGAAACCTGACCCCAATAAGCCATCGTGTTCGTCTTTCGTGTTTCCGATTATTGATACTGTCTTCAATCTGTGCTATGTGTTCGAGTGCATTGACTGTGTCGCTTTGTATTTCAAGGTGTTCTTCTCTCGCTTCAGGCACCCCAGCAGAGGAACCTGGTGTTCAGAGTATCCGACGGTCTGACCGCGGTGAGTATTTTACGATCTGATTTCTTTCTCTTATATCGCCATGATTTCTTCTTTTTTTCTCTCTCTTTTTTATTTTGATTAGATTGGATTCGTCGATAGGCAACAGAAGTAGCGTATAACTAGTTTAACACTAACGTAACAACGCAGATGTCGGGTTCCGTAAACATTGCTATATATGCTTGCAAACTAAAATGAATAAAGCGTGATGTATATTGAATAGTGAACATATATAATGGATCTAAAAACGAAGAC
>OY744516.1:195996437-196018937 GCA_963556195.1 Sepiola atlantica
TATCCATATATATAGATATATAGATATACCCAACGTTGCTATTTATTTTATCAGTTTCGGTTGCGGCTAGAAAAATGCACGTGCTTTATTCGCTTTCTTTTGTGTGATGATTTCGAAGCAAATATATTTATTTAAATATATATGTAAATATACAAATAAATACATATTTGATGTCATTATAGAGTAGAGGGTATATATAGTATTCCACCGAAAACTGTTTCGCCGTATCATGGCTCTTCAGTGTGGCTGGAGATGGTGAGTGTTTCGAGTTGAGACACATTGTAGTCAATAATCAAGGATTTTTTTCTGCCTTTCACATACCAAAAAGGAAGAAAAATTATGTTTTGCCTTTGTTTCTATTAGCATTTACCGAGAGAACTCTATTCTAATTAAGAAGAGTAATGTTTTACGCGAAGTTAAATCCGTTATTGATATGCTCAACCCACGAGTGGGGAGTAGATTTCGCCATCCACAGACAGCTGTATTATGGCTACACAATGTCAATAGATGGATCGTGGGCCTTTTGGCTAAGATTAAAATGTAGTATCTGTTCCGATGGATACTGCACCCCATAGACTGGTATTGTCTTGGCCTTTGGGGCTTGATTTACGCCGGTCTATTGGTATGTCCTGTGCAGTTCTAGGAGGTCCCCCTCCCAGGCTTCGCCTCCCCTCTTTGGAGAAGAGTAAGTTTATTGCTTACTGCCTGAGGCGCCCCTACCGAGGAATGCCGACGTGGCTGCCCAGGCAATTTTTAACCCCCACTTTCCCGACCCGACCTTGGGTCACATCTTACTTGTGGGAGTAAGATAAAAACTGGCCTTGTGCTTTACTCCTGGAGAGGAGTAAATCAATACACAATGTGAATAGATATGATGAATGTTCCTCGCTGAGAGACGAAAGAGGGAGATAGAGATAGATAGAGAGATAGATAGATAGATAGAGAGAGAGAGAGAGAGAGAGAGAGAGAGAGAGAGAGAGAGAGAGAGAGAGAGAGAAATCAATGGAACAAAAGAGTAGACTAAAACAATAGACTTCAAGGCATTCATATTGCGGAATTTCTATTATTTCCTCTTTAATACAAAACGTGCTGCTCGGAAATGAGTGAAGATGTTATTTTCAATTTTTTTTCTTTTAATGGAAGTCACTCCAGACTAGGCATGAAGCCACTTTATGTAAGTAGCCAAAAAATACTATTTCAAGGTCAAAAACTTGCCAACGATAACTGTTAGATGGATAGATTCCAACCCAGAAAACAGCAATTCTTTTCCTCCTTGTCAAGAATATCGCTCATAGAATTTGAAGACTAAACCACCAAATTATGGAAGCGACAGTTACTAGACTGCCCGAAAGTAAACGCGATATGCACTTTCTAGTTTATTTTTACAAAAAATACACAAGTGTGAGAGATAAGGGAGTCAGAAAAAACGTATAGAAAATGTATAGGTATAAGACATAGGAAACTAACGAAGGAAAGCGCGGATCTCATGATATTTTCAAATTTTTATAGATGACATGTGTGAAGAAAAAAAAAGTAGAATGAAGACGGAGGAAAGAGATCAAAAATTGAAAAGTGACAAGTTAATTCTGACAAAGTTGGATTCATTACTCTAATGACTTTTTAAGAGTATTCCGTATCTACAAAACTTGCCTATTTGAATAGAAGGGCTTTATACAAAATAGTAAACTTTTAAAACTTATTAAAATAATTAACTTTACCTTTATTCTGAAAGAAGGTTGATTTTTTTGCGAATCGCCTGATGCACTCCTACCAAGCAATGCCTACGAGGTTGCTCATTCATTTTTTGTAAGCCAGAGTGCGGTTATCCTAGTGCGCTGGCTTCTCAAAACAACACCTGGCCTCACAAAGAGATAAATAATATATATATATATATATATATGTATATATATATATATACTATAGCTTTTCTTGCTAGCCTGCTATCTCTTCGCCAGGTTCGCTACTTGAATGATTGAAAACTAAATAATAAACATTTCATTCAGAAGTTTCTTTAAACACGAGACGAACACTTACGCAGTTATTCATGTCAATCAATACATAATTTTTAACATGTAATTAAGTTTGATTAAAATGTATTTATATTTTAAATAAGACCGTAAAAAACGTAAAGAAAGACAAAATCAATTCGCCTGAGCGATATGTGTGTGTAGTTAGGCTCATTTTAAGGGTCATAATTAAGAAACGGATGGTAACTTGTGGAAAATCAAGTCAATCCTCATGAAGGCTGGAACACAATTTCGAAACATTTGTCAGAGGATCTAAAAAATTATTGCATTTAAAAACAATTAAAAAAAAAAGAAAATATGATGTTACCTCTCTATATGATTTCTTTTGTGTTTATGTTTCGTCGGTATATCTTTGTTAAGCAAACAAAGTTATTTTTATTTATATTTTTAAAAGAAAGGGTTCATAAGTTATCTTTATTGTATAATCACATTAATCAATTATACTTAATATTAACGAAATAATTTTTACATGAAGAAAATAAGACAATAAAATTATAAATGAATAACACCAAACATACATTTATTATGAACTGTTTAAAATAGTTATGCAAATTATGCATTCAAAAACCGTCTTTGTATCGTTTGTCTGTATATATATATATATATATATATATATATATATATATATATATATATATAACAGTAAGCCGCTTTTGATGACAATATAAGAGTGATAAATTAAAAAAACGTTCGCATTTACTCAATTATATATATATATATACATATATATATCTATATATATATAGATCTCCGACTACGAATCAGTGGCGATTTGTGTTCGGGGTTCGCGCCCACCGACCGTTGAGAATTAGTTCCTAGACTGAAGATTGCGTTAGCATGAAACATCGATGTCTCTAGGTATATTTTAAATATTTAATATTTATTTTTAAAAAATATATATTATTGTATATATATATATATATATATATATATATTTAGTCGTCCACATATGTTTCTTCTTCTGTGTACCTAAATCACCATGGAACTTGTATGAACAGAGTTTATTTCCAAGAATACCACGTGTCTGCTTTCCTGATGACTACAACATAGTTGTCTTCAAGTCCAATGTTAACAAACACATATCGAGTTGTTATTTTAAGTAATAACCCCTGCCTTTTCTACCCATCGTTCCCAATCCCCTCATAGTATTGTTCGTCATCTAATTAACGATCTCATTAACCTTTATATTTGAGTGCCTTTTGGGTTTGTTAAATGGTTACTCATGAGTATGAAAATACTGTCCCTACATTCGTTCGTCCTCTTATTAAAGGGATGACTGTTTGCCACCGTGGACACCGTGTATTTGACCCTGTTTAGAGATATGTGATACGGTTTGTAAATATCGATAGACAGACAATAAATATTTATTCCGAGGCGGTGCAAATTCTGTTAATCATAGAACATGGAAGCGCTCTAATTCTTTGGCGTAATTCCAAAGTGACACTCAGGTCTGCGATGTCTTCATTTAACATCTGTAAACATCGGCCATCTTGTAGCGTTGTTTGAACAGACGCGTGTCTATTCAATCAGTCGTTGATTTGTGTCTTCATTCATACAAAGCCGCTAACAAACTATCTTAATGGATTTCACAAAAAAAAAATCACGCGCTTTTAATAATACAACTTCGATCGAAATTTGTCTGTGTTTTTAAAAGTCAGTTCTATGTACTTATAAACAGGAAGTGAAGTGTGCTTGTTAACGAAATTAGAAACTAGCGAACCGGTTTCGAATTCCGGCTAAAGATGCTTAGATTTTACATCACCCTGTTATCTGTTCGACTGTAAAAGATACACTCATTGACGTTGTCGAATATCTTGAATAAAAAGAAGTTACTGTTTCTTTTATCGTATGTCTGTTTTTAAAGTACATTGCTTTTTATGGGATAGAAATGTTAAATAATGCATGACTTGGTGGTAGATAAATCTGGTCGAAACAGAAAGTCAGCAATAAAAATTAAAAAGTTGTTCTTTTAAGAATGATTGATTTAATATTTGAAGTTATTTTAATCAAAAGTAAAAAGGAACTTTTTCTTTTTCTTTTGCATACGTCATGAACTACGGTGAAATCTGCAATAATGGATGTTTTATCTCACAGGCTTCATCCGAGTGAAACCCGGTTTTACAGAGATCATGTTACAGGGCATCTGACCATCTCATCATCGACCTTCTTCTCGGTCACTTCCTGACGACCTTAATTAAAAAGCGAGCTTCGCGACTGTGTCGTTGTCGGCATTCAGCGCATGTCCAAACCATCTGAGCCAATATTCCCTCATCTTGCCCTCGATCGAAGCGATGCCGTCGGAGTTTGTCATTACAGATGTGGTGGAGCAGTGTAATTCCCGAGATCTAGCAAAGCCTTTTGGTTTCCATAACGGCGAATCTTCGCTGCGCCTCCCTTGCTGTCGGCAAGCACTCAAAGCTGTACAAAGTCGCAGGTTTTCGAGTTTAGATGGTTGCTGATATTGCGGTCACAGAGGATGTCGGTGTTGGTGCTCCATTTGAGATCGGTCGCATTGGTGGACATAGCGATTTTCGCCGAGGATGTTGCCGTCAATAGAAGCAAGGAACAATTTATTTCATTTCAACTATGCTGTGAGCCGGTGCCGCGTTCAAATGTTTAAGGATTGAACCAAGGCGAGAAGAGCAAGTTCAAATCCCGCGGCCAATAATAACAGCAACAAAATAAGACTGCAGTAAACGAAACAAATTTTAATATATCTCTGAAGAAGTTATATTTTCCAAATAATTTTGATTAACTATTAAAAATGTTTGCTAAATGGCATCTTAAAATATTTAACCCTTGTGAGTTGAAGAAACGAATAGCTGATTTTCAAATAAACAATACACTAGATGTGAGAGGTAGTTATCCAGAAAATAAAGAACGAACAAATTAAAAGGTTTGAAAGAAAGAACTCAGTGTGATTAACACACCAGCATGTACCAGCCTATTATAGTGACTGTTACATAGCTTAAACATAACAATTACAAGTCAGTGTCATATTGCTATTTGACTCTGATCTCGTCTGATGAACAGTGTTAATGACGACAATTGTTATTATAATGGTAATCTGCTTCTTTGATTCCGTTATCTTAGATTCGAAGCGCCGCTAGTCGACTTGTAATAAACTGATCTCACAAAACCAATAACACGTATTCTTACAGTTAAATCGTTTATTCTAATTCTCCATTTGTTTTAAGTATCCCAATGAAGGGGCACAGTCAGCGGTTTAGAACGAACTGTGAGCAAAATTTGAAGCGCCAATGAAAAGTAAGAGAGCAAAACGGAAATAGAAATCACCTTAGCCTCTTTCAGCTCAAGCGCTACCGTCTTCCGATTCGGTCGTGGAAAGGGCAGACAACTCGTCACACCCCTCAATTACAGTATTCAAAATGATATCTTTAGGCCGTTTTTTTAAAGTGCAATGGGGTTAGACATCAAACAAATAAAAACCAATGAAAAACATGCTTGTATAGCGTAACTTGTGTGAGAACAGATCTTTGTTAAGCTCTCATTCAGATGTTTAAAATGCTTTAAATTTGCTTAAATTTGAGCTTGTATTTTAAATGTAATTGAAGTATATGGTATTTTAGTGAATGCGCTTATTTATAGGGAGATGAATTTATTGTCGGTTTAATGAGAAATTATATCATGAGAGGATTGAAAATGATTAATGGCGTAAACAAAGTTTAATTAACTTATAAGGACGTTTTATAACAAGTGTTTGTTGACATTGAATTCGAAGACAGCCAGATTGTAGCTTGCAGGGAGGTAGTTCTGTGATAATGTGTTTTACTGATGAGAAATTATTTGAAAGAAACTCTGTTCATGTAAATTCCGCCTAACTCACAGAGGAAAAAAAGTTCTGTTCAATTGTAATCGATCACCTTCCATAGAAATAACGATAGAGTAGAGAAAGACTAGTAACGTCTCTTCTTTAAGAAACGGGTTATAGAAAACAAGGCACATAAGGCTTCTTTTAAAATGGAGGATTTATTAGCATGGGGAAAATAGTAACAGGACAATTACAGAAATCTGAAAGATAGACATATTCAAAAGGTATTTACTGATCTAAGAAGGAGAGAGAGTTGTTTATAAAGAGAGACAAGCATTTGCCGCCTTTTATGCTCGTCTATCCATTGTTAGCTCGTCCACCCCAATTTTTGTTTTGCTTTTTGTATTTTTGAATCATAGCTAAGTCTGGCTCAATGCCGCAAATGCGGGTGGAACGGGCGCATCGTTTTTAATGACCGCTCACTTGAAAAGTTGTTAGAAACGGAGGCCACAATATCCCTTTCCGGAAATTACATCAGATCTAAAATCCCGCTTATTCGCTGGGATCATATTTGTATTCTTCCGCTGTCAATCATTCACGGTTTGTTCAGCTGCACGTACACCACCCGAATGAGGGCTTTTGTTACCTAACGACAGCTGCAATCATAATAATAATAATAATAATAATAATAATAATAATAATAATAATAATAATAATAATATATGGGAAACTATAATAAAAAAACATCTCTTACTGCGTATAAGTAGAGACTCAGATATAAAAAGAATCCATTGTATGATTCATTTAGACTATTTTTTGTGATCTTTATGGGTATTTTTGCGTTATTTTCTCCACATATTGGTTGGGTTCCCTCCGGCAATTCTCAGATGTTTGCGTTATCAACAAGGTTCGAGAAAACAACAAACACATCGGAAAGGCTGAAAGGTAGACGACCAAAAAGTTCCAGGAAAATAAATAAACAATGAGGAGAGAAAATGCCTTTATCAATCAAACGCAATTATTTAAACATTTCTTCTAAGAGAAACTCCGGCATCAAAATAAAAATAGTTTTGTTTCAGTGTTTTTTTTTATATATGTGCATGTGGGCGTGTGTGTATTTGTGTGCGCCCAACACAAATATCTCAGTACTTCTATATATGTTAAAAAAGTAATAAAAGTAGGGAGACTGTATCTCTCTACATTATATAAAATTAGGTGTGTGTATATATTTATATTATATTATATATATATATATATATATATATATATATATATATATATATATATATATCTAGGCAGCATTTTCTCTTTCAGGCTAGTATTGTTGAATATAATAGACAACTCGTGTCTACATATCCTTTGGTAGATCCTTTCAATAGTCCGAATTAGGATCTTAGTTTCGGATGGGAATTGGCTGATGAATTTACCATAATTTGCATCTGTCTTCCAAGTACAAGATGGACTCAGATGGGTCCGAAAGTAATTGGAAGACAGATGCAAATTATGGCAAATTCATCAGCCAATTCCCATCCGAAACTAAGATCCTAATTCGGACTATTGAAAGGATCTACCAAAGGATATGTAGACACGAGTTGTCTATTATATTCAATATATATATATATATATATATATATATATATATGTACAAGATAAGCTCCTAAACTAATGAACCGATCATTATGAATTTGGGAATAGATATTCTAGGCAACACTAAGTAACATGGGAGGATTAATATTTTTGTAAACTCTACCATCAGGGTGTTTACTCACCACCACCACCCAAAAACTTTAAAATAAGTTAGATACAAAACATTTAATAAAGAAAAGAATTGCTCTACATCAAGTTTTGAGTTATATTAAGTAATACGTTTTAAAAAATATCCGGGTTGCGCACGTGAGCATCAATAATATGTATGTGCTTGGTGAAATCCTAAACTATTGAACTTATTAATAATTATGGTATATGTATTCTGGGCAGCAGGGTGAGTAACGAAGTTACATCATTGATTTTTTTTTGTAAACGTTACCATTTCCTAAAGGAAGAAAAAATATTAAAATTTAAAACTCATGCTATAATTATTTTCATACGTGTACTAGTATATATATATATATATATATATATATATATATATATATATATATATATATATATAAAGATTTGCCTACCAACCGACACAAGTTTCGTCGTCTCTACGAATCCTCAGTGGGCTTAACATAACGAGTTTTGAAACCGGGATTCCAGTAACTGATGTCCTAAGCTTTACGAACTGAGCTTGTAGTTGTTGAAACTGTATTAGTCATTTTTTTATTATCATAATAATACCATGATAATAATAACCAAATTAGACTAATCATTAACTATAAGAAATTTAAGACAGAAAATCCTGGAGTAAAAAAGCAACTTCTCACCAACCCATAAAACACTAGAAAGAACCAATGTTATTTATAAGTTGAAATGTCATTTGTGAGAATGTAACTCCGATAATAATAATAATAATAATAATAATCATAATAATAATAATAATAATAATAAATAAATAAAAAGCTAATAGCTACATTGGCTTTACAACCACTAGCCTCTCGCGCCCCCTCGCCATGCATCTTGTAAACTCAAGCTCAATTTACCAACATGTGCAAAAAAATAACTGCACGCTCCTGTTATTAACGACAAATTTTATTTAATAACACGAACATAATACATTCTGAAACTAATTAAACACAATACTTGAAGCCATTGTTACTAAAACCTAGAAACCCACAATTAATAATATTACTATGGAACCAGTAGCAACATTTTAAAATTATCAACGTAATACAATTTTATCCTGTGGCGCTAATTCTGGCGTCCCAGAATTGAAATTGTTCACGTCTTTCCTGGAAATAGAGAGTCCGTTCTTTTGGCGTCCATCTGACTTCACGTACGCGTTCTTTACTGCCTTTTGAATTTCTCTTCTTTTCTCTAGCTTTTTGTTCATTTGTTTTTGTCACCTGAACATGATTCGACGAAGATAAAAAAAGTTCGTGATAGATATAAAACATACATTAATATTTTTTTTATTTTAACAAAAAAAAGATCATTAAATGATTGAAAAAATAAAAAGCGGTATAATCACGCAGAGGAATGCTGTTATTTTTAACAATGTTTGCTTGAATCGAATAATGCTGCCTACATACACAATATCTATCTATCTATCTATATCTATATATATCTATATATCTATATATATATCTCTCTCTCTCTCTCTCTCTATATATATATATATATATATATATACATATATATATATATATATATATATATATATATATATATAGTCTCGGAAGTTTCTCAACCATTAAAACTATATAAAAAAAAAAAAAAATAAATAAAAAATAAAAAAATAAAAAAAACTTATAGTCTCAAGTCTTCCAGTGGAAAATCAATCATGTAAGTCAATTTATTTTTTACAGTTATTATATTAGTTAGTTTACTAACACTATTTTAAGGGATCATTAGTTGTTTACCATGAAAAACTGTTTCGGGAATATATACATATATATATATATATATATATATATATATACATATATATATACATATATATATATACATATATATATATATATATATATATATATATATATATATATATATATATATACTTCTTTTGTTAGACGGTGGGGAAAATCCAGTGTTCGATGAATTGAGAATCAAATTTATAAGCGTAATATTTTTTTTGTGCAGAAAAATAGTACAACATCAGTACCGTCGGTTTCAAGCTTTCTTCAGCTTATGTTGTCACCTGTTACAGAAATGTGAATTCGCGTGTCCTTCTCGTTTGAATACGTTATTTGCTTTGGAATGTATATTTGTTAAAAAATGTGTGTTAGGGATAGAAATGTAGGATTACAAAGTTTAATAAAGTTCGAAAAAGGGGGGGGGATGCAACTG
Organism: Sepiola atlantica; assembly: GCA_963556195.1. Classification (NCBI taxonomy): domain Eukaryota; kingdom Metazoa; phylum Mollusca; class Cephalopoda; order Sepiida; family Sepiolidae; genus Sepiola; species Sepiola atlantica. The sequence continues at coordinate 196,006,167 of OY744516.1, forward strand.
TTAAGATTTACAATTGAAATTTTTAAAAATATACCTCCATACAAGTCCCGCGATTCAATGTTTATTAGGAGCATATATTAGGCCGTTAAATGTTTTGAAGGGTTAAACTGGGGTCGTCTAGAAAGTGCTAAGGAGAGACTGTGGGTTTAAAGATTAAACTTTCTAAATAATAAAAATATATTAAAAAAGACATCAAGTTTGAATTCAAAGCCTGGATGAAAAGACTTTAAATTAATCGAAAACACCCGAGTGTGGTTAAACATTAATTTACACCCTTTCTATAAATATGAATCAATATCTATATTACATTATATTTTGGTTGTGTAGTCCAACTCTCATACTTTTTAGCTAAATATATTTTCCACTTTTCAGATCCAAACATGTTATTATGTGACCCTAAAGGTTATTTTAAATTGATTTCGATTCTGACCAGACAAAAAACTGTATCAAGTAAAACTTCTTTATTTGAACTGCCGTTTCTATACAATCAAACAGAGTTTTATATTACAGTCAAAAAGAATCTTATTTAGTTTGCCCTGAATATTCTTATTTGACAATAATAGTAAAACCCTGTTTGATTGTATAGCCACTGAAGATGAAACTGCTGTTGAAATAAAAAAAAGTTTTACTTGACACGATTATTAGTCTGATCTGCATCGAAATCAATATATATATATATATATATATATATATATTAGTTGTCTGTGTATATATGAATGATAAATTATGATAAAATTCAGTTATATAAGGTTGTTCCAAACAAAACAGTGTGATCTGAATGATCTGATGAAGATTTTTGTCGATCAAATACGAGATCTGTTACGTTTACATGCTACGATACAGCGGGATGTGTTCATATTAACCATTATAAACGAAACTCTTAGCAGATGTGAATCGACATTATCATAGAAAAACGAATATGGCTTTTGCAAATATCACTGGCTGAATTTCACGCTATTTTGTACGCATTGAATTTAATCTAAATCTTGTGTACATAGTTTAACCGCAGCGTCAACGTTTCACAATGAATCAAGGTTGAGTGTAGACAGTACTTAATGGGTCACCATTGATAATACCAGCTGCCGTATATAATATCTTTTCGAGAGACTGACAACAGATGGCGCTACTCATCGGTCAGAGTATAACTGTTGCAATCAAACAAATCCAGGTCAGCCATGTAATTACATTAAGATGCAATCTATCTAGACTCAATAAACTCCCGAAACGATTCTTCTTTATCTACTTGGGTATATTTACCTCTTTTACTAGGTGAGGTGTGCTCTGCCTACCAAAACTGCCCAGTCGGCATTTCCCGGTAGGGGTTCCTCATGCGATTAGCAACACGTTCTTAAAGGGATAGTGAATCCTAAGAGTATGGACCTCCTAGGACTGAACAGAACCGTACCTCAGACCGACAGCAACAAAGTTACTGTTTGACCGATTGTCGATGACGTATCCCCGACTGGTACGAAAAAGCATTGGTATCGCTATTTTTAAAAAATTTATTAAATTGTAAAAACTTTGGTACAAAATCCGTTGTATATCTTTGTAATCTTGGAAAATGTGAATGGTCATTCTCATGAAGACGATTATGGCCTTTTGCGACTAACTCTGGCTCAATTTCACTCACTGTTTACTCATTTAACCTAACTGCTATAAGTAGTTATCTGGTTGTTTATGCTGGATTCGGGAAGTTGTAGAAGATAACCTGCGATACAGTTGCGATGACGTCACTATTTCCTTTATGGAATGGTACCCAAGCTTTAGGAATTACTTAAGTTCCTTCAGTTTCTTAAGCTACTTTGTAGATCTTTTCTCTTTTTGTTATACAAACACAAAAGCGTTGACTATAACAATAAAATATTACTTCGTTTTAATGAAGTGTCCTTTAGCTTCAATGGCGACTTCTGTGCGATGTATGTAACGCTTACATGCTAAGATCAAGTGGTATGTGTTCATATTGACAATTATTCTGTCTATAAAGGCGTTTACAGGTTTATTCTCATGACCCTTAACAAAATGAACCATTCTGACTTTTCAGAAACATGGTTTAACATATCGAGGAATAACGATGCTTGTATACTTGGGTTTTCCTCTACGTTGATCCATCTGTGATGATCCCGTTCCGAAATTATTCTTACACTCAAGATGCGTGAAAGATCTATGGGAATTGTGCCAACAGTCAAAAGACTCAACTCACCGGGATCTTTTGAACAATCGTAATAACATATTTTTAATTATGATCCACTATCAAATGTGTCTACAAATTTCCATGGCACTGCTTTACTGCAGACTTGGTTGTCTTCAAATCCAACGTAAAAAATACGTGTCGACCCGTCCTCTTATGTAATTAAATTATTTTAATCCCATTCATCTTCTTCAAGCTTTCTATAGTGTTGTTCATCGTCAAACTGACAATATCATTAACACTTATAATCGGATGACTTTTGGCTTTGATATGTGGTGATGCGTTGGTTTGAAAATCAACATGAAAACAAAGGTATTTAAAGAAATAAAAGAAAATTATTTGATATGTAATTCTTGATCTTGGACCAAGAGGTTGACTGGCGATGTGTTAAGAAGCTAAACAGCATTGAATCGTTTAACTATCTAAACAGAGGCAGTGGACGGATATAATCTTTACCCGGGAATTTGATTCAGGATTTCGAATGATTCACATTTATCATCTACTGGCAGGTATTTTTGTCTTTTTGAATCATAGCCAAGTCTGGCTAAAGGCCGCAATGTTTTAGTTATGCAATACAGACTAAACTTAAGTGGTTTTAAATCTGTGGACAAAAAGAGGTCGACTGCGGTTGTTTTAAAAAGCTCATCCTTCATGAGTCGTTCGACTATTTAAATAGGGTAAGAGGTCGGATAGGAATCTTGAGCCGAGTATAGGGTTCAGGATTTTAATAGTAGAGGCACAATTCATATGTGGTAGAAGTAATTTTGGTCAGTTCAAATAATAGCTAAGTCTAGCTATAGGTCACAAATGTTGGGTTATGCGATGCAGAGCATACTAAGATAATTTTGTATCTGGAAAGCCATCAGCCTTGGAGGTAGTTGTCGGATGGTATTTTGATCCGAGGATTGGGCTCAGAATTTTGAATGATAGAGGCACAATTAATATGTAGTAAACGGAACTGTGGTACGTTCAAATCATAGCTATGCCTGGCTCAAGGCCACAAATGTTGGGTTATATGATGTAGATATAACTTACCTATGAGGCTGAATTGTCCCCCACTACTCTCTTAGTGAATTGCATACGCGTGGAAGTTTGATTTTTATTTTATTACGTCGCAGACCGGGGGATCAGGTGCATATCATGAATATGTCTTTTTGTTTAGACTTTCATTCAATCACGATTTGTCTATCAATTAATGTCACTTTATTTTTTACTCAGTCTGGCTTTCTCGTTGTTTATTTCTCTCACTTCGTCTGAACGTTTATTTTTGATTCAAGAGAATAAAAGCTTTTCTCCTCACAGCGAACACCAACTAAAAGTCGATATATGTTTTTCTACTATTCTTTGCATGCAAATTGAATGTCTCGTTGCAAGTGCCTCGGAGCACCTAACACACCGCGATGGCAAGCAAGCCAACCTTTTTTCATATCATAAGCAGAGAGTTCAATTCCAACTAACTTCCCAATAAATATAACGTAGACTCGTTTTCTTTTACTTTTATTCACCCCAAACAAGGCATATTGCCACTGAGACTACTGTTATTAGTGGGGAGTTGTGCAGCAAGATGTTTGTTCACATTACATTTAAATTTCTGCATGTTAGAACTCTGGTGCAACAGGGAACAGGGAAGGAATTCCAAAGGCAAGCGACCCGAGTAAAAAGTCTTTCGCCATCTGTGAAGGGGTAAGATTTTGTTGCGGGTCGGGTTATTTACGTTAGAGGGTACGGTAAGTTATTCGGGGCACATTTCGTGGAAGTACTTGTAAAATAAACATATGGATGCAACATTCCGGCAATGAGACAGAGGCTGGAGCTTGACTGACTATGTGGGACCTACTAGGTTAGAGACTATTATTGCACCCTGTATAAATGGGAAGAGACTAGTTCTTTGGGCACCAGCCCAAATGTGGCAACAATACTCCATGCATGAGCGAATGGTGGCTTTGTAAGGAATATAGGATACTGGCAGATATGAGAAGTTTTCTAGCCCAATAGAGGGGGGCTACCTTCTTTGCAGCAGACTTGGCAGTATCTTCTAGGTTCGTATTATTGAAGGATTGTGTCTGTATGGTCACATCAACAGGTGTATTTTTTCAACAAAATGAAAGGATTGAATATAATTTGTACTGATTGCTTACAGGTACAGCCGATGTTTGCAGAGAATGAGTAAAGGGACCTGAATCTCCTCATCTCAACCATGAAACTAATGCTAATTTTGTTCTTCTTATCTATTGCTAATTGAGATTTGGTATCTGTCTGTTTGAAGTCGAAACTATAACATTACTTCTATTAATGTACTAGTGTACTTCTATTAGTAATAGAGATTTGGTAGCTGTCTGTCTGAAGTCGAAACTATAACATTACTTATATTAGTGTACTAGTGTACTTCTATTAGTAATAGAGATTTGGTAGCTGTCTGTCTGAAGTCGAAACTATAACATTACTTCTATTAATGTACTAGTGTACTTCTATTAGTAATAGAGATTTGGTAGCTGTCTGTCTGAAGTCGAAACTATAACATTACTTCTATTAATGTACTAGTGTACTTCTATTAGTAATAGAGATTTAGTAGCTGTCTGTCTGAAGTCGAAACTATAACATTACTTCTATTAATGTACTAGTGTACTTCTATTAGTAATAGAGATTTGGTAGCTGTCTGTCTGAAGTCGAAACTATAACATTACTTCTATTAATGTACTAGTGTACTTCTATTAGTAATAGAGATTTGGTAGCTGTCTGTCTGAAGTCGAAACTATAACATTACTTCTATTAATGTACTAGTGTACTTCTATTAGTAATAGAGATTTGGTAGCTGTCTGTCTGAAGTCGAAACTATAACATTACTTCTATTAATGTACTAGTGTACTTCTATTAGTAATAGAGATTTAGTAGCTGTCTGTCTGAAGTCGAAACTATAACATTACTTCTATTAATGTACTAGTGTATTTCTATTAGTAATAGAGATTTGGTAGCTGTCTGTCTGAAGTCGAAACTATATTAGTACTTATATTAGTGTACTAGTGTATTTCTATTAGTAATAGAGATTTGGTATTAACTGTACCATTATATTATCATTTAATGCTCATTCAGTTTATTATACAATTTCAGATTAATTTTCTGTCTTTCATTGCGCAATTCAGGGGGTAATGTAGTATCTGATTTGTTGTCATGATACCATCCTCCCAGGCATTAACGCCTCCTTTTATAGGAGGAGGTATAGTATCTGTTCTGTTGTCATTATACAATCCTCTTTGCGATTATTTTCTCCTTTTCTGTGGTGGAGTAGTGATATCCTACTTTGTTAGTTTGTTGAATTTCTGTAATTTTCAATTTTTAAGTTATAAATAAATAAAACATCGTTTTTGCTGTTTTTTAATGGTTAGTGAAACATTATTGAAAAATAATACAATATTAAAAAGCACTATTTGGTAAAAAAATATTTTAGAACATTCATGTTTGATCTTAATATAGAGTTTTGTTTTCAGACAAAAGACATACGCAAGTAAATAATACAGTCGATGCTGTGCACATTACAATAAACAATAACTTTGATCTATGTACAATACAAACTGTTCGCTCCTTCTATCGATATAGAAGTTCATGCAAAAAACAAAATGGCGATTTGTGTGCAAATGGGATTTGTATTACAGTCGACTGAATGAACATTCTATTCCGCTGGACGAAAGTATCTGTTAGTCTTTCCTTTTACCAATTTAATTATTTTCTCGTTCATTTGCATAATTAATCTTTTAATATTCATCAATATTTTCCACTAGATTTTTTTTCGTACGAAACATTTCACATCAACGTAGCTTCTCTTTGTTGTCCGTACTTTCGTAATTATGCATTAATTTTCAGTTATTTCTTCTGTTAATTTTATCAAATGTTCGCTCCTGCGTTATTATTTTCTTCTCCTTCTTTCTTTCTCTTATCTCTGTCTACATTTAAAATTATCTCTCTTGTGCATTCTTCTTGCTTTTCATTTTTTATTAACTCTTTCCATCCTGGGGTATATGGTAAGAGCGTAGGGCCCTCATTGTAGAATCGAACTAGCTAAATTATTAACAGCTGTGGGGCCAAAAGTATGACATCGATGGCTGGCGGAAGTCGGGCACTAGTCGGGCTCCTTTTCTTAACATGATTCTTTGAGCGAGTCCTGTGCAAGACAGTAAAAGCCTAATCCGAATATCCCTCAGTGCATAATTTGCTCTCCAATAAGATTCTCGAAGCGGTCACCATCAACTTACGAAAACCGTCTCTGTGCAAGAAGAAGGAGTATACCCACAGTTTGGAACTGATCAGTACATAATTTTTTTTTACTCATTCGATAATCCATGTATTCACCATGATTTTAATTCGCTATTCAAACACTCTATTTTAGTCGACGTAATATCTTGAAAATATGTCGACCTGAAAGACGCCTCGATTTCATCACTATCTTTTTTTTTCTCCTCCATTCACATTTTTTTTATATTTTAACCGTTTTACTTGAGTAAGGAATGAGTAATTCTTTTTTCTTTCTCGCTTTAGTATTATAGGCCTCTCAGTCCTTTGTAATTATGGCTACCTCGTTATTATTATTAAAATCAATATATATATATACATATATATATATATATATTATTTATTTATATATATATATTATTTATTTATATATATATATTATTTATTTATATATATATATTATTTATATATATATATTATTTATATATATATATATATTATTTATATATATTATATATATTATATATATATATATATTATTTATATATATATATTATTTATATATATATATATATATTATTTATATATATATATTATTTATATATATATATATTATTTATATATATATATATTATTTATATATATTATATATATATTATTTATATATATTATATATATATTATTTATATATATTATTTATATATATTATATATATATTATTTATATATATTATATATATATTATTTATATATATTATATATATATTATTTATATATATTATTTATATATATTATATATATATTATTTATATATATATATATTATTTATATATATTATATATATTATTTATATGTATTATATATATTTTATATATATATATATTATTTATATATATATATTATTTATATATATTATATATATATTATTTATATATATATATTATTTATATATATATATTATTTATATATATATTATTTATATATATTATATATATATTATTTATATATATATATTATTTATATATATATTATATATATATTATTTATATATATATATATATATAAGGTTGTATTACAACGGAAATTCGCGAAAAAAAATTAAATAAATGAATTTTTCATTTAAAATTGCACGATTGTTGATTTTCAAAATATTTCACTTTAATACATTCTAATCTGTGCTTCAAAGATATTGATTTCCTTACTTTATATATATATATATATATATATATATATATATATATATATATATATATATATATATATATATATATATATATATATATATATATATATCACTGAAATAGAGAAATGTTTATGTTTATAACAGTGCAACGAAAGATTGAGATGAATATTTTACGGTCTGTTTTAATTAAACAGACAGCACTAAGATAGTTAAAGGCTGACAATTACAACGATACTGTTGTTAAGGAAAACATTAGAGAATTGTCTCACAGAAAGCGAGAACTACAAAGATTATAATCGGTTTTAACAAATCGGTTTCAGTTTTAGTGATCAGCATATGAAAACCGATTTTATAACATCGGTTAGGAGCACTACTCGTTAAAGAAGCGTCGATGTTTATTGGAGCGAGGGATCAAGCTTCTTGTTCTCTTTTAAATATTCCATGAGAAATAAAAAAAAAAAATAACATGTCTATACGCAGTGGGGAAATAATGTTCTTTCCATCTCACACAAAGGAAAATCAAAAAAATAATGATCTGAAACTAAAATTATATGTTCTATCTGCGTCGTAATGGAGATGTCTGATAGTGGAGTTTGCGGGAGCGAATTGCGAACGCTGAATAAAGCGGAAGTCGCTGCCGCTTGCCGGAAATAGGCAATCTCCATTTCGCCGTTACCGCAGCGACAGAGAATGATAATAAAAAAGCAAAGAAAGAGAGGGGAGAGAAACGATTTATTATAAATATAAAAGTTTGCTTGTTTTTATTTAAAGTCGATGTTGATGATGATTGAGAATAAATGAAATGTAATAAACGTGGTAATCATTTTCAAAGTGAAGATTGACATGAGCTAAACTTTTTTATTCATTTATTTCTACAGGGTTTGAACAAAAATAACAAGATAGAGTATTCATTGATTTGGTCTGTTGGTTTCGTACTTTTATGGCATATCAATCCTTTTTACAAAACAATAGATATGATAAACTACGAACTGTACGACCTGGCGTTTCCCGGAATCCATTCGCTTCAAAATCTGTTTTTTTATATCTATGTAAAAAGCATCTAAGGAGCGCTAATAGCTGCGGTGGATATCATTTATACTTTTAGTAAGAGTTAACGCCGTTAGTTGAATTTTCTTTAAAGGTGATGATTTAAGAATATCCATATATTCCAGGAGCGGGTGTAGTATATTTTAAATAACGTATTACGAAATACGTAAGTCTACAGCAAATGAGAGACGACAATATACTTTATTCTATTCGCCAGTAGAATTGATGATTCGTATTCTTTAGATTTTTCGAACTACTGTTCTCATCTTGGATGTTATTCCCACAATGTTTCGCCGATGTAACTTCCGACCTTCTTCAGCTGTGTCTTATTGAACTCGGCAGTCTTTCTGTCGAACTCGGGAATCTGTACGGAATTTAGAACGGAAAACTTTATGTAATCCACGGGGATAGCTTGATCTCGTTCTGTTTGCCATGACCAGGTAGCAGCCTTAACTTATTCGTAGTTGTACTCTTAGTAGCGCCCGCACCGGGGACTGAACCATCAACCACCGGAAGAGTATCACTTATTATCCGTTACGTAACGGGTCCTTGCATCTTGGTTGACGGATCGAGTGACAGCTACCACCGTGGATTTAATATTGGGTTCCGTTCGAAATTTCATAAAGATTCCGGAGTTCAACAGATAGATTCCAAAGTTCGAAAAGCTACACTTGTAGAAGGTCTAAACACAAGAATAACATCCAAGATGATAACATTAGTTCGAATTATCAAAATAATACAAATTATCAATCTTCATTTGAAAAATTCTAAAACAGAATAAATCAAGGTTGAATAAATGAGTGAACTGTAATTTGATATGATTATATCTCTTGATTTTTATTATTCCTCATAGTTCAGTGTTTATATTTAACATCTAACAATGCCATGACAGAACCACTGTGAGCCCAAATATAATTGCCAATCGGGAATGCTTGGAAATAGGAGCACAGACAGACAAATGTTATTCTTTATATATAATATTAGATTGTTAACCGAGTCTGTTAGACAATTAATTCTAGTAAGGATATTTTTATGTGTCCAAGCAACTTTATTAGAATCTCTGTCCGTCAGTCCGTTATGCTTAAGTTTAAAAAACATTTCAAGATGCGCCTACGTATTTGTATTTCTATAAAAGTCTATGTCGGTTAACTGCTCAATCGATAAAGCTTACGTTGAAATAGCATGTTTAAATTCCACATGCATCTCTATACAAGTCTCTGTCGATTTGTCTTTCAGTCCGTCACACTTACGTTGAAATGGCATTTTAAAATGCGTATAAGAATCTCTGTCATTTCGTTAGTCGGTCCGTAGCGCTTATACGTTGAAATAGCCATCCCCTAGGTTCTCCTGGGGGGGGGGGGGATATTATACAATGCGACACAACGGAGTGTGTAAATATCTTCACTGGACTATTTGTAAAAAGTTGGATATCCAGTGTAGCAGCAAGTCCTGGGAGCATATACCAGAAAGAACAGTTGGAAATAATTTATATACCATCCACTATGACTATGCAATTCCGACAGCTACATATCTAGAAAACGGAGCTGTTAAACCTGACATCGTAATATGGGACAAAAGAGAGAAAGTAGCAACCCTAGTTGAAGTCAGTGTCCCTAACGATGCCGGATTGAACAGAGCAGAAAGGGAAAAGATTACGAAATACCAAGGTCGTATGTACGACATGAAAAGAAACTAGAATCTTAGGAAAATCTTCATCATACCAGTAATTATAGGAGCAACAGGACTAATGAAAAATAATTTAAAATGCTATCTGGCGAGTATACCCGGTGAACCGGGTGCAAGAGAAATACAAACAACTGCACTTAAAGGGACGGTTAGAATCTTAAAACGATCTCTAGGCTGGAGTGTCTGAAATAGCCGGTGAATGTCTGGCATCCGGTAGGATGCCCCATCTCCAGCAAAAACAGAGAGATAAGAAAACAACAAAAAAAAATGAAATAGAATTTCTAAATGCGTCTACGCGTCTTATTGACTCTTTGCGGTCCGTTATGTTTTTACATTTTTTTAGATGCGTCCACACATTTATATGAGAGTCTATGTCGGCCCGTTGTTCGGTCCGTGCGGCTTACGTTGAAATAGTATTTTAAATGCGCCCACGTGTCTCAATTCGTTTGTCAGTCCGTGACGCTTACGTTGAAATAGCATTTTTAGATGTGCCTACACATGGCTATCAGCGTCTATATCGGCTCGTCGTTCAGTTCGTGACGCTTACGTTGAAATAGCATTTAAATGCGTCCACATGTCTATAAAAGTGATTGTCGATCTGTCAGTCACTCCGTAACGCTTATATTGAAATGGCATTTTAAAATTTGTCCATGTACTTCTATAAGTGTCTCTGTCTGTTAGTCGATGAGTTCTTGACGCTGAGACTGAAATAGCATTGTTAAATGCGTTCATGTATCTCCATAAGAGTCTTTCTCGATCCGTCACTTGATCCGTGAACCTTACGGTGACATAGCATTTTAAATTCGTTCACGTGTCTCTATACGAATCTCTGGCTGCTAGTCCGTGAATTTAAGTTAAAAATAGCATTTTAGAATGCATTTATGTATATATATACGAGTTTCTGTCGGTCCCTCGTTTACGGTCAAATAGCATTTTAAAATAGGTCAACATAAGTGTCTCTGTCAGTCCGTCACGCTTACGTTGAAATAACATTTGTAAATGCGTCCACGTAGATTGAAAGGACGCATCTTAAGAATTTAAATTCTTTATTTTTTATACTTGATGATTTGAAGCGATTTACGCAACCATTTTTGGTAAGGATATTTTTTGAAGATTGCATAGCACCATTTTTCTTGTGATTCGGAAATGGCATTCCTGTATTTGAAGTTTAACCTTTACCTGTGTTTATTACTGACATCGTAGCAACCAATTTTATATCCATTGAATGTCCATTCTTTTTTTATCTTTTTTTTTTCGCTCGTTCATTTCTATTTGTATCCCCTCTCTTTCGTTTCTCGAAATTATTCCTTTTCGTTCTTTTCCTTCGCTCATTGAAACTCTCAAATTTATTTCTAATAATTTCGTTTCATCCTCTTTAACTGTAAGGCAGGTATCTCTCGTTCTCTCTCGTTCTCTCTATCTCTCACTCTACCTCTCTCTATCTCTCACTCTCTATCCTATTCACTCTCTCTCAATCTCTCTCTCTTACGTAACTATATGATTGGCTGTTCGCCTTTCATTTTCTTCGTTAGCATTATATTTCTTCTACGTAAAAATATCTGGTCTTTTTATACCATCGCTTTCTGAAAACGTTCATTCAAGCAACATCTTCACTGATTGCGGCTAGTTTTATTCCGTCGACGTCTTTGATCTTTTCTTTCTCTCCCTCCCTCTTTTCTTTGGCGTCATTCAACGGAGTCTTATTTTGATATTTTGCCAGCTTTATTTCTTTACCTTGCGATGTGAATATAAACGTCTATTTCTTTCACGTGAATACGGCGGTGAAAAATCAGTAACATGAACAATATACTTACAAGAGATAGAGATTGAACCATCAGAGGGAAATTCGCTTTTATTCGCGGCGAAGTAGCCATTCGCTGCGAGCGACCAACTTCATTGTAAAATCAGATTTTTCCCCGCGATTAAATGCTATCGTCAAAAGACATCGACCGCTATTTATTCTTAACACCCGGAAAAGATTTTCACAATCTCTGTTCAAAGATATATATAAGATACTTTTAAAACTTTTATTCATCCTATACAAGACATATTACAACAGAAACGTACGGGGCTACTGTAATTAGAGGCCAGATTTATAGAAGACCTCCTAAGTGTGGAGGTGCGCAGTAGATGTTTGTTCACATTACATTTAAATTTTTGCATGTTTGTACAGTCGGGGAAACAGTGAGCAGGGAGGGAATTCTAAATGCAAGCAGTCCGAGGAGAGAAGCAATTGAGAAGATTATTGTTCTCTGCACTGAGGGGATGTGATTTTGATGATAGTCGGGTTAGGGTTAAGTTGTTGTTTTTTGTAAGGGTTAGGTTAGGGTTAGGTTAGCATGTTTGTTTTTCAGATGTTCTGTCTGGTTCGGTTAGGGTTAATTTCCAAAACTGGACAAAAGAAAAATGCCCAAGTGATGAAGCGATTATTGAAAAAGTCAAAA
>OY744516.1:196023937-196081437 GCA_963556195.1 Sepiola atlantica
TCACGAACTACTTAACTCTGTAATGCTACATACAGTTACGCACAAATCCTCATTTTTGTTTGGTTTCATAGAAAAATCCAACTGAGTGCTCAATTATTGAATAATAAAATCATAATATTTATTTATTTATTAATAATGTGATAGAAAATCAGGTCAAATAAACATGGTACCACAGGTTTTATTCCTTGAGCGAACCCAGATCGAAAAGTAATGTTTCGTTGGGTTTGTTTATATTTATAAACAAATTGCTTTGGCTATCTTCAGTCATATTTGATTTTCGGAAGATACTACATATCATTCTGGGAGAAATGTCCCTTTTTAATATTTATTTTTGCCTTTTCGTAATTAATTGGTGAGAGTCTTACAGTAGAACACATACAAATGTTTATGGAGAAATTAATAAATATGAAAAAATACTCAGAAGGAAGGGGACAGAAACAAAACAAAATAGAAAATTAGGGAAAGACAAATTAATAGCCGCTACCTCAAACAATTAACTACTGGATTTCGGCAGTTTGAGTGTATATATTTTTTACTTGTCCAAATATGGCTAAAGATAGACGGCGCAATTTGTTTTAAAATATAAACAAACCCAACGAAAAATTAATTTTTGATGTGGGTTTGCTCCAAGCTTGAAACCTATGGTACCATGTTGATGTTAACCAGACCTTCTACAACATTATTAATATTTATATATATATATATATATATATATATATATATATATATATATATATATATATATATATATATATCATAATACTGTAATATTATATTAATAATTTTTTTAATACTAAAATAAGATTTCCACTTTGAATTCAATTTCAAACTTGCAGAATAAATTGAAGCTCAGTTTTTTTCTTACGAAAAAACAAAGCTTAATATAAAAAAGTATATTTGTTTTGATTTGAACTCAGTTCGCCAATTCCAGAGTCTGCGACGATGATATTAGACCTGAAGAAATCCTCCATTTTAATACGATTGACAAATACGCAACTACCATGTTATATCGTTTAGTTTATATTTACTACAGTATTAGTGGGGGTATTTCCTCTTTGATTACTTTATATTTCTTGTCGTGAATCGAACAGGAAAATATGTAACAATTTCCGCCACAAAACTGTACATTTCTGTTAGATTGTCTTGAACCGTCCACGTCTTTTATTAGTATTAAGTTAAAAACAAAAGTTTAAAATGTATTGTAGATAAAGATAGAAATTGTGATAAATTCAAGCAAAAATGAACATTTCCGAATATTTGTGTCTGTTTGCCAACATAATTTTATTATATTGATTCAAAAGAGACATTTTTATACACAACTGCACATAAATATATATATGTATGAAAATATATGACTATATATATAGTATATATATTATATTAAATATATATATATATATATATATATTATAATTGGAATGCAAGCAAAAGTTTAATTCAAAACAAGATAACCTAAATTGAATAGAAATTTTTGTAAAGAAAGAAGTAAATCTAAAATCCAATAAGAATGGCGGGAACTGCAAGAAATATTTTTTAAATTATAAAAAGACAATAATGCAACCAACGAAAGAGAAGTGTCGCATTTGACATACTTTTCAACTGTTTCCTTCACTGTTGTTCCATTAATCTTTTAAACTTGAACAAAAATTACAACTTTTGTCGCAATACCAATTCTTCCAAATCTACTGATTGCATTACTCGTACTTTTCTTGCTTATTTTCTCTTTGTATTTTTTATGTTATATTTTTCATACAGATACTACGCCCAGTCCATCAATAAATGACGACATTTTTCTAGTATAAGTAAAAAAAAATTGAAGAAATCAAATTACTTTAAAATCATTGTGATTTTTCACTACCAAAAATATAAATATTATTTTTTCTTTAAAAGATTTAATCTGTCAGAGTACGTATAGTAAGAAAGAATGTGTAGTCTAGTTTTAGATTGTCTGTTTTACGGCATATCAACACTTTTTGAGTCATTTAATGTCGAGACATTATACGCATTGCCAATGCTTAATTGTCTATAAGGACGAGCAATGAAAGTATAAGTATTTTGCTTTTAACCAAAAAATAGAATAGTCTGGATTAGAAAATCAAAGAAGTATCCGATCCCAAAGTATTGTTTAGTATTTATTACTTAATAAATGAATGTTAATATTTATTTCATTTTATTTAACTTAATTTACTTTATTTTACTTAATAAATGAATGTTAATATTTATTTTATTTTATTTAAATACATTTATAGATTATTTCCGCTCACTTAAGTTACTTTTCCTTAATCTTAAGAATGAAATACGTATTATTATACCTAGAATTGAGACTAGATTACCACTTTTCCCACGGCATGACACATGAAGGTGCCAATAATTTTTTTTAAGGCATCTCTTAATGTATTTAATTTATATTACATTTAAATTTCCTGATTTCTTGTATTATGTGTCATATTCACGTTGACACACAAGTTCTCATTAGATCACGAAAGATAAGCCAGGTTGAGCCTGGTTAGTACCAGATGGGTGGTCATTTGGCAATACGACGCACTGTATGTAGGATGCCGTCGACACCTCCCTGCAATAATTGCGAAATGTAACGGCGTTATCTCTCTTGACTGCGAATGAATGCGACTAGGGATCGTTTGTGAATTTAATACTGTTACTTCTTCAGAGAAAAAAACTGACTCAACCCTCATCGGGTGAATGCCGTTTCGTTATTTTTTGTACTATTGACTAATTAACTGTGGTTCATATTATTTTGCTCATTTATATACGTACTTTTTCCAAATTAAATCAATATATAATTGTTAAAACAATAATGATGAAAACATCAACTGACGTGCATTACACAAAAAAAACATTTAAGTAAGATAAAATAACTTAAGCATTGTCATTCCACGAAATTATACAGAAATCAGTAATCATTTATCGAAGAAACTCAGTAATAACAAGCCGCGCGTGCGTGGTCCCCCTTTGTATGTGACTCGATGTGGCGAGTGTAAAATGCAATAAATTTGGGCAATTTGGGGCATTTTTTACCCCCTTTTGACCCCTTGGGGGCGCGAACCAGAATTTTTCTGAAGTAAAAGATGCTTATTTTATATCCAGAACAAATGCCTCTACATTTTGGCCAAGTTTCAGAAAAATTGAATGGATTGATCAAACGTTATGGGAGAAAAGGGTAATTTTTTGCCGTTTTGGGGGCTTTTGACCCCCTGGGTGCGCGAACCAGATTTTTTCCAAGGTCAACGATACTTATTTTCTATTAGGAACAATTGCCTCCATATTTTGGCCAAGTTTCAGAGAAATTGAAAGGATGAATAAAAAGTTATGGGGCAAAAAATGTCATTTTTTGCCATTTCGGGGCTTTTTGACACCCTGGGGTGCTAACCAAATTTTTTTTCAAAAATCGGAGAATATCACTTTCTAACCTGACCAAAGTTACAACTTCATGCAAAATTTCAGAGAAATTCAATGGATGGTTGCGGTGAAAAATCCGGACGGACGGACAGACGGACTGACGGACGGACATGCCTCAAAACATAAGTCCCCCGATTTTATAAATCGGGGGACCAAATATAGTAGAGCCTGAATAAAACACGAACATTTATATTGCGGGCCAAACACGTATCTTCATACAACTAGTATGCTCTCCCTATGTATTTCTTTTCGTTCCTCCATTTTGCCTTCTCATGTCTATCTTTTTCAAGTTTGCAATTATTTTAGAGTTCAAACTCGCAATGACGAAGTTTTTCGCTTAAAGACGAAATATATTTGATTTCTCTTTGTTATCTATGTTTTCCATTGAGTCACTATATTTTGTTCGACGTTATTCATATTGGATAATTTTGGTTATTCGGACTACATTTCTTATATTGAGTGTTACCATTACAACGTTTCGGCCGCTGTAACCTCCGGCGTTCTTCAGGTGAATCTTTTCGAACTCGAGAATATTTCTGTCAAACTCGGGAATCTGGACGGAATTTCGAACGGAACCCTTTATTAAATCCACGGAGGTATCATGCTCTTGTTCCGTCAGCCATGACTGCGAGAATTCTTCAATAATTCGCAATTCTTTATATCGCCCGCACCGAGGATTGAACCTTCAACCTTCGGATGGCTATCACTTAAAACTGAATTTAACTTAGTACTATACCCATAACTTAGTACTATTACGTCCAAGTTCTTGAGTTCAACAGAAATATACTCGAGTTCGAAGAAATACACCTGGAGAAGGCCGGAGGTTACAGCGGCCGAAACGTTGTTATGATAGTACTCAAGATGAGAAATGTAGTCCATATAACAAAAAGTATACAAATTATCAATCCTCATCTCAAAAATTCAGAAATAGTTATTCATATTGTTAAACTCTATATGTATATATGCATATATATAAATATATAAGTATGTATATGTATGTGTGTATTATATATATATAAATATATAAGTATGTATATGTATGTGTATATTATATATATATGTATTTATATATATATATATATATATATATATATATATATTTATATGTGTTTATTAATATATGTTAATGTTAACCGTTATCAAATATGAATTCTATCAAATTTCTTATTGACTTTTCTTTTTCTGCACGAACTTATCAAAACTGTAATTTTATTATTTAATCAAGTCTAATGTAAATCATGTTTGTTTCTTTCCATTTCAGGTGACACGAACGGTAACTCTGTACATTCAAGATGTAAACGACAACGCCCCTGAATTCAGAGGTCTGCCGTACAAGGCGACCGTCCCGGAGGTGAGAAGAAACACTTTTACTCTTTAATAATTCATATGTTATCTGCAACTTGGTAATAAACCCATCTTCTGTATTTGGGAGAAAATATCATCCGCGACTTCATGGTGTAGATATAAATTTAGCGGCGTAGTTACTTCTCTGTTTCAATTTCAGAACTACAGGATTCTGCTTACTTTATAAATATATGAGACAGAGAGAGAGAATCAAATATGAAACTAAAAGTGTACTTTTAGTAGACAGAACCTATAGTAAAATAATTTAAGCTCAATATATGAGATACATGAATTATAAAGATAGATTAAATAAGAGGGATAAACATGTATGAATGACAAATTTATTTCAATTTCGATTGTTCAATGCAAGGTGTACTCGATAATAAAATTATGTTTATTATTCTTTCCTTAAGCCAAGGCTTTTCAAACATTAAAGTCTTATCATCAGAGGAATTACATAGATAGATAAGTTGGCGGTGGAAAAGCCAAAATTCAAAATTTGAAAAAAATATTAAGTAATGGAGAGTGGAAAAAAAAGTTCGTGTAAAATAAAAAACATAATTTTATTACCGAGTATACTTTGCATTGAACAATCGAAATTGAAATAAATTTGTCATTCGTACATGTTTATCCCTCTTATTTCATCTATCTTTATATATATATATATATATATATATATATATATATATATTTATATATATATATATATAACGTGTTATGTATGTGTGTCGCGGCATCACTGCTAAAGTGGCGAACTAAGAGCCAAACTAACCGCATATTTGGAATCAGCACCTTCGACCTGATTTCCTTATCGATGTTAGAAGTTCTTGAATCATTTTAAAAACTCATTATTCAAAATTAAAAATATGTAACAATCACATCAGAAAAAAATGTTCCGCCATTTTTAGCGTCCCCTTCCCAGCCAAGCTAAAAACATACCTATATATAATAATCGTAACATTTAAACTACCAGTAAGAAAACTAAATAAGTAAGAATATAAAAATAAGTCCAGATAATTTTTATTCAAATCATCGTGCGTATTTAATGTCCATTTTTTATTATTATTGGAACGTTTCTTTATGATTCTATAATTATTTTGGACTATCAAACTATTTCAGATCTATGCAAAAATATCGCTATAACGAACTCATAAATACTATAAGTAGGTTCAAAAGACAAAATAGTTTGTTTTTTGTCCCGTTCCAGTTATTTTTTGCCGATATCGATCGTCATCATGGACCTAAAAATACTTTTAAAATTATTTTACTGATATTTATATTAAAAAAACAACTTTCGTAATTATAACTGCCGTGCAAACAAGAAAGGCTTAAGAGACCCGGCGTTGACGAGTGCTTCAACAAGTCTTAATAAAAAAGTAAACGCAATTTTTCCTTTACATTAGTGACGAATAGCTTTCGTAACAAAAGTTTCATAAAAATCTACTTTATCAGATATAATAGATAGTGATCCGTGTTGTTAGAAACAACATTTTTCATTCAATCGATTTCGTCGCTATTTATATTGTATCCTGGTCAACATTTATTTTTGTCATATTTATAGGATAGGGGAGAAGAACTTATACGATAATTCGCATCTACTCTCACCTTCCTCGTTTACACCAAGATAAGAATGTAATAAAACTCAGTGTCGCTATGCTCAGGTAAAAAAACGTGTACTTACAATATCGACGTCTCTTGATTAGTTTCAGCTTCCAGATAAACAATTATATTTGTTTAAAATAAATTGTAAAATATGTATTTATGTCATTAACTTGTATATAATACGAGTGGTTATATATTTTCATTCGAGTAACTACAAAAAATGGATTACTCAATTGCTACAAACGCCTAGCGCCATCTTTGTCTGACGCAGAATGCAATAAGTTTCATTTTTGTTTGTTTTCTAACATTAGAGCTTATGATCAACGACTTCTAAAATATAAATTCTACTTCAGTACGTTTTTTTTTTGCGAAAAATAAAATTGTATCGCATTTTGTTCTTTTCAAAAAAAGTTATCTAAATCATCTGTATCATGTTTTTTCATCGTTTATCAATTCCAAAGTTATTTTCCAAACAAATACGAATGCGATAAGTTTCATATTCACTTATTCTTTTATCTACATATTAGCATCGACATTTATTACATTTTTACATTCACATCGCATTCACTACGTTAAGTTGATTTTAACTTACCGTTATAGAAAACAAAAGCAGGCCTTTAACACATCTTCTTTACTCCTTGACCTTTTGGCTAAGATCAAAGTGTAGTATCTGTTCCGATCGATACTGCACCCCATAGACTGGTATTGTCTTGGCCTTCGAGGCTTGATTTACGCCGGTCTATGGGTCTGTCCTGTGCAGTTCTAGGAGGTCCACCCTCCAAGGCTTCGCCTCCCCTCTTTGGGAAGGAGTAAGTTTATTGCTTACTGCCTGAGGCGCCCCTACCGGGGAATGCCGACGGGGCTGCCAAGGCAATTTTTAAACCCCACTTTCCCGACCCGACCTTGGATCACATCTTACTTGTGGGAGTAAGATAAAAACTGGCCTTGTGCCTAACTCCTGGAGAGGAGTAAATCAATACTCAATAACTAAAACATGGAATATACTTCGTGACGTTTCGTTTGAGCACAAAAGTAAACGCCATGGTAATGCTCCCTTTTAAAACTCACTTCTCAAAATTATTCGTATTATATTGTGACAAAAAATAAAAAAACATACGTGACCGGACTTAGCAGAAAACAATAAATTTGTTTTTCCTGCACCACTCCAAATCTTTCCGCTAACCCAGGTTGGTAGAGAATTTCACCAAACAACAATCAGTCGACGTTAATACGTAATTTAATTAAATATCAATTTACTTGTGAAATGTTTTTAAATAAGAAGAATTACGATGATGTGTGATTTTTCGCAAGAGAAAAATACAAATAATTAAGAGAAATATTTTGAAATAAGTACGACTACATTTACGTTTGATTTTTCGCTACAAATAATTTAGAAAAACATTTTAAATATAAATTACGGTGATGATTTATATTTCGTTAATATATATATATATATATATATATATATATATATATATATATAATAAAAACAAAATAACACGGAATCACATAATCACCCGTGCAATAATTTATTTCGACCCTATGATCTTGTCAAGCATCCAAGCGGGGTGATTACATTTTTTGAAAATAAAAAAGAGAAATTCACATTAACCATTTCAATATACATATAGAGAGAGCGACAACATATTTAATACATATCTTGAAAGAGGGTGAAATGAACTATTTAAGACGTAAATAGAGGCGGAGGAGAGTGACAACATATTTAATATATATATATATATATATATATATAGAGAGAGAGAGAGAGAGGGAGAGAGAGGGGAGATTGCACGATTGATAACGGAAGGTAATACAGTGATGGGGGAAAGAGAGCAAAATATATATATAGAGAGAGAGGGAGAAATTGTATGATTTACCACGGACGGTATATAGGGAGTTGAGAAGAAAGCATGTTGAGGTCCACTACCCAACCTCGGTGATTATGTGATTTCGTTTTATTTTATTTTTATTTTATTCTTGCTCTGTTTATTACATTGAGCTCTCATACCCGGATTTCCATTCTGGAATTTATTTCACTCTAACAGCGTGGTTGACTATGAATGAGCTCCAAAATACGATCACTGAAGCTGTGAATGAGTGCGCTAACCGTTACGCAAAGAGACCCGTCTAATATGACGTGGCAATTTAACGTCTAAAAAGTTAATTTTGTTGTTTTTAACATTAGTAAACTAATGGCATATTTCGTCAACCTTTAGCATATAGAGTTGCTTCCCCTATACATATGCACGAGTTTTTCCCCTGCATATGCCTTATCGAACCACTTTAAAAGATGTGTACATATATAAATAGACAATGTATATATATATATATATATATTGAATTTTTCATACGCGAAGATCGTCAGAAGTCTAAGAATTGAGTCCAGATACACCCAGAAGCAAAAAAAGAGAAAAATCAAACACTCACATCGAAGTAGGATACATAAAACATATGTTGCCATTGGGAACATATGTTCATAATCTATGTTGTATGTCTCCTTTATTTCAGTAGCCGATTAAGAAAAAATACGTATAACTTATATGAATATGCAGTCAAAATTTCTAATAGTTAATAAGATAAATTAGGAATAATTCATATTCATATATATATATATATATATATATATATATATATATATATATATATGAGAGGGAGGGAGGAGATATGTGATATTTATACCTATGACTCGTTGGGCCAGAACGATTATTTATTCTACTTTAAATTTATTCAAAAAATCATAAATTATGATATATCTGTTAAGCATTTCTTTTTGTATAAATAAAAGTAATAAGTGTCTTTACTTTATATTATCATTATTATTATTTTTTGTTGTTGTTATTATTATTATTATTATTATTATTATTATTATTATGTTTAGTGACAGCGGTACTATCCTAACACTTATATACAGCCTCTAATTATAGGTGTAATCTATTTACACACGCAAATGTCCGAACGAACATCGATATATTTATGACCGAATAATTTTCCTTTTCAGGGCGGTAACCTCGTCCCAATTTAAGCGTTGAATTCTCTCGTGGCTACTAATCAAACGAGAACTATTTAGTATCTCTTTTTTTAATTATTTAATTTTAATTTCCAAGCTGCAATTTTCCACGAATGCGTCCCCCACCCGCCACATTGATTATTTCAATTCTAGTTCTTGTTGTTTGTTCTATTTATGATCCCCTGGATCCGTTTCCCGCGTTTTTCCGTCGCACAGATGGCATCATCATTAACAGCGCTGTCATAATCCCATGCAGCTAATCATTCGATTGTTTGTCGCATTCATGATATTTGAATACGGCAAAATTCCAATGAATGTTTTATGAATGATCGCAACTAATTTTTTTTTCGTAAAGACTCATTTTACATTAAGAATATTTTTCTCTGCACCTTAAATATTATTTTTTTTATTACTAACGCTTTATCAGTAAAAGCTGTTATAAATTAGATTAATTAAATAAATTGATTATAGTCACAATAAATGAACTAATTAAATTAATGCAATTCTCTTAAAAATTGGATAAAACTTAATCGTTTGTATTAATGAACTTAATATTTGATATCAATAGTTTTTATCTGAGCAGAGCTTAATTATTCCTGTTAAGATTTAGTTGTTAATGTTATTCTGTCACCTGCATATTCACACCAGATCTCTCTAGTGGTGTGACAGGGGATCGGGTGACAACATTACCTGCAAATGCACCACACTCTCGTCGGTGTAGATAGCAGACACAGTTCCAATGCTTCCTGTTATTGTGATCTCATTAATTATTTTACCCTTTCGCTGTTTTTATTGTTTTTCTCTCTCTTTCTACTATTTTATTCCACTCGTAATTGTGTTACTTGTCACTCTCCCTCCTTCTCTCTCTCTTTCTCTTTCCTTTTCTCTATCCCTTTTCATCTTATTTTCAGTCTACCCCATTTCTCTCCATCAATATGCCCTTACCACTTCACAAACAGTATATCGACGTTCTGTCAGATGCAAGGCTTTATACATTGTCATCAACCGCCTCGTTTTGTGATTCAAATTTCTTGATTCTCTTGTCCTGCTTAGAAAGGACCAATCTAACTCATAATAGATACAGCTGAAGTCTTTATTCCTTAGATCAAAGCATTCTTATCATTATTAGTTGTAGTATTATCATTACTATTATTATTATTATTATTGTTATTTTTATTGTTATTATTATTATTATTATTATTATTATTATTCATATGTCAATCTTTTGTATTTGATGTCATATTTTAATTAAATTCTTTTCCTAGCTGATTTTATTAACTCATTTCAGAACACAGAAATCGGTTCATTGATTAAAACCGTGACGACCTACGACCCCGATAATGGCCCTGGAGGATCAGTCACTTACTCCATGCAGGTAGGTCACGACCTCTCCATCATTCATTCCCTTGCATTATTCTCTTGCTAGAATCAAGAGCCGATCAAGACATATGTCCATTCACGTGCCTCTTCAATCTAACTTAGTGAAATGCTAAGAGCCGCCCATAAGACGCTATTGAAGAGAGAATACTGCGCTTATTTCGGTTCTTTGATACGATTGGAACACGGTCGATAATTCGTGTCTTTCTTTGGCTTGAGAGAAAAATTGAACAACAATAGCTTTCAGATTATAAAAATATGTCGACATATTCTCTGAAATACCGTTTGCAAAATGTTAAACGAATGCCGAGCAATGGGTCATTTTACGTTAAACTTACATAGAAAATTGAATCCCCGTTGTAAGGATTAAACAGTAAGTTTCAAACAATCCTTTTGTAATAATCTGATGAGATGGTGTAATCTGAAGATTTATTTAAAGCAAGTTTAATAAGAGCATTGGGTGCTGAAGAAGTTATCTTGAAATATAAACTATAATGTAAGTTCTCAAGTTACTAGGGATGTAACACGATCAGATCGCCTGTCTGTTGGAAGGGACGTAATCCAATTTACAATTTCATTTCTTTTTGCCGGCACATGGGTTATTCTACTCAAAATAGACAATGATATTTTATGAAAAAAGTAAGTTTATTTTCCGTTGGATTCTTTACCAACAATCAGTCCCCGAAAACTTTAACCTATCGGACCTGTCTGTCTTTCTGTCAGACTTTCTTCTCTCGGGGAATGGGGCATAGTTCTCTTGGTTTCATACTGATTCTAAATTTACGTCAGTTTTTATCGCTTAATTTTAAGGCCCGATTTCTAACAACATTTTTTTTTCAGAACAATAACATTCTCCTGTCCATTGTTTCGACCTGTTGACGTCACGGACAAAAGGATATTTTGTTTTTTTATGTCTCTCTCAAATAGTTTTTTAAATTTTTATTTTGATCTTAAATTATTATTTTTCCATAGGCTGCTTCGAGTCGAAATGTCGTCGTCGAAGTTTCTAATATGAGCACCCTACGTCGTCCCCTATGTTGCAGAAATGCATAAATATGAAATATAGCCTGAAACAGTACATTTTTTCTTTTCAAAATACTTGTCGATTATACATTTAGAAAAGTGTAGCCAGACAAAAATAACAGTTTGAAAGTTATATACCTGTGAACATCTACTGAACGTTGCATTCTCTATTTTTATGGAAGATGTGGACCAGCTTGTGTATACATCGTGCATATTTTATGTAATGTCAATTCGTATAAACTAACAATAAACTTCGAATTTATAATATTGGCAACAGTGGGGGTCAATCCCTTTGTAGCGACATAGTTAGTGGTACAGTAAATATATACGCATGGTATTGTAACGTATTTTGGCAGCAAACTTCACCGGCCTTCTTGAAGAATGACATCTGCTTAACTGTATCAAAAATTCTGCAAGTCAAGATGGACTTTTTTCCAGGCACGTGTATGAGTGTTCTTGCTACAATCGAAGCAATGACCTAATTCATTCATGTTTGCATGGTGTTCTTGACTTTTTTACATTTACCAGAAACTTGTGATCAGAACATTTTCGATCAATACAAAGCTAATGTTATTTGCGTGCTTTCCAAAGTGGTGGAGATAGTGACATGGATTTGCTTTCAGTAAAACTGATTTTGTGCCAACGTGCTTGTTGACTTTCAGCCAATGTAACGCTAGAAGAGCTTTGCAGGCACGTGTCTGACTTATCAGCCGATATATGAACAGGAATATACCTGGAAGTATTTGTCCCACCAACTCAAATCTACAGTTCTTTTCTTTTAACATAGTTCACCTCAAACAAGGCAGGCCGCTACTGTAGACGTTAGAGGCTACTGAGAAAAAACGGTGAAGTTTGGGAGGGGGTCAACCTAAATTAGGAGCAGCGTAGCGAGATGTATGTTTACATTACTTTTAAATTTCTGGATGTCAGGAAAGCAGGGAGCAGGGAGGGGGTTCCAGAGTCCAGCAGCACGAGGAAATAAGCTTTTGGAGTAGAAAGCTCTTCGGCATCTGGGGTCCTCCACAGTGTATGGATGGGATTTGGCATATTTGGCAGTGACTAGTGATGAGCGCTCTGAATACACCCCTTGGCTTCAGGAACAAAGCGAATGGGGTTGAATATCAAGTGATCATATTTGACATCATGGTTAGAAATAAAGAAGAGGAAAAAAAATACTTTAAATGGAAACAAGAATATAAATCAGTCGTGAGACTGCATACCTCCACTTGACAACGTAAGAATGAGTCAAAGTCTTATCTTGGATTTACTTCTCCATATTTTATGAAGCATTCTCGAAGTTATGACAGGGAAACCTTGATAACTAAAAAATGTTTATCTGATAAGGTTGAGATGTTGCATGGTGTTTACTATTATTAAAAAGCATCAGACCCATACATCAAAATTTGGAAAAATCGGAAGTTTAAATCCCGTCTATATTTTGACCTTGGACGTACTTTCAAGATCAATGACAAGGTCATATAAGATTCGGAAATTATGCAGCTACAATATAGAATAAGTATCGAGTGTCTCTACGATAGGCCGAAACGAAGTGATTGTCAAAAGTGTCGCTTTCACCTTTTCCGTGACTTCTACTTTTGACTTAGATATTTTAAAAAATAGATTGGTTCTAAGTTAGACCATGGCGATATTTTGACCAATTTTGGTGACGATTGGTCAAGCCATGTGGACGCTAGACTGTACACAAAGAAACAAAGATAGTGACAAACTCGGCTGAAAACATAACCTCTGCTTTACAATGCGGAGCTAATTACAATGAAGAAATCAATAATTATCCAAAGATATAAGATGATGGATGTTTCCCATCTTTGAAATGACTAAAGTGAAACGATGTTGAACATCGATACTACCTTGAGATGACAAGGCGCCAATGGTCGTTTGCGGTTAGCGCAACATTCGATAGAGCCTGATTTGATAGATGTGTTCGAAAAAATATTTGTAGTTATCGGTAGCAAAGAGTGATTATGCAATCGACTGATCACTTCATGAACTGTACACACTTTCACTGTCACAGACGGAAGATGAAGCCACACAAGAATTTTTGACTATTATTCCCAGATTAAATATTGTTGTATTTACATTATTTACAAAGTTCGGACTATTTTCCTTATCTTGGCTTTCGCAATTTTCACAACGTTTCGACCGTTGTATTCTCCAACATTTTTCAAGAAGATCATGAAACTCAAAGAATCGGTGCATATGCATTGCTACAATGTTCTCCTCAGTCCGCAAAGTATATAATAGAGATGAACACAATACGGGAACCAATAATTAAGATAGAAATGAGTAATCATAGAATTAGAAATAATAATAATAAGAAGAAGAATTAATAATGTATAATAGGAACAACTAATGAATTACAGTATTAATCTAGACCGTAATTGATAGACATTATATTTAGAAATCCTCCAAAATTTAATCGGCTGTCTTACTGCTAAATATCCAGGGCGGGTATACCGAAAAAGACATTTGAGAAAAGTTTGTACACTTTGCATGGACCCGCACCTGTTCGGGAAAAACAAATATAGTGGATTGTCAAAACTAAAATAATTGTTGATTGGAACTGCTAAATATCCAGGCTGGGTGTGCCGAAACGGTCATTTGACAGAAGTAGGTAAACTTGGCATGGACATGCACCTAGCCGGAAGAAAACAACATATTATTATTACTACCAGATTTCATCTGTAAGCTTATATTGAGTTATCCAGTTGAAACTTAAAGAGGCAATACTGCGAATAAGATAACAGCACAGCGTTGCTAGCTGAAAATAATATGGAAGATAATCCCCAAAAGAATGGCATTCATTGAATCATTAATAAAATTCACAATTCTTTTATGCAATCCAAATATATTTGATACAACTAAACCTAAGTTTCAGTCATGGATGTTTACAGTCTTTGTTTTATCGCCGTTCAATTATAAACATGCGAAACTGCTAATAACTCTGACACACTCCTGTCTTGGCACCGCCTGATTTGGCTTTGATGGCCTTCCTCAGTTCAGGAATCATTTGGGGGTTAATTTGATACACCTCGCAGATAAAAACTTGGGTGTTATGGTTTGGTGAGTGTAAAGTCTATTAAGGAGCACATCTCCTACGGATGAGACGATCAGCAAAATGTTCTTGCATATCCGTAGGAGTAGTAGCAGCATCAGTAGATGTATAACCTCTCCCAATGGAAATAAATTTGTATTAGTAAAAAAAATAAAAAATGAAAACACTTTTGTTTAATAATTACAAAGTTTAAATTAATATTTAAATACACATTTAAGTGAAGGTTTTTTTTTAATTTAAAGAAGTCGCTAATATTTATGAATATTTTAACAATAAAATATTCAAAATATAGATTTATGTTTTTCTGAAGTTCATCGAATTAAAGTATGTATTTTTTCAAGCTTTCAATAGAAACATATTTTTATTATAAATTTATCTGCGAAAAATTTGTCTTTTATTTCACAATTATTTTATACAAATTTAATCAATAAATGTAAATTGCATTACATATCTGTGTTTTATTTACGTTTGTTTACGTTCGTTCACATAATTTAAAATATATAAATGTACATAGATAAAAAAAAACATCTATTGCAAATTTCACAGAAGGTTTGAGATTAAACATCTTCGTGGATACATTCTGACTGATGGAAGATTTTTAAAAATAGATGCTCATGAGTGATGTTTTCTTACAGACACCAAAGCTCGATTATATAAAGATGATTATTGTTCGGTTTGTTGAGGATCAGTTTTATCTTTATAGGTCTTATCTATTGTTTCTTTCAATTTCAAAGTAATCTCTCTCCATCTTTCTCCTTCTTTCATACATATACAGTGTTTTCAAAAAGTTGGCATCTATTGTAACATTTTGATAAAATTAAAAACTGTATTTCTGATAACAAAAAGTTATACACAAAAAAATAAAAATAAAATTGCGTTTTACTGCATTACTGCACCTTTTTTATTACGCCATCTTGTCTTACGCCATTTTGTTTTTACAAATACTTGTACTACGAAACCTTGTTTAAGCTTTTTTGGGGGCGTTGCATAATGCGAAATTGGTCTGCTACGATGGCCTGCACGCTCACTGATTTATGATTTTGTGGTTTCTTAAAACCTTACGTCTTCAGAAGAAAACCAGAGACAATTGATCGAATAAGTCATTTATTAAAGTAAAAAGATAATAACTTCAGAAATTTTGTAAAATGTGATGAAAATGTATGTTAGTGGTTTGTAGAAATGCGTGACAAGTACTGACATTTGATTGAATGACATGCATGTTTAATATCTATTGTTCATTGGGTATAAGTATCAAAAATACAGGTTTGATCTTATTAAAATTTTAAAATAGATGATGACTATTTGAAAACTCTTTATATTATATTATATTATATATATATATATATATATATATATATATATATATATATATATATATGTGTGTGTGTGGAAAGAAGTGAGGCTACCAACATTGTACAAAAATTTTCAACAATTGTGTGTTATTTTATTATTTAATCATTTTATAATTTTATGATTTTATAACGCGTTTTCAGCTTCGTGCGGCTCTCTTCAAATATTTTTCGTTTTCAAAATGAAAAATATATCTGAAGAGAGCCTCACGAAGCTTGAAATGCGTTATAAAATTATAAAAAAACAAACAATTGTTGCAAAAAAATTTTTAAATGTTGGTAGCCTCACTTCTTTAAATATACATTTTTTCTCGTTGAAACTGCACTGATGCTGCACTATTCTCTACGCTCTCTCTTTCTATCTGTATTTCTCTGTCTCTCTATCTAATATATATATATATATATATATATATATATATATATATATATATATATATTTATATATATATATATATCTAATATATATATATATATATATATATATATATATATATATATTGTTTAGAAAATCGATTGCATACCATCATGATTATATTCTATATGTGTAAACGAGCCTCTTTGAATTGTTTTGGTAATAGCACTCCATTACTAATCGAATTTCATTTGTGGTTCGTTTCTTCTTCTGTGTGGTATTTGGCTTGTTTTGATCCTATTCATTTACTTGCGGTTGGTATGTTGTATTCTGTTACCTGACATGAGAAGAGCCTTAATTTATAGGTTGCGGACCGGATCCCTCATGTTGGCTATCAAAGGACTTTCTGCCGATCATGACACTGAGACATTGTATGGGCCTAATCGCTTTTATATTTGTCAGATGTGATTATAAAGGGCTTGTTATAGTTGCGTTCTTGTCATGGGGATAGTGTTTATCTATCCTATATGTAGAAATAACAATGCATTATCACAAACATTGTACGTGTTAGATGTTTACAATAAAGAATGATTATCAGTATCTGTGTAAATAACGGATTATAACTCTGAATCAAAGGATTTCAGGACCTATATACACATATAGAAAATAATCGCGAAGTTATGCCATCGATTTTCCAACCCCCTATATGCATATATATATATATATATATATATATATATATATATATATATAATATATATATGTATATACGTATAGCCTAAGGTAATGTCTTAATGACCTATAATCTTATACTTTTCTCCTTCACAACAGCCTAGTCTAATAATACTATACCAGTAGTAACTATAACATATATGCATACATTCAATGTTTTGTTCTAGTCGTTTTCGTTCGTTCTTTTTTCACTTTTTATGTTGTTAGCTACTTCTCGACACACTGTTATATTTTATGTTTTTCTAAGACATTCTCAGGAGTCTGTCTCGAAGCAACTTATTTAAAGTTATATTGTATATTATCCTCCGTCTTTACCCTCATTGTCAGTGGGGGTTTATTATTATTAGACTGAGTTTGAGTTCAGGGGAGATGGAGAAAAGTTATAGGTTACCTTCAACATACGTCAAAATAGAAGTCTGATTTTCACAAATAAATGCTTGTTGTATGATCTCTCTCTCTCTCTCTATCTCTCTCTATATCTCTCTCTCTCTCTCTCTCTATATATATATATATATATATATATATATATATATATATATATATTTATATATATATATATATATATATATATATAAAAGGAAATTGTAGTTTGCTTGAAGCATTGCTGGTAAATATAAATGTAAGTTCGAAATCCGAGGCAGGAACGATGTGATATAGGTACCGTAAGGTGGAACAGATAAACAAAAATAAATGAGAAGAGAAAATATGAATGGAATCTCAAATCAATTTATTAATATATATATATATATATATATATATATATGTATATATATATATATATATATATATATATATAATATGTGTGTGTTTTATTTAAATTCTATAAGTTCACACAAAAAGTGGGTTGAGAGCTGAACCGTGCTTATATTATTAGAACTCTAAAGATATAATGATGTAATAACGTTCCCAGTATACATTTATTTAAATATTTTTATTAATACAATCGTTTATACTCATTCCAAAAAACATTTGTCCTGGTATTGATAAGTTAAAGGTATGTTTTAAAAGATTCTGCAATATTTTTTTCAACAAATTAAACCATTAGAAGTCAAGTGTGTTTCGATTTTTTTTTTAATGGTTTGAATTTCTTTGTGATTTTCCCATATAAATGCAGTTTGAAGCTTTCCTTTATTTCGTTTTGTTTGTTTGTTTTTTAAATAAGAACAAAAAACAATTATGTTAGTCTTAGGTGAGTTCCATGAAAACGTTGCGGTTGACGTTTTTTTTTACTTTTTCATGGTTTTATTTGTTGAAAAGACACTCACTGGGGAAGCTTTTAACACTTACCTTGAAGTTATCAATATGAAGACAAATATGTTTTAAAATGGGCAGAAACGATCGTATGAATAAAACTTTTGAAAAGTAACTTCGGAACTGTATTGCATTTGATAGATGTATGACTTCTTTTTGTCTTTGTCTATTTCTTTCTTTTTTTCTTTCAATTTCAAGTCTATATTCAATTTATTGATGTTTGTTTTCTCTTTTAAAACCAGGCTATCGGCCAGGTAAGTAACTTGCATGATTTTTGCGTTACACCTACCGCTTCCAAATCGCACATTTGTCCTTTTTAGCTGAATTTCACGAATTCTAATGCTTTTTTTATCATTATTATCTCCGCCTCCCAACAACCAACTCCGCTTCGCCTTTCACCTTCCTACCCTCTCATTTCCTTAGTCAATCCCTCTCCCTTCGGATACCGCTTCCACGCCTAAGCCTTTCACTCGTCCCTATGTTTACTCATTCACTTTCGCTAGGGTGCATGATTAGTTTAATGGATACAGCTTCAGCCTGTGAAATCGGCTGGTCTAGTCCAAGTCCTGAAGGAATTTACAGTGTCCTCAAAATATGTTGACACCCTCTGAATCGTTATGACTCGTCTAATTTACTGAGTTTGACTTGTAAACAAGATTAATAAAAAGGTAGAAATTAAAAGATACTGACTGTGAAATTAACAAAATCATAGAAAATTACATTTTTAATAAAAGTAAAGGCTACTGGGTGTTATTTCAGAATGTTCATAAAATGAGCCTTAATCCCAGCCCGTTCTCATATCTAAAAAAAAAAGTGGGCCGACAAACGTTCTGCAATATTTACTACGGTACATTCTGCTTTAAGTGCTACTCTAATTTTTCTGCAATTCTTTCAGGTTTCCCGCTTGAAATAGTGTATTGTAGCTTTTCCTTTATTAAAAGTTAATCTTCTGGTAATTTTACTGTCAGTATTTTTTAATGTGTATTTTTACTCTTCCATCAATATTGTTTGCAAATCAAAATCAATAAATTGAACGAGTTATAACGATTCAAAGGATGTGTCCATCTTTTTGGGACCACCTGTATTTCTGGTAATTTACGCACTAATACTGTTGGGAAAGGAATGACCTCCTCCAGCTATGGGTACAATAATGACTTTTATTCTATTAATTGTATGCAGTAAGCATTTTGTTTCCGTATTAAATAAACTAAAAAGTGAGAAACACATACTAGACCAAAACCTGTTGCTTTCAATCTCACTCTCTCTCTCTCTCTCTATCTATCTATCTACCACCCTATACCCCTCTCTCCCTATCTCCCCCTCTCTCTCTTCGCTATCTACCTTTTTATTTCTTCTTTCTCTTTCATCCTCTTTCTCTTAGCTTTCTTCCTCTCTTTTTTTGTCTTATTCATCCCAGTTTTTCCCTTTCGTTCTTCGCATTACTTTCAGTCTTTCGCCTTTCCCTTTTTTATTTTGCCTTCCCCTTTCTTTCTGCGCCCTTCGTTTTCCTCCTTCACTTTTCTCCTATCTCTCTTTAATTTGATGTTATCCTTTCGCTTTCTCTCACTTCTTTTCCTTCTTTTCGCCATCCCTTTATCTTCATCTTTGTTTATCGTCTCTCACGTTGACTTTCTCCTTTCTAGATTCGACTTTCTCCTCTTACGTTTCGCCTTCTTCCTATCTCCATTCGCCTTCCACATCTTGCCTCATCCTCCCTTCATTTGTTTTGCTCCTGATTGCTTTTGCCTTTATCCTCGCTCTATTCGTTTCCCCTCTTTTTGATTTGCCTTCCTCCATCTCTCCCTTTGTATTTCCCCCTTCTTCCATCTCTCCCTTTGTCTAGCGTCTCTCATTTTGTCGTACTCTCCGCCCACTTCACCTTCCTTTTCTTTGGCTTTGCTTTACTTATATCACCTTTCGCCTTTCTCTCTTTCCTCCTTCACCTTACTGCTTTCCCCCATTCGCTTTCTCCCTTTACTTCACTCTTTCTTCCCCCTTGCCCTCTTTTTCCTTTGCCTTCCTCTGCTCTTTCTCTCATCCTTCCTCTCTCTATTTTTGTCTTTTCACTCAACTCCATTCGCCTTTCACCTCTCTCCTTTTGCCTTCTTCTATCTCTCTCTCTCTCTCTCTCTCTCTTGGTCTTCTACTCTATTTCCTAGTTCCTCTTCTTCCTCTCACCTTTCTCCTCTCTCCATTTGTTTTTATCCCCCTCTCTCTCGCTCTCTCTCTCTCTCTCTCCTAGCTTGTGCTTTAACTTTCTTTACATTTTCTCTCCTACCCTTTTATTCTCGTCCATTCTCTTAACTGTTGTCGCCTCTACTATCGCACTTTTTCCCTTTTACTATTCTCTTCAATTCCTTTGCGTTTTAATTCTTCCATCCCCTTCTTTTGTTTCTCGGCTTTTCCTCTACTCCCCTATTCGTCCCTCTTTACTTTTTTTCTCTCTACATAACGTTTTACTTCCATTCACTACCTCTCTCTCTTTCTCTCTCTCTCTCTCTATCTCCCTTCCTTACTAGTCCAAGCACACCAGGGCTATAAAAACCTTTTTTGTGTGCACTAAAAAGTAATATAAATCCATCAAGCTACACATTCCTATCGCTTCGAGTTACCTGCCAGATCTAACTGGTGTGTTGATCGTTTTACTTTTCTGTTGTCTCTTCTTGTTAAAGAAAAGAAGACGAACAAAAAAATCACCTCTTGACGAAGCACCATTTTTATCGTTCCGACCACAATTTAAAGTAATCAGTTGATTTTTTGGTTGTTTAAACGTTCGCTTTACAACCACTCATGAATAATGACTTAAGCCAATCAGTTAAATGAGACACTTTTATCAGAGGTGCCAATCAGCAAATAAAAATAGTAACCTGTTCTGTTCAACGCGTCTATCGGACGAAGGAATAAAACAAACGTTTCGTTCCGCTCTGCGCCTTTTTATTTTCTCTTTTGCGTCTCTCTTTCAAAAAGAGTTAAACTTATCTAATTAGTCAATATGTATTAGCTACAACTTCAAATTCAATTGCCGGCCCCAGAGCAAACACTTGTACGAAGGAAATAAATTAAAAAAGAAACTTACTACCGCTATGACAAAACAATCAAACACAATTAATATACTACAAAAGAATAACAGATAATTTAATATGCCATGAAATTGGTCTGAATAGTCAACCAAGGGGAGATAATTCTGATCACAAATATATAGCCGGTGTAGCATCTGAATACATGAAACTTTTTTTTAAATAAACTTTTTTTTTTTTATTTAAGCATAATGATGTTACACCGACATCTCAGAAGCTTTTTATTGAAAAATGCTCAATTATTGTAAAGAATCAAATAATATGTAATAATTAGTTATATCTTTATATCTCGCACTTCTAGATAATCAGATAATATATAACTATTAGTTGTCATTTTATATTCATGACTTTTAGGGGTACCTTGCGTCGTCCAATACGGCATGTTCACGTTGAAACACCGGTTCTCGTTAGATCACCGAAGTTAAGAGACGTTGAGCCTGGCCAGTACCAGATGAGTGACCATTTAGGAATAACAAGCGTTCTATGTGAGGCCGGGAAGTAATGGCAACCTACCAGATCTAATCTTTCTGCCAGAGTTGTTAAGCGGAGTGCGACGACATGAACAGATTACGCTGATGTATGTCTGAGTTGTTCAGATAACAAACTGGTCGAATCAATTCTAGTTAATACTTTTGGAGCCTCTACAAGTTTATCATGATGATAATTATTAATAATGATAGTAGTAGTAGTAGTAGTAGTAGTAGTAGTAGTAGTAGTTGTTGTCAGTAGTTCTAAAAAAATATTTATATGTGTTTTAGGATTCATAAATTTGGCTCATTTATTCTGTTATTATTATTAAAACCTATGTTCTGCGTCTACGGTAGTCAAATGACATCCCGTAGCTGCAATCAGTCCTCCATGCTAGTCCCAGGCCATCTGGCCTTGTCATGCGTAAGATGTCGTAGGCAATGAAGTTGTTTCGCTGTACGTAGTGCTCCTCGTCCATCTTGCTTGAGGTCAGCACGTAGTTGGCCCAGCAAATTTGTGCAGTGCCGTATTAGTCGCGGTTGGTAGGCTTGCGAGCCAGTTACGGCAAAGTTTAGTGCCCTCTGGCTCACACCACATAAAACATTGAGCTCCGAAGGAGTTTCTATTCATTGAAACATAGGCTATATAGGTCATTAAAGAAGATTGGTCTATCTTCGGTTTTTAAATACTTCTACAAAAAATGTGACTTATTGGGTTGGGTTAGATAATTAGAATCAGAAAGAAGCGTGCTTGCAAAGCCAGTTAAATATAAGTAAAAAAAGGACTAAATCAGAAATAGTCTATTTCAGCTCGGTATATGTCTCTCTGTCTTTCTGACTCTCTCCAGCTACGATTTAAATAGTATTTCGTGATATTCTATGTTCTTTACAATAGACTATTCCAATATTTTTTTTATTCTTACTTACTTAGAGTTAGGAACTCCCGCGTTCTGAAACGCATGACGCAGTCAAAGTGTTCCATCGCGTTCGGTCTGTAGCCAAATCCACAACGTCTCTCCAGGTCTTATCTGTTGCTTGCAAATCTCTCTCAATTGTTTGTCTTCAAGTTCATTTTTGATCTTCCTCTCCTTTTTCCCCATAATGGGTCTACTAAAGCAATTGGTTAGCAATTCTCTCTGGAGCAAATCTCAGGGCATATTTGAGCCAGTCTAGACGTTGTTTGTAGATTATATTTACGCATAGAAGCTGCTGGTTGGTGCGGTCTCTGACTTCCTGGTTGGTAAATCGATCGCTCCACTAGATCCCTAGAATCTTTCTTAAGCAATTGGAGTTAAACGTGTCTAACTTCTCCTCTTGGCTGATTTTGAGATGCCAAGTTTCACTTCGATATAACAGTGCGGTATCTGTATTACCTTCGATTATTAATAAACATGGCGAGAGACATAAACGGGGACAGGAGATGGAATTAATGAATAGCGTATAAAATAATAACGAGGAGGTAAAACAACATAAAGTGAGAGAGGGTGAAAGTAATAGATATAAACGCAGTAAGAGATGAATCACTTGATCAGATAATTGCAAATTATGGCTAATTAGACAAAGAAAAATGAAAGTTTTTTTCTTGAAACATAGCTCAATCTTTACGAACGGAATATTTTAGCAGGTTTTCTATGTGATTAAAATAGATTGGAAAAAAGCCTTAGGGAAATAAATGTTAGTTTTAGTATAATGATAGATTTGTGAGCGTGTTTTTGTGTTGGTATTCGGAGAGAGAGAGGGTGTGTAAGAGACAAGAGAGACAGAGGAGACGATTCTTGAATTGTCCATTTTGAATGTTGTGCAAAGTCACACAATATACAACCCTTTTCTTTTGTTCCAGTTCCCCGGCAATTGTTTGATTTCTTATCGTCTGCGTATTCCAACTGTGTTCACCGCGTTTAAATGCGCTTTTGAAACACCTGTTTCCATCGCTTTCCTGTGCTCACCTCGCCCTTTCTCGTTTATTGAGTCTCGATTTGACTACCCCCAAAGTGACGTCACACTCTTCACAGTCATCCGGCTTTCCTAGCACTCGACCAAGCTTTTCTTTTCGTTTGCTATTTTACTGTCCTTTATTTGTTTTCTTTTCTCTTTTCACCATTACCATATAGGTATCTCCTTGCTAGCTCTCCCTTCCCCTCATCTCTTCTCTTTCACTCCACCTTCTCTCTCTCTCTCTCTCTCTCTCTCTCTCTCGCTTTCTCTATCTCTCTATCTTAAATGATTGCATCCATTCATAGAATAGACACCTTGCACAGCTAGCGATACACATATAACACACAGGCAACATTTCTATGATTAAAATACGCATAATATCATAAACAAGCTTAAAAGCCACGCTCTTCGCGGATTTAAAGCTTAATACTATGTGTGGCCAATTCAGCAAAACAAGATTATCAGAAAAATTGAAAAAATTAAAAAAGTATAATTAAGCAATAAAATGTTGTTATGTTACACAATGTTTGCTTATATATATATATGTATATATATATATATATATATTATTTAAATTCCTTTATATTCACAAAAGGTTGTGTTAATAGCTCAATAGTGTATGCATTACTCTAGCTCCAGATATACTATAATAATTAAATAAATGTTCTAAATTTATTTAAAAACATTTTTATTCATACAATTGTCTCTTCCTAATTTTAGCGAACACTTTCTTTTTATAATACATTCAAGGTGTTTTATATATATATATATATATATATATATATATATATATATATATATATATATATATATATATATATATATATGTATATATATATATATATATATATATATATATATGATGGATTGAATGAAAAGAATAAAATGAGAAATTCATCAAACTTGATAACATATCAAAGTTCAAGCAAAATCTACTGTAAAGTCCTTAATCGATGGATATTCAAAGAAAATCTTCTCAGAGGACTATCACCGCAATGACATCACTGCGAGTAAAAAAATTCGCTTTTTTAAATATATAAAAATATATAATACATAAAGTATAACGGCAAAAAATACACTTTTATGTTAACATACCCCATCAAAGTATGGGCTGATTTGTTATATATATATATATATATATATACATACATATATATATATATATATATATACAAGAAACTAATGTTTCGTCTAATTTTAATAGTACGCTGTTACCTTGTGCGCCATATGAAAAAACAGAAGTTAAACATCTGGGTATTTATTTTCCATTGATGATGAAGTAATTTTTATTACTCTCCCCAACCCCTGAGAAATATTTTAAGTTCAAAAACAATAAAACAAAAACATTTTGGCAACCCCCCCCCAAAAAAATGTTTACCCTCCACCCCCACCCACCCCTCAAAATGTTTACTCTCCCCCAACCTTGAAAAATATTTTATGTTAAAAAAAAAAAAAATTTGGCCCGACCCCCCAAAAAGTTTGGCCCCACCTCTAAGATTTGCCTCGACCCCCCATCTCTCCAACTCTACCCCCCCCCCCCCAATTTTTTTTTACTCTCTCCCAACCCTGAAAAATATTTTAAGTTAAAAAAAATATATATATTTTGGCGCGACCCCCTCAAAAATCTGGCCCCACCCAAAAAAAAATCCCCCCCCCAATCTCTCCAGCCCCCCCCCCCCTAAATGATGAAGTAAGTTTTTGTGGTTTAATAGTAATTTGGTTGCCTGGATAATTATGCCTGATGTTGGTAGACCCGAAACCGTTAATGAACTCAAACATGGCAGCTACATCATCACTGAAGATGTAGTTCGTGTATCTCTTCGAACGGTTTTACAAATTAATATTTAATGCGTATCTATTTTATTCCGAAAACATCAGATTATGCATATCTAATGTCGAATGAAATACCATTGTTCTTGGACTGACAAAAATAAATTAAATTTTTTTTTGGGGGGGGCTTGTTTGTTTTATTGCGTTTGACGTCAAATACGTATCTGCTCTCTGTGTGTATTGCATACAGAAATTAGCTTTCAAGATTTATTTTCAGATGATATCTTTGAAAGAACGAATGTAGGTTTTTTTTTCACTTCATCTCTTATTATTTCAATTACATTCATAAAACACTATTAAATATGTCAGGTAATTAGAAAGCTATTAGTCTGGAATGTAAAGTGCTCGACATAGATAAAAATCCAAGTAACTTTTCCATTAGGTATTTAAAAGAAAATGTCGCAAAAGCATATATGCGTCAGACCTTTAGCAAACAAGTTGAAAAGATGAATCGACATGATTTTGGTTTCTTATACGTAATCAAATATAATAAATTGCACGGATTTGGGTTAAGTGCGTTGTACGACAAGTAGATGGAAAGTTGATACAATCTTCAGTTGTTCGTATCGTATTATGACCTGCACCCTTCTTATCTATATGTAGAGCCTTCATTGCGAAAAACGGATCAATGGAAAAGTTTAACGAAAAGTTGTTAGAACTAAACAAAGAAGATATACTGTATTTTATTTAACATAGTTTTGTATTCACATATATTTAAATCTAATCATCTAGTTAAAAGAACACACATATATGTATACACGATCACAGACATACATATATATATATATATATATATATATATATAACTTCTAAATTTTAGAATCAGTTAACATGACGCAAGATTTTGTAAAACAAATGAAATATTTATTAAATCACTTTTTTTTTAATCCAAATTTTCAGTTTTAAAAACCTTATTCATGGTACAGACAATATTTTTCTTTTTTTTTTCTTTTCTTCTTTTTTTCATAGTCGAAGTATTACGGCTTTTTTTACATGTCCGATCTGTAGTGTAGCGCACTGAAACGCATGTGCACGATAATGAGATGTAAATTTTACTACAGCTTAGAAGCGCCGTTGGAACGATAACTTTGAATATATATATATATATATATATATATATATATATATATATATATGTATATATATATATATATATATATATATATATATATATGTATATATATATATATATATATATATATATGTATATATATATATATATATGTATATATATATATATATGTATATATATATATATATGTATATATATATATATATGTATATATATATATATATATATATATGTATATATATATATATGTATATATATATATATATATATATATATATGTATATATATATATATATGTATATATATATATATATGTATATATATATGTATATATATATATATATATATATGTATATATATATATATATATGTATATATATATATATATATATATATATGTATATATATATATATATGTATATATATATATATATGTATATATATATATATATGTATATATATATATGTATATATATATATATATGTATATATATATATATATGTATATATATATATATATATATATATATGTATATATATATATATATATATATGTATATATATATATATATATATGTATATATATATATGTATATATATATATATATATGTATATATATATATATGTATATATATATATGTACATATATATATGTATACATATATATATATATATATGTACATATATATATGTATACATATATATATATATATATGTATATATATATATATATGTATGTATATATATATATGTATATATATATATGTATATATATATATGTATATATATATATGTATATATATGTATATATATATATGTATATATATATATATGTATATATATATATATGTATATATATATATATGTATATATATATATGTATATATATATATATGTATATGTATATGTATATGTATATATATATGTATATGTATATGTATATATATATGTATATGTATATATATATGTATATGTATATGTATATATATATGTATATGTATATGTATATATATATATATGTATATATATATGTATATGTATATATATGACTTCAAAAATTGTTTGAGGCATGCTAGAAATAAATGTTTCCATTAAGGTGCGGGGGATGTTGATGATGGCTTCAGGAAGTTCATTTTTTGTTGAATTTTGTTTGCCATTTCGATAAACATCCTTTGTCATCCATCCCCAAACATTTTCAATTGAGTTCAAGTCCTGTTAGCATGTAGGAGGTCTCTAGAGATGGACCCCATTTTTTTGTAGCATGCTAACATAACCAGCCACTGTTTGACGATCTTGCACTTCAAAGAGCTCCATCGTCCCTCTGCAAGAAAAGACCCCCATACTATTAGGGACCCTTTACCACTATGACGTGTGGAGAAAATTTTAGGAGGCATGTTTTTGTTATGCCAATATCGTTGGAAGCCATCAGGAACATCTAGATTTATTTTTTCTCCTCAGAAAACAGGATTTTCTTCCACTTCTCACCGTCCCATGTTTGGTATTCACGACCAAATATTAAGCGGTCACCCTTGTGACGTGGAAGCAGTCGAGGAATTTGTGTACGCTTTTTATTTACCATGCCTTTTTGTCGGAAGTGTCGTCTGATGGTTACTTGACTGTAATCAGCATCTGTGACTGCCTTAATTTGACTAGAAGAAAGTCGATTGTCTTTGACGACAACCCGTCTTATTCTCCTACTCAATGCAGGAGCAATTCTTTGGGCCTACCAGTGGATTTTGCTTTTCCATAATTCTCACTGTTCTTTAAAATGTTGCAAATTACAGTTTTAGCTGCGATCGCCCGCTGTGAAAAACTTTGCTTATGGAAACTTAGAATTCGAGCACGCTCAACTTCGGTAAGTTTGCTTGCTTTAAGCAGGGTGACACCTTTACGCAGTGATTGCTAATCTTTAACTGAACTAAAAACATTGGAATTACCATTGATCTAACAATTTATTCCCTTGGTCTTATAATTTTGATCAAGTGTAAAATGCCTCATTATATAAAAATGTAAATTCCCGAATCAAATGTTTGGAATGCAGTTTTTTGTTTCCATAACCTTTTACAGTGTAGTATTGGTAACCTTAACTGGGAGGAATTTCTTCTTAAAAAAGGTTTCTTTTAAAATATTCTCAAGTTGTCTTAAATGTTTGATCAGGAGTATATATATATATATA
The DNA here is from genome assembly GCA_963556195.1 of Sepiola atlantica. Lineage (NCBI taxonomy): Eukaryota > Metazoa > Mollusca > Cephalopoda > Sepiida > Sepiolidae > Sepiola > Sepiola atlantica. The sequence goes on from OY744516.1 coordinate 196,053,023, forward strand.
TATAAATATATATATATATATATATATATATATATATATATATATATATATATATATATATTATAACGAGATATAATATACTGTGTATAGATTTTCAGTATTTACTTCAACAGTGCTCAATACGTTAGTGGTGCTTAGTTGTAGTAGTATAAATATATATTTATAGCAATTAAGCTACACATCAGGCTAGATATATGTATACACACACACATATATATATAATACTTTATAATGTATGTATGTATGTATCATAATGTATGTAGAGATATATCATAATATATGTATATAGAAATAATATATATATATATATATATATATATATATATATCTGTATATATTTTCTGTATTTGTTATAGTGAATGTCGAGATCACACTTTATATATACAACATTAAATATATATGCACCTATGTATAGCATTATATATGTATGTTTATTTATATGTATATATATATACACATATCATATATGCATATATAAATACATCAGAAGTATATATACATAATTTTATATGCATGCATATATAAACCGTTAAATGTATATGTATATATAGATAGATAGACATTTATACATCATATATATGTAAGTATATTCATATAAAGAGAGCATCATACAATAAAGTATATGTATAAAATACATGTATTCTTATTAATATACATATATAAACATATACATCATATGCAAAAATCATATATGTATATATATATATATATATATATATATATATATATATATATATATATATATATATATATATATATATATATATACTCATTGTATGTGCGTGCATATACATGTATACCCTGATTATTTAATCAAGTGTAAGTCTCCATTTACGTATATGTTCATTCTTATTTTCAGGAAAATCACTTAATGTTTTTCTTCAAAGTAATCTGATGGAAAATTCCATATGTAAACTCAACTTCACGATATGATTTTCCCGAGTACATTTAATCCCCATCACAAAAGATATTCACATTATACATTGTCTTCGGTGGAATCTTTCAGATAAGGGTCTGTACTTTATATTGTTTACAATGTGAAATCATGTCTTCCGCTTTGTTTTATCGCCACGACACGTCGATCACGTTCTCACGGTTCGTTCAGACTTGACAAATGCGTCATATTAATATGTAGTTACAGCCTTACAAATATACATACATATATAGTATATGAAAATATATTTATGACAAGTAAGCTACACAGAAGCGTCTATGTTTCATTACCGCAGGAAATCACCAAGTAGCCTTATGATTTCCTGCGAGAATGAAACATGGGAATCTCTGTGTAGCTTACTTGCGATAGATATAAATTAGCCTGGTAATTCCCTACGGGAATGAAACGTGAACGTTTCTGTGTATCTTACCATAAATATATTTTCATACTACTACTAAGCCCAACTCACGAATTGAGCACTGTTAAAGTAAATACTTAAAATATATACACAATATATCATATCATCTGATAATATTATATGCACATGTACATGGAACTGTAAATTATACTCGTACATACACACACATATATATATATATATATATATATATATATATATATATATATATATATATTACACGCAAGCAAGAAGCCACTACAAATCTTTAAAAATATATCGCTCCCTATATGGGAATATCACATTATATATAACTCACATCTTTTAAACTCTCTCTCACTATATATATATATATATATATATATATATATATATATATAATTTAATTTTTCTTTTGAAAATTATGTTTTGCGTACATAAAAGGAAGACATGGACACGTGCTTCTAACTAGGATCCGTCCGCAGCATGACTACGCGGGCAGGGATCGAACCCTTGATTAAAACATACGTAGTATAGTGTTTACCACAAGACCAGAACACCCTAACACATTTTATTCGGGACTTTTTCAGATATATATATATATATATATACACTTTTAGAAGACCTGTCCCAGTACGGACATAATAAATAAATATAACATTAGTTTTAAATTATGATGTTGTTTTTTACTTTTTTTTGGGGGGGGGGGGTCACGTACGGTTTCTGTGGTATCTCCCTAAATGGTAAAGTTTACAAAAGAAAGAAATAATGTGCCTCATCATTCACCCTGTTGATTAAAATGCATATTCATGATTTCAATAGTTTACGATTTTACCAAGTACATACATATTATTGACGCTCATGCGTGTGCATCGATCTTTTTAAATATGTATTATTTAATATAACTCAAAATTGAATATACAGCAATTTTTTCTCTATAATTTTTTTTATTTCTAACTTATTTTTTGAAAGTTTTTGTGCTCACGTTACTCACTATGTTGCCGAGCATATCTTCGAAAATTCATAATGATCACTTTATAAAAATAAATAAATAATCAAAATCTTTATATATATTCACCTCCGAAATGTTAAGATTTATAAACAAAATAACGTGCCCATGTTACTCACTATATTTTTTTTAAATATATATTCCAAAATCCATAATGAAGCGTTCATTTGATTATGAAATTACTCAGTACGTACACACGGACACACACACACACACACACACATATATATATATATATATAGGATCAAATATAAATCAAAGTGAAAACTTTTAGTAGATGGAACCTATTGTGAAGAGGATATAGCTCAATATACGAGATAGAGCAATTGTAGAGATAGAAGAAAAAAGAGTGATAAATATGCGACGATTGTCCAAATTTATTTCAAATTTCAATTGTTCAATGCAAGGTGTATTCAGTAATAAACTAGTGTTTATTATTCTTTCCTTAAGCCAAGGTTTTTCAAAGATCGAAATCTTATCATCAGAGGAGAAATACAGATGGATAAGTTGGCTTTCGAAGTTCAAATATTTGAAAAATATGAAAATTATTATTAAAGGAATTTTGTTGGCTTAAGGAAAGAATAATAAACACCAGTTTATTACTGAATACACCTTGCATTAAACAAATGAAATTTTAAATAAATTTGGACAATCGTCGCATATTTATCACTCTTTTTTCTTCTATCTCTCTCTCTCTATATATATATATATATATATATATATATATATATATGAAGAATATCCGTTCTAAGACTGGTAAAATTAATTCCCTGAACTGAACAATTTTGCGCAAATTGTATGTATCGTTACGAAGAGTTAAATCATGATATAATGAAACTAAACCTTATATCTAGATTAATTTTTCAAATGTTAATCAAAATCCATTACATGCTTTGGATTCTGGACAATGAAATAAATCTAAGGCTTAAGATTAAGGAGTCTTAAGAAAACATTAAAATGACTATGAATCAAATTCAATGCAAATTTAAAATAGTTGAATTTTCAAATGTCAGGTTGTGCCCACATTATGACCCCTAAAACCTCTTTAAAACCACCCAAAGAGACTGAAATTTGGGGGATGTTTATTAATTGATGTCTAATCCCTCTTCTTAAAGTTTTTTCAAAAATCGACGGTATCTGAATTTTCACGAAAGGCTTACTGTCTTTTTACCCCCTTTGCATAAGACTTCAATTAATTATGCCACCACATTCTATGGCACAATCGCGTTGACACACCGAAGTTCAGCACTTGAAGCTTGGCCAGGACCAGATGGGTGACTATTTGGGAATGCTAGGCGCTGTATCTTATCTTTCCATGACCTGGATATACATGCGGCTGGGGACCGCTTTTGAATTTTATATTCCCTGTAAACTTCTTCTTTCAGAGGAAGCCACCATAGTCGCCTAGGCTAATACAAAACCGTTCGTTTTTTTATAACCCACATTCGGATACCTTACGCCTAGCTGATTTGTTCCAAAATTCATAATGGTCATTAAGTGAGTTAAGAAATAATTCTTGGACATAGGTTTATATAAACATATAAAGTCTTCATTTTAAGGAGTCTTAAGACGAAGTTAAAATTTAAGGAAACTTTCTTAATGTGTGTTTAATGACTACAGATCAAATTTAATGCAAATTTTCAGATTGGAAGTTGTGGCCATATTGTTTCCCCTAATGACCCATTAAAATATTCCAATGAAACTGAAATTTGGGGGATATTTATTAATTAATATTTTATACATATGGTTAAAATGTCATCAAAATCAGAGTCGTTTTAATTTTTAGTAGAGTTTTACACCCCCTCTTTGCAACCTTTTCATAAAACTAAATTAAACTAAATATAGCCAACATTATCCACTTTACGCCAACCAGATGTCTTCCAAATTTCATAATAATTGATTTATGAGTTTTAGAGTACATGCAAATATATAAACATATACACACATATATATATATGTATGTGTGTGTGTGTGTGTGTGTGTACGCTCCATTCACAAACGCTTGATAACACACAAAACTTCCCCAATAAAAAAATGTCGTAATGTAATAATTTAAAACGTTTCTATCCGCGCTATTTCCAACTGTAATCTTCGCCTCCCCCTCCACGAAAAACAATTCATCCAGGCGCATTAACTTAACATCAACCAGGCTCAGTGCGACGGTGGAGAAGGAATCTTAAAATGTTCGTAAACGTTTGTAATTGATTTTTTTCATCATTTTTGTATTTATTGTACCAACACTATCACGTGCCTGAGGACGACTCGTGTGAATCGAAAGTACTTGCAAGTATGGCGAGTTCCTGCATACACTGGAAAATGGCATTAGATTGCTAGTCCGGCGATTTAAAAAAAACAATCAGCAAAGGAATAGACATAAGCTTTCACTACTATTAAATATAAACTTGGATTAAATATATATATATATATATATATATATATATATATATGGGAAATGAAAAAGGAAAAACCAAGAGATATCTTTTTTATATATATATTCATCAACGTTTCGTCTTTATTTGTAAGACTTCCTCAGGATGATAATTTTAAGAAAAATGTCATGCAAGTACATCGAAATATTGGGTTGACATGATGGGTTGATGAGAAAAAGTAGTAGCCGTATACTTACGGCTACTACTTTTGAAAGTAGATCACTATCAGAGGGATTATAAATAGACATTCATCTGAATTCCCAGCGCAATACTCCGACTCTGTCGTTGAGTTATATCGTATGTCTAGATATTTATACTCGTGTAAATATCACTGAATTTATCCGTAATCACTTGACAATCTCTCGTGGCCTCAAGATTGTTATTTCCCTGCGCTGATGAGAGCCGTAAGCTCGAAACGATGTCGTATGTAGGTAAAATATTTAAAAAAATATAATTTAATAGTGTATATATATGTGTGTCTGTGTGTGTGTGTGTGTAAGCAGATATCTGAAATTTCTTTCGGGCAATTTATTTATTGACAAAGCAGCTAGCCCTGAATGTGTGCGCTTAGCATCGAGACACAAATTAATTAGTGTAGGCAGATTTAATGTTTATATAAATTTTATTTATGAGGCTCTACTTTGTATTGAGCACTTTTGAAAACATATTAGTTTAAGTTCATCTTATACACATATTTTAATGTTATTAATTAATTTATGTATATATATATTTGTGTGTGTGTACTGTTTTACAGTGATATATAGTTAGATGTATACATGGTTTAGATATTTAAATAGATAGAAATTCATGGAATACTAATTATATGAAAATTCAGATGATTCCTGTTAAGCATATTATTTTCGTAGGTTATTATTTCATATGAAATAGAAAATCCTTTCTGTAACTGAGGTTGTTTGTTTAATCATTTTTTTTTTTGTAATTAAAAGCAGAAACCGCAGAATCACCTAGCTCACATAGATGTCGTACACATAAAATAAATAGTTAGCCTAATGCATTTGCGGAAAAAGGTGAATAGCCTAAAACACGTCTCGATGTAGGCAGACGATACACAAGCACGCATGCGCATTCGTTCATACAGTCAATAACGGTGAAACGTTATCGAAACACAAACGTTACGCCGAATACTGCGTACAATGTGATTGGCTTGAAAGCACTCCAAAATGTCTGTTTATACGCAAACATCTTTTTGATTAAGTAGAAGAAAGATAATCGCGAGTGGATGTATACTCTATCGGGACGTTCCTACGCAGAGATCTGCGCATGTGTAATCGGAAAGAAGCAGCACTTTTCCTAATTGACTTAAAAATAAAATTGTAATGTTAACAAACACATTTTAAAGAAAAGAAAAAGTAAATAAATAAAGACCACACAATATACACAAGTATAGTCTTGTCTGACTTATGTGTAGTCCGACCATCAAGTGAAACCTATATATATATATATATATATATATATATATATATATATATATATAATTGAATGCGTATTGCAAAGTTCCGTTGGTCCGCGTCGTTAGACACTTGAACATATATATTATACAGGATAATCTACTTAACTAATTAATGGATGATTATGTCTTTTGGAATACATACTGTAGGAAACACGGTTAGTAACATAAGCACATTATATTTTTGTAAATTTTAACATTTAAGTGGTGTATATATATAAAGTTAGATATGCGTATATCTTTATATATACATGTTTCATTGTACAGGATAAACGCTTAAACTAATGAACCGATCATTATGAATGTTGATATATATATATATATTCTTGGTGAGTAACATAGAGATATTATCTTCTTGTAAAGTTTACTTTTTAGGGTGTACGCCACCTCAAACTAGTACCCGCCCCAAATAAACTTTTAAAATAAGAAAGTAATAGTGAAAGGAGTTTCTCTACATCAAGTTTTGAGTTGTATTAAGTAATACATTTTAAATAGGTTCTAATCCTTTTAAAAATCCTATCTTCGTAGATTAGTACATCATGAGTGAAGTATTTTCTAGGGTTGTAGAATGGTGCAACGATTTTTCCAGCGACCTTAGAAACAGATTGGGTTTAACTTATTCATTTCAGATCTATATCTTATGTTAACACACAGACACGCACACACACACACACACACACACATATATATATATATATATATATATATATATATATATAAGTTAGTTATGTGTATATGTTTATATATGTCTATGTATAGAATACACATAAAAACTAACGAACCGATCATTATTAATTTTAGAACACGGCCGCTATACGTCAGTGTGTAATGTAGACGTAAGAGTGGGTAATGTAGGCTATGTTTAGTTCAATTTAGTTTCATTCAAATTTGGCTAAACGAGGGTGGAAGTCCTTTGAAAAGAAATTCAGATATCTCCAATTTTGTGAATGGATTTTAATAAATATTCCCAAAATGTCGGTTTCTTTTCGGTATTTTAAAAGGGTTTTAAAGGGGCAAAGCATGGGCATAACTTTTTATTTGATAATTCAAGTATATCAGATTTGCATTAAATTTGATCCATAGGCAGTAAACACATACTAACTACACCAAATACAGGATTTGAAGAATAGGAATATTAAATGAACTTTTTGGCCAACCTAATATATATATGTTATTTACTTATGAAGCATCTAAAGACATTTTTTTTAAATGGTTTATCTCTTTCATTGTTTTATTTTCATTGTTTGTTTTCTTTATTTCAGTCGGGAAGGCCTGAATACCATTCAACGTTTAGAATCGAACCAATCAGTGGAGAGATAAGACTTGTCCATAGTTTGGACTACGAGGCTCACACCTTCTACCAATTTGAAATTGTGGCTACGGTGAGTGAAATAAACAAACAAAAATAATATCAGTCTTTAAGAGCACACTTCCTTATTTTCGCAGCCAAAATTGATCACCCAAATCAGCAAATCAAATATGCGCGTGGTTACCGTCTGTTTCTATGAACTAAGCTATCACGCGGTCAAATACAATCGGATCTAATGTGGTCAATTACCCTAAAATGATGTTTGCTTTTATTTGCTTGTTAGGTTAGCCGGACTTTTGCAAAGGACTCACGAATGTCGTGCTACAGGATTTTATGGTCGGCATGAAGTCTTCCTAGTTGGTCGCTGCTATTTGTTAACCTGTAGGATTGTAGGTGTTTACTCCTGACAACGAGAATAGCAAGACTCGGCTGTTGCATGCGAAGTCAGGGAAGGGTTGACCCAGAACAGACAAATAAATCGCGCAGAAAAAAAGAGTGCGACCTTCACTCTATTGACATGCGTCTTTGCTTTCGACATGTAGAGGCCGAGACGATCCGAGAACGACGGATGCTGACGTCGACAATTCCTGGATTTTTACCAGAGCCCTATTAGTCGGGTAGCTCTGAAACAATCATATTGCTATCGACCCTACCATGGCGAGCAAGGGTTAAACTTTAGGAGGCATTAGTGCTGTTGATGAAGAGATGAACCCGAAACCCCTACAGCTACGCGTAAAACATAAAACTTTAACCAAATACAATAACTTGTTAACACAAAGTAAACTAAACCAAAGCCAACGCAAACGGAGGCTGAAATCTTAACTGTCGGTCAAGTAATAACGGTATCACTTCCGTTTCTGACTGTAATATAACTGAATGCGATATACACACACACATATATATATATATATATATATATATATATATATATATACATTTGAAAATAGTTTCATTGCCGTGACTGTTTCCAATTACAGGTTTTAGCCGTTGTACATTCTGGCCTTCTTCATGGACATTTTGCACTAGTATTTAGTTTACTGAAATTTTCTACATTAACTTTTTATTTAACCCAGTATCTAGTTCCTCTCATTGGGTGTTTCATGACTTTTTTGTTATCTAGTATCAGTTTTTTTTATCTCAAGTAACTTCATCAGGTAGTGAACCCATAATCTCGGGATAAAATTCACTCTCAAATATATCTTACCCAACGCCTATATCTGCTTGACCATGTGCGAGAAACATCGACAATTACCACATATGTATTTGTTTTTAGCATGGCAGAAGTCATTGACATTCGAAGAGAAACACAAAATATATGTGTGCGTGTGTGTGTACGTGTTTCACTATTCTGTCTGCTATGATTAATTTCATTATAAAAACAGTCACAATTTATTTATAATTGCTGGCTAATTAACGTTCCAAGTTGATGAGGTCATTTGATTACCAAGCCTCCATTGTACGAAAACTATCAGCAAGTGATATGTATTTGCGTTGTGGACAAAAACGATATTTTTAATTTGAAATTCTTTCAAGTCATTAACATAGGGCAATCAGTCTTAGAGCTTAATGCAATTCTACTCAAAGACTTTACGTTTTTCTCTTGTTTTGTTTTTTTACAAGAATCGGTCGAGAGGGGGATATTACTCAAGTAGTCATTAAGATCGAATATAGTTTGTTTTTAATTTGTAAATCGCCGATGTTAATCAGCATTACACTAACTGACAATATATTTTTTCTACCAGCATTTTGTCTACGTTTATATTTCTTACTATTGAGTCTCCATTTAGCAAGACAAAGCGCCCCACGGGTATAAAGGTTAATGAGACAGTTATAATTAGTAACAAAAAGATGAGGAAAACTATGGAAGTTCTAACATTGATCGATCGTATGATATACGCTTATACGTCGGTTTATGACGGGAATGTGTCGACATTAGATTTCAAGACGACCACGTTTTAATCAGCAGGGAATCAATTCCACAGTAATGTGTTTCACAAGAAGGAAGCCTTTGCAAAGAAACTCTGTCTATGGAAACTCTGTCTGGGGCTAAGCACGTGTAGCAAGAATTTAGCGTTGTGGTAAGAAGGTGAGTTTTTGCTGTGAATGTTTGAAAAGGAAGAACCAAAAATTGGAGCTCAGTCGATCACATTCCATGCAAATAACGATAGAGGGGTTTAAGAGAAAATAAAAGATCATCCCTACTAGATTTTACTCTGTCGATGCAGGAAAGAGTGCTCTCTGCGGCACATCTCCATTTTAGGACGTGTCTGACTCTTATACAGATGGAGGATTGCATTTGGAGACAAGTACTTTCTGGGCGGTAGAATGGTCCAAATATTATTCCAGTTGGATATAAGTCTTCCATTTTAGATCTGAAGTGAAAGTCAGTTCTAACAGTTTATAAAAGAGAGCAATCCAATTTGAATGTAACAGAGAATGAATGTATAATTAAATAGAAAGATGTCAATAAACATATAAAGATATGGAAATACTAAAACAGAGAGAGGGTGCGAGTGAGGGGGCGGATTTGGATAGATTTTGAGAGATAGAGAGTTAAAGAGACACAGAGATAGAGAGTTAAAGAGACACAGAGATAGAGAGGGTTGTATGATCCAACCAATTTTCCAGAGGCCTGAGCAACAGATTGGATGTAAGTATTTCACTTTAGATCTGAAGTAAAAGCCACGAAAGTATGTTCTGTGCGCCATCTCCCCGGATGTGACAGGTTGGTAAAATTTGTGATATTCTTAGGATACAATTATCAACAATTTAGAATTTGATAAGAAGAAAAAAAAATTAAATTTTCACAAAGGTAACCAAATTTTGTTAACAAGACAATTTAAACATTTCGGTTCTTACCTCCTTCTTTAATGATGTGTTATTCAACCGAGGGCCATTTTATTTACGTCCGTCTAAATATATCTTGTTTTCTGTGTTCGTTCTTCTTTTAATTGTTGTGCATTGTGTGTGGACATTTATTTTTTGTGTGTGTAAAAAGACATTTAATTTATATTCTGTTTTCTTATTCTTTTCATGTCATGTTACAATTATCAATAGGATGGCGGAAATTTGAGCAAGAAAGCTGATTTTGTCGTGACGGTATTGGACATTCAGGACACGCCCCCTTATTTTGTCAACCTACCATACAGCAAACAGATTCCAGAGAACATTTCAGTGGTCAGTAAAACTTTTATTTTTCATTATTCATTTGATAAGGTTGCAAAATGCAGGCTAATGCAGATCGTCACAGACGATCATATATATATATATATATATATATATATATATATATATATATATATATATATAATTATTCAATTTAAAATAAGTTACCCTCGTTGCTGATTTCATTTTATTTTTAGGTTATTATTTGAAAATGTTTCATATTATTTATCGTGTCAGTACGACTAAGAAAATTTCGAATTCAATTGTACTTGAGAAACTTATTATATTGCCAATAACACGGTGGAAGAAGAACAAATGAAAATTCGCTGATCCGAAAACAAAGTTTATCTTGTCAGCTAAAATGCTATTTGGGTCTGACTTTAAAAATCCGACAAGAATAGTTTATATGTTAAATGTGTTTCTGTGAGTGTGCCTTTGGACGCTTTAGCATATGCAGACCTTAAGACTAGCAGATTAAAGTAAACTAAATAGAAAAAACGTGTGGATTGATGTGAATACTTCGAGAGAAACATCCGCGAGTACTCACTCACCTATTCATATGTGATACAATGTCTGATTTATTGGCGCAGCCTTAAATGCTCTTTGATGTCAGTAAAAGATAAGCTTTTGCCATGTTTGTAATCATGAAAAGCAACACGAGACGATAAATCGTACGTTTTTTTCTTCCATATCAAAGACCACGTTTAATGTGTTTTATTTGTTTGAATTTCGAAAAGAAAACGAAGGGGGATTGCGCTAAAGGCTGTGAAATATATTTGTGAAAGAAGGAAATAAAAATTGCAGAAATTACATTAATTTTTCCCTCGTTATTCAGGTCTGATATATAAAAGAACATGGCTTTTTTATATTCGTCTACTTCAAAAGGTTACTTTACTGTTCAATACTGTTTCATATATATCTACATATATATCTACACATGTATATTTGTATGCAATAATATATGTGTATAATTATATGTGCATATATATGTGTGTGTACATTTGATATGTATATAATTCGTCTGTATATGGCATGTCATTTCTGCAACATCTATGTGAATTTATACTAATATATATTTTATATAAATATATATAAGTATATATATCTGTAGAATTTGGTATATTCGGATTACTGTTCTCATCTTGGGTGTTTCTATCACAACGTTTCGGTCGATGTAGCCTCCGACCTTCTTCAGGTGTACCTTGTCGAACTCGGGAATCTTTCTGTCGAACACGGGAATCTGCAAGGAATTTCGAATGGAACCCTGTATTAAATCCACAAGAGTAGCATACTCTCGTTCCATCTGCCATGACTGGGAAGCAGTCTTCAGTAATTCGCAATTCTTCGTATCGCCCGCACTGAGGATTGAACCGTCAACTTTCAGATGACTGTCACTTAGAACTGAATTTTACTTAGTACTATATATACTGCGCAACGAAAATTCCGAAACACAAGTATATATATATATATATATATATATATATATATATATATATCATGACTATCTAAATTCTAATGACCAAAATTCAGTCTTTTCTTATATCATTTATTTTTTCAATGGCAGAACTGACGATGGCCTTACAATTGTTTCACAATGTATATATATATATATATATATATATATATATATATATATAGTAAGTTATGAAAATATATTTATAGCAATCAAGCTACACAGAGGCTCCCGCGTTTCATCCCCGGGGGGGGGGAATCTTTAGGCTAATCGTAAATTGGTATTACGTTACCGGTGTATTTGGCACAATGTTAATCGTATTAGCTAATAGTTCGGGCTACCATGACAAAAGACCCATCAATTATACTTGATGTCCCCTTGCTAAACACTCGGCATTATAAAGTGAGGATCAAGGATAAGTGGAGTAATCTTAATAAGGGAGTGACGCCCTCCCCAACACATCGGTGTATTAGCTCATGAAAATGAAAGCCTTCGGGTCGCCCTCGAGTGTGGTCGACCATTTAACAGTTTGTTTATTACGTATGAAAATTACTTTTAACATTGTGTAAATTCTCTGTTTTCTGTGTTTTTCAGGACAGCCCTGTGATGCAAGTCACTGGCTTAGACGGGGACCGAGGAGTATCCAACAACTTGACCTATAAGTTTGTTCATGGTTCGTACCAATATATACCACTAAGTGCTGTTCCAGATGCTTCCACTTTAACGAGTTTTCAAAAAATATTTTGGAATATCCAAGTGTTTGTGGTAGGAATGGTTAAGTACTTTTACGAGAACCGAGTTCAAGGTAGGTCACGGTGCACAGGTGGCGAGAACCAAAGGCACTCCTCCTTCAGGGAATCATGTAGCGATATCTCCTTCTTTTCTATGTGTCTCTCTAGTTCTTTCTCTCTAGTTCTTTCTCTCTAGCTCTAGCTCTTTCTATATCTCTCTTTCTCTATTTCTCTCTTTATATATATATATACATCGCCCTCTCTATGTATCTCTCTATCTCTTTATATGTACACACACACACCCATATATATATATATATATATATATATATATATATATATATATATATATATATATATATATGGGGTAAGGTACACGATAATTCATGAAAATGAAATGTCGTGATGGACAAGATGTGTGAAAAAATGACAAACGGAAAACAAAATAAAATTATTTCCATATCTTCATTTTCTGAAGACGTTCACCACGAACGAAACCGGTCAAACAATCTCTTGTTTTTTTTCTCCTGCACTTTAACTTGTTTTCCGTTTGTCATTTTTCACACACACACACACACACACACATATATATATATATATATATATATATATATATATATATATATATATATATATATGTACATAAATATTTTTTAGTTCTATTGGGTGGATAGAAATCCAGTACAATGCTCGATTATTTTATGAGAGTGTAATATTTGTTGATTTATAATATTACAGTAGTCCAAGTCAAGATAGTACCTTAGGTGTCAAGCTGGACAGAGGCGGACTAAGATAAATATAACTTAAAAAACCCAAGCAATTTTCCTCTCCATGATTGAAACCTAAGGTACCATGTTGATAGGAACTCCTGCAATATATATATATATATATATATATATATGTGTGTGTGTGTGCGTGTGTGTTAAATAGTGTCTGTTTAGGAAAAATTTTAGTTATTCAACTAAAATAATTTAAGAGTATTTCCTGGCTGAAATAAATTTCTATATGTTTTTTTAATAAAAAAAACATATTATCAAGTCTCTAAAATATACTTTAAAGCTGCAGTAAAAATTAAGCTCAATGGTCAATGGTTTATATCAATCAGAGCTTTTATATATTAATAGTGTATATTTCAAAAGTTTAAAAGATATAAATTATGATTTAAAAAATTTGAAACTTGGTTCAGGAATAAATATTAAATCCTGTCACTTTCTATATACGTACGTTTTTTAAAAGCATATTTATTAGTAAAATTGCATTTAAGTAAAGATACATCATGTAATTTTTTTTACTTCTTCAGTATATTTATCAATTTTCAAACACTGATAACATTATACTTAAATACCATAGATATTTAATGAACTATTCCAAGTCAGGTTGAAATATCTAATAAATTACAAATTTCAAAGGATACCTTTCCAACAATATAAGTAAACATAGTATCTTAAACAAACATGTATTATCTCCAACTTTATTAATAAATCAGTTTATATTATTTTCTTCTTCTTTCGACCGATATGTTATGTAAAATAAATCGGTAATTTAAATCAAAACTAGAAGTGGACAGATCACGTAAATTGTCTGATCCAAACTAGTTAAATCGACTTTTCTAATTAAAGTGAATTTTTTATAATTATTTTTTAATATACACTAAATAGACATATGGAAAACAGTATATGAGTAATCTATAAAGGTCAATCTTCAGCTTGCAAAAGATAGCAGCTCAATACTTCGTTAATAGAGCAATATATATATATATATATATATATATATATATAGCACTAGATAAAGTGAAAGAATAAAAGAAGGTGCGAATCAAATTTGATTACAATTCAAAGTTCAAGCAAAGTACTTTATAGTCCTTAACTCAGGAGTTTTCAAAGAAAATCTTCTCCTCAGAGGGCCATTACCGCAATGACATTTCTGCAGGTAATAAAATTAAACTTTGAAAATATATATGAAAATATATAAAATACATAAAAGTATAGAAAACATCAAATATATTAGTCCAACACACACTTTTTTGTTAAACTTATACAGTTCATCCAAGTCATAAAGTTTAAAACAGCTTCAAGAAAAATGTCAAGAAAATAATGGCCGAAAACATCAGGGCAGCTTAACTTTATTCGAATTGGCCTTAGCGGCGCTTGCATCTAACCAGGAAGTTATGGTTTGCACTACTCCTATCAGCTCATAAGAACCCTTAATTGGACATTATACTATTCAACACCAAGTGAGTTTTCTTAACTTTGTATATGATTTGTTTTTTTCTATCGTTTTATTAATTTGCATACACCCTGAATACACTTTTCACTGTCATCTACTGCATCGATAGCAAACAAATGTCCCGCCTGGATAACTGTTTCGTTTTTGGACTACCATTCACCACCTGGATTGTTTATTTTAATCAACCTCTTTGAAAACTCATGAGTTAAAGACATTAAAGTACTTTGCTTGAACTTTGAATTGTAATAAAATTTGATTCGCAACTTATTCTATTCTTTCACTTTATCTAGTGCTATTAATGCTCTATCCAGTATATCGAGCTTCATTTTTATCCGGATGTTCACTAATTAAAGATATTAGTTGCCTCTTATATCTTTTGTTGTATTAACTTATATATATATTGCTTTAACTCGTCAAGACATACATATATATATACATATATATATAAGCATCTTGACGATTTAAATCATTTTTTTAATCAAGTTCTAAATAAAGAGCTCACACAGAGCTATTATATTTATTTACATCTGTTCTAAGGTATTCTTTATTTTTATTCATACAATAAATATCATGTATCTTTATTTAAACACAAGACCACCATCAGAACAAAAGAGAAATCAATAGGAATGCCCTAAAAGTAACAAATTCCATCCAAAACGAAACAAAAATCACAAGATAAAATCTCTCTCTATATATATGTTTGTTTGTGAGTGTGTGTGTGGTACTTCATATGTAGTTATGTACATAGACGTTGAATAAACAAGCCTATGTATACTACTGTGTTTGTATAATAGTGTTCAATAACAAGTAGAGCTGTATATTTATTTAGTATCAATTTTTGTTTCATAGAAAATATGTCTGCCTACATAAATGCATATGTTTTACTAGAGCGAAAATGGCTATTGCTTTTCAGGTGAACAATTCAATCGAACACGATTCTTATGAAACTTTACTATTTTGGTTCTAGCCAAAAGATGTACGCCTTTATGTAGCCATACAAATGTTTTTATATATAAAACTGTATGCTGAATATACATATGTTTATAATTACCTCTTGTCTCTATTTATCTATGTATATCTCCATTTTGCTCACAATCTATTTTCCTTCTATCTCTTTCTCGTTTACTACAGTTTCCTGTATGTATCTCTTTTTTCTCGCTCTGTCTCGTCTCTTTTTCGTTCTTTTTCTTCCTTGTTTTCTCTCACTAACTATCTCTCTCGTTCTCTATTCTTTTTTGATTTTGACCATATATATATAAACTTCTCTATAGTTCTCTCACTGTATCTACCCTTTCGTTATATAATGATGTGGGCGAATCCTACTCGAATATTTGTTATTTATCTATTATTATATACTAGCGGTGCTACCCGGCGTTGCTCGGGGTCATAAAAACATATAATTGAAGAAAAATCGCATGTGTAACATCTTTATATTCAAACTTCTATTTCTCCCCATCTCTCTCTCTCTCTCTCTCTCTCTCTCTCTCTCTCTCTCTCTCTCTCTATAGCCGTCTCTTTATCTTTCTACCTTTCTCTCCCCTGGTCGCCCCATTTCACCGTTACTTTCTAATTTGGCATTTGGCGAAAGCTGTTTCTTCCCCACAATTTCTCCTACGTTGCCCAGCGCAATAGTATGACATATTTCTATAAAAGGTAACACCTCTATCTGCGCCTTCTATATAGGTACTTATCTCCGCCGCGGTCTTCATACTATATACGTATCTATTGTCACCAGTGCGTATACTATATACGTACCTATCGCTGCCGCAGTGCACATACTATATATGTACCTATCGCGGCCCCAGTGCGGATACTATATAAGTACCTATCGCCGCCGCGAATGCTAAATACGTACCTATCGACACACCGGTGCGAATGCTAAATTGTACCTATCGCCGCCCCGGTGCGAATGCTAAATATGTACCTATTGCCGTCCAGGTGTGCATACTACATAAGTACCTATCGCTGCCCCAGTGCGAATACTTAATATGTACATATTGCCGCCTTTGTAAGAATGCTAAATACGTACCTATCGCTGGCCCGGTGCGAATGCTAAATATGTACATATCGCTGCCCCGGTGCGAATGCTAAATACGCACCTATCACCGCCCCGGTGCGAATGCTAAATACATATATATCGTCGTCCCGGTGGGAATGCTAAATACGTACCATCTGCCGCCCCGGTGCGCGTGCTATATACGTATCTATCACCGCCCCGGTCTGCGTGCTATATATGTATCGCCGCCTCGGAGCGCAGGCTAAATACATACCTATCACCGCCCCCGTGTGCATGCTATATACGTACTTATTACCGCCTATGTGCACATGGTATATACGTAGCTATCGCCACCCCTGAATGCTAAATACGTACCGATTACCGCCCCGGTGCGAATGCTAAATACGTACCTATCACCACCCCGGTGCGAATGCTAAATACGCACCTATCACCGCCCCGGTGCGCGTGCTATATACGTACCCATCGCCGCCCCGGTCTGCGTGCTATATATGTACCAATCGCCGCCCCGGAGCGCATGCTAAATACATACCTATCACCGACCCGGTGCGAATGCTATATACGTACTTATTGCCGCCCATGTGAATATGTTATAAACGTAGCTATCGCATCCCAACCCCTGAATGCTAAATACATACCTATTGCCGTCCCGGTGCGAATTCTAAATACGTACATATCGTCGCCCTGGTGCGAATGCTAAATACGTACCTTCCGCCGCCCCGGTGCGCATGCTATATACGTACCTATCGCCGCCCCGGTGCGCGTGCTATATACGTACCGATCGCTGCCCCAGAGCACATGCTAAATACATACCTATCACCACCCCGGTGCGCATGCTAAATACATACTTATTGCCGCCCATGTGCTCATGCTATATACGTACCTATCGCCTCCCCTGAATGCTAAATACGTACCTATCACCGCCCCGGTTCGAATGATAAATACGTACCTATTGCCGCCCCGGTGTGCATACTACATATATACCTATCGCTGCCCCAGTGTAAATACTAAATATGTACGTAGCACCACCCCGGTGTGAATGCTAAATACGTAGCTATCGCCACCCCTATAAACTACTATATACGTACCTATTCCCACCCCGGTGCACATACTATATATATATACCTATCACCGGCCCGGTGCGCATACTATATACTTACCTATCTCTGCAAGGGTGCACATACTATACATGTATCTATCTCCAGCCCAGTCCGCATACCTTAGAACTCATATTAATGCGCCCCTGTCGTGTCAGAAAAGCAAAATAGTGTTCATTCATGTATTGTCACTATCATGAATATAAATATTTTTAGTTAAAAACAGAAAAAAAAAAATTTTTGTCGACCCCTAAGAAATTTTTTTTCTCATACTCCTCCATACTTAGAAATATTTTTAATTTAAAAGAAAAAGAAAAAAACGACAAATTTTCAACCCCCCCTCCCACCAAAACAAATTTTATTTTCCCCCCATACATATAAATATTCATAGTTTAAAAAAAAAAATGTTAACACCCCCCCCCCCCCCGAAAACTTTTTTTTTCATCCTCCCCCATACATATAAATATTTTTCATGAAAAAGAAAAGAAAATTGTTGGCCCCCTCCCCCCCCAATTTTTTTTTTACCTTTCCTTATACATAGAAATATTTTTAGTTTAAAAAAGAAAAAAAAGAAAAATGTTTACCCCCCCCAAAAAAAAAATTTTTTCATCCACCCCCATACATATAAATATTTTTAATGAAAAAGAATACAAAACAAACAAAAATTGCCCCCTGCTAATTTTTTTTAACCCTCCCTCATACATACATAGTTTAAAAAAGAAAAAAAAAATTTAACTCCCTACCAAAAAAAATGTTTTCCCTCCTCCCCCATACATATAAATATTTTTGATGAAAAAGAAAAGAAAAAAATTGTTTGCCCCCACCCCCGCATTTTTTTATCCTTCCACATACATAGAAATATTTTCAGTTAAAGAAAGAAACAAAAATTTCCGAGGTGCCTCGGTCATATCAAAGAACCATACTGCAGAAGCCTCCGGGTCCAATATTGTAGAAGCACCCCCGGTGCTGGGTCCTATACTGTAGAAGCACCCCTGGCCCCTATACTGCAGAAGCACCCATGGTCCCTATTCTTCATAAGCCTCTGGGTCTTATATTGTAGAAGTACCCCCCGTGCTGGGTCCTATACTGTAGAAGCACCCCTGGTCCCTATACTGCAGAAACACCCATGGTCGCTATTCTGCAGAAGCCTCTGGGTCCTATATTGTAGAAGCACCCCCTTACTTAATAATATATATTTAAGTATATACTCTTTATAATATCCGAAAATGTTCCAATTACAAGCTCAATGAAGTTGTATTAAAGTTTCAGAGCATATATATATATATATATATATATATATATATATATATATATATATATATATATATATATATATTATAGGTACATTCCAATGACCAAATGAACAATCAATCCATAACCATACCTTTCAATCTTTTTTTCAATTATTTAATGTCTATATATCATCATATGACTACAACCATACTTTTATTCTGTTCTTTCAATCTTGTTCTAAAAGTAAAAAGTAACATTGAAAGAACAGAAGAAAAGTATGTGTGTGGTCGTTCGACGATATATGAAGATTAAAAAATTGAAAGAATAGATGAAAGGTATGGTTATCGATTGATTGTCCCTTTGGTCATTGCAATGCATTTATATATATATATATATATATATATATATATATATATATATATATATATATATATAATGGTATGTATAGGATTCACTCCTAATGAGCTGATCATAATAAATTATGGAATATATATTCTAGACAAGACCGTGAATTATATTTATGAAAACTGTAACATTTAAAATAAGCAACATACAACAAATTTAATAAAGAAAAAGTTACTTTACATCTTAAAATAATGAACTTATGAAATATGTATTCTAGGAAATACGATGAAAAACATGGACACATTATTATTCTTTTGTAATTTTTACTATTTAGAGAGGTGTCGCCGAAACGGTACCATGCGCCCCCCACCCCCACCCCAAAAAACGAGAAAATCTATAAAAAAACAAAAAAACGAATGCTATACGTAATGTTTCCTTATTGCTCATACCCATTCTGGAACGAGTATTTTGCTAGTATATAATATATATATATATATATATATATATATATATAACTCAACTCTTAGTTTTCGAATAATTCTCTTACATTTCTATTTTCCACACTGAAATATTTCCATCAACCTTTTTAACCTTAGGCTTCGACGTAATTAGCCATTAATTTATTGCTGAATTATATTTAGAGGTAATCTTAAGTCATTGACATTTTCAAAAATATGTTCCTATTTAATAGTTTCCGCTATACCTTAACCTATGTTTCTTTCTTCTAATTCGTTTACTTGTTCTTCTTCTTCTTCTTCTTCTTCTTCTTCTACATCTACTACTTCTTTTTCTTCTTTTTCTTTCTTACTTTTTCTTTTACTTTCTCGTTTTGTCTCTCTACGTTTGCCTCTCTCCATATTTTTCTTCGTTCGCTTTGTCTAATCGACATTCTCCTTTTGTCTTCTTAGTATTCTTTATTATTATTATTTTTTTCTTTTCTTTTATTTCTTTTTCTTTTCCTTCTTTTTCTTTTTTATTCTTTTTTCTTTTTTCTTTTTTTACTTTTACTTTAAAGGATACCTCTTGTCTCGTTTGCTTCTCTCCATCTTTTTCTTCGTTCACATTGTCCTTTCGATATTCTCTTTCTGTTTTCGTTTTATCCTTTTTTTCTTCTGATTCTTTTTCTTCTCTTCCTTTTCTACTTCTATTTCTTCTTTTTCTTGTTGTTGTTGTTGTTGTTCTTATTCTTCTTCTTCTTCTTCTTTTTAAATATGTTGCTAGTCTCCTCTCTTTTCTCTGTCCGTTTCTTTTCTTCTATCTCTTGTGTGTCCCTCTAATGGGTAGTAGTGTATTCTGTTCGTTGCTCTTTCTCGGTGGCCAAAGTCGCCGATGTTCTCCGGATGCTGTTCTCCCGGATAGGCTGACACATACATGAAGAAGGACTATAAAACGTTTTCATCTCAAAATATATATTAAATTTACCCTAACTATTGATATCCATTTTCGTTCAGCTAAGATTTGCCTCCGGCTATCTCCAAGAGTGTGCATGAGAAATTTAAAATCCGTATCTTTCATGACCTTACATTATAATTCCTTTCTTCAACTGCTCTCTCATTTCAAATCTGTTCTATGTCACGTGATTAAAACAACCAATCAGATATACACACGTATATAGGGCTATAACTGACTCTGGGCGAATCAAACTTATGTAAGCTTATACATTTGGTAAATCATATCTAGATTTGAGCTCGAAAAATATTACTGATAATAATAGGGAGAAAATAATTTTCAAATAAATGTTGAGAAAATGAATAGAAAAAAGTTCAAAATCGCACAAATACAAACAAATGGAATAAAACTAATATGACAGCTGATATTTCGTCTTTATTTCTTTGAAATACTTTCTTCAAAGTAAGATTGGGATAGGATTCTAATTACAAATTAAACTAGCATAGCAAAAGACATGAGAATGTAAATAGGGATACGAGGGTTAGGAACAAATCTAGAAATGGTAAGATTCTTCATATTATCTTTATTATGTTTCTTTTTTCGTTTCCTTTTCTATTCTTTTCCTTTTCTTTCTAGCCCATCTTTTTTCTCATATTTTATAGATATTTTCCTTGTAGTCTTGCAACGTTCTGTTCTTATCCTTCTATTTTCTCCATCTCTTATTAATTCGATCCCTTCTCTTTTTCTATTTTTCTTTCTGCAACTCATTCTCATATGTTTTATGCATTTCTTCCTTTTCTTTTACACCGTACATTTCTACTTCTTTTTTTTTAAATGTGTTCTCTTTTTATTCTATCCACTTTCATTTTAATTTTTTCTATTCCTCAATCTCTTCTCTTTTTTCTTTCCTTTCTGCTCCTCAATTCCTTCTTTCGTTTTGTTTTTAAATTCCAGTTCTCCCATCTCTTTTTTATTTACTTTTCTTTCTTTCACACTTGGTCCACCATCTTTCTTTTTCTTTTCGTTTCTTCCTTGCATTCTTGTTCCTCCATCTATTCTTTCTTTTCACTTTCTTTTCATTCATGTTTATTCGTTTCTTTGTTTCTCTCGTTCCTCAATTTATTCTCACGTTATTTTGTGTATTATTCATATTCTAACCCTAACCGTAACCCGTTTCTATTCTATTTTATTTTCGTTTTCTTTTCATTCTTATTCGTCGCTTTCTTTTTTTCTTTTTTTCTTTCTCTTTCCCCTATCCTTCATCTCTTCTATCTATCCTTTTAATTCTTTCATCTGTGTTTATCCGTTTCTTTCTTTCTTCCTGTTCCTCTATTATCTCGTCCTTCTTTTGTCTTCCTGTTCCTCTCTCTCTCTCTCTCTCTCTCTCTCTCTCTCGTCTCTTTTCTTTTTCCTTTTTATTCTTTCATTCCCGTTTATTCCTTTCTTTCTTTCTTTTTCCCGTTTTTTAATCTCTTCTTTCGTTCGTTTTGTATTCATGTTCCTCCTTCTCTTTCTTTTACTTTCATAATTGTTCATCCACCTCTTTCTTTATTTTTCCATCTCTTAATTTTTCTTTCGTTATTTTAGCATTCCTAATCCTCCATCTCTACCTTTTATTTATTTATCTGTTTCTTCATCCTTTCTTTCGTTTATATTTGCATTCTTTTTTTCACCTCTTCTTACTTCATCCATCTCTTTTTACTACCTGTTTCCCAGCTCGTCTTTTCTGTCTTTTGTTATTTTAGCATCCGTGTTCTCCATCTCTTCTTTTTATTTATCTAGCTGTTTCTCCATCTCTTTGTTCATAACTTCTACTTGTCCCTCTATCGCATCTTTAGTTTTAGTTTTCTTCCGTTATTTTCTAATGTATTTCTCTGTTCTGATTCTCTTATCTTTTCTTTTTATTTCTGTTCCTCCATCTTTAACTTCGTTATCGGTGTCTTTATGTTCCTCTATCTCTTCTCTTTTTCTTGTTTCTTCATTTATTGCTTCCTATACTTTTGTTGCTACATCTCTCGTTTCTTTATTTTTTTAATACTTTATTTTTTGCATTTTCTTCAGTTTCTTTCTTTTTTTCTTTCTGTTTATCAACCCTTCTTTGTTTCTCTCTTTCCATTCCCTCACTCTTTCTTTTTTATATTTTTTTCTGTTTCTTGGTCTATTTCCTTTCCCTTTCTTTTAAGTTCCTCCATCAGTTTTTTTTTAATTTTTTCCAGTTCCTCCACTTCTTTTTTAAAATTCTTGTCCCTCTCGTTCTCTTTCTGTCTTTTATTTTTCATCCCGTTTCTCGATCTCTTTTTTTTATTTCTGTTCCTCCATCACTTCTTTCTTTCCTTTTTCCAGTCCCTCAAAAACTTCTTTATTTTTCGTTGTCCATCCATCTTGTTTCTTCTTTTCCCTGTTTCTACATCTGTTTCTTCTTTTCTGTCTGCCTCTTCTTCTATCGCTGTTTTGTATTCCGTTTCTTCTTTTATTTTCGCCTTCTTTCATCTAGTCTTCTACATCTTTCTTTTTTCTCTGTCTTAGTCAATTTTATTTTTATGAAAAGATTCGTAACATTAGTCCCCTTTTACACTCAATGTCGTATAGTTTTTTTGTTTTGTTTTACTTATTTGTTTTTAGTCTTCCAAAACGAAAGCAGATGTTCGACATGCAATACTTTTTTCTTGATCTCCGTCGTCTAACACCCTTCGTGTTTTGTTGTAGCTTTACAGTGCCAAAAGAAATAAGACAACAAGGATATAGTTAACAAGAGTACGTATTTACAGAAAGTACAGAAATAATGGGTTGTCAGAGATTGCTCCTGTATTCGTCATAGTCTCTCTCTCTCTCTCTCTCTCTCTCTCTCTCTCTCTCTCTCTCTCTCTCACCACAATTCATAGTGTCGGGAAGAGTTCATGAAGTGACAGAATAGGGTAGATCACCATAACATTTTTCGACAGACATTATTTTTAAATCTGCTATTTATGCAATTGTTTTTATTCATTTTCTTTTTTCTTTTTCTAAAATATGTTGTTATTGTCAGAGACGAGAACTGAAGTCTCTTATACACATTAATAAATACTCTAATTATATTATAGAAATTTTACTTTTATAGTAAGTTAAGCATTTTTATATTATAGCAATATCATAGCAATATTATAGTAAGTAAAGCTATTTTTAATTATGTATTACTTTTACTTAAAGCTAACAAATGTATGAATAGAGAGAACCACTAACTTACACACTTATATATATATATATATATATATATATATATATATATATGTGTGTGTGTGTATGTATATATATATATATAGCTATATATATATATATATATATATATATGTACGGCACAATCACGTTGACACACCGGTTCCCGTTAGATCACCGTTAAGCGACGTCGAGCCTGGCCAGTACTAAATGGGTGACCATTTGGGAATACCAGGTGCTGTATGTGCTCTCTGCTTATCTCGGCATTGTTTCCAGTCGTCTTGAACTACTTGCCACTGGAATCAAGCAGTGTCGATTCAGGAGAGGTTTTGTTGGAGATTGTGCAACCCTTGCAATTAAAATTACATGCGCGGGCAGCCCCTGGCGGGGCACTCATACGTCGAAATCGACGGGAGAGTCCATCATATATGTATATATATATATGTATATATATATCGCTTTATTAGTTTCTATATTTATACGAGAAGAGTGTTAAATATTTTTAATAGAGCGTATGTAGATCTAAGTTTTGAAAAGGGTAGCCATAGAGTCTACAATAGATGATTAATAACAGTTTCTCGCTTATATTCATTATACAAAGTTCTGTACATGATAAATAGTAGTGAAAAGCTAATAAAATTGTATATATTAAGGTTAACGTTTTAGTATATCTTACTCGCTCAGGCGGTCGCGATTTTGTGTGTTATGTTATCGTTGAAAAACACACACGTGCATCGGAAGAAAAAAGTAAAAGACAACGGTGAATAAACAGATAGATTTATATAAATGTGCATCAATTCACAGATAGATTGTTGAATACAAAAATAAACGGGGTTACGGAACGTACAGTCATTTGCACAATATGACATACAAAAGAAAGAAACAACAGGCTAAAAACGGTATACTTTAAGATCCCAAATACAATAAGAAAGAACACATGGTTGCGAATCCGTAAATAGAGACGTATGCGTAAGCAATGAATAAGTAAATGGTACTTTGTTGCGTGTTTCTGAGAGTCTATGCTACTGCTATCAGAAGGCTCAACTTAAAGGTGACATCTGTTATTGTTTGGGAATGCATTAGAGTTAATCTATATATCTATACAGAAAGTAAAGAAAAAAGATAACGGAAAGAAGAGTAGATATGAGATCAGGCATAAAAAGCACCGATAGAAATAGATTGAGAAAGAAAGAACGAACTGAAACTTTAAATGAACGAATATATCAAAAAAAGAAAGAAAGAGATAAGAAAGAAATATTAGATGAATGAAAGGCCGTACCTTACAGAAAAGATCACCCACAAACAACTATAAATGATTATTTGTCGAAGGATATAATTACTCCAAGCAAAACAAGTTTACGAACTGATGTAAAGTATGAATTATCGGTTGTATTCAATAGACGATTGGCTTAAGCGTAAGAAAACAGCGCTAATACTTAAAAGACTGCCATAATAGTTGCACAAGTTTTATTGGTCAGTGACTAATGATATTTCTATTCATCTTTCAATTAGTTTTGTGACGGTGCAACCAAGGGAGATAATTTAATATACAATTCAGCGTTCATTAGGGATGCGATATAGACTTTGATCACACACTTACACACACAAACATATATATAATGTTACAGACCCAGACGACAAATACTGGATCATAATATGGTTTACGAAGTGTATGATAAAAACACAGTATTTCTCGCCTGGGTCCGCTCCCTCAAACAAACAAATGAATAAATAAATATTACGCTCTTATTAGATAATCGACCACTCTATCAGATTCCTTTGTGAACGAGTAAGGTTTAGATCTTGGTCATAGATTTTTTTCTTTTACTTAAGTGTATTCGATGAATATACTTCTAGGTATTAAACTAGTTAGACTTAATATATTTAATATATTTACATGTTTAAAAAAATTGAATATGATGAGGAATCTAATTATTTATTATTAGTGATAAAAAGGAATTATGAGGGTTCAGGTGTAGGTTGTATTTGGGTTCGTAGGGGAGATGTAGATGTGATAAGTAGAGTATAAAATATCCGAGGAAATGTTTTTATATTGTATCTAGGAATTAATTTGATAATAATTGGAAAGGTTTTAGGGTGGGGGAAATAAGCTTTATATAGAGTTCTTTAGACTTATGTATAGAAAAAAACTATCAGTGGGTTATGTATTTTGGTTCTTAGTCCATTTGGCTAGCAGAAATTTACTTCTGTGAAGACATCGTTTGGAGACTTCAGTTTTGATGTCCATACAGTTCATGGAATGGTTATTGATTGCCTGTAGGATCCTGAATTTTTTAGTGGTGCATAGTGGCAATTCCTGGATGTAGGGGTATAAGGCTTTTTGTTGATCGATGACCCTCTATTTAATTTCATAGGCGTACTTGACTTCTTGAGCTCTTATATGGTGGTCGATATGGAGGTGTTATGTTTCTTTCGGGGATATTTGAAAGTGTTAGTGTGGACGTAAAGCCCCTCTTTGAAAGTTCCTTGAGTCATTCCGATGTAATTTTTCTTTCTTAAAGTATACACCGGATATGGCTTTGGCTTTGTGTACTATGGATCTGATTGTGCAGATTTCTATATTCTTCATAGGTAGCGAGGTTGGGAGGGGGGTTGGAGCTGTGGGTTTAGAGGCTATAATGGATCCTACGGAGGAATAGCAAGAATAACTCGTTTTTACTGTATTTCTATTAAGGGATATGAAGCTTATTAGATGGTGGAAAGTCTTTATCTATTAATAAGAGGAATTGTTAACCTATTTCATATTTGACACTGAGGGCATAGGGAGAGAGAACCAGATAATATTTCTTTTTTCTATTCTGATTGTGCTGTCTGGTAGGTTGGGTGGGTTTGTAAGAGATTTCTTCTCTATAACCTCTTTCTCAAAGGGCTTTGTTGTAAGGTTTCCGAATTGAAAATTGAATTGAAATGTGTTATACGTTTCCTTTCTCTTATAACTTGTGTTAAGGTAATAATCTATCTACTTCCTCAAATAATGAATGAAATAGTAGACTATATTACCAGGCTTTAGTAGAGCAACTAGTCGAAATGAAGGGAAAACTTCAAAATAATATCAGTCTTTCACAGTTTACCAAAGATTGCTTCCGGGTTACTCGGATTTCCATATGCAACTGGATTTAAGGAATGCCACGTAAAGACAAATGTGGTTGGGATTGCGCAATCTATGCTTCACTATGAACTACTCATTGCACAAGTGTATCCATTGACTTCTAAGAGAAAAATCCTATTTCAGACACGCACACATACTCTTTCTCTCTTGCTCTTTCTCTCTCTCTTTTCCAGTCTCTTTCCTTTTTCTCTCTTGTTTCAAAATCAAGTGTGTACGGTGACAAACGTCTTCAGTTTTACTTGATATATAGATTAGTAGTTTAATTATTATTAGATGTAGTAATAGTAGTAGTGACATTGTTAAAGCTACATTTTAATCTCTATGTAAATATCACAGAGATATTGGTTTGCTTAAACTGTTTTACGTCATATCACCCCTTTCCTCGATTATTAATCGCTGAAATAAAATACCTATTGTAAAATAAGTCGCTGTATACGATTGCATGAACACAATTTCCTTATGTTCTATATAGCTAGGGGTTGCATACATTCATACCTTCCCAAATAGTTCAAGCGCGTATATGACCGCAATAGACACGACTGGATTTGAATTTAGCATAGGCGATTTCAAAGTCTTCGCGCGTATCTATTAGGTCGAGTATACACTCCCAGATCGATGAATATGCCTATATGTGTATGAGTGCATTTGTTTGTGAATTGAACGCTTATACACGCACGGCCATTTCCGATTCCATTTTCTGTGTTTGGCTTGTTTGTTTTTTTTGTTTGTTTTGTTTTTAAAAAAATGTTCGTTCTACTGTGTTTGTTTTAACAAGATGATTCTGTCATCCACCGGGATTATTGAATGTCAAAAGTCGCGAGGGTCAAAGGGGTCATATTAGGTATTGACAGCTCAGCCGATCAATTCTAACCCACCTTTTTATCATTCCCCTTCCCTATGTGTTATTTAAATAGT
>OY744516.1:196112506-196142506 GCA_963556195.1 Sepiola atlantica
GAAATAAGGCACCTTGTTATGCTCTTCCAGTGTACCAAATTTTACTTCTCTGCGTTTCATAGCAATTTCAAAATTTAAAAAATATTGACCTGCAATAAAGCGATACACAGGGTTTATATATATATATATATATATATATATATATATATATATATATATATAATGATTTGATTTAAATAACTTTCCATATATTTTACATGTAAGCTACTATGCAGTTTCATTATATTTGCAATCATTCTTCTTGATTCTCAATAACTAGCTGAATGAGAATTTAAATCGGCCCTTTAAAATCATTAGTTTCCCGCAAATTACTCATCGATATTTGAGTGCACAACAAATCTATTGTATTTTCTGGCGCGTAATTATCTGCCCTGAGAGATCGCTTTCGTTTTATTTCCAATAGAGAATTCCATCACCCAAATTCCCTCGATATATTGAATCAAAAATAGTTTTATTGCCAAGAAATAGTTAGCTCATCTCTGGCGCTGGAAACATGTTAATCGAAAACGGTGTTCAAACATTGGTGTTCCTTAAATGTATTGTGTTCAAAACTTACGAAAAAATTTTTTTCTAAAATTTGAGAGGCATAAACGTTTTTTAATGGCTTCTAGAAGAACTACCTATTTTAATGGAGGTTTAGTGTCAGTGCGTTTTTTAGGCTAATACACAAACATATTACATCATGAGTGTCTTATTAAAGTTTTAATAATGATGTCACTATTTACTTGCCTCGTCACGAGGGCAGACTTAAACACAATCGCGCTTCTTTTTTTAATTTAGATACCTCTGATATTCATGAAATTTTTACAATAGGTATTAGGAACCAATTAATGGATATTGCTTAAATTTGAGTTTCTTGGAAGTATTTAAAAAGAATTTAGGAGGCATGATATGGGTACAACCTCCCATTTGAAAATATTTCAGAATTGGATTGAATTTGAGCCAAAAGAGCAAGATTCCCTGAGTTCTAATTTATTTTTAAGACTGCTTAGCTTGAACTTAAAATTTTAGATATTTTTAGTATAAAAATGATGTAATTAATTTTCATCAAAATTGGAATAATGATTTTAGACATAAGGATTAATAGCATTATATGTTGATTTTGATCTTCGTAAGTGGGACATAAAAGTGATGCAATACTTTTCTGGGACGTGTATACTTTCTAGTATATATATATATATATATATATATATATATATATATACACTACTTCAAAAAATGTCCAATGAAACCGAAGGGATTTAATAAACAAAACGAAGAGTTACAGCGATCTGTAATTAACATATTTTTGTTAATTATTTCCTACCATAGCATATCTCTCTATCTATCTCTCTCCCTCCCTCTCTCTCTCTCTCTCTCTCTCTATATATATATATATATATATATATATATAATTAATGACAATATATGTATTAGCATATGCTATCAGTGCCCTTTTACTTTGCAGTCTCCTTAAAAGATTCAGCTCGATGATTGTTATTGATAACAGAGCAAATATAAGTCAGTTCATATTATATTCCAATAACCATGGTTTTATTTTATTATTTTTATTTTTTCACATTTCCAAAAAACATAAAATTTCTGTGAGATATATTTTTACGGTCCGTTTCATTTGTCTTGTGCCAAACAACGTTTTTTATGTCAATATCGTCTCTGCAACATTACAAAATCATAATAAAGATTCACAAAAGAGTAAAAAAGGTTATTGGATTAAAGTGTCTTGAAAAAACCTACACTATACAGTGGTTCATTTTTGGGTGAAACCAAACAAAAAACAAAGAAAAAGAGCAAACTCACACGTGGGGGAACCCACTCATACGCGATTTTGAATTTTTCGTTCAAAGCTAGTATCTCCCAAAAGTTGTGCGGACATTTATAAATTTTAATTCAGTAATATTTCTTAAAATAGTTAATAAGTACTATAAGTTATTTATAAAAATTCTAATTCACTTGAGGGTAATTTTTTTACTTTCTAAAGTTACATCAATTAGCCTTCAGATGTCTATTTAGGTCATTTGGATACGAAGCTCTTTTAATTTTAACAGTTTAGAGCTAGTTTCATAGACTCAGCCATCCATTCAAGCAACTATTAAGATTGTTATACTTCGGTGTTTTTGTGGAAGATGTTTAGTATTTATTTATAAATCGTTTCAATCAATACTAAGATAAGCTTAATTACCCAGAATTCTTCACTTAAGTAGTAAGTTTCTATTAAATGCGAAACTAAGTGGGGGGGGATTTGTCACTCACAACGAAAATATTTTATATTTACCTAGACATGATTCAAAATACCGAAGCTATTAAATATTTATTTATTTAATTTTATTTTTTATAAAATGATGTTTAAATACCTCATTTTAAAGTATTATGAGGATTCAAAAGTACTTTTAAGGACATTTATACTTAAAGTAATTGTGATTACGTTTTATATTTAACTCGTAATATCAGGTGAATACCGACAAGCATCAATGTCAATATCAGGTCCCACTTAAATTGTATGCCTATATTTAATATTAGGTTGTGTGCATTCTTTTATTTATTAATATGTTTGTTAATATACATTTACTCTTTTATGAAATTTTCTGATGATTTCGTAATGTTGCAGAGACGATATTGACGATATTGGCACAAGACAAATGAAACGGACCGTAAAAAATATATCTCACAGAAATGTTGTTTTTTGCAAATGTGAAAAAATAAAAATAATAAAATAAAACCATGGTTATTGGAATATAATATGAACTGACTTATATATATATTTATATATATATATATATATTACTAGAAAAATACCTCTCCCAAGACGGATAAAATTAACTTCCGGAATAGAACAGTTTTGCACGACTTGTTTTTTTCTTATTGAGTTGCCGATGAAGAAAATTCGAAAAACCCGATGTAAATTGGGTACTTCGGCAAGTTTTTTTCAATCTTTTTTTTAAAATTACATCTAAATTGCATGCGCCATTTTTGTATAACTGTCATATGATTTTGGGGGGGGGGGTGGGAGTGGGGAACTTCCCATAGTCTTGGCATGGGAATCATCAATATTCAATGTGTTTTTTCCTGGTCATAAATTACGCAAATCCGACTTCAACAAGATTCTATGATTTATTGAATCCCACGTTTAAAACTCATCTTCAATAATATTCTGTAACGTAGATTGATTTATTCGCTTGTTCCCGGTAGATTTTTTTCTATACTTTTTATACTTATATTTTCATTTTGAAACAACATCTAACGGGTAGTTAGCAACAAAAACTAAGGAGGGACATTCTTTAGATGCGTTCATTCAATCTGCGAGTTTAGCGATGAAAACCTTTTTCTAAACATGTCACTGCAAACTAAATTATATCAGGAAATGCAGCAGATAGATCGACGAAAATCCTATTTCAACCATAAGCCTGGACCAATGAAAATTTTATTTCAATTATAAGCCTGACAGACCAATGAAAATTCTATTTAAAACATAACCATGACAGACCAATAAAAATACTATGTAAAACAATAGACCTGACAGACTTCTGAAAGTGCTATTTCAAAGAATAAGCCTGACAGACCAATGAAAATACTATTTCAAACTTAAGCATGACAAACCAATTTACCGACAAAGCCTCTGATAAAAACGTTCGAACGCATCTTTTTTAGATAAGTCCATTCAATCTGTTTGCAAGCTATACAGACCAACGAAAGGGTGTTTTAAAGATAAACGTGACTGCAAGACAAAAATACGATGTCTAAAACTTTAGCATGACAGACTAACGAACATGATGCTTTATACGTATATGCAATAGACCGGTAGAAATTGATATTTAAAATTTGGGCATTATAAGCCGACCGATACATAAGATTGGGCGCGTGTAAAATCAAATACAACATTTTAATCTGCAAGTTTAACGGTGAAAATGCTGTTTCAACGTACAGAGAGCTACAGAAAATGTTATTTCAAGCGGGAATGAGATACGGAAAATGCTATTTCAACCATAACAAAGCTACTATAAATATTATTGCACACGTTAGTGATGTACAAAGAATAGTATTTACAACCGTGACAGAGCTACGGAAAATGCTATTGCACACGTTAAAGATGTAAGAAGAATGGTATTTCAACCGTGACAGAGCTACAGAAATTGCTATTTATACCATAACAAAGCTACTATAAATACTATTGCACACGTTAGTGATGTACGAAAAATAGTATTTACAACCGTGAAAGAGCTACGGAAAATGCTATTGCACACGTTAAAGATGTAAGAAGAATGGTATTTCAACCGTGACAGAGCTACGGTAAATGCTATTTAAACGTTAGATATGTACAAAAAATGCTATTTTAATATGTGTACATAAATATAAAAATATTTTTTTTAAATTTAAATATATATAACTATATAAAACAATTAAAATATTAAAATATAAAAAATATTTATTTATTAATAATAATTATATATATATATTTATAAAGATATATATATACATATATGTATATTTATGAAGATATATATATATATATTTATAAAGATATATAAATATATATATATTTATAACGATATATATATATATATATATATATATATGTTTATAAATATTTATATATATATCTTTATAAATATGTATATATATATCTTTATAAATATATATGTATATATATATATATCTTTATAAATATATATGTATATATATATATATCTTTATAAATATATATGTATATATATATATATCTTTATAAATATATATGTATATATATATATATCTTTATAAATATATATGTATATATATATATATCTTTATAAATATATATGTATATATATCTTTATAAATATATATGTATATATATATATATCTTTATAAATATATATGTATATATATATATATATCTTTATAAATATATATGTATATATATATATATCTTTATAAATATATATGTATATATATATATATCTTTATAAATATATATGTATATATATATATATATATCTTTATAAATATATATGTATATATATATATATCTTTATAAATATATATGTATATATATATATATCTTTATAAATATATATGTATATATATATATATCTTTATAAATATATATGTCTATATATATATATCTTTATAAATATATATGTATATATATATATATATCTTTATAAATATATATGTATATATATATATATCTTTATAGATATATATGTATATATATATATATCTTTATAAATATATATGTATATATATATATATCTTTATAAATATATATGTATATATATATATATCTTTATAAATATATATGTATATATATATATCTTTATAAATATATATGTATATATATATATCTTTATAAATATATATGTATATATATATATCTTTATAAATATATATGTATATATATATATATATATCTTTATAAATATATATGTATATATATATATATATATATATCTTTATAAATATATATGTATATATATATATATATATATCTTTATAAATATATATGTATATATATATATATATATATATATATATATATATATATATATAAGATTTAGATTAACTATAAATCATATTTTAAAATAACGGATTCTTGTATTATCGTCTCAGCTTACAACCGTTTCTAATGTTTGTTTAATGATACAAAGCACGATCAATTGTATTTTGTTTGATTAAAGAAATAACACTTTTTCACAGCAGTATTCGGAAAAAATGTTTTTCAGCGTGCAAGACAAACAATAATAACGGGAGAAACATCATTCAAACAAATATTCGAAATTGTTAAATACGAAATATTTTCTTAGAACATCAAAATAATGTGCACCGTAATCCATTTTCTAAAGTCCAGGAATGCAGCAAACAATCTCCTCGTCGTTCTTCCTTGTTTAGTTTATAATTCATCAGACATTTTATCATCGTTATTTATTTTACTTTTCAAAACGTTTAAAAGCTTCTCGGTAAAAGATACATACAGCCGCAAAACAATAAATTACGATGTGTCTAATGTCACTTAAAAACAATAAATTACGATGTGTCTAATGTCACTTAAAAACAATAAATTACGATGTGTCTAATGTCACTTAAAAACAATAAATTACGATGTGCCTAATGTCACTTAAAAACAATAAATTACGATGTGTCTAATGTCACTTAAAAACAATAAATTACGATGTGTCTAATGTCACTTAAAAACAATAAATTACGATGTGTCTAATGTCACTTAAAAAACAATAAATTACGATGTGTCTAATGTCACTTAAAAACAATAAATTACGATGTGTCTAATGTCACTTAAAAACAATAAATTACGATGTGTCTAATGTCACTTAAAACAATAAATTACGATGTGTCTAATGTCACTTAAAAACAATAAATTACAATGTGTCTAATGTCACTTAAAAACAATAAATTACGATGTGTCTAATGTCACTTAAAAACAATAAATTACGATGTGTCTAATGTCACTTAAAAACAATAACTTACGATGTGTCTAATGTAACTTAAAAACAATAACTTACGATGTGTCTAATGTAACTTTAAAACAATAAATTACGATGTGTCTAATGTCACTTAAAAACAATAAATTACGATGTGTCTAATGTCTCTTAAAGTGACGATCAACAACCAGATTCGTTCGTCTTCATACTTTAATTTCATCTTTCAAACTATCTACACTATCAGCTGTCCTCCCTTCTTTCATATTATTAATATATGTAAGAGAATCCACCATCAAGTGATTAAGAAATCCAATTCACTTTCATCGCTTTAAAGATAATAATATTATATCATCAGGATGGCACCAACGTGAAATACCAACATTGTCCAGACGAGATTAAATAGGTATTTACCTGCTACCATGTGATGGCAAAGTTTGGAACACATTTGCTTTCAATGTGGAATTCCAGTTCCTTAAAGACAATTAGGACGAAGGAATTTAGGACTATTTACAAAATTAGGTTGGAGTTCCCCTCGATATTTCCTTTACAGGGAAGAGCACCTCGGTGACAGTCAATTAACCTGTCCTCCAATACACTCTGCGTTGAGGATATTTCTTGGAAGGGACGTCTCTTGTAACTGAGTCCGTAGTACTTTCTCTTCAGTAATTTTAGCAGTCTAAAACTAGCAGTTATTTATATATTAAAATAATACCAGGCGATTTATTTTATGCAAGATTCTGTTGTGGTCCCTTTGTGTTGTTTCTTAATATACTTAGAAGCATCGACCATCGTCTAAGAATGTTGCTTTCCTCACACATTGATCATGATGATGATGTTGGTGGTGGTGTTTGTGGTGGTGGTGTTGGTGGTGGTGGATGATCAGCAGAAGCAACAGCAGTGCACCAGTGTTAAAAATATAAAATTCTAGCCAGGCTTGATTAAGTATAATCTCTTCAATAATTTAAGAAATAAGCATAAAAATCGTGAAAGTTCTATCTATTTCAAAGTCATACGAGGGCATCTAATGTATGCAAGTAACAGTAAATGAATTGTATTGGTTATCAGATATAAAACATTTAGGTCAAGTATTTCTTTTTTTGATTTTAATTAAGGAAACAAAACTGCTGTCCGTAAAAGAAGAGCGTCATGCTTAAGTATTGCATTCATTTTTTTAGCCATTAGAAAAACGTTTAGAGAAAACGAAAATCGATGATCGAAAAAAGTTTCTTGCTTTTGAATAATTCTAGAAAATTCTCAAGAACTGATTGTCCAGATGAAATCATTTGTTACCTGGATTTCAAGTCCAATTAGTTATTTTACCTTCACTAATATTCTTTGTCAAATTTACGAACATATGATTTCTATCAAGATAATGCACTGATAGTGATGGAGATATAACTCTAAACTATTACAGATAAACAGAAATAAATAGATAGATATGAAATTATAGTTGTATGTAGACATATATATGTATGGATATATATATATACAAACGATATCGTTTCGGATTTTCTACCCTCATCAGTGCAGTAGTGGTGGTTGTGGATGGTTGCATTAAATCAGACGCAGTTCGTGCATTCAGCCTAAGATCACAAGCCTAACGCCTATGACTACGCGACTGCGAGAAATCGCCACAGACAGTAATTGAAATTAACGTACACTTACCCGTAAGGCGGGTGCATGTATCTTATATATATATATATATATATATATATATATATATATATATAATAAAATAAGATAAGATTCATCGTTTATTCTTAAAAAATGGAAACATCAAACCACGTAGTTAACAATAACAGTTCTCAGACCCACAACACATTAGAGAAAAAACAATGTAAGTTATCAGTTTCAATGCTCCATGAGAGAATGTATCTCCGACAATAATAATAAAACTAATTGTTACATCGGTTTCACTACCAAAACACTTTCCTGAAAACTCACCTTACATCTCTCCGACACTAGCTCCATTTGCCACCACCTAAAGGTACATGACTCTCCCCTTCTCAAAATAGACACATCCTAGTTAACAATACAAAAATAATACACTACGACACCAAAAGGCTAAAATTCTTGAAGCCTTCTACATAAAAACTAAACATCCCACAAACAATAATGTGAATTACGAAACTAATCACAACATTTTAAAGTGTCTAGCATAGTAATAACGTTACCAAATTATTAGCCATTAAGCAATTATACGTGTTAATCTTGCAAGCGCTTAGAATGTAATCAAATTCTTAGCCATTAAGCAATCAAACTTTTGAATCTTGCACGCGCTTAGAACGTAATCACGCTCGTATGTAACATCTCAATATTATAGACGCTCTATTTTAAGTTGTAAATTACTAACCGTGACAATAAAAAATAAATTTCAGCCATTTAGCTGCGATCAAAGTGTAGTATTTGTCCCGAGTTCCAGAGTCTAGCAGCACGAGGAAATAAGCTTTTGGAATAGAAAGCTCTTCGACATCTGGTGATCTCCACAGTGTATGGATAGGATTTGGTAGATTGTAGGGTTGGTCTAGTGAACTTACGTCGTGGGGGGGGGGCACCAGAGCAGCAAGCACATCATAGCACAATTCATTGAAGTATTCGTAAAACAGGCACAAGGAAGCAACATTGCGGCGATGGGACAGGGGCTGGAGCGTGGTGGATTGTGAAGGATCTATCAAGTTGGCGACTCTTTTTTTGTCTAAGAGGGAGAGACTAGCGGATGATGCACCAGCCCAGATGTGACAACACTACTCCATGCATGGGCGGATGTTGGCTTTGTAGGGATATAGGATAATGTCAGGTGTGAGAAGTTTACTGGCACGGTAAAGGAAGCCCCACCTTCTTTGCAGCAGCCCTGGCAATATCTTCCATGTATTTATTCTAATTCATGTTATCTGTGAGTGTTAGGCCGAGGAGTTTGAATGATGAACTCTCGGGCAGGGTGCTCTTTGCCACGACAATCGGTAGTTGAAGAGGTTTCTTGTAGTTATTGAAGGAAAGTGGCTTTGTCTTTACGGCATTAAAAGTTACCAATCATTTATGACCCCAATCCACTACTGACTGGAGGTCATTTTCTAAGGAGTCAGTCATTGCCTCAGATATGTGCGCGTCAGTTTTGTCCACATGACGAGAGTAGAGCGTGGTGTCGTCAGCAAATATTCCTATCTCAGTCGCAATGACATCAGGGAGGTCATTTATGAAAATCAGGAACAGTAGAGGTCCAAGAATAGATCCCAGGGGTACACCTGCATTTATGCCATGTTGCTTAGAAGAACGGACATCGAGAACAACCTAGATCTTTCGTTTTGTTAGGAAGGATTTAATTATGTTAAATATTTGTCCAGTAATACAATATGAGTGCAGTTTTAGGAGAAGCCCTTCATGCCAGACCTTGTCAAAGGCCTTTGATATATCGAGCGCTACCGTCCTAGCTTCACCTGCCTTGTCCAGTGTATGATATATGCGTTCAGAGATGACCGTTAGGATATCTGCGGTAGATCGTGCTTGTCTAAATTTGTATTGATGATCAGAAAGAAGTTTAGCATTAACTAGGTGCCTGACTATCGCTAGATTTATTAATGATTCAAAGATTTTAGCAAAAATCGGGAGTAGACTGATTGGGCGGTAGCTTAGAGGATCAGTTCTATCCCCCAGAATTCTTGAAGACTGGTACCACAGAGGCAATTTTCCAGCTATTAGGGAAACAAGATTCAGTAAAGCATTTGTTGTATAGTTTGGTGAGTACAGGTGCCAGCTCAGCAAAGCATTTCTTTATTACTATTACTGGTATAAGATCACGCCCACAGGCTTTGGAGGTGTTTTTTATGATGTCTCTCACCTGAGACTGGGTGATGACCAGGTTCTCAAGTGTGCCATCAGTCCGCAATGGGAATTTAAGGAGAGCGTTGTTTGTCGAGTCCAGAGTTGAGTTTAAGGCGAAATTCTGGTAAGTAGTTCAGCCTTATCAGTTGCCGTGCAAATAACATCGTTGTGATTTGATAGCGGGGGAATTGTCGATTGTCCATTGTTCATTACACTATTGTATATATTTCCAGAAATCACGAGTACCTAGTTTCTGTGACTGAATGCGTTTTTTGGTCATCTCTGTATGCCTTCTCTTTGCTTCATCTATAACTACTTTGGAATCATTTATTGCCTCTACAATATTTATCGTTAGTCGCACTACCGGGGAATGCCGACGGGGCTGCCCAGGCATTTTTTGAAAGCTAGAGTGCTCTTCCTCTAGGACACTGGCTTTTTAATCCCACTTCCCGACCCTGTGTCACATCTAACCGCTGTGGGAGGAAGATTAAAAAATAATTTTAAAAGACTCAACAGTAAAGATATATTTGTGAAGACCCCAAGACTAACATCGCCTGAAGATGATTTGACGAATTAAATCGTAAGTAGTCGCGAAAAGAGGAAGAAAAATGGAACAGGAATGTGACAGAAATACTAAATGGACTATTCGGAAATTTAAAAAAATAAAAAACAGTCTTATCAAGCAAAAACACTGTGTTATTTTATAATGTTCGCCTAAATGAAAATATGCGGCCTAAATAGACAATATATATATATATATATATATATATATATATATATATATATATATATACTTATATATATATATATATACTTATATATATATATATATATATACTTATATATATATATATATACTTATATATATATACTTATATATATATACTTATATATATATTAACTTATATATATATACTTATATATATATTAACTTATATATATACTTATATATATATACTTATATATATATTAACTTATATATATATACTTATATATATATACTTATATATATATACTTATATATATATACTTATATATATACTTATACATATACTTATATATATATATACTTATATATAAATATACTTATATATATATATATATATATATACTTATATATATATATACTTATATATATATACTTATATATATACTTATATATATACTTATATATATATACTTATATATATATACTTA
This sequence comes from Sepiola atlantica, assembly GCA_963556195.1. Classification (NCBI taxonomy): domain Eukaryota; kingdom Metazoa; phylum Mollusca; class Cephalopoda; order Sepiida; family Sepiolidae; genus Sepiola; species Sepiola atlantica. Next base: position 196,123,936 of record OY744516.1, read on the forward strand.
TATATCTATATATATATATATATATACTTATATATATACATATACTTATATATATATATATACTTATACTTATATATATATATATATATATACTTATATATATATACTAATATATATATACTTATATATATACACTAATATATATATACTTATATATATACTTATATATACATATATATATACTTATATATACTTATATATATGTATATATATTTATTAAAATTAATAAATATATATATATTTATATATATGTATATATATTTATTAAAATTAATAAATATATATATATATTTATATATATGTATATATATTTATTAAAATTAATAAATATATATATATATTTATATATATGTATATATATTTATTAAAATTAATAAATATATATATATATATTTATATATATGTATATATATTTATTAAAATTAATAAATATATATATATATATTTATATATATGTATATATATTTATTAAAATTAATATATATATATATATATATTTATATATATGTATATATATTTATTAAAATTAATAAATAGATATATATATATTTATATATATGTATATATATTTATTAAAATTAATAAATATATATATATATATATTTATATATATGTATATATATTTATTAAAATTAATAAATATATATATATATATTTATATATATGTATATATATTTCGAAAAATAAATAAAAATATATATTCATATATATATATTAAAATTAATAAAAAATATATACATATACATTAAAATTAATAAATATGTATATATATATTTATATATATATTTATATTAAAATCAATAAAAGATATATATATTTAAATATATATATATATTTATATTAAAATTAATAAATATATATATACATTAAAATAACAAAAAATACATATATTTATATTAAGATTAATAAAAGATATATATATTTAAATATGTATATATATTTATATTAAAATTAATAAACATATATATATATTTATATATATATTTATATTAAAATTAATAAATATATATATGCATTAAAATTACAAAAAATACATATATTCATATTAAGATTAATAAAAGATATATATATTTAAATATGTATATATATTTATATTAAAATTAATAAACATATATATATATTTATATATATAGTTATATTAAAATTAATAAATATATATATATTCATATATATATATATATATATATATATTTATGTTAAAGTTAATATATATATATATATATATGTAAAAATTAATAAATATATATATATTCATATATATATATATATTTATGTTAAAGTTAATAATATCTATATATATATATTTATATTAAAATTATAAATATATTTATATATTTATATATATATATTTCTATATATATATAAATTAATAAATATATATATTCATATATATATATATATTTATGTTAAAGTTAATACATATATATATATATTTATATTAAAATTATAAATATATTTATATATATATATTTATATATATATATATATTAAAATGAATATATATATATATATATGTGTGTTTTTCGTTCAAGTTTTAAGTATTGCATGGAAAGTTTATAAAATTGAAATAAAAGCCAAATTAGCAATACAAGATTAATTTTTTTTTTTTTTTTCTTACATTAATCCTATCGATTACGGAATAAAATTCCTTCTTCAGGGGTGACCAGTATTGAGTCATTTTTTTTTTTTTTTTTTTCATCAAAAAACAAGAATAAAGAAACTTATTTCTTTGTTAATTTGACAAACGTCTTAGATGGTACGACGTCATCGCCTAGATGTTATGAAATGGCGGTAGGATTCAAAACCGGTGACGAACGGCTTTGGCTTTTATTTCAATTTTATAAACTTTCCATGCAATACTTAAAACTTGAACGAAAAACACACACATTACTCGACAGCGTGCCAACGCTTCTCTCGTTCGTCACCGGTTTTGAATCCTACCGCCATTTCATAACATCTAGGCGATGACGTCGTACCATCTAAGACGTTTGTCAAATTAACAAAGAAATAAGTTTCTTTATTCTTGTTTTTTGATTAAAAAAAAAAAAAAATGACTCAATACTGGTCACCCCTGAAGAAGGAATTTTATTCCGTAATCGATAGGATTAATGTAAGAAAAAAAAAAAAATAATTAATCTTGTATTGCTAATTTGGCTTTTATTTCAATTTTATAAACTTTCCATGCAATACTTAAAACTTGAACGAAAAACACACACATTACTCGACAGCGTGCCAACGCTTCTCTCGTTCGTCACCGGTTTTGAATCCTACCGCCATTTCATAACATCTAGGCGATGACGTCGTACCATCTAAGACGTTTGTCAAATTAACAAAGAAATAAGTTTCTTTATTCTTGTTTTTTGATGAAAAAAAAAAAAAAAAAATGACTCAATACTGGTCACCCCTGAAGAAGGAATTTTATTCCGTAATCGATAGGATTAATGTAAGAAAAAAAAAAAATAATTAATCTTGTATTGCTAATTTGGCTTTTATTTCAATTTTATAAACTTTCCATGCAATACTTAAAACTTGAACGAAAAACACACACATTACTCGACAGCGTGCCAACGCTTCTCTCGTTCGTCACCGGTTTTGAATCCTACCGCCATTTCATAACATCTAGGCGATGACGTCGTACCATCTAAGACGTTTGTCAAATTAACAAAGAAATAAGTTTCTTTATTCTTGTTTTTTGATGAAAAAAAAAAAAAAAATGACTCAATACTGGTCACCCCTGAAGAAGGAATTTTATTCCGTAATCGATAGGATTAATGTAAGAAAAAAAAAAAATAATTAATCTTGTATTGCTAATTTGGCTTTTATTTCAATTTTATATATATATATATTTATATATATATTAAAATTAATAAATATATATTCATACTTAAATTGATAAATATATCTATATATTCATATATATATATATTTATATTAAAATTAATAAAATATATATTTTTATATATAGAGATATTTATACATATATATATATATTATTTATATATAAACTGATGACTATAGATATAAACTGTCAATGATAAATGTGATAGATATTTAATTCCTGACTTCGATACAGGTAAACGTTACATATCCATAAACATAACAGTAATTTATGGATATACTAACGGATATTAGCACAAGCAAGTTCATCTCACTTTTTTCTATAAAATCTATTTGCTTTTACTATTCCTAGTCTTACTGTATCTTTTAAGTTTTTTTATAAAAATAATATCACCCTGCACTGACACTAGTTGTATGCTCTTGTGTACGTGCCATACAGATACCAAGAAAATAAAAATAATGTCTAATATCGCCTTATGCAGGATTAAATTTTACTGAGATGAATAACATTCGGAGGATATATTTCTTGAAAGAGAGAATTATGCTAGAAACTCCGTTGCACATGTTTCAATTCAATGCCGAGTTTTGCATCTAAGAACTTCCTTTACAATTTTCGTGTCAAATGCAGAGCGACTTTGATACCGATTCAAATCTAGGAATTTGTAAACATTTGAACTGCTTAGAATTCAAAGATTAAACATGTTTATCATTAAGATCCAGATTCAACGGTCGAAATTGACAGGTCATTGAGAGTGTCAGGTTCAACCGCGCAGGTTTAAAGTCTACTCTTGTAAGCGATTCCCGCGTAAATTGTACGGTTCATCTTGATGTTACCTTACAACCATTTATTTACAAAAAACCAGAAGAGGTTTATAATTACGACTGACGCAAACAAATTAGAATGTGTTTCTACTACTCCTGGATACTAGCCCAGTCTTACAATCACCTTTATTCATGAATACGGGACTTTTATATTTCGGATTTTTTTTCATGAGGAATGATATTTTTTTTATTATTTGAATTATTCAGACAACTATTCTCATCTTGGAGTTTATTCTCAAAACGTTTCGACCGATGTAACTGTCACTTACTGATTATTACTTAGCACTTTATTGTTCTGCGACATAGGTAATTTAATAATAATAATAATAATAATAATAATAATAATAATAATAATAATAATAATAATAATAATAATAATAATAATAATAATTATGATAATAATACCAATGCTGGTACAACATCAGTATTAAAAATGGAGACACGACAGAGTCTCTCAGATACTACACTGAAATATATGCAAACTTTACGAATTGGACTACAATGAAAAGTGGTATGAGCATAAGCCAGAAGTGGTACAAGAGAATGACAATGTCAAACTCCTTTGGGACATGCGCATACAAAGTGACAAGGTTCTTGAGCATTCTAAACCCGACTTAGTCTTTCTAAACAAAAACAAGAGAACTTGCTTAATCATTAGTATAGCCTGCCCCTTCGATACCAGAGTGCAGGAGAAAGAAAACGGGAAAATAAATAAATATCAACATCTAAAATGAGAATTAGTTAGAATATGGTAATGTAAAGAAGTAAAGGTGATCCCTGTTGTAATTGGAGCGCTTAGAACCATAACAAAAAGCGACCATAAATGGCTTAAACAAATTGACGAGACAATTTCTTTTTCAATTCTGCAAAAGGCTTGCCTATTAGGAACGGAAAGTGTTAAGGTACAGCTTGAATATCTAAGGTCAAGGGAATTGACTTGATGTTAAAAAACAAACAAAACCTCAACTAAAAACATCCAAAAGTTGAGACTACTATGAATAATAATAACAATAATAATAAGTAGTAGTAGTAGGAGTAGGAATAGGTGTAGTAGTAACACTAAACATCTAAAAGCAAGAAAAAGTTTAAGGCTCCTACAATTCATACTAGAATTAGCATTATAGACCCGTGGCGCAATTATTTTAAGACAGAGCTAGTGTTCAGGAGAGATAGAAACATACTAAGCTATTTCTGTGTTTTATAGTCTGGTTTTCATAAACGAATACATTGAGGATATATTATAAACGTGAAAACGGAGAACAATTAAAAATGTTTTAATCACTCGTAACTATAAAAGTCTCTGTATTATTTAGATTATTCGGGCTACTGTTCTCATTTTTGGGTGTTACTTTCACAATATTTCGGCCGATGTAACCTCCGACCATTTTCAGATGCGTCTTGTCTAACTCAGGAATCCTTATGTTGAACTCGATAATCCGTACAGAATTTTAAATCCGTACAGAATTTTAAATCCGTACAGAATTTTGAAGTTACAAAACTGAAGTCGGAAAACGATATTATGGTTTCCTTCTTGTAAAAAAAAAATCTGAAGAAAAACTCGTCTAGCTACAACAACTGTTAATATTTTTTTCCTCAACAATTATGCAGATGACACAACCATCTATGGCAACACTTCAAATAGCATTAATGATCAAGCTCCTCCCGTTTCTCTATTTCCCGATCTGGAGCACGTGGGGCAATGGGGGAAAGAGTAGTTGGTTGCTTTTAATGCGTCTAAAACCAAGTTCCTCTCTCCTTTCACGATTAATGCTCGGATCCTAACTTTGCCCCAATTGAAATGAATGGCTCTTCCTTCGAAGAAGCCCCCTACTTTGATAAGCTTCTGGAACTGACCTTCACTATAGATTTAAAATGAAAGAATTACATCAAATCCGTTGCTAAGGTCGCTGAGAAAAATGGTTGGATCATTCTACAGATCCAGAGAGTATATCTCGCCTAACGCAATCTTCTACCTGTATAAGAGTGACATACGCCATAAGATGGAGTATTATTGCCACATCTTGTGAGGTGCCGCTCAGAACACACTTTCTTGCTTTAACAGAGTACAAAACCGACTTCGAAACCTAGTGGGGGTGTCCTTTTCTTTTCGCTACAGCCATTTTCTCACAGAAGAAATGTTACGAGTCTTTCTCTGCTCCAATCCATGGTTCCATCCTGTAGAAAACTGACAAGTGAAACTCTAGCTACAACCACTGTCAATAATTTATTTTCATCCCTCTGTGTACTCAAATCTCAACAGAGCTCCATTACCATAGTTTATTTACTAGAACTACACGTTTGTAGAACACAATACAGTGGGGCTGCTTTTCAGCTAAATATAACATAGTCGTTTTTAAGTCCAATGTAAGCAAATTCTTGTTGAGTCGTCCTCTTAAATAATCAAATTCTACCCAATTACGACCATGTTGATTAGTCCTGCTACCATTCTTCCAGGCATTATCTCCTCTTTGCGGGGCAGTGTAGTGCATGTTAGTTTATCATACATGCGAGCTAGTATTTATAAAGGTAATTCAAGCTTTTAAGTTCTGTGTTTGGGGGTCATCCTGCCAGGCAGTACCTCCAGTATTGCAATAATGGTGAGAGGCAGGTTTATTGCGTCTTAACCCGAGGCGCCTTCATTTGTGTGTGAAACCCTTCACTTGTGAGGGAATCCGATGAAACTGAAGCCATTTTATGGAATACGTTACCGTCTTTGAATGACCACGAAGCGTTTATTTCTAATCCCATGCTCATATTTAGTCGATTTTGTGCCACTTCCATGTCTCGTAAAACATTAGCAAGATAAACAATTATCATCAATTTATCGTTAGGATTGTGTCCTTAACGAATCCACATCTGTATATTTTTGCACGTGACTTCGCGTGTATATATATATATATATATATATATATATATATATATATATATATATATATATATATACACATACATACATATACATATGTATATATATATAGTAAGTTATTAAAATATATTTATGGCAATTAAGCTACACTGAGGCTTCCGCGTTACATCTTTGCAGGGCATCGTCAGGCTAAAATGCATGGAAATTGTGTTGCCGATCATAACTTACTGTCTACGTATACTTACGTATTAAGCACTGTTGAAGTAAATACTGAAAATCGATACATAAAATGTTATATCTCCTTATAACATTTTATGTGGCTGCATGACATTATATATATATATATATATATATATATATATATATATAGAGAGAGAGAGAGAGAGAGAGAGAGAGAGAGAGAGAGAGAGAAGAGAGAGAGTTTGTGTGTGATTGGATTTTAACTTTGCCAAATAGTGTACGGCCAAAGATTGTAAACCACTTCACACTTTACAGTCCAGAATTAAATCTTTTAACAATTTCTGGACACCTTCCGAGATCACCGTATATCTCGCCTGAACGTGAACTTACTTGCTCCGTACTTGACATGAAATTTGGATGCAAATTATTGAAAATGAAGCTCACAATCTGTCTCTTCCGGTCCATACGTCCCGCCATCGAGTAATTTCTCATAAATTCATTTGTCTGACAAAAATCATTAACAATTTCAGCTTTTTTTTTCTTGGTGTCGTGTCGCTATGCAAGAAAGATTTATACAAATAATGATTAAAGTGATAGACTGTAATTAAATGCAGCCCTGTTGTTTATGGGATTTTATTCGTTACGGTTGGCCATATTTTACCAACACGATAGGTCAGATCAGAATGTATATAAATAAAGATTGTTTAATAAATGGATTGGCAGGAAAGTTCAGAAACCCAAACCGTAAGATAATATATATATATATATATATATATATATATATATATATATATATATATATATATTATTATTATTATTATTATTATTATTATTTCATGCATATACACATGTAATATTATAAAGTGATATAATACATTGCATACATATTTTAGTATTTACTTCAATAGTTAGTAGAGCTTAGTAGTAGTAGAAGGAATATATATATATATATATATACATATGACAAGTAAGCTACACAGATGTGTCTATGTTTCATTCCTTCAGAAAATACTGAGGCTAAATGTCTGATCTCCTCCGGGAATTAAACATGGACGCCTCTGTGTAGCTTACCTGCTATAGATATATTTTCATTCATATATATATATATATATCCAGGCATTTACTTTAGCAGTGTGCAATACGTTAGTAGAGCTTCGTAATAGTATGACAATATACTTATGAAAATAAGCTACACAGAAACGTTAGTTTTCTAATGATTAGTCTGGTGATTTCTCTCGAGAATTAAACACAAACACTTTTCTGTCTCACTTACTTGCCATAAGTATATTTTCTAACCATATATATAGTCTACATTTAACTCAATGAGACTTTCTGCGTAGCACATTATATTATATGGTGTAAGGTAAATTTACGAACAATGAAAACAATAAAGTGTATATAATAGTACATTTCTGAAGAATGGATAAGTCAGGAAACTGCAGTAAAATGTTCAAATAAGCAACAATTATCATAATTTATTATTTATATATATATATATATATATATATATATATATATATGGCAATTAAGTTACACAGAGGCGTCCGCGTTTCATTCCCGCAGATAATCGTCATTGTTTTCATACTTACCACAAGCTCTACTTACGTCATAAGCACTGTTGAAGTAAATACTAAATATAGAAAATCTATACACAATATACTATATTACCTTATAATATTATAGGAAGAGGTTATATTGCCGGTCCCGGCAAAATAACGCAGGAATCGTTATTTGTATATTTAACTAAATTGTTAAACATACAGTGACGCCCGGCACAATAATTATTTACTAATGTAAAGGGATCGTTATTATGCCGGTTCATTATTTTTTTAAACCTAATTGTTATGGCCTTGCGAAAGAAAAGGTAATTAAATAAATAAGGGCAAATATTTAAAAACAATTTATTTTCATCATCAGTTGTGTCGGTTAAAGAAATTAAAAAAATCGACCTGCCCTATTGTGTCGGTTAAAGAAATATCTGCATAATAGAATTAATGTTGATGAATTTTCCCAACATTACTAAGTCTGCTCTCGATTTAAGTAATTGAAATTTTCCTTAAGTTATATATAAGTTATATATAAAGAAAAAAATAAGCAACAAATAAATGTTACCAAAGGCAACATAAATTATTATTCTACCTACCTGTATAAGTTAATTTGTTTATTTTATTATTTATTTTGATAAATGATTTTTTTTTAATAAAAATAAACAATCAAATAAACAAATAAACTTATACAGGTAGAAGAATAATTTATGTTGCCTTTGGTAACATTTACTTGTTAAAAATGTGCTTTACTTTACTTTACTTTATGAAGAAAAACTTCGATAATGTTAAAATATACAGAAAATCACTGGATTTAAACAGTTTCTATTTTAAAATGTTCTTTCAATGAAATCATAAAATAAGTCGTAATTTTGAAGAGTTCACTCCTAATCGAATCAACCGGAAGTAAAAATTAATTTTATCGTTATTTTAAAATATATTGTCGCTTAATAAAGTTTTAAATCATACAAAAAATCAATCAGGCAAAGTTTTAAATAAAAAAAACAAAAAAACAATCAGGCAAAGTTTTAAATTATAAATAAAATTTCGTTTGATAAAGTTTTAAATAATACAAAAAAAAATAATTTAAATAATAATAAAAAAAGTAATTTATAGTTAAGTAAACACGAGCTGGCAAAATAACGTAAGACTCATTATTGTGCCGGGCGTCACTGTATGTTTAACAATTTAGTTAAATATACATTAACCGGCAAAATAACGCAGGAATCGTTATATTGCCGGTCACGGCAAAATAACGCAGGAATCGTTATTTTGCCGGGACCGGCAATATAGCCTATTCGAATATTATACGTTTATACATGCAATAATAATTGTATATATATATATATATATATATATATATATATATATATATATATATATATATATATATATATATATATATATATAATAGAGGATCAAACAGAAAATGGAGAGAAGCAGGAATGTTGTAAAATTAAAACACATGAAAATTAAAACGATAACACAATCTAGTAAAATAGTACGCGTTATGTATTTGTTCAAACACAGACACGTATATATAGCTCTTTCATTGTGTATAAATCTAAAGGGTGTAATTAATTTAGTATATATATTCAAGCGAATGTAAGCATCAGTAGCAGCTGACTCAAAATATTTATACTTTTAAGGTAAAAAACGGCAACTACTTTTTCCAAGTAAATTTAATTACAGAAATATGTAGGTATTTTATTGAATTATATTGAAGCGAATGTAAGTATCAGTAGCAGCTGACTCGAAATATTTATATTCTTTAATCACAACAACTATGTCCAAGTGAATTTAATTACAAACATATGAAGGTATTTTATTGAATTATATTGAAGCCAATGTAAGTATCAGTAGCAGCTGACTCGAAATATTTATATTCTTTAATCACAACAACTATGTCCAAGTCAATTTAATTACAAAAATATGTACGGATGTTATTCTTTAAATTGTTATCTTTTTTCTTTACCTTGGAAAGTACCAAATATGATCGATGGTTAAGATCGGATTTTTACTCTGCTTGATGCGATCTCAGTTTATAACAGATGTTGATCGATAACATCGACATGCCAACATCTCAGATTGTGTACATATCTGTATAAATAAAAAATAATCATACACACACACATATATATATATATATATATATATATATATATATATATATATATATATATATATATAAAGGTTCAAATGTATTGATAAATTGAACTTAAAAACAATATTTATTCAAAAGTGCTCAATACGAAGTAGAGGGTCCGGGCCTTCGGGTCTTGATTTACGCCGGTCTATCGGTTGGTCTGTCCTGTGCAGTTCTAGGAGGTGCACCCTCCCAGGCTTTGCCTTCTCACCCTTTGAGAAGGGGTTAGTTTATTGCTAATCGCCTGAGGCGCCCCTACCGGGGAATGCCGACGGGGCTGCCCAGGCAATTTTTAAATGACCAGAGCGCTCAAATTCTCGAGCGCTGGCTTTTCAAATCCCACTTTCCCGACCTTGTGTCACATCTTACCCTGTGGGAGGAAGATAAATAGAACCAGAAGAACCCACGCGAGTAACCACCGTATCGATGTTAGTACATCCTTACGGGGCTGCAAGATCAACTAAATATTTAATAGTTCCAAAAGAAATTAGACAGAAAAGAAACCATAAAATTGGTCAGTAAGAAGTAACTTTTTACATCTCTATCAGGGTGGTTGGCATAAGACTTTTCTAAACGTGTCATTATCACTGACCAGCAGAAATCAACGCTTCCTCGCAACATTTACACATTTAAAGGGCATACGTGTTAAGCATACACATGCATGAAATACACACACACACACCTACACACACAGTACGTATAAACTTTTCCTATTCTTACTCTCGCACGCCCAGACAGTACATATACTCGAATCATTACCAGGCAAGCTAAATCTAGAATGAAATACATGGTCCCCAATCGACTAGACATTGATATAAAACCAACCGCCTACACATACATCCCACCATGTACCAAATGTTTACATACACACATTTGCAATAGTAAACACACACATTCATTCATTAAACATGCAAATATACCTCACAATTAATAAAGTTATACGTTGCTTTAAGGGAAAATCTATCTCAAATTACACAGTAATTTAAAGCAATTTCAATTTTTACTATATTTAACTGGGGTTTAATATATAAATTCATACTCAGTCCTGTTAATTAGAAGATGTACATTGATGTTATACTAAAAAGAATTAATAAATAAATATTTTTCAAAACTCATATTTCAATAAAATATAAAATGATAATCTTACCAAACAAAATTCTGTAAAAGTAATATATATATATATATATATATATATATATATATATATATATATATATATATATATATATATATACAGGGTGGGCAAAAATAAGGGTCCTATTTTTTAAAATTCATAACCTTTTTATTTATTGATTTTTAAAAAATTTTTTTTTTAGAATAAGTAAAGGACCCCTTCCGAAGCAAGTATGACCGTATTAGCCCTAAGGAACGTACCCTCATTTAGAAAACATTATTTTTGCTTAAAAAACTCAAAACAGTGTAAAAAACAATACTTTAGTTTTTGTAAGTTTTAAGAAGTGTTTTTCGGCTAAAAATCTCGGAAGGGTCAGTCTACACACACATAAAGTTTGGTGAGTTTAACTTTTATTTTGTGGAAGTTATTCAAATTCAAGTTATTCAAATTTAAAGATAGGACCCTTATTTTGGCCCACCCTGTATATATATATATATATATATATATATATATATATATATATATCACTTACATACATCAAAGTATATATCCAAAAAGTATATCACGATTACATAAGTTTGCAAATTAAGAATAAAGTCAAACCAGCCGCACAATGTAATAAAACGGTATTAAAATACTAAACATTATTAATTCATCCTTACTAGCGTATTTAACTAGTTGAAGTGGGTCATATATTATAAGATATATAATTAATTAATAACAATATTACTATTAGCTTAATTACTAACTATCGTCTAGTTCGATTGACTTACTAAATTTTACAGTACACACGACCTTTCACCGTAATGAACGGTTGTGGGAACTGTAGAGTTTTATGTTTTATTCTGTCTTTTTTTGTTTTAACAAGTTTACATTAAGTTGAATCTTGCAGCCCCGTAGTACTAACGTCGAAACGCTAGTTAACTCGCGTAGGCTGTTCAGTTTCCGGAAGGATGAAACGTAAATTACAAAATTGCTATTTAAAACTTGTTACGATTCGTGTTTGAGTGGTGAAACACAAAGATGAAGAACTACCAATTCATGGAGATCAACAATTAAAATGAGTTATTTAACAATTTTTTAACTGAAAGAAAATAACTATAATGATAATAGATTCATTGTCTGTAGCTAGGACGTGGTCGATTTAGCACCAGTCTTTGAATGTTCCTGTGTATCATGATCATGTCAAAGACATATCAATCCTGCTTCAATTTCTCGCCAAAGGGCAGGGAAATCCTGCTTCAAAATGTCTTGTGAATGTCACTTGACAAGGGAGATAATTTTAAGTTACAAAACAGTTATCTCCCTTTAAACATTATTAATAGATTAGTTATCCATCCAAAACAGACCGACGATAATATAATTTTAATATTAGGCGTCGCAAAGCTACCGACAGATATACTGGGACAGGAACTCTTAGTGAGATGATTTGACGCATCTCAGATCAGATGCGTCCAAGCAATGTTTTTAATAAATATTTCAAACGGAAGATAGGCAGATTGACATACCAGCGAACAAGAGCCCTAATAAAAATTACTAATATGCATGTGTTAGCTTGCACATACATGCACTTAGATACTTAGATAGATAGATAGATAGATAGATAGATAGATAGATAGATAGATAGATAGATAGATAGAGATTGAAAGTCGTACATGTATTTGTTATCTTAAATATTCAATAAACTATCATACAATGCACTTATGCCATATCTTTATCAATTACACACGCTTAATAAGGCGTGTATAATTGATAAAAATAAGGCAATTGTTTATAAATAAAAAAAATACATCATAGAATAGATATTTGTTTGTTTTATTCAATTCTTTCAGACGACTGTTCTCATCTTATATGTTATTCCCACAATGTTTCGATCGATATAACCTCTAGCCTTCTTCAGGTGCATCTTGTCGGACTTTTGAACTTGTATGTCAAACTCGGGAATCTGTACGAAATCTTGAACGAAACTCTTTATTTAATACACGGGGATAACTTGCTCTTGTTCCGTCAGCCATAACTGGTAGATATATTGAGTCATTTGTAATTGTATTCTTAGTATCGCCCGCACCGAGGATTGAACCTTGAACCACCAGAATACTGTCACTTAGAACTGAGTATTACTTGGCACTTATATACGTTACGTCACAGGCCCTTGCAGACACTTTTACAGATTCCCGAGTTCGAGATAAAGATTTTCGAGTTCGACAACTCTGAGAACAACATCCAAGATGAGAACAGTAGTCCGAATAAGTAAAAAAATACCAATTATCAATTCTCATCTTAAAAATGCCTAAACATAGATATTTGTTGTGCGAAATAAACATATTTTTTAATTGGACAGCAATTTTGTTGATATACATTTTAGGCTATATTTCCCTGTCTATCTGTCTCTGTCTCTGTCTGTCTGTATATATATATATATATATATATATATATATATATATATATTATAAAGTATAGTATGCGTATATATTAGTATGTACATGATTCACTCCTAAACTAATAAACCGATCCGTATATATTTTGGAACACAGCTGCTATGCGTATGGAGTAAAAATGTGGTATATATTTAGTTTTATGCCAAGGGGGCAAGATAGGGAAAGCCGTTTTTGAAAATTCTTCTAGTATATATATATATATATATATATATATATATATATGTAAGGAGGCTGGTACCTTTTCGCCAACAATGTTTACGGCGGATACTGTGTATATGTGGTATCATTGCACCAGCGTTGAATCGTAGATACTTCATTATCGTGTGAGATGGAGTTGACATGTTGTAACAATGAACAGTTACCGGATTCCTAAACAATTTAAATACCAGTAATTATCAAGAGGGAAGCGTCTACCACACGTCCATCGTTTGACCGTATTTTCGAAACGCACTTATATCCTGTGCAACGCTGAGTACCCTTGCTAGTCTCTCTCATTTCCTCTCAGCCTCCCTCCTCCTTTCTCTTTCTCGCTGTCTCTTTCTGTCTCTCCCGTGATAATGACGATGAGAAACAATGCCGGTATTAGCAAACAAAAGCTGGTAATATTTCAGAGTTTTCTTTCTTCTGGACTAGTTGCACAATAGAGCTTGAGAGGCTAGATGAACTTAGTATTCAAACCATAGCTGATGCAGCTGAAGAGTGATGGAAGTTACATCGGCCGAAACGTTATGAGAATAACATACAAGATGAAAAAAGTAGTCTGAATAACCCAAATAATATAAAATATACCGATTAAGTTCATATTCTTTCTTCGTTCCTGATGTTTTATCCATCATTACAGGAAGACCCGATGTTGCTCGGGATTGAATGAGGATCACTACTATGTACTTTTTAATTATGCTCGTAACACCATATTTCTTTTTTTGTTGTTTTTACTGCCACCCTCCTTTTTTTCGACCCTTAATATAGTCGGAAGAAACTGAAATGTTGGAAAACTCTGAATTAGCGTATTTTCCATATGGTTTAAATTTCATTAAAATCGGATATACGTATTTGAATTGTTATGGGGATTCTATCCTTATGGCTCACTTAGAGGTGAAGGCACGTAGATATTCGGTCGATAGACAGTAACGTAGTGATTCAGGACCACCTTATTGTCTTAACTGGATAATTTTATACATATTATATTAATTTCATGAAAATAGGATATATTTTAAGTTTGATCGTATTATGCCCTTATAGGCCCCAAAGGGATTTTCTTGGCGATTAGAGAACACTTCCATTGTCTTCCTCAGTAAATTTTACATAAGAATACAGTTTTATATCTAGATTCGCTAACCTTTCTTACTTTAGGGAAGGCACAAACAGCACACATACATACATACATACATTGAGTTTTATTTATGGATATAACAGTGTGTGTGTGTGTGTGTGTGTGTGTGTTAGAAAAAAAGGGGGAGCATTTAACAATATTGCATCATATAAACTTATTAATGTCTTGACGGCTTGGACTGACATTTGTAAGACTTTAACAAATCCTTTTGGAGGAGTGCCTCGCCTTGTGTAAGTTCCGTTTAACCTCTGGACAGTGACCTTTGACATTTTTATCCACAGATTTCAGTGTTATTAAATGTGTGTTTGTTCTTTTCATACTTTACGTTGCTCTTGTGAAAAACGGTGTTTTTTGTCTTCTGTCTTTCTTCAGTTTTTGATAGAATTAGTTCGCCACTGATTTCTGTTTTCTATTCGAATAAAAGAATCATTACTAAATCTTCACATCCTCCTCCTACCTCTCCTCCTCCTCCTCCTCCCTTTATAATTGGAATGTATTTTACTGTATTAGTATTATATAAAACAAGTAAACCATGTCAGATAAACGTTGATGAAACTCAGGAATAAGAGACCGAAACAACCTCTAACGGGCGTGACGTCACTTCCGATTCCCGCTGCTACTTTTACTACCTTCCAGGGCGTCCTCCAACTCTCTATATCCCCACTATGTAACAATTGGAATGAGTCTCATTTTACATCGGGTTAATCAATAGACTATCCGATGCATGCACTGACGAGAGTGCTAAAGGCCGGTGACCTTGTGCCGAACTGGTGCGTGTGCAAATAAACCATGAAGTATTTATTTTTAAAACAGAATACAAACATACAACACAATTAAAAGTGATCACATTCTGACGTATGCATGAAAAAAAATCGTATTCCCGTCCACGGTTGGATTACAGTTCTGTATTAACTTGTACACCGACTAGCGACGATAGACTTAAGGTTTCAAAAGTGCAAGCTCACGTGATATCAAATCAAATGAAAAGCACACGGGTACGATACATCAAAACATCCAAATATTTTATCTCTAAGCACTGTTCTAGTATTAGGTTGCACTGTTCTAGTATTAGGTACCCAACTGCAATCAAGAAACTGCTCGGAGTATTTTAAATGCTTCCATGCATTGAAAGTTTTAAAGAACATATAATTGCTAAACGCGCACATTGAATGGAAACGTGTTATTTTAGTTGCGTCTAAACATCTCTCTGAGGGGCTCTGTCTGTCAGTCAATCTTTCGGTCAGTCTGTGTGTCACAATTGATTGTGAAATAGCATCTAACGTTTATGTGGGAACTAGCATTTTGATCGTACAAATTGAATAAACGCGCAAATTGAATAAACGCGCAAATTGAATGATCGCGCAAATTTAATAGACGCACAAAATTAATAAACGCGAAAATTGAATAAACGCTTAAATTGCTCTCATACAATCGAGTCCTTGTATCAAAATCTTAACATTAGAGAGCCATACAATACGAGTTACAAGGAGCGAGTATTTTGAACACGAAACTCATTACTATGGTTGTATACTTGACGAGGGGCTATGGATATTTTCCAGCTTTCGTGATCCAAGGGTGAAGATTTTCTTTGTTCTTTTCTTCGGGAAGTTGGTACATTCATGAAGACGGACACGACGTCGATTTTGACTTCACATAAATTCACTTTAACACGTGAATAGGAAGTCTTGTTTACTACTAGTTACTACTGAACAATTTATAAAAATGCTTACCACTGATCTAAACGCCCGTATCTATCAGGATTTTACATTGCATGCATTTTCCTACGATTATAGGCTGCAACTAAAGTTAAACTCTGAACCTTACTTATGTCACATGATCAAAGTAACCAATCAAACATATACCACGTATATGGGGATTAAGTTTACCTGAAGGTTACCAACATTAATCATATCTACGCCGAAATTTTTATAGGCACTACTGCCCAGTAATATATATATATATATATATATTAATACAGATGTTGTTAAAAAAACAACAGAACTTTTCTGTTTTGTTAGTCTTTTTTATTTTTTCAATTCGTCGAATGATCTTTTTTATGTTGACATCGAATGAATTAATAAATGAACCGTATGTTACACGCACGTTTTCGATTCCTTCTGTAATCATCATCAAGTGTTTGATGGTATAAAATGGTAAAAAAAAAAAGTTTAACAACATCTGTATTAATTAAAAAATGCTGCCTAAATACACACAATATATATATATGATGTGTGTGTGTCGCCGCTTATCAAGTCCAATTAATGATATGGGTTTATGAGATTGTCAGTTTATGATGAACAACAACTTGATAGGAGTAGAAACGATGGGTGAAATGGTCAGAATGTTATTATTTAGACGGACGACTCGAGAAGAATGTTTAACCATTGGGCTTGAAACGACCATGTTGTAGTCAGCTGGGAAACAGCCCTGTGGTAGTGTGTTTCACAGATGGGACGTTCTTTGAGAGAAACTCTTTTCCTGGCAGCTCCGTTTAGTTTTAAGTTCACAGAAGAAGGAACGAAAATCGTTTACAGTGGTTGTAGCTAGACGAGTTGTTGTTGTGAAATTGTCAAGAAAGGAGGAATCAGAGATTTGCGCTGAGTTGAGCAGCTACCATGAAAATCACGATGGAGTGGAGAGAGACTAGCAACGTCTTTTCTGACAGAAAGGGACTGTAGGGAAAAGAAGTCGATTTTGTAAACTGTCAAAGAAGAAATGAGTGCTTTGAGTGGCATCTCCTTAGGTGTGGTAACAGTACTCCATCTTAGGGCAGTATCTGACTCTGATACAGGTAGAGGACTGCGTCAGAAGTGAGGTACTTTCTAGAGCAGTAGAATTATTCAAATATTTTTCGAGCTACTTTAGCTATGTATTTAGTACTACTGTCATAGATCAGTAATGTGACATGCCATCTTCAGAATTGTCTGATGTATACTCTGCTTCATTTGTTCCAGCTCGTCTGACTTGTTAGTCTAGTGGTTTTCATTAATTCTCTGTTAAATACCTCGTTACAATACAGCTTCCTATTATAGTAACTTATTTCCAAAAACAGCAGCCTTGTAGAACTCATTTCCTGCTGATTAATTTCCTTTTCAAGACTAAGGTTAATAAGCATCTGCTGTTTTTGCGATTATAATCTTTCATTATCTTAACCTCGTTTAATCAAGTGACTTTATGCCTTGTCTGCAGAAAAAGTCTTTGAAATAAACTGGTAGAAACTGAATTATATAGCTGTGCTTTTTATTGAATGCAAAACTTGACTACGCATCCCCTAGATGTCCCTTTCAGGC
>OY744516.1:196147506-196212506 GCA_963556195.1 Sepiola atlantica
TATATATATATAAATATTATATATATTATATATTATATATATATTATATATATATATATTATATATCATGGACGGCGGCACCGGGGGGCAGAAGGGGGGGAGGGGCTTGGGGCTACGGCCCCCCCCCACATTTTGACTTGTCCCCCGGTCCTGTATATATATTAAATATATATTATATGTATATTTTATATACATTATATATTATATGTATTATATATATATTATATGTATTATATATATATTATATGTATTATATATATTATATATTATATGTATTATATATATATATTATATGTATTATATATATATTATATATATATTATATATATTATATATTATTTATATATATATATATTATATATTATTTATATATATATATTATGTATATTATTTATATATATATATATTATATATTATTTATATATATATATATTATATATTATTTAAATATATATTATATATATTATATATAATATATTATATATATATTATATATTATATATATTATATATATATTAATGGTGTTCTAATTGCCTATTTATAATTATTCGTACACAAATTGTATTAAAATGTAAAATGTTATAGTCAGTCTACTGGGAGGTCATTGTCGCCCAACAGATGCGCTGGGTTTTTGATACGCCTTACTCTCCACTGTTCTTTTTTGTCTCTGATTTTTACTTTCTCCTACAAGGGTAGATTTTTTTATTACTTCTATATAAAATTATTTAGTGTGCACTATGTAGGTTGTTAGTTACAGCGTTATTAATATACAAATGATAACAAACACGGGCGGCTTTTATCATTATTCTTAAATTCAATCTACGCATTTAATGAAGATAAAAATGATATTCCAAACTTAAGCGTGACAGACGGACATGTGAACAGATTATTGTATAAAGTAAGGTTAAGGTATCTTAAATGCTATTTTACACTGTAACGCGATTGCTCCAACAAAATGTTATTTCAAACTTAAGTACGACAGACCGAGGAAAATGCTATTTCACACTTTAGGATGACAGCCCGACGAAAACGTTATTCGAAATTTGAACGTGACAGATGAATTAAAATTCTATTTAACACTTTAGCACGATAAATCGAACAAAATTCTATTTCAAATTTAAGTACGACACACGATTGAAAATGCTTTTTTAAACAAACGTGACCGATCGACTAAAATTATGTTTTAAACTTAAGCGAAAAACCGTCGAAAATACTATAATGAGCTGATGAAAATCCTATTTACACAATAGTGTGACATACTGACTAAAATGTTATTTAAAACTGAAACGTGTCAGACAGAAGAAAAGGTTATTTTAACCCGTGCGTAACAGACCGCCGAAAACGCTCGATGATAGACCGATGATAATGCTACTTAAAGTTTGATGTGACAGACCAACAGAAAATGCTATTTAAAGTTTGGCGTGACAGACCGACGAAAATGCTTTTTGAATCTTGAACATGACAGATCGACGAAAATGCTATTTAAAACTGATGCGTTAAAAAACGACGAAAATACTATTTAAACCTTGAGCGTGACAGGGCGACAGGAATGCTCTTTATAACTTGGGTGTGACATCCCGCTAAAATGCCATTTATAACTTGGGTGAAACAGACAGACGTAAAATGCTATTAACAACCTAATAGTGACAGACCGACCATGACCGACAGACGGAACTTCTTTCGTGGATGTTGGGATGTATTTAAAAATAAAGGTCGGCTAATGAATAAAAGGTGAAAGAAAAACGTTATCGATATATTAGTTTTGATATTAAGCTGTTTCCTAATTTTATACTCAATATATTTGTCTTACGAGATATTAGAAAAGTCTATTTTGATTTTAACTTCCAAACAGACAAACGCAGATTATGTTTATTCATTGAACTGAACAAATCGAAGTGTTTCTTGAATGTTTCTGTTGGCTTGATTGGATATTTAGAGTAGAAAAATATAAAGATGAAAATAATAAATGTCTGATATTTAGTGCAACACTGATAATATATCTGTTTTATTAAACGAACAAATTTAATGTGAATGTGTAGCGTACCGTAGTAGAATATATATATATATATATATATATATATAGAGAGAGAGAGAGAGAGAGAGAGATAGATAGATAGAGAGAGAGAGGGGGAATAGAGAAGGGGAGAGAGAGAATGGTAGTTTGCTTGAAGCATTGCTGGGAATAGTAGTAGTATGTTTAAGAAGGCAGAGGGCAATGTAAAGTGCCGGGTAGGTTGTAAGCTGGAAGGAACAAAAATAAAAAATCGAAATAGGACTTACTATTTATTTTTTTCTTAAGATCTTACATGACAGCAAATGTGGTGTTGGCTGTTTGTGTGTTGTCCGGATGATTATTAAAAATAATTTATTTAAGGAAAAATCCGTCTATGTAGAGAATTCACCAAAGTGGATGCCATATTATTAGTATTACATGTATCCACATAAAATGTTATAAGGAGATATAATCTTTTATGAATCAGTTTTCAGTATTTACTTCAACAGTGTTCAATACGTTAGTAGAGCTAGGTAGTAAGTTATGAAAATATATTTATAGCAATTAAGCTACACAGAGACTTCCGTGTTTTATCCACTTAGGGAATCGTCAGGCTAAAATGCGTCGAGTTTGTGTTGCCGGGTGTTTAAAAACAACACCGGGAAACACATATGTATAATTTTCTTTAAGTTTTCTCCCTTGACCTTGTTGGAAACCCTTATTATCGCTAATCCATCATCTCTATGAATGCCGATATCTGTATTATGAAATATATTTGTGAGCGTATATGAAGTAAATAATCCCACAAGAGCTGATGCCCCTGCAGAGTCAAGGGCACCCAAGGCCAAATCAAAGGAGTTTTCCATTTTAGTTTTAATCTATTGATTAAAACTGATCTTCTACATTTTTAATGATATGGATTTCATCGTTAGATATATCGCTATACATATCGGCAAACTCTAGAGCGATGTTGAAGAGTTTTACGGATATTAATGGATAGAAATCCACTGTTTATGTGTTCGATTTTAAATTTATCAAAATAAAATACCATACCAATATCATTTACAATTGTTTCGAAGTTAATTCATTTTTAGAATTTATATTTCTACAAAAAATCCATTTTTGTTATTCATTTTTTTAATAAGAATCTAAACAAACAATAAATAAACAAATACAGTTGTAAAAGATCTTGATATGGTATTCTATTTTAATTTGCTAAAATATATCTGGTCTGTTAATTCCAATGCATTCTCGACCTTGTTGTGATTGGTTGGCCAGTATGGATCCTCGTAAGGTATAATATCAACTACAAGGTAAGTTTGTGAAAAATAGCCGTTTTTATTCGTCAGCCATTCCTATTGAGGGTACTGCTTGTGGGTTGGTCACTTTTTAGTTAATATCTTTCAAGTGAGTGCTGTATATAAACGACCTGACCCCCTATTTCCGTTACAATTTTTTTTTGGGGGGGGGGGGTCATCGAGCTGTGTGCCATGTTTTTTCTTCTTCTTACTTTCTTTTCTGGCTTCTTCTGATTCGTCCTCGTGTTACGTATATTACTGGAGTGAGCCTTAGTTCTCGTCCGCCATGCTTCCTCATTCTTTATGTAAAATTGGCTTTCGGCATTTACTAACCCCGAAAAGAGGTGATATGCCGTACAAAATACAAACAAACAAACGAAACAGAAAAACGAATCGTTTACAATACATCTCGTGTTTCTACATTAGATAACCACAAAAACGGGCTGATATATGCCGTAAAATAGATAAAACCGAACATAGAACCAAGCAGAATTTATTTTTAAAGAATAAATATTCAAATTTATCAAATCCGAATAATCCTTTTATTTTATATTTCTTTTCTTTCTTCTGTGAGTTTTCATTTCTTAACCTGCAGGAATCGCAATATTTATCTCCCTCAAGGTAAGTGCCAGAATTGTCCATGTTGAAATTCAGAAGCAAAGATAACTCTATTCTGCGCTCGACTGCAAAATTATTTGCAACGGCGTTTTGAATAAATCGTTGCCACAGGTGGAAAAAAGCATCTGGAACAGCCTCTTGTGTTTTCTTTCTTTATGTTTTTGCTATTTGTTTGTTTTTTATACTGTTTTACATTCATGCTCGGCCTCGCCGTTGTTGTTTTGTTTTGTTTTGTTTTGTTTATCTCTATATTACACCGTATCTGTCCTAGGAACTTGACTCAACGGCAAATATGTACATTTTATTGTAATGCCCTTCACAGAGGACACGAAGGTTTCTTCCGAATTATTTTTCCATGATATTTTCTCATATTTTTCTGTATACGCACTGACACAGACAGAATTATGCACATGCATATATCTAACGATAACTCACTTGACAACATTATCTGACATTACAATAAACTAGATGCATGCGTGGTCAGCACCGACCTCAAATATGCATAAGACAACAATCATATTTGTTTTTTAAATTACCAAAACTAAAAATATAAGTATTCAATTTTACTATGAATTTCAGAAATTATTTAAAAATGAATACAATATATAATGTATAAATGATTTTATTTGAAAACTTAGTAAAAGTTTTTTTCACATGCCTTCTACTAAATATAAGTTAACCCCCCTCCCCCTCCCCCACAAAAATATAAGTAAAACCAATGGAATCTTTAATAAAATTCACAATCCTTTATGCAATCCAACCATATTTGGGTCAAATAAACTTCAGTCTATGCATGACTTGTCCACAAAGTTTCAACCAATGGTTGTTCAAGAGTCTTTGTTTTATCGCAGTTAGAAGATTCATTTTGACTAATGAGTCACCACTTAGCAAGACTAAAATCCATTCGATGATAAATGGATAATGAGATTAAAAAATTATCAGTTTCATGATGAAGAATATTATGAGAGGATTTACAATCCTCTCATGATGAATAGAATGAACAACATCTGAGTACGTATGAAGACGGCTTTAACCGGGATATTTTGGTGATTGTCTCATCAGTACAAAGTGTACTTCTAAATAGATTTCCCACTCACCGAACCTTAACCACAGAAAAAATGTGGGTGGTTATCATAATGAAAATGTTTAATCAAAACCATCCCCAGACGATTCTTAAACGGAAGAAGGTTATCCCAGCCCAAATCAGTTCAATCCAGGTGTTCTTGCAACGCAACTGTGCACATTCGGAACATATCATTGAACGATCCTAAAAAAACAAAGACTCTTGGACATTTACAACTGAAACTTTTTTGGGCAAATCACGCATTGACTGGGGTTTATTTGTACCTATTGGTGGGTGGCATTTAATTTGGGTCACCCTTTTTGTGTAAATTATAACATTTTACTTCTCCTCTAAATGTTTACTTTTCTATAAATATTTTCTTTCGCTCATATCAGTAAAAAAAATATTATTAAATATATTTTCCAACATTCAAAAATAAGTCTTCAAATCATAAAAAATGAATCCATAAAAATCGAATAATATTTATTTAGCGTAATATAATTTATGACATGTTGTTTAATTAAGATTTTGTCTTTAAAAAATCTCTGGGAAAAGATTTGCTTGTAATTCTAAAATAGTTTCTCTTGGCGATAAATAAAGTACACGTGTTAGTACATAAATATACGTTTAACTAGGAAAAAAGTAAATTTAATATAATTTGAGGCTCCGTTTTAGGTTTATAAGCATTTAATTTTTCTTTATGCTTGACAAATATTTAATTTTAAATTATACAGAAAATAATATTTGAGAATAAATTTGAAATAATTCCTTTGAATCGAATTTCGTCACTTTATCTTGCCATGTGATGGTAAATTTGTCAGTTTTCGAAGTTTTACTTGAAAATATTTTGGCGGGATTTTTAAAATCTTACAAAATATTTAAAGTCTTCGACGGAGAAAACTTTTCTTTTCTTAAAAAATGTTTTTTTACTTATATTTTAAATCTAGTTTGTTTACAAGTTCCTCTATGAATTCTTACACTTTGAGAATTTATATCAGATTTTAAGAGGGTTTGAATTAATTTTTAAAAGTTTCATTTCTTAGTCGTCTTTAAATTGTAATCATAAATTATATATTTTCATTTTTTCCAGGTTAATATTAGGCAATTTTCTTTCAGATAAAACCAAAATTTCACTGACATGAATGTATTTCCTTATTTAAAACACGTTTTGAATGCTTAGTTCGTGATAAACTTGTTTAAAGCCAATCTAATATTGTCCATTTATGCTAAATACATTGATTCCACTCCTCAACTGATATCAAAAGCATTCGTATGCAGAATTATATTTTCTTGTTTTTTACATCATTTATAACTTATTAAACTATTATGTACCGTATAGTATTATTACAAAGAAAGTTTATTTTTAATCGTTTTTTGGTCGACTAAATATTCCCCACAATTGTTTTACAATTTTCAGTGTTTATGGGACCGTATGTTGTATTTCACTGTTTTTTTATGAATTGAAACGGTACTTTATGTTAGATTCTAGAACCAGTTTAAATAACGTCGCAATATTTCATATATAAAATCTAAGAATAATCATAAATATGTTAGAATTAGTTCAATAGATTCATATCTTTAATTATTTTTTGATCGACATTATCAAAATTATATTTTGAAACTATGTCAATTATTAGTAACAAAACGAAATAGCAATACACTCACGCGCACACACACACCACACACACACACACATATATATATATATATATATATATATATATATAATGAGATAATATCTTCCGAATTTCTTCAGTAAAACATTTTTATGTTAATTTTTCGTCCGATGTTTTCAACCGAAACTCTAGTAATACAAGCACTATTGAGCTGTCAATTCACTTTCTGTGTGAGCTTAAAAAACCAAAGCAATATATATATATATATATATATATATATATATACATATATATATATATATATATATATATATATATATATATATATATATATATATATAAGCTGGTTACGCCGGCTCGGTACCGAATCGCCAAGTTTGCTACGTAAAATACTTGAAACAGAAATTTTAAATAATAAAATTTCGTCTATAACTTTGTTCTAAACAGAAGTATCGTATTTATTGACATTAACATTTTGATGATTTTGATACAAATTCATTTATTTTTTAATAATGAACTTAAATAAAGGAAACGAAAGAAAAAATCAATTTGAATCAGCGATTGTGTGGGGCGACTTGTTTTTAACTTAGAAATAGATCGCAACTTGTCGGAAACCAGGTCAGTGCGATAAGAACAGTTGAACACAAATACTAAATTTCTTTCCACGAAATAAAACAATGCTGTGAAACAGACCCATGTGTTATATTAAAGCCAAAACAGTCAGTGAATAAAAAACGATATCAAATAATAAGCAATTAATAAAATATCTTTTTTCAAATCCGATATGCAAATTAGTTGATCTTGCGATTGACATCGCATATACATAAGCAATGTATAAAATGATGGTGCGTCGATGGTGTAGAGTTGAATTAACTTTAAATCGGAAGTTTTCACTTTACCATTAGTGTGAGAAATGGGCCCAACTTTTGTATGTATTCATTTAGATAAATATCAAGCGGGACGAGTCTGTCTGTGGATGACTAAATATATATATATATATATATATATATCAGGGTGTCTCAAAAAAATGTACTCACTCGTAGAATGACGAGAAAACTTTTATTTATGAACATAGAGTGAAATGAAATAGCATCGAATACATGAGACAGATGTAATTGAAGAATCATGTTCGCAAATGTTCAAACTGATGACCATTATTGTTCAAACAAAGCTGATAACGCGCACCAAGATTCTAAGAGTGAGTACGTCATTCTAAGAGTGAGTACATTTTTTGAGACACCCTATATATATATATATATATATATATAAACAGACACATATATATATAGTATGGTTATTAACTTATGACAAGCAAGCTACACAGAAAGTATGCGTTTCGTCCGAAGAAGCAGTTCATCATGCTAACAGTCTTATGAGTACTTTTTTGAACTGAAACACAAACGTTTCTGTGTAGGTTAGTTGCTATAAGTATATTTTCATACTATTATTTAGCTCTATTCATGTAATTATTCAAGTAAATTTCGTGTAAAAACAAAATCGTAGGATATATTTCAAAGGAAACAGTTGTTAATCAATGAAACGGGCGGGTGCAAAAAAAGAAAATTGCTACAATTTTCCTATGGCCTTATCGTCTGACCCTCTATGTGTGTGTGTGTAAGGTTAGTGGGAAAGAACCCAGCAGTGTGCTCGATTAAGAAAAATCCAACAATTACAGCGTAATATTTATTTATATATGTAATTACATTTCTGTCTTAAGCTTCTGGAATTATATATATATATATATATATATATATATATATATATATATATATATATATATATATATATATATATATATATATATATACCACGATACCAACATCAAGTAATTAAAAATTCTTGAAGCCCTCTACATAAAACCTATACATCCAACAATAATTAATGTGAATTACGAAACTAGTCACAACATTTTAAAGGGTCTAGCATAGTAATTAACGTTACCCAATTCTTGGCCGTAAAGCAATTATACGTTTAAATTCTGAACGCGCTTAGAACGTAATCAAATATTTAGCCGTTAAACAATCAAACTTTTGAATCTTGTACGCACTTAGAATATAATCACGTTCGCATGTAACGTCTCAACATTATAGACGTTCTTTTTAATGTTGTAAATTACTAACCGTTATAATTAATTCAAAAGCTCAATAGTAAAAACATCTTTGTAAAGACACCAAGACTATGATTTAAGAAATCAAATCGAAAGTACTCGCGAAAGAAGAAAAGAAAAATTGAACAAGAACCACATGGAACTTACATACGCCAATCTGACCGAAAGACTAAATGGACTATTCAGAGAATTCAAGAAATAAAAAAGTCTTATCAAGTAAAATCACTTAGTGTTGTTTAATAATGTTTGCCTATACACACATATATATATATATATATATATATATATATATATATATATATATATATATATATATATATATATATATATAGTTTTCAGGTGCAATTATTTTCGATAGGAATTCGAATCAGAGAGCTCTATGTCCGTTCAAACAGAGCATGAATATGTTATGAGGTTGAAAAAGACTAGATATACATTCGGATTGTACACATTATAAGTTATTTCAACCGTAACTAGGTCTCTTGGGTTGTGTTTGAATTCTGGTTGAAAACACACCCGAGGAGACCTAGTTACGGTCGAAATAACTTATAATGTGTACAATCCGAATGTATATCTAGTCTTTTTACACCTCATAACTTATATATATATATATATATATATATATTTATATTATTATTATTATTATTATTATTATTATTATTATTATTATTTGATGCTATGAGTATATAATATAAAACATTAATTCTAATCTCTGTTTACCTCAATACTTCCCTATCTGTGAAACACATTAGCACGAGACTGTTGTCAGGAGTTATCCATTGTCTCTCTGGGAAAATTGAGATCATTAATCTACCATTCCGGGTTTGGGGTATCTTCGTTTTTGTTTGCTTAAACCCGTTTTATTCCTATCAACTGAATGCATTCTAAGAAATGTTTAACGCTTCTATTTTATGAATATCGGTTATAATGCATCATTGCTTCCCAATAAAATCGAATCAGCGTTCCGTAACTCCCATTATCTTTTCAAATATGTACCGACCAACTGACTGTGCACAATTCTGCCAGATTCGCTTGCTTATTCATCCTCATTTTAAATACATTTTTAAATCGTCTATCATAAATAAAGGTGCTTATTTATATGGGCGTATATGCGAAATAAGGCAGTTGAAAATAGAATAAGAGCAAAACTCATGGATATACTTACCAATCACGTTGGAAATATTAGTGCGCACCAAAAATTATGGAAAATTATCGAGTAGAATTTTAGTAATTAATAAAATCTATTTATTTCTCATATTTTCGATTATCGTTGGATCGACGCTATTTTCAACCATTGCGCACGTTCATTCTAGGAAAACTTCGAATTGGCAGACTGACTTATCTGCCCTTTTATGAAACTCTTGTAACTAAAAGACACAAAATGATGTCGATCCAACGTATAATCGGAAATATGAGAAAGAAAAGAATTTTATTTGTTACTGAAATTTTACTCGATAATTTCCCGTAATTTTTGGTGTACACTAATATTTTTAACTTATTATTAAGTATATCTATAAGTTTTCCTGTTATTTTATTTTGAGCTGTCATATTTCGCATGTATCTGTATATAAATAAGCACTTGAATGAACGTGGGAAGAAATCATGTCTGTATGTTCACCAACTTTTATCACAATTAAAGAAACTGCCACTTATTTACACTAGTTTTGAATCGTTCTCCAAAGCAATCATGTGTTCATCACCACTTATCAAGGCCAAAAGCCACTCAATGATAAGAATTAACGAGATATCTGAATCGTGCGTTTAATGACGAATAATGTAATTTTTGCGTTCTTAACCTTGTGTCATATATGCAGCTATCAAGTTGCCATAATTACATTACAGAAACATTTAAATTCACAAAGTAATATCCATACCTTGGCCATATGACGTTCTCCTTGTATGCGCTTCCTCGTGATCTTCCCAAACTGATAAAATGCCGTCTAGT
Organism: Sepiola atlantica; assembly: GCA_963556195.1. Classification (NCBI taxonomy): domain Eukaryota; kingdom Metazoa; phylum Mollusca; class Cephalopoda; order Sepiida; family Sepiolidae; genus Sepiola; species Sepiola atlantica. The sequence continues at coordinate 196,158,147 of OY744516.1, forward strand.
AATTAAAGCTCCTTTTATTGGAATTCCCTCCTTGCTCCCTGTTTTTCCGACTGTACTAACGTGCAAAAATTATAATGTAACGTTAACTAACATCTTGATGCCTAGCTTACTACCAAGGCTCCCCCGCTCCCCCAAAAATCTGACACTTCAGTGGCAATATGTCTTTTTGTGTGTGCATGAAAGTATTAAGAACATTTTAAAACACTGAGACAAAACTGATGAAAGACAGCGTGAACTTATTCAACGTGATCTTCGATCCAAATCACTGACCAGTGGAATGAAGACAAAAAGAGAGCGAGAAACCGAAAGCATTAACTAATTAATCATATCTCGTCAGCCCATGCCATTTCATACCCGAACGCCTTGCGTGCTTCCGAATAGACCCCTTTTTCTATCATACTCTGTCTTTGAGCCATGTGACATCATATTCGTTTCAAGTACATCCTCACTGCCTAAGCAATTTTCAGCTCCGAATTATAAAATTGACCTCAGCTAACCCCCTCTCAGCGGTTTTCCATTTTCTGTTATTCTCAACTAACTAAATTATATACTAAAGGATCTACCCGTTCAATATCTAACATGATGAGAGGATTGAAAATGATGAATGAAATGAACAAACTATATATATATATATATATATAATGTAAACATTGGTAAAAATAACAGAATTCGTCTGTTTAATTTTACTTTTTAAAAAAATTTTCAATTTTTTCTGATGGTCTTTTTTGTATTAAAATCAAAAAGATGAATAAATGTTCTATAGGTTTCACGAATGTTAACGATTATATGTCGAATCACCATTAGGTTTCAAAAACAAATGAACAAAAAGCCTGGAGAAAGAAGATAATTTCTTAAAAGACGGCGGAGAAACGCGCAGAGATTTTTTTCGCATTGTTCCAGGAAAGACGTTGACGATTTAAATTCAGCGACGCTGAAATGGCATCACAGAACAAAATCGCATTACGTTAAGCATTTTAAAATGTTACCACTGGTTTCAAACGTAATGTTATTAATTTTAGGTTGTTGTGTTTTTATGTAGATAACTTCCAGTATTTTGCTACCCCATTCGGCGAGATGGACCCGTAGATTTTGTTAGATCATCCATCTAGGAGACGGAAACTCCGAAATAAAACCTGCGCTCTACATCGTCTCTCAGTTATCTTGCTTCGGCCTGTCTCCTAAACCAGACTTTGTAGAAGGAGAGCGTGCTCCGCGTGTCGTACAAACGCAGAGCATGGTCATCTACATGAACAGATATCCCTACAAGACCTGCGGCGATTAAGACCTGTAAAAATAAGCCGTGCCTACTGAACAATATACGCGATCACAATCGGCCATTGTAATATTTGTAGGGATGGCCTTCTTCTGTAAAGAAGTGGCAATCATCGTGTATGCATGTAATGAGGGGTGAGTTGATACTTTAAAAAATGATCCAGGCATGTTTCATGGTGTTTTTTTCGTATGTCCATTTTGCATCTATTTTCTGACAAATACATTTCTATTTTTGTAAATTGAATAACTATCTGACAAGTCGAAAGCGCCAATAGATAGTGAACTGAACAAAGTAAAAATTGAGCTCTCTGATTTTTAAATTAGACATTTTCAATTATCATTTTAGGTTTCTTATCCTCACTTTTTTATATATATATATAATGTGCGCCTGTCTGTGTGTCTATTATTTATTTGTTTAATTTATTGCCGCCCCGTAATTATGAAGTTCCCTTGAACTTTGTAGGTCGCTAAAATAATAATAATAATAATAATAATAATAATAATAATAATAATAATAATAATAATAATAATAATCTGCCCCTTAAATACTAGAGTGCAGGAGAAATAACACGAAAAAATAAAAAATATCAAGATCTAAAATGAGAATTAGTTAGACTATGGAAATGTAAAGAAGTCAATGTGATTCCCGTTGTAATTGAAACGCTTGGAACCATTAACGAAAATCCACCATAAATGGCTTAAACAGATTGACGTGACAATTTCTTTTTCAATTCTGCAAAAGGCTTGCCTATTAGGAACGGCGAAAGTGTTAAGGTACAGCTTGAATGTCTAAGGTCAAGGGAATTGACTTGATATTCAAAAAAAGAAAACTTCAACTAAAAACATCCGAAAGTTGAGACTACTATGAAAAAATAAATAAATAAATAAAAAAGAAAATAATAATAATAATAATAATAATAATAATTTTTTTTTTTTTAATTCATTTAAAGAAATATTATTTTATTTATTTATTTTTAACTGGTGCCGCCCTAGGTTGACACCAGACAACATATTTGTAGAGGGTCGAGGAGGATGAGAATACTGAGGAGGGACAGCACAAACCAGACATCCACTGGAAAAGTGCAAGGAATGCTGAGACCTTGGGGAGGCTTATTGCCATCCAAATCCCAGAGAAGACCAATTGTCCTTACCAGCGAGAAATCAATGGTAAGCGGCTATTGCGATACTGCATCGTTATCGAAAAGAGGTGAAGAATACTGGAAGTCTGGGGAGACTTGTTGTCACTCAGACTCCAGGAAATACCACTTGTTATCGTCAGTGAGCAATCACTGACGATGATCTGTATGAGAACTCCTACTGAGGAGGGACAGCACAAACCAGACATCCACTGGAAAAGTGCAGAGAATGCTGAGACCTTGGGAGGCTTATTGCCATCCAAATCCCAGAGAAGACCAATTGTCCTTACCAGCGAGAAATCAATGGTAAGCGGCTGTTGCGATACTGCATCGTTATCGAAAAGAGGTGAAGAATACTGGAAGTCTGGGGAGACTTGTTGTCACTCAGACTCCAGGAAATACCACTGGTTATCGTCAGTGAGCAATCACTGACGATGATCTGTATGAGAACTCCTAGTGAGTACAAAAAATAATGATGACGATGACGATGACGATGATGATGATGATAACAAAAACCGGTAATGATGATGATTTTTTTAGTATCAGTTCTGTTTCAATTATACCATTCTTCCATGCATTACCTCCTCTTGTTTTGGAGAGAATTGTGGTATCTGTTCATGAAACCCTACTCTGCAGCATCACCTTCATTTTTAAGGGGGCAGTGTAGTATATGCCCGTTCGTCATATATACTAGCAAAAATATACAACCAGAGGGAGCATATTTTTTCTAATAGTAATGATGATGATTATATAGTAGTAGTAGTAGTAGTAGTAGTAGTAGTAGTAGTAGCAGTAGTAAAGTTACTTGTTCCGGACAGCCGACTACTTTCATTAGCCATAACACTGTGCAAACAATGCCGATTTAGACCTGTCAAATCCTGCACTGCTAGATTATATTATCCTAAGCGAAGAAATGTGATCGTGAATCAATAACTATTTTGCCTCGTCTTGGAATCGATTGTTGGCAAAATCGATCGACTTCAAAACTTATCAATTACATACATTTATTGCTTTGCCCATTTCGTTGATGTTGGCCGGCTTTTTCCAAGTAGGAAAATTATATGTGTACTATTACAGTTTTTACGTTTATGTTCTGATACTGCATTTCATCTTTTCTGTCCTAGGCCAATAAAAGAATATATCCTTCTAGACTGTGGCAATTTCTATTTTCGTCCCAATTAAAACTGATCTTATGTCTAATTTTCTCTTGTGGGGAGTATTCTTCCGAGAAATGTTAACTGGACTTTTCATTTAATACGTTAAGATAGACTGTTCCTGTTCCGCGTTTCACGCATCTTTCATCTCTCGCACCTGTGTTTGTTGTGTGTTTTTTCTTGAGTTTAAGTACCAGGGATTTAGCACCCAAGCACATGTAGACAGAGTTCATTCTAGAAAGTTTCTAAAGTAATGTTCATCACCTTAATTTTTTCTGTACTGCGTATTGAACCTCCAACCTCAAAAAGACTATAATTTAGAACTGATTATTGCTTAGCACTTGGTCCAATGTAATAAAATTTACTGAAAACTTCCACGGGGTCATGGGTGACGAAACAGGAAAAATCTACCTCTGTTAAATAAAGAGTTCGGTTCGAAATTCGTACATATTCTCGATTGCGACAAGAACTTCAAATGTTACATTGGCGCAAAAGTTGTGAGAATAACATTCAAGATGAGAACAGTAGTCCGAATAATCCAAATCATACAATACTGCTGTTACTATTGACGTGTATCTTGGGGAGAGTTACACTAAGAGCAGACGTTGCTATTAAGACAGATGTGTGATATTTACTTGTCTCTCTTAGAAGGAAATGTGTGACGCAAGAGATCACCGTGAATTATATATATATATATATATATATATATATATATATATATATATATATCAATAGATTCGCACCTTATTTCATTCTTTCACTTTATCTATTGCTATTAATGCTCTATCCAGTATATTGAGTTTTATTTAATCCGGATGTTCACTAATTAAAGATATTAGCTGCCTCCTATATCTTTTGTCGTATTAACCTTATGTGTGTATATATATATATATATATATATATATATATATATATATATATATATATATATATACATATATATATATATATATATGAAAGAGAGAAAGAGAGAAAAAGAATAGATAGATAAATATAGATAGATATAATACTTTGTATGTATTATTACTTATAAATAACTGACTATATATGACGCTATATATATATATATATATGACAGTGTATGTATATATATGATTGTACATGTTTATATACAACTGTGCATATTTATATTTAATTGTGTATATATATATATATGTATATATATATATATATATATATATATGTAAAGATACAAATATATATATGGTAAATATAACTATGCTTATATATATATATGTATATATTATAACTGTTATATATAACAGTTTATGCATATATTAACTGTATATATGTGTATATAACAGTAAATATATAAAATTGCACGCACGCATATATGTATATTTACATATATGTATATATATATATATATATATATATATATATATATATATATATAATGAACCTTAAAATATAATCAGACCAGCTATAAATCACTTTGAAGAATGTGAGGCTTTTGAACTCTTAGTGATAAATTTGCTAGCTGTAAAATTTCCAATGTTCACCGTTCGTGCATACCAAGTGAATTTTTTATGTTTTTTTTTTTTGGGGGGGGGGGCTTGTTTTTTTTATTATGTGTGTTCTTTCTTTTTCAATAATGATGATGATGATTATAATAATAATAATAATAATAATAATAATAATAATAATAATAATAATAATAATACTTATAAAAAAAGACCTGGTTATTTCATCTCATCATGTAAAGAAGAAAGGCAGCGAGGCGTCAAATTGATGATATATGTAGAGTGGGCCGAATCGAAGGAGAAATATAATATCATGCCTGGGTACCCAAGATTAATCCGCGCAGATGATACCCAGGGAGATACCATAACTTGGTGAAGTTATTATTAAATAGAAGAGCCAAATAGATGTTAATAGATCATATTGGAAGGCAATGTGATGGCTTAAAAATAAAAAGCGGCAAAGATCGATTAGACTTGATGATATACGCAGATTGCGCATTGTTCGGCTGGATAGATTGACACTGATTGGCTCTATGCAACATCAGGTTGGAAATGTGTAATTTGTCAGGCCATACAAGATTGGATTAGCTATTTCAGGTTACGGATGGCATTCCGGAAATATGAATAACATAAAAAGAAACAGTCATTTCATTTATCTCTCTCTCTTTCTCTTTATCTCTCTCTCTCTCTCTCTATATATATATATATATATATATATATATTATTATTAATATTATTAGGTACAGAGAATCAGTACAACCTCAGTGAAATTGTACAGTACAACTGTACTAGTGTTCAGTACCAAATAATAAATAAACATTATGCTTTTAATGTTGATTTTCTCAATTAATCGAGCACTCTGCTGGGATTTATTCTACTATCTTACAAAAGAACTTTGGAACCCAGCTGCTAAGCCTAATGGCGGGTAATGTAGGTTATATTTAGTTTAATTTAATTATTAAGCCAAGGGGAAAATATTCAGATACCTACAATATTTGTGTAATTTTATTAATAGATATTAGATATCAATTAATAAATATTCTCTAAATTTCAGTTTCTTTAGAGTATTTTAAAAGTGTTTTAGGATACATAATTTGGGCACAAACGTCCATTTAAAAATCCAAATATTTCAGATATACATTAAATTTGATCCATAGTCATTAGATACAAATTAAGTAAGATTCCCTGAATTTCAGTTTTTTCGTAAAATCCTTAAGCTTAATCCTTAAATTCTAGATATTTTTTAGATTCAAAATTATGTAATGGATTTTGATCAAAAATAGAATAAGGATTCTAAACATAACGTTTAGCATTATAATATCCTTACTATTATCTTAATATGATGACATAAAATTGATGCAAAATTAGTTTTTTTCTACGAATTTATTTTATCCGTCCGTCCCAAGACGGGTACAGAAATGGTTAAAATTTAGTTGAAATCGAATTGTATATAGAGAGATATAAATTCGATTTCAGCTTTTTATTTATTTTGGTGGTGTGATATTCTAAGTAAATTACAATTGGGTCTAAGTTTAAGGAATTAGTTTTTAAGTTCAGTCAGTTTGTGGTCGGATTAGTTCATGTAGTTTCGTTTGTTGTTATGAAGTAAAATTGAGCCTTTGTATAAAGAGTCAAGTTTTCTTTGGATGGTCGCTTTATGCGAATATTCAAAGTTACTAGTAATATTAGTGAGATGTATATATATATATATATATATATATATATATATATATATATATATATATATATATATATAATAGCTTCAGTTCGAAGACAGAGGGTTGAGGAGTCATTTATAGTGCCGAATAGAATAAGCCAATTGGTATGACGTATTCCAACATGTAAATATCTTTAAATATGAATAAATATATTGTCTCTTACCACCGTAATGTAGCACTCTGGTTCATATTTTCTTTCAAAATATAGTTTACATCATATATATATATATACACATGTATATGTGTGTGTGTTTTCATTTTACTTTAGTGATAAGTTCTGAGAAATCAACTGTGTTCAACTAAAGTTCTCCTTTATCTCTCAAACATTGAGTCAGTAAAGAAGTGGTGAACATTAATTTTCCTCTCCCCAATTGATCAGTTAACTATGTTATAGTATATCTTTTTTGGTGTGTCGTACTCTTACCGTATTCCAAAACAAAATTCATCTAGTCCGGTGGAGTAACCAGCTTAGTATTGTTATCTAAGGTAACATCACTTTGAGAAGATGCACCATTCCTCAAATGAGCCAATATATAGCTGCGTCGAGATCTTATTTGGGTTCGAATAATATGTTATTTGAATATTTGGTCAAGGTTTACTTGTAGGATGTAGGATCCTCATGTCAGGTTGTCCTGACAAACCTTTGTAGAAAGAGACCGAAGACACTCGAGGATAGTGTCTAGTAGGTAATTCTAAACGCTCTAGTAGCTAATTCAAACTCTCCAGTAGATAATTTAAACTCTCCGGTAGGTAATTTAAATTCTGTGGATGGGTGTTTTGAAATTAAATATTGCAAGAAAATAAGTATATGTCTAGTGCTTTATTTCTAAGAAATACTGAATATGTATAATGGTTACGGTGTCGGTAGAAAGCGCTTGGTGAGAGAAGGCTATTTGTGAATTCTTACATTACACTCATCTAGTGAAAGACTTCTCGTTCGAACATAGGACAGACTCATAAGCTTACACTTGCAGCGATCCATTTCCATTGTTTATAACACAATGTGCATATGAGAAGACGTTACGTGTGTAATCAAATTCGGAAAAAAATTGTAAAAGGATATTCGTGTTAAATAACACAGGTCATTATTATTTAATATACAAAAGCTGACTTAACGTTTATTGCTTTATTTTTTATTCATATATATTTTAATTCATACAAAATATATGTTAAAATATTCCTTAGTTTAGAGATTGAGTTATGTTAGGAAAAATATTTTTTATTGTTTTAATTAATTGTAATTTGCAATCAACAGGGTATAATACATGATCGAGCTTAATGCTGGGGTGTTATCATTTCTGAACACCACAAGGGCGCTGATTGCTGGTAGCGAATTGCCTACAAAATTGGCTTAGATGGAAACCGTCGGAATTCTCCGGTATGGGTGCCTGTGGCAAAACAGCAGTTAGCTAATTCCTTCTCTTAAAAGAAGGAAGTAATTCCTGGAAGGATGCCTCCACCTTACCCTGAAACCGAGTACAACAGATTCTAACCTTTGATCTTAGCCCGAAAGTCAGAAAGTGCAGTAAATAACTAAATAGCTTGTTTCCGTATTCGTGTTGCTATGGTTATTAGGTTTTATCGCATCGTTCAGATTGCATCAATATGCTTATTGTGTCAATGACAGATATACAACTATTATTCTTGTTTTCATATGATGTGCGAAGGTGAGCACGTCTCCAGGAATACAGGATTTAATTTAATAAGATTGCATAATAAAACTTGAGGAATCTAATATTAAAACGTCCTAGGGGCATGACAGAAGGAATACATCGAAGTCAAAAGATTGATATTTCAATTTTGATTAAAGAAGAGAAAGAGATATAGTGATGGCTAATCTATATATTAATAAAGAACATTTATATGTATGTGTGTCCGTCTGAATTTCAAAAACTTGAATATTTAAACTAAGAAAACATATATTTTTATTTCAATTGCATAGTGTAACTTGGAATAAAAAAATAGATGCTCGTGCACAAGCAATTAAGCACTCTGGTTATTTCTCATTTAAAACTGCCTTTCCTTCTCTCTCTCTCTCTCTCTCTCTCTCTCCCCTCTCTCTCTCTCTCTTTCTCTCCCCTCTCTCTCTTTCTCTCCCCTCTCTCTTTCTCTCCCCTCTCTCTTTCTCTCCCCTCTCTCTCTGTCTCTCTGTCTCTCTGTGTTTATTAGCAGTCAAAGGTAATAAAACTAACTATAGAACTCAATTAAAATAGTCCATTATAAACAAAAGGAAATATCAGCACACGTAGTCTTACTAGATTGAGAGAGAAGGGGAGTGTGAGGAGCTATAGCGAGTGGAAATGGACTAATTTTTTACTTTTTCTTTTTTGAAAGTTTAACTGTCTTTCCAAACTCACTTTTTATTGATTCAAAGAATCTAACCCGAATTCGATGGGTAACCCCAAATGTCACACTTTTTAAGTATATACACGCACGCACACACACACACACACACACACACACACACATATATATATATATATATATATATATATATATATATATATATATATATATATATATATTCTCCCATGAGCATAGTGTCAGACGATTCGTTTATATTCTATATAGTAACGTCACACGCAAACATAGACACCAATGAGATCAATAGTTGGAACAAACTCATCCAATGATAATGGCTGCTCTAAAAATTACATTAATGTTGTTTAGTCAAGTTCCTTGCGTTCTGTATCAATTTCATTGTTTTAATGCAATTCTCATGAGAGCTAAACATTTCGGAGGTCTACAAAACGTTTTATTCTTTATCAGAATATTCAAATTGCATTTACCTTTTCCTTCTCTTTTCTTTCTTTATGTTTTCCTTCTATTCCAGTGATTGTTTGTTCGTTTGTTCGTGTATTATTATTATTATTATTATTATTATTATTATTATTATTATTATTATTATTATTATTATTATTATTATTATTATTATTATTATTATTATTATATAAGCATTACTATTTAGTAAATTCAAACACGATAGTTGCAAAGCGATGCTTCCTCTCGTAATATAAGCAGAACTCAGGAAACGGGGCGTTACCTGTCTCTTTTTTTTTGTTTGTTTGTTTGTCGTGTATTCTTGTATCGTCATTCTTTGAGCCGATGTCCCAGCAGAGTTGAGCCACTTATATGTTTAGAGAGCCGTAGATGATGGGAGAAGATACACACCAAAGAGACGATGACATACAACAATACAAAAAACATGTTTAAACGCACACATACATGCCGGATTTTATGTTTGTTTTTGTTATTGTTCACCCTAAACAAGACATATTGCAACTGAAGCGTATAGACCGGATTTATAGCGGAGAAAACTGGGTGTGTAGTTGGGAAACAATATCTTTGTTCACATTACATTAAAATTTCTGAATGTTGGTACGGTTGAAGAAACAGGGAATAGGGGATGAATTTTAAAGGGACGCGGTCCGAGGTAAGAAGCTATTCCAGTAGAAAATCTACCAGCATCTAGGGACTTCTACAGTGAAGGGGTAGACTTTAGCTGCTTACATTACGTTGAGGGGTACAAGTGCTGTAAGCTCGTTGTGGTATTCCGTTAAAGTACTTGTAAATAAACACAGGGATGCAGCACTACGATGATGCAACAGAGGCTTGAGCTTGGCAGACACTGCGGGACTTGTTAATTTAGAAATTCTTTTTTCACCCTGTCCGAGAGGGTAGTGGTTGGTGCATTAACATAGGTGTGCAGTAATGCTTCATGCACGGGCTAATGGTGACTTCGTAGAAGAGACTCACACAATTTCTTGTTCACTCAAATATATGCACAGATCATTTTTATGAAATATAATTTTCAAGCGAATATACAATATGTATTGTGTTGAATTATTTTTGTTTGATCCATATTTAAATAAAAGGCATCCGTCAGTGTGTACGGCTTAACCTCAGATAATAAAATATTTAAGAATATATATATATATATATATATATATATATATTTGGGAAAGTTCATTTTTTTAAGCATCTTTAAATTTAAAACTTAAAGAAAGAGGCAAAATGCCTTTAAAAAACCATGTGTTAAAAGCAGATATTTTTATTAAAATCAAAATACTATTTTTTTCATCTTGTCTTTTCTATCAGCGACCATGCGCGATTTAAGTTCAAATTTATAAGAGACATTTACTCCGTTAAGTCCACACAACATCGGACGTCACTTCTACAAGACCAGGAAGGATTATTACGAAACAAAATAAGATTATTACCTTTTATTTGTTTAAATCTCTGATGAAGCTTGTGATACCGACCGAAATTATTAGAAAAAAAGTCAAGATGAAAAAAAAATAGTATTTTGATTTTAATAAAAAATATCTGCATCTAACACATGGTTTTTGAAGGCATTTTGCCTCTTTTTTTAAGTTTCATATATATATATATATATATATATATATATATATATATATATATATATATATATATATATATATATATATAAATATAAACGAGAGAGAGATGGACACGTACATGTGTAAACAGTTCTTCACATCATTGACTATACTTTTTTCCCCTGCTATCAACAACAACCGTACACACACATATCTCTCAATTACTGAGCAAGGCTAAGGGAATGACTGAAAATGTTGTCCCTGTAATAAAAGGCTTTTATTTAAAATACATTTTGTATATCCATACGTCAACAAATAAGAAATTAAAAAAGAAAATATATAAACATACATTTATATATTTTAATACTATTTTATATACATACACACACACATACATACACACATATATATATATATATATATATATATATAACTTACACGAAAATTCCATATACCATCAAACGGTAAACTCTTAGTAATACTTGCACGAATAATAAACTGAAAAAAATACAACTAACATAACTTCCCAAGTCATTTCGCAAAACTATTTATTTTAATATTTTTACATCGCATAAAGACTTTCGGAATTAAAGGAGACAGGGTTTCAAATCGTGTGACCGGTAGTAAATAGTCGTACTTCTATGCTGATTAGTATTGATTGAATAGAGACGAAACGTATACGTCCATAGATAAATAAACAATAACAAATATTTATATATATGTATATATATATATGTATATATATATATCACACTCACCCACGCGTAATAATGGATTTTTTACCTCGCCTCATTTCACTGCGTCAAATTTTTATTGTTTTTAAATAGGATTGTTTTTAAGTTAGTCTTCGTACTATCATATTTTTTATTTAAATAAATAATCGATCCATAGTAAATACAAAATCTAATGAGTGAGTCACGTCCTCGCTAAAAATATGCACACAGACACACGAGAAGTAGTCACACAATTGTATTAATCTCCCACTCTATAATAAAAACCAATGTGTATTTATTTGTATATAAATAAATATAGGTATTTTCATGTCGTCACAAAAAAGTTATGGGGTAAAACACGTGCTTTTGTCGATCCCTCGGACAAAAACATTTCATGTGGTGAGGGGAAGCGGGAAAGCAAATAGCAAGTCAGATGACCACTTCAGACTTACTACTGCAATAAATTTGGAAAGATATCCTTTAGTCTATGATAAAAAAGTAAACGGTGGATGCTTTTCATCAGAAATAATAATAATAATAATAATAATAATAATAATAATAATAATAATAATAATTTGTATAGGGTCAAGGTGGATGAGAAGACCGTGAAAGGACAGTACAAACCAGACCTCCACTGGAAGTGCAGAGACTGCTGGGACCTTGGGGAGGCTTATTGCCACCCAAATTCCAGAGAAGCCCAATGGTCCTTACCGGCGAGAAATCAATGGTAAACGGCTGTTGTAATACTGCAAATTTATTTGCGGTGGCTATCGAAAATAGGTGGAGAATACTGGAAATCTAGGGGAGACTTGTTGTCACTCAGACTCCAGGGAATACCACCGGTTGTCGGTGAGCAATCACTGATGACCTGTGTGAGAACTCCTAGTGAATAAATAATAATCATAATAATAATAATAATAATAATTTATTTATAAAAACATAAATTGCTAGTTTGATTCTATGGTTTTATATGATAAATTTAGTAATATGCCTCGATAAATAGCAAAACTTATTTTTTCGTCATCTTTTTTTACGGAGAGGATACACTAATATAGAAATGATCGTATTAGTTGCAGCGGTGAAATATATCCTCAGTCCTATTCAATATTATATCAACTAAAATAAATTTACAAAAGATTAAATGGGTTTGAAGCTACGATAAGGATTGCTTGATAAATAATATAACGAAAATATCTTTTTGGCTGAAAATGTGGAGGTGATTCGTACAATATGGCGTATCGAATACGTTCATCTATTCCAAGAACCCCCCCCCCCTCCAGGTTGATGTTAAGAACATCCATCTTATTTGTTGCAAGAACGGTTTAGCTGCTTTTGTCATGTAGATATACGACAAGAATACCCGTCCCAGGACGGGTAAAATTGATTCCCCGAACAGAACATTTGTGTATCACTTTTATGCCCCTTATCAAGATTAATATCAAGATATAATGCTACTAAATCTTATGTCTAGATTACTCATTCAGATTTTGATCAAAATCCATTACATGATTTTGATTCTAGAAAATGTCTAAAATTTACAGCTTAAGCTTAAGTAGTCTTAATAATAGGCTTAATTTCAGGGAATCTTGCGTAATTAGTGTATAATAACTATGAATAAAATTTTATGCAAATTTGAAATATTTCAATTTTGAAATGGGACGCATATACCATTTATTATTCCCAATCAAAACCTTTAAAAATCCACAAAAGAAACTGAAATTTGAGGAATATTTATTTAATTGGTGTCTAGAAAAACGAAATAACATTCCATATACATATAATAAGCCTTACTCATTTATTGAGCATTGTTAAAGAAAATATTGTAACAAAACATATATACGTAATATAATAAGTATATCTGTATATATTAAATAGCTCAAGTAGTTGAAAATTATCACAAGGATCTATTTTGTTATTGGAAAAATAAACATGGAAAAAGTATTTTGAAACACCACTTAGCGTATTATTATATAAACTAGACCCTCTGGATTTAGACCGTTAGTCTAGTGTGTGTGTGTGTATGTGTGTGTGTGTATGTTTATATGTATGTATATATCTATATATATTTGCTAACCCGAGGAAACGTTATGCGTGGACAATCGCACGCGTCATGACAAAAAAACGAACGCCGCACAGTTTAGGATAACAGTTTGCCCAATAATCTTCAGTTTTCTGCATTTTTTGACAAAGACCAGAGGACTGGTCAAAATATCAAAATAGAAACATTTTTTTAAAAAACAACATCGTTTGTAATGCTTCATACACCACCAATCATCTTTAATATATATATATATATATATATATATATATATATATATATATATATATATATATATATATATATATATATATATATATGGGAAGAGAAGGATGAAGGTAATCCGAGGTAATGGGAAAATGAAAAAGGAAAACCAAAAAGGGATGTTTTTTTTGTGTACATCAACGTTTCGTCTTTATTTATAAGACTTCATCAGGATGATAATATAAAGAAAAATGCCATGCAAGTACAAACACATATAGGGTTGACATATTGGGAAGAAGGGAAGAAAATAGTAGCCACTACTGGAGAAAACAATAAGGTGGACGTCCGTGCTTAGTGGAGTCAGTAGTGAGGAATGAAAAATGAATGTTTATAAAAATGAGTGGGGAAGAGTGGAAAGATGAGGGGTGAGCAAGGATACTGTGGCTGGTTGTAAGAGAAAGAGGTGGGGGATGAGAGGGAATAATGTGGATGGCAGTGAGTGAGGGAGTGGAGGGGTGGAGGAGAGGGAGGAAGGAGGTATTTGAACAGGTGGTTGTGGTCAAGACTGAAGAGGAAAATAGGTTGGAATGTGTGGGTTTATGGTGAATGGGGATGTATGTGTGGGGGGTGTATGCAGAGAAATGGAGGGTGGGTAGAGAAGGGGGAGGGGGGCTGTGATTTTGGTGGATGGATGAAAATCAACGGTCTTAGAGAGGATTTGAGAAAATGAGGGGATTTGAGAGCGGGAGGTATAGAAGAGCGAGGGTACGAAAGAAGTGGTTGAGAGGGGGGAATGGGTGAGGGGGAGAGGGGAGATTTGTTGTGATAGGGTATGAAATATTTGAAATATTTTGAAAAGTGAGAAAGTTTCATCGGCTTGCTGTGTTAAAAATGTGAGGGAAAAAAGAATGAGTTAGAAAAAGTAAAGATTCATTGAGAAACACGATCTAGATAGAATATCAGACTGAATATCTCAAGGTTTCAGTTTCCGATCATGGCATCCGCTTTATTTGTTGGGAATTTATTATTTAGTATTAATGCAAAAAAAAGTTAAGATATTTCTTTTTAAAAATAGTGACTCACAGTCGAACAGACAGACACACACACACACACACACACACATATAAAGAGAAAATGCCCCTTATGTTATGAGTGGATAAATAATTATTTTGTTAATGAATCTGCCATAATAAAATCACATTTGAAATGTGTTTCCTAGGTTCTACGTATTTTGTTTGATTTTTTTTTCAAGCTGATGAATAAATTATCTGACAATTTACTACGATTCATTCGCGAAACACCATAAAATACGAATAAATATCTATTTAGCCACGACGCAAGTATATTTTTCTCTGATGTGTCAGAAGCTTTCATCCATTTTTAAGTTTATATTTCACGCTTCTCGAGTTACAGAAAAAACACACATAACAAAGACTTGATTGAACGATTCATGAACATTGATCCCATTTGCAGGTTTTACGTCGTTCATGGTTGGATATTCTTTAAGAAAGGCCGGTAATTCCGATCTCGGTCTGTTCAATTATCTTCGATCCACTGAACATATGCTAGGACGCCATTTTGTTTTTGTGTTCCTTCTTTTCTGGCACTCGTTTTCCTATTATAGATTGAAAGTGGGCGTGGAAGAGAACTTATGGTGACAGCAAATGCTATCTACATAAAACGCTCAGCATTTCAATGTATGTTATTTCTTGCGACAATTTCTCCCCCCCCCCTCTCTCTCTCTCTCTCTCATTCTCTCTCTCTCTCTCTATTGGTTACAACTTCGCAAAAAAGATTTTGCAGCACGTCACATATTACTTTTATACGAGAGCATGTATTACAAGGTAATAATCGAATATGGCTGACATGAAAATCAATGTATTAATACTTCATGTCCGGTTCACCTAGCCTTTGATCTTGAGTTTACGCTTAACGTTAATGGACGTATAGGTATAAATAACGCATGACGTTACAATAAAGATAACGGCACTCAGAAAGCACAGAGCTACGCTAAACCCAAGTTCTATCTGGTCTGCTAATTTTTCCAGTAATTATATATCAAACTCCCGTTTTTTTTTAAACTTTATTTTGTCATTTTTCTTAATCAAGATCATGTAAATAAAATATTTACGTTTTTTCGAAAATAGACTTCAAGAAGAAAGCGAATTCCTTGATCTTTTCGCTAAAATCAAGGTGTGATTTCTGTTCTGATACTACATTTTATTTGTTCTGTCCTCCATCAGTGAAGGAGTAATCCTTCAAGATTTAGGAAATTTTTATTTTTTGTCCCAATTCAGCGTTTCATTTTTACGGTAGCTGTATTTTGTCCACATTAAAAAAACGACATTGAGTCTAACATTGCCCTAGTAGGGAGGCAAGTAAATAGGGATATAAAGAAAGGAATCATAGATGATTTTTAAATACCTTCTAGAATTCCGTTTTTTTGATAGCTTAGAGACAACGGTCGAGTATTATGGTTTATGTGTACTGATGAAACAAAGGGAAAGTTATTAAATATCTAATTTCTGGGAACGTATGTTCTTTCATTTAAAATGATGATTACCTTTGAGTTTAACTCGTGTATTCATAAATAGTAATAAACGAAGAAATGCAGGTAAATTGTAAAGTTTTTCATTATTTTTACTAATGAGTCACCACTTATCAAGGCCTGGGGGCCACTCGAGGATAAGGTTTAAAAAAATCATCAGTTGAACCATGAACGCCACCAGAGATGGATTGGAAATAATGGGTGGGATACGCAGAAGATTACTTAAGATGAATTGATTATCTAAAAAGATGGCTCAACAACAATACACCCATGTTGTAGTCGATTGGGAAGCAGACTCCTGGTATTGTGGATCTTCTAGGAAAAAACATTGTTCGTGGAAGTTTTGGTTCGTTTTGGGTAAAGAAAGAAGAAAAAGGAAAGTTCTTTGCTGTGGCTGTAGCTAGAAAATGTCTTGTGAATTTATTACAAGGAGGTACCAGGGATAGGAGCTCAGTCGAGCACCTTCCATGAACATAAAGACTTTTGTGGAAGTTACATTACTTATATATATATATATGAAGGGGTAGAACCACTGTTGAAGGGAAAGGGAAGTGAGAGGTTAGTGGAAGGATAGAAAGTAGACGAAATAAGGTTTGTATATATTTAAATCGTGAAAGTGTGAGGAGGAACTAGAAAACTGGGCATTCTTATACGATTAGGTTTCAAGTAAAGAAAGAGACTAAAATAAAAGGAAGAATGGTAAAGTGTGTGGCTGGTGAAATGGTTACCTTCTCTCTAATGATCGTTTGTGTACGTCTGTGTGTAAAAATGAGGGAAATATCTTCGGTATTGCCCGGGGGCATGGACTACAAAATAGAAGAGTCTAAAAAGTGGATGTTCAAAGAAAGAATCTATTAGAGTAAAAAAGATTCCGGTATCTAGGGATATCAACAGTGAAGGGGTGGGATTTTGCTGATTGGCAGGTTGGGCAGGTGTATTTAAGTTGAGGGGACACAAGTGCAATAGATAGAATATTTCGGCGATGATTCAGGGGCTGGAGCTTAGTAGACATTAGGTTAGATGCTTCTTTTTGACCTTGTCTAAGACGGAGGAACTAGTGGTTGGAGCACCAGCCTAGATGTGACAACAATACTCCATGCATGGGCCAATGGTGGACTTGTAGAGATATGGGATACTTGCAGGTGTGAGAAGTTTTCTAACCTGGTAGAGGGAGCCCACCTTCTTTGCAGCAGACTTGGCAGTATATTTTATGTATTTGTTCCAATTAATGTTACCTTTGGATGTTAGGTCGAGGCGTTTGAATGTTGAACTCTCCGGAAGGGTGCTATTGATAGTTGGAAAAGTTTCTTATCATTCTTAAAGGTAAATAGATTTGTCAAGATCTTGTATCAATATAAGAAAATATATCGATAAAGTATCGTTAAACGTATCAAAATCATTCTTGTAAATAACTATGCTTTAGGGCCTATATGAACAGTTCTCTGTTTACCGCAAGTTATATTCTTAACATTCAACCAAGCACAGTTGCCAAAGTAGCCCAAATGTGCCTTAACCGAAGGAAAACGAATCCAGAAACCCACGTACACAAAGGAAAGTGGAATGTGCTTTCTTAAAGTAATTCAAGCGAATTTCTCTGTAGCTGAAGGGTTTTGAAGGAGTAACAAATAAAACGCAAATACATAAAAATCCATGAAGTATGAATAAAATATCATTTGGACTTTCTTGAATTGGGCCTCCTCAAAAGTTGGATTTTCTTGTATTGGGCCTCCTCATAATTGTGGATGTGACTTTAGCTTATCTTGCTTGAATTCTGCTTTCTCATAACTTGGATATTCTTAAATTGGGCTTGCTCATCAGTTGGATTTTATTGCATTAGGCTTCCTCGTATGTTGGGCTTGTTTATAAGCTGTACTTCCTTGAATTTTGCTTCCTCGTAAATTGGGCTTCCCCATAAGTTGGACTTTCTTGAATTGGGCTTTTTTATAATTTAGACTCCTTTATAATTTTGATTTTATGTGTTTTTCGAAAGGAGAAACAATATGAAACCCTTTTAGAGCATTAGATTTTACTATTTTGTATAGGATTTGAATTAGACTAAGCTTGGAAAATGTAATTTATTTTAATTGAGATTTAGTAAAGAGAGCATTAAGTCGTTATTATCAATAGTATAATTAACCGTTTGTGGTTAACAACATACAAGAGTTAAAAAAAGTGTGTAACATCTTTCTTTTTCTCTCTTTCTATCTCTGTGACACACACACTCGCCTTCTTTATTCAATATAATAGAAAGGAAGGAAACAGAAAACAGAAATCTGACTGACTAATGTTTGATCTAATTTCATTGTTGCTTTTGAAACAATTATCAGTAAGAATGAAAAAAGTAATTTCTACACTTCCTTGCATAATTTGGTCGCTGGTGATCCCAAATGAATGTATATTAAATTGATTTTTACCATAACAAGACCGGGGTCACTGAATCCGAGGCTGAAAGGTTTGAATGCAAAACGCGATAAATCCAATTTGTTTAAATTGTGACATTAAACCATAAAATGACGAAAAGATCAAATCTAGACTCGAACTAAAAACTTATTTTAATTGAAAGCAAAAACTGTATCACATTATGTAAAAGGTAACTCGGGGGTGTGGTTGAGTGTGAAACTGCAAGACTGCTTGAAGTGATAGTTTCACAATTTTCAAAATGGCGTTTATCGTGTTCTGCATTCGAACTTTTTAATTGTTTTTTGAATAATTCCTGACTTTACACTGGACGCACACACACACACGATTTAATACTTTTTATATAGTAAATGAATATAGTAGTCGTTATATGACGCTTTAATTATATTCAAAGCATTTGGCTTTGAAATATCTCAATACAATCGAAAACGTGATTCTATAGTAATGAGCGTTCGTAAATCAGAAGTGTTTAGCTTAGATAATGTTTTATTTTGAGTGGTTTATTACTGAAAATATTTGTCGTTTATCGAAATGTTGTAAACGAAATTCTCTAGGAAATATTTTTTTTTATTCAAGATATGTTTTAAAAGTGTATAGTTAATGGAATTTATCCCCCTTAACCTTCGTATGGAATAGATGTCTTAAAGTAATTGTTCTTGTGACCGAAAAAGTTCAGCTTCCGGAATGCAGAATTCTTACCAGATATACAGAAACGATAGATATCAAGAAAGGAAATAAAAAAGTGATAAAACATCTTGTCCTCAAAAACTTGACAAATGGGTATTGCTGCTAAATATTGTTTCAAAATATTATGATACCCTCTTAATATCTTTTTACTAGGTTTTATTTCCAATATACGCATTGATACGGCTTTCAAAAATATATTTAATTGGTATTTCAACGATGCTTTTAGCAGAAACACCATGACATTTATCACATACATACACACATGACTATAGCTTCAGTAGAGCCAAACACGACAAAATAACAAAATATCATGAGGTCACAAATGAATTAAAAAAATATGGTCTCTGAAATTAATGGCCATTATCCTAGTTGTGGTAGGGACAACTGGCCTCGTGAAACAAAATCTTACAAAATACGTAGAGAAAAACCCTGGAAGACCAAGCTGGAGCGAAGTACAGATAGCAGCCCTAAAAATGACAACATCTATCCTTAAACGACCCTTCGCATGAAACTCAACTCGTAACGAAATCAAGTGTAAGCTCCATGAGGGCACCATTTCATCTTTTCGATATAATTGAAGTAAAATAAAAAAGAAATATATATATATATATATATATATATATATATATATATATATATATATATATATATATATATATATATATATAAATTTAAAGGAAATAAACTAAACACACATTAGGTCTGTCCGCATTATGGATTATATCGACCTAGATGGGTCTCCTCAGACGCGTACATAGCCACATTTCGGAACTGAATGATCATTCATTTTTTTTCGAATGAGTAACAGAATATATATATATATATATATATATATATATATATAATGTGTTTAAGGTTCATATTTTTTTTAAAGCATCTATTGTTAAATTTAAGAAGGAATAGGTAAAATAAATACCTTTTGAAGCATTAAGATGCGATATCAATTTTTTTATAAAAAAGAAAAATAATAAATCGAAACCGATTTTTTTTTTTTTATTAAAACTAGCATTTTTTTTTTATTTAACAATAGATGCTTTTTAAAAAAATATGAACCATAAACACTTATACAAATCACGTGCTGCATTCACGTTCTTCATATTTGATGATGGGAAACAACATCTTGCCCATTTGGCCCGGCTGTATAACAACAAGCCGGTAAAGAGATAAAAAATACAAATCCGATGACATCAGGATATATTACACACCGAGGATGCCAGGTTTTGGCGAAATATCTGTATCACTTTAAACTAACATAAAAAAATGCTAGTTTTATTAAAAAAATCAAAAAAAATCGGTTCGATTTATTATTTTTCTTTTTTATAAAAAAAATTGATATCGCATCTTAATGCTTCAAAAGGTATTTATTTTACCTATTCCTTCTTAAATTTAACAATAGATGCTTTTTAAAAAAAAATATGAACCTTAAACACTTATACAAATCACGTGCTGCATTCACGTTCTTCATATTTGATGATGGGAAACAACATCTTGCCCATTTGGCCCGGCTGTATAACAACAAGCCGGTAAAGAGATAAAAAATACAAATCCGATGACATCAGGATATATTACACACCGAGGATTCCAGGTTTTGCCGAAATATCTGTATCACTTTAAACTAACATTAAAAAAAATGCTAGTTTTAATAAAAAAAAGAAAAAAAATCGGTTTCGATTTATTATTTTTCTTTTTTATAAAAAAATTGATATCGCATCTTAATGCTTCAAAAGGTATTTATTTTACCTATTCCTTCTTATATATATATATATATATATATATATATATATATATATATATATATATATAGATAGATAGATAAACGACAAACATGTTCAGTAATAAACCACTCAAAATAAAACATTATCTAAGCTAAAAACTTCTGATATATATATATATATATATATATATATAGAGAGAGAGAGAGAGAGAGAGAGAGAGAGAGAGAGAGAGAGAGATAGATAGATATATATATATATATATATATATATATATATATATATATTGTTACTCATTCGAAAAAAATCCTTACTTCAAATAGGGCAAATATATAAAAATATATATTACCTCTCCTTTTTTATATAGACTGCTGTTTGTTTCAACGTGTTTCAAACTATTGCTATGTTGACCCTCGCTAATTTTAGAAAGGAAATAGTTTCGCTTGATTGCTTTAGTATAGAATTAATGGTCATCAGCTGACAGACTTGACGGACTTTTCCGTATGTTATTTTGCGTGTGTATATGTGTTTTTTGTGTACTTATATGTGTCTTATTTTGTTTTTCTTTATATCTGTGTGTATCTCTTTCTAGGTACGCGTCTAGCTCAGTGTTAATATACGAGCGCGAGGTTGACTGTGAGAGACGAAGACAGAGACTGTGTCCACATGTAGACATTCATTGATTCTAGAGATTCATTGTTTTGGAGTCGTTCTTTTTTGTTCCATTTTACTTTATTTTGTTTTATTTTGTGTAGTCATTTTTTATAGGTTAGGTTTTGGAGGTTTCGGAGGGGCGTAGATTTGTTCTTTATTCTTTATTTTATTTTTTATTTTCTTTGTTCTTTTTTTTGTTCTTTAGTTGTTTTATGCGTTTTTTACACAGCGACAGAAAGTTTTTAATTAAGATTGTAGCTGATTGCATTCTTCATTGATGCTTGAGTCATTCCATTTTAAGCACTTTGCCATTTGTCGTTGGTTTAGATAAATGGATGCAGAGAATACAACACAACATAATAAAAGAGCAAAATAGAAAAAAAATAATCGATGATTTAACGATGAAAAAAAACTTATTAAAGTGTCGGATCTTTTGATTCCTCGTTTTGATTAATCTTAACGCGCAAACATGGATCTATATAACGTCGTCCTTTAAATTTCTTACAAATTGTTGTCGTTCAGATAATCTAGGATGACATGCAATTGTTTCAGTACAGACTTTATTATCAATAGTGACACCTGCATAACAAAATACTTAAGTTTTTTTGTATTACTAAAAACAAGTAAAACGTATAAGTCGTCTACACATCGCACTAGAATGGGTATAGTTACGCAGGTCCGTTCGCAATCACCGACGTTTAATTTGGAACAAGCTCGAGTAGTGCAAATCTTTGAATATACGTCTACTTACAAATCACCAAGTTACGCTTACACTTGTTTTAGAGCCGATTTTAGACCCGATCTCTTAAAACGGTTTTGATTCAGCTCCACAAGTTTCCAAGTATATAAATAATTATTAGAACATCTGTTTTATGTTAAATAGAATTCTCATTATTTTTATTATTCAGACAACTTTCATCATCTTAGATGTAATTCTCACAACGCTTCGGCAGATGTAACATCTGACCTTTTTCAGATACATATTTTCAAAGTCGGGAAGGTTTATATATAACTCGGGAATTTCGAATGAAACCCTTTGTTTAATCAACGGATGTAGCTTGCTTTTGTTTCATCAGCAATGAACAAGTAAAAGACTAAAGTAATTTTTAATTGTATTCTTAGTATCGCTTGTACTGATTGAACCTTCAACCTTAAAGTGATTATTACTTAGCCCTTTCGAAACATAAATAGCATTCGTTCGCTTAGTATGACAGTTCGGATTTATGTATACCATTTTCAAATATAAAAACGAATTGAAAAATATGTTTTTACAAATTGATAATGAAGTTGTTGAGACTTCAACAGAAATGCCAGCAAAAAAAACAGAAGTTCAAGAAAAAAGATAAATTGATTTTGATGACCTTTCACACTCTTGTTTTTTTTATTTTCAAGCTCTCGAAGTCTGTCAGCAGATGGCTCCATATGCAATATATAGTCATGTTGTGAGATTTTAAAAGTTGGACCTAAATAGCATTTAAGCTGACATATAAAACTTTGATTATGATTTGCAATACGTTTGAAAGAACAAATGCTGCCTCCACACAATACATATACTTTTTCTGTACCATGGCTAGGTTACCCTTTGTTTGTTTGACCCACTTCAAAGTGAACAGCTCCGAACCTTTTTTTAAAAAGGGAGGTGTATTGATTGCAGAAAACGAAAGGTATTGAGGGGGTAATAAAATCAAGAGCGCTGATCAGTTGGAAGCTGGAGTAGACACGGCTTAACTATAAAAACGATTGCAGAACGTAAATTAATGCAATTAGTCTGATGATGAATGAAACACACATTGTTCTGTGTAGCTTACTTGACATAAGCATATTATATACTAATATATATATATATAGAGAGAGAGATTATTATATATTATCATTAGGAAATTGAGTATATATCTATCTGAAACCGAACTATACTATTACTACTATTAATAATGTTGATGTGGGTATCTGTCTAAAGCCGAACTATACTATTACTATCGTTCAATGCTCAATCTAGAGAATAGTGTAGTATCTGTTCTGTTATCATGATACCATCATCGCGGGCATTACATCCCCCTTTTAGAGGAGGTAGGGTAGTATATGTTTTGTTATTATTTCAAAAGTCTTCCAGCTATTACCTCCTCTTTTAAGGAGCAGTGTGGTATATGTTCGTTCGTCATAGTTTCATTTTCCCAGCGGTCACTGTGTTTTGGAGTGAGTAGTTTAGTATCTGTTTTGTGACTATTATAACATCGTTTTAGACATTACCTCCTCCTTTGGAATACAGTGTATTATATGCTCCTTTGTCAAATATGCTGGCAAAATATGTGACAAGAGGGGAGCATATTTTTGTTAGTATATATAACAGCGGTTTTATACGTGTGAGATATTATATTCAGTTTCCGATGTTGCACTTAGAATATGTTTAGCATGCTTATAGACACATTTATAAACGATTACTTAAAAGTATAAAAATGGTGATTGATTGCACTAAACTGCAATACCAGTTTGCGGCAAGTCTGATTAACATCAGCACTAAATTCAATTCTCAAACTGAAAAAAAAAACATAAAGAGGATAAAATCGAATCAACTCCAAAATATATTTTATAATCATGCCCGCTTATTGATCACTTACAGGCTTTAAAATTACTCGACATAATACCACGAAATTTGTCACGAAGCCGATTGTTTGCTAGCAAAGTAAAATGTGTAATATTGCTACTAAAACAATGAACACCTATCGGTTCCAACACTATTGGGCAGAATTGCAACAAATTTTGCACGAGGAACTGTTGGTACGCTTAGTGTTTACTAAAGATACAAAAATTATACTACTACTTCTTTTAAAACGATCTGTTAGACTACTAATTATACAAGTAATACAAACTTAGATCATCGAAAAGTATTGATTAACATTGCACTAAATTAAGCATGGGGAACCCGTGAAATATTAACCATGTAATAGCGGGGATCAAAATAACCTACTACTACTACAAGAACTACTATAAAAAATAATAATAATAATAATAATAATAATAATAATAATAATTTAAAACTAATCTACTACTAATGGATATTAGGTATCTGTCCAAAGCCGAACTATACAATTACTTCTATATATTGTACTATTGCACTATTTTAATGTTCAATTCAGTTAACTATACTGTTTCAGATTAATGTACTATCTTTCAATACTCAACTCAGAAAGGGTAGTGTAGAATCGGTTTTGTTGTCATGAGACCATCCTCCCAGGCATTACCTCTTTCTTTGATGGGTATTATAGTATATATTCGTTTGTTATATCAATCTCTCAGGCATTACTTATTCTTTGAGGGGAGCAGTATAGTATATGTTCGTTCGGGAGGGGGTAGTTTAGTATCTGTTCTGTGGTCAAGATGCAATCCTCCCATGGATTATCTTCTCCCACTTTTTTTGAGGGGGTGATCGTATTTGTGTTGTGATCCTCCTACTTTAGACAGCCCTGTTTTTGATAGTCAGCTCTAGCAATTAAAAAGAGGGGAAATAGAATATGATTAAATCATCCCTTGCATCTATAGTAATTTAGAATATTAAAAAAACAGTTAAATCAATGGCTGCTTGTGACTTTGGTTTTATGGGGAGCTGATTCATAATGTTCAGAAATTCAGAGAATTTTAAACGTTTAAAACTTTAAGTTTTAGAAATTACTGAACGACTCGTGACCCGTTATGTCAGCGTTGCCATATTGTATATTATTTTATACATTTAGTACCCTAAGTCGATTGTAAAGGTAAATAGCGAAATATTTCATAAGTACATCCAGAGAGTCAGAAAATAATGGCACCAATTGCTTCCAATTTAACAGTAATTAGCGAGATTTCACAAATAGATGTCGGGGGTGTCAGATACAAAATAAACACACTGTCCAAACGCTGCCGTTGAACAAACTTATATTTACGTTATCTAACCAGAACCCTTGTTGACATGGTGACTGACAAAAAAAGACGACCGTTTCCGGGTTCACCTATTATTTACGTCATTTATTTATTTACGTTATCTTCTTATTCTTCTCTAACGCTGCTGCTCCCATCATTTAAAAGTGTCTGTATTCAAACAAATACGATTATAAACGTTTTTTTCTGGCTTTCTGACTAAGATAAAAGTGTGGTGGATGTATTCGTTCTGCTCAATGTTGGGCATACATCATTTTTCACATTAAAAATTTCCGTAAACGTGAAGTTTATCGGAAAGGCGATGTGCAGTAGCAAAAGAAAATGTATATATTTTAAGATTATGACATGCTGAACGTATTAACATTTAAATCAATTTAGTATTATATATGAAATACGAAAAAAATATTTTTGACATTTTTTAAATGTATACATATTCTAGAATATCGGCATATTTCCAGTATGACATCATGTTTGATAAAAGAATGGGAATGGAAACTAGATCCAACGAAAAGAACAACGAAAAGAACAACGAAAAGAATCAAAGTCTTTTAGTGAGTTATATAAAAGTAATTTATTTAAAACAATTAAAATATTTATGAAAATAGAATTATGGTGTGAAACAAATAGTTTTATTATCGGAATATCAACCATCCTTGGTTTACATTCTGTTAAGACGTTTTTAAACAGTGTTTTCTTTGTTAAAGACCAGTCGGGAAATCAAATAGGGTTTTCCATTGTATGGTAAGCTTATACAGAACTCAAGACCCACGTATGAAAAAATTGAAACGGTTGGGGCTTCTTTTCAATTGTCTTAGAATGTAACTGTTTCGCCTTCTCTGTGAAGCATCCGTATCTATAGTATAAGTATGCATTTTCTTCTTCTTCTTCTCCTTTTTCTTCTTCTTCTTCATCTTCTTCTCCTTCAATAATTACTACTACTAGTGTTATTTCTATTACTACTACTGATAATGTTAGTAGTCGTTTAACTTCGTTTCTCCTTCGACTTTTCGTATTTTACTTTTTAGAATATTAATACGTTTACTTTATAGATTAATTTAATCCTGATAGATTAATTAATTACTTGATAAATTTATAATTGTATTTAATAGTTCGAATTGATAGCACTTTTTAAGAAATCTTTTTTAATTCAGTGAAAATTTGGAGGGAATGCTTTGTATACGCTTACCTTTTTCGGAACTCCGAGCTGTGGTCAGTTGCATAGCAACCGTAAAATGCCTCTAAGATTTTAAAATAATTTAATGATTTGGTGTTCGATTGACAGAGTATAGTATGATATAGTAATTTTGATATTTTATAGGGGACTTAATAAATCATCTAGCATACCAACCCCCAGTGTGATGTCTACATCAAACTTATATAATAAACTGAACCTCACTGTTAAAATATGTAAAGGATACTTTAAAAATTAAAACTATATATTTTTTTAATTGATAGTATTTCGAAGAATAATAAAAATTAATAAGAACAACTTGAAGAAATGGAAAAATACATTTAAACGTGACTATATAAAGCCTGGTCAGTACTAGATGAGTGATAATTTGAGAATAACGGGCGCTGTATGTGGATACCTAGCTATGGGAAACTATCGTCGCCAACCCGCAGTGTCTAACGTAGCGACTATGACAAGAAAAACATTCAGTCAACAATAAGGTGGATGGAAACCAGAGATGGATTCATTTTCCAGGTGTGATCAAAAACCCGGATGGTGATGTGAATTTCTTTGAGGTAACAACCAGAAAATAGTCGGACCACAAACACAAAAAAAATAATAGATTTTGAT
This sequence comes from Sepiola atlantica, assembly GCA_963556195.1. Taxonomy (NCBI): domain Eukaryota; kingdom Metazoa; phylum Mollusca; class Cephalopoda; order Sepiida; family Sepiolidae; genus Sepiola; species Sepiola atlantica. The sequence continues at coordinate 196,185,917 of OY744516.1, forward strand.
CGTTACAAATTTGGTGAGTTACTCACGGACCGATGAAAAATACGACGCATGAATCACCGTAAAACTGGAAGTTCGACTTCCGGTAGTTCTTTATTACGCAAATTATTGATCTAGCTGGACATGATTCAATTTAAGAAGCGTATCTTAAATAATATTCTTAGTTAAATATGATATGAAATTATAATAGCATGATGAAGTTATTGTGTTAGTATACACAATATAGAAGTGAATTCACATCTTATCTTAAGTAAATTTATTTCAAAAAGACGTCCTGTTCATTTTTGTATACAGGATAAACTTGTTGCGGAGGCCGATGATGGCGATCGTTCTTACAACCTGTTCGAAACACAAGATAAATTCGACAATGGCAAAATAAGATGACAAATACATGAGTTGTGGTTGTAAATAACCAATAACCGGTCTATTAGACGTAAACGTATGGGTAGATGAAGAACAGTTATGCCATCTGCCAGCGTCACAGGATGGCTAGACGAGGAGTGGCTTGTCCGGTTACTTTTTCAATGTTGGTGGTCGAAACGTTAACACCACTGAGTTTGGGCAAACAGCTCGGTCGGTCTGGTCGACCGATGTTGGTCAGGTGTGGACGTTGCGCCAAGTTTTCATGACTCTTGGATAAATTAAGAAGGGAATAGCGCGAAACATTGGCGCGAGCAGTTTAGTAAATCGATAGATAGAACAAAAATTGACGCTAGTTATAGCTAGACTTGTGGGCTATTTAAGTTCACCCAAACTATAACAAACGTCAGGTTGCCAAACATATTGAAACAATCGGGCCAGTAATTTAATACGATCCAGGGAAAAGCATCAAATATGAACCGATTTCTGACAAAATGCTCACAGAGTTCCCCATGGCAAGGAATGTAGGTGGGTGTGTGCGAGATGGCTGTCAGAGTCTGATGCTGCTTGGCCAACACTTGTAACTGAATACAAGAAACAATTTAAGTAGGGAAAGGTACTAGTCAGAGATAAAAATGGTAACAATTAATTATTAGATCGTGATAACGTAACCGGAAACAGTTGATACGCTGAAATATTATACTATATATCGCATATGCTAAACTCTATCCACTGCGTGTTTATTTGATGTCGAAATGAAGTGCTTAATCAGAAACCAACTAGAAACGGAAAGTGAAAGTCGATCGTCTGTTCAACAAGGTTGAGATCAACTGCCTGTTCAATAACATGCGGTGTTGTTACTAAAGGGATGCTGACCTGCAACCAGGCCTTGACAAACTAACACACAAAAATACCGGCTCAACTCCATACATTAGATATATGTCACAAAGTATCTCTTTAGACAACAGCAGAAAACGATTTGCTTGTATTAAGAAGCTATGAAATAAAAACTTTTCTTAAATACATGTAGATAGCGATTGTGGTTGTGGTCGTTAAAGAAATACCTCTCACCTAAAAACAATAAATACGAAGAAAATCAGACTGATCTTCTGGTGATCAAAACGTGTTATCTAGCCGTTATAGCAGCCAAGAAAAGCGTTGAAAAAAAAGAGCAATCGAGAATTGAGAAAAGGAAAATTATTCACGTCCGAAAAACAAGTGGTTTTCTCCGAACGTGGATCGAGGCGTTGCTGAAGAAAAACAAAAAAATACATTATTCAGTTATTTTATTCCCCCAAGTTTCCATCTCATCATTTATTTTTTAACAGTAAAGTCAGTCTTCTTCCTCTTTCGTCTTGATATGTGGAGCATCCTTATCTATAGTATAAGTGTGCATTTAATTCTTCATCTTCTTCCTCTTCTGTTTTTTGTCATATGACTACTACTACTACTGTTATTACTCGTAATGTTTCTAATTCTTTTCTTTTTTTCGTTTCTCTTTCTTCGACTTTTCGTATTTTATTATTTATCTATTTTTTATTAGTTTTCTTTTACTTATTTTCTTCAACTTTTAACCCGATGTTTTCCTCTTTTCTTTTATTTCAAATACTTCTTCTTCTTCTTCTTCTTCTTCTTCTTTCTATTCTTTTTCTTTTTCTTATGTCTACTACTACTGTTATTACTATTACTCGTAATGTTTCTAGTTTTTTATTTCGTTTCTCTTTCTTCGACTTTTCGTATTTTACTATTTATCTATTTTTTATTAGTTTCCTTTTACTTAATTTCTTCAACTTTTAACCCGATTTTTTCCTCTTTTCTTTTATTTCAAATACTTCTTCACTTTCCATTTAAGTTGTATTTCGTTTCGCTTCTTCTTTCGTCCTCTTTTTTCGTTATTTGTCTTTCTCCGCCTTTTCTTCTTCTTCTGTTATCTTTTCATTTTTGTCTCACTTTTTCATTCTCTGATATTTACTCAGCTCTAGTTATTTGACACAACCGTAACGTTGTCAATAAGCATGCTATAAATCAAGGGGACGTAATCCATCCAAACTTCACGCACTAGTAGTATTAATACAGCTTTATTATGTAGGCAAACAAGAAGCAGATAAGAACTGATTTCCTTTTTAAGTTAATTTAATTACAAACGTTTTAGTTACTAAAATCATTAACCAAAATCCTTGTAGGGGTTTGTGACATATTTTCATTCTACGGCTGTTTGATAGGGCCTTACGATATTATTGTGCCATCTTTAGACATAACAGATACTATACTTTGATCCTAGCTCGAAGGCCAAGAAAGTGTATTTTAGTTTAAGTTGACTGCTCGGGGAGCTGGATGTTCCCCTACATTAAAAACCTAACTTTGTTCTCGTAGGGAGACAAGTAACTCGAGACATATCTGATGGTATACGTGATTGAATACCGTCGTGGACAATAGAATCAGCTATGCTGTGTTCAAATCCTATCGGATTTTTTACGTTTAATGACACATTAATAGTATAATATAGATATTGAGTTTCGATATTAAGTTATCCAAGCGGAGTTGATATGCCGTAAAACAGACTTATCAATCTTGATATAGAGCTTTGTTTTTATTTCCTTTTCGGTGAAAGAGAGAATCGTAAGAGAAAGGGGGAATACTACTACAGTTATAGTATAGATTACGGCCTTTTGTTGCAGAATGAAACCCCTTCATTCTGGAATGGCGAGAATAGTGGATTAATTGGGAGAGTCCCGGAACGAAAGACGAACTCGCTGAATGATTGATGGGTGTGAGGTCAGGATCTGACCTCGATGGCGGATCTTGAGAAGTGATGCCATTTCCGTCAGAAGGTATTGTGATCTCTTTCTAATTAGACGCGAGAATGGTCGGACGCGTGCATCGATCGTTCGTTCTAAGCTCCGGTGCGGATAGGGGAGGGGACGAGTCATGAAGTAATTTTAGTAACTTTATTCCGTCTGTCTGTCTCTCTCTCAGTTAAATATATTTCTCTCTCTTAGTTGTCTGTAATATTGAGTTAATGTATATATTTCTCATATGAATAAAACCTCCATTTTTAATAAGCATTGTGTTCCTGTGTTTGGTCAAAACAACGAGCTTGTATATTGTTATTATACACATGACATCACATCACAACACTTCCGTACCTAAAATAAAAATCTGTTTTTCGTAAATAGATAGGGTAACCATAACGACTTTACTTCATGAATAATACTACAACTTATTCTTTCAGTTCAAGTAAAGAAAATAAATCAGATGAAAAAATATTTAAAATGTAATAATAAATACAATGCTTCATTCTAAGATGATTATAATAAATAAACAATCAATGGGCGGGACACCCCCATGACATAGAAAGTAAAGCGAGAAGGTATACATCTTTCAGCGTCATCGTCATCAGCATACCACTACTACTACTACTACTACTACTACTACTAATAATAATAATAATAATAATAATAATAATAATAATAATAATAATATACCACAAATAAAAGTTTCAGTGTTCAAAGTGATTAAAATCACTGCGTTTCGAAATAAGTAGCTGTCCATCACTACAAAGTCCTAAAACTTTGTGATCTGCTTTCAAAATTGTAAAGTGCTTTGAAGAGACGCTCTTGGTATATGCGCCTGCGTGAACTGGCGGTGAATCATTCAGCTTGAACTTCCGTTCGGTAAAGTCACTTATTATTTATATCTGAACTCGTCATCTCGGGACGGAATAATAACTCGCGTTCTTGCGCTCCAAGTTCGTCAAGTCTTCGGGTTCTGCTGTTTACTTTCCTTTCTGTCTTAGATCATAATGATTGGAAAAATATTAAAACAAAAATGTTCAAACCAAAAAAAAAGGAAACGAAGCTTCTATGACATATTTTTTTGGTTTTTCTTGCATTTTTATTAGTAGCATTTTGTCTCATTTGCTTTCGAAAAGTTTTTGTTAACGGATTCTACCTGTTCGCGGCTTCATACGTTATTTTTTTCCATTTTTCTTTTCTTTCTTATTTTATTATCATTCTTTAATGCAGTCAGTTGACTTTGATATTCAAAAAGGATTTCCACAGGAGTATATATAAAAAGAAAAAAAGACACTTTTTAAAAACGACATTCTGAAGTAAAACTTTACTCGCTTGTTTTATTTCCGCCATCTTTGTTTTGTTGCTTCCTATTTTTGCTTGGTTACGTCCAAGCATCACTCTAAGAGGCTTTATCTGTCGGTCTCTCACGCTACTGTTTAAATCAACTTTATCATCGCTAAACGCACAGATTTAAACAGACGTCCAAGCATCTCTATTAGATGATCTGTCCGTAGATCGCTCTGTCACACTTTAGTTTTAAATAAAAGTTTCGTCGATCTGTCACCCTTTAAAACAATATTATTATATGCGACCACGCATCTTTATATAAGGTTATGTCTGTCTGTTGCCAGTCCTTCGGTTTATTACGTTTAAATTTAAGATAGCATTTTCATTGCTAAACGCGTAGATTAAATGAACGCATCTTAGTAAAACTTCTACCGAGCATCTGTTTCAGCTGCGGTGAGTGGTCATTATGTCTCTATTTACTTGCATCCCCACGTAGGGAGAGTTAGGCACAAGATTGGTTTTTAATATGGCGAGAATCTAGCTCCCCAAAAATGGGCACCTCGGATTGGGAGAAAAATACAAATGTCTTCAGTCTAGAAAAAAAGATTAAATGTAGTATCAGAACAAATACTACACTTTGCTCTTAGCCAAAAAGACAAGTCACTCTGTTTGAAATATAATGTTCGTCTATCTGTAGTCCTTCAGTTTTGAACAGAGCTTTTAGATGCGTTAACGGATCTCTGCAAACGACTCTATCCGTGCGTTGGTCTGTCATACTTAAGTTTTAAATAGCATTTTATACACGTTCACACATCTCTGTCAGCTCTCTCTCTCTCTCTTTCTTTCTTCCCCCTCTCTCTCTTTCTCTCCTCTCTCTCCCTCTCCCTCTCTCTCTCTTTATTTCTCTGAACGTTGGTCTGTCATACGTAAGTCTTAAATAGCATTTTAGACACGTTCACGCATGACTGCCCGAGTCTCTGTTCGTACGTTGATCTGTCATACTTAAATCTTAAATAACATTTTAGGCGCGTTCACGCATCTCTGAAAGCAGCCCCCCCTCTCTCTCTCTCTCTCTCTGTACATTTTTCTGTCATACTTTAGTTTTGAATAGCATTTTTAGATGTCTTCACGCATCTCTGTCACACTCTCTGTCCGTACGTTGGTCTGTCATACTTAAATCTTAAATACCATTTTATATGCGACAAGGGGTCTCTATCATAGCTCTGTCTGTTCGTCCGTACGTCACACTTAATTTCTAAATAGCATTTTTGTCGGCAAACGCGCTTGTTTAATGGATGCATGTACAGAATATCTGTTCTTGTTTTTTAGTTATGTTTATGAAATTTCTTTTTTCCTTAAAATAATCTGCACTTGATTTTTTTTCACTCTAACATTCAATCTGTCATGAGCAATCGAACAATCAACTCCAAACATTTTTTATTTGATTTTTTCTTATTTTGATTTAATTTCTATTATAATTACTTATTTTTTATTCGTTTTATTTTATTTTATTTTATTTTTTTTTTTTTTTTTGCTTTTTTTCAATTTTTTTTATTTTTTACTTTTAGCGAAACGTTTCTGTCGGTTCTTCATACAAAAAACTACTAGAAAAATATAAAAACAAAACAAAAAGAACATCGCAATACTTTTTTGATACTTTAAAAAATGCCTTACTAACAATTTTCTTTTTTCTTTCTCTTTTCAGGAACTTCATCTTATTCTTATTTCTAATTTCATTTTGTCTCTTTTTTATGTTTTGTCTTTTTTAAATTAAAAAGAAAATGTTTATTTTACAAACGTTCGTGCGAACGCAGACTGCAGTTTGCTTAATAATTTTCCTCGTGTTTGATATGTGACCTTGTCTTATTTCGCTGCAGGCCAGACAGCTCACTTCAAGATCGATCGGAACACGGGATGGATATCTGTGAAAAGCCGACTGGACAGAGATGAAGACACGTTGAGGAACACGGGAGGCGTCTACGCCATGACAGTAATGGTACGGTGATGAGATTAAATTCAATTTCGCTTTCCCTTTCTGAAAAAGCCCCCTCTTCCTCCAATTTCCATTCTTTATTTCTCTCTTTCTGACAAAAGTCTCCTCCCTACCCTTCTCTTTCTACTATCTCTCTTATTTTCTTTCTTTCTCTCTCTCTCTCTCTCTCTTTCTCTCTCTTTGTTTCCATATATATATATATATATATATATATATATATATACCTGTACTGCGTGTTCTTTCATAAGGTAAACACCATTTACATAAGCTGCCTACAATATGTTTAAAATGCTCATCGTTGATGTAGTTGTTCATGATGGCCGTGGGGGTTAAGGCGTTGGAATTTCAGTTATAAATGTGATTTGTTCCGAGGTTTCGAATTCTGCGACCGGCTTGAATAATTATCTCGACACTGACAATTCCGTAAGCTCTTAGTAAATATACAAATAGAGCACGCTCTAATAGTTGACAATGTTTATATTAAACATTGAGGTGTCACTTGCCAACAGCTAGTCGAACTGAAAGGCTGTGATTATGGGAAACAGTGACTAATGGTTACAGCGCTTTCTTACGGAGTCTAGGTTGACTCTGTGGCAGGGGTTCGAACCGTGCGACCGTCCAAGATTTCTATCCCTACACTGATGAGAGCGAACGCACGAAACGCTAGTGTATGTAAGTAAAAATAATTACATATTATTTATTTTAAATTAATATTATAAGCCCCTTTAATACGATTAAATTTAAAATAGACTAACACGTAGCTATAAGGCATATTTCGACAACGTTCTTAGAATCTCTAGTCAGCCTTTCTTGATATGCCGCTCATCGCATAAACAGAACTTAAATTCCCTTCTTGAATGTTATAATGTTTTGTGGCCTAATAGTTACAGCGCTTGCTTACGGAGTCTAGGTTGACTCTGTGGCAGGGGTTCGAATCGTGCGACCGTCACTGATGAGAACGAAAGCTCGAAACGTTAGTGTATGTAAGTAAAAAAAAAACTATATGAAAAAAAAACTTACATTTGGTTCCAAGTCGTTCGTTGGAAAATTTCCTTGCATATAAGTCAACCAATCTCTTGTAATCACTGTATTAGGTAACTTCCAAAAAATTACACTAGTTTTAATATATATATATATATATACACTATAGATATTTTTTAAATATTAAAGTCTTTTACAGTGGTTTATATCAAATAGCTAAAAGCGACATATATAAAAATATTAATAAAAACGCTACTGACATAGCCACTTATTTAGATATAGAATATAAATCTAAACATCTAACAAGTCACATTAAACCTATAATATCATGTTGGTTTGACCTTATCTTCTCTAATACTATTAGAAAATAAATATCATGCTCTTATTATAAAATAATCGAGCATTCTGTAATTTATGAAAATATATTTATGGCAATTAAGCTACACAGAGACTCACTCGTTTCATCCCCAGGTAGGAATGTTCAGGCTAAAATGCAGAATAGATGATTTTTCATATTTATTTTTAACAGTAAAATATTACAAGTTTAATTGTGTAGCTTAATTGCAATAAATATATTTTCATAAATTACTACCTAGCTCTACTTCCGTATCGAGCACTATTAAAATAAATACTGAAAATTAATACATGAAAAATTATATATCCTCATAAAATTTTATGTGGATACATGAAATAGTAATATATATATATATATATATATATATATATATATATATATATATATATATAATTACAACAAGGGAACTAAACAGAAACAACCGTGTTGCATTCTCGAACGAAATTACCAGGCTAATATATATATATATATATATATATATATATATATATATATATATATATATATATATATATATACATATATATATATATATATATATATATATATACACTCTTTCGATTGTTATACCGTCTTTATTTCTTTATATTTATTCCTTATCACTTCTTCTATTCACAAGTTTCAAATCTCAGAGTCTCACAAATCAAGATTCCAAGTTGCACCAACACATATATGTGTATTTAAAAGTTCGCTACAACAACCGACTCCATTTTGACCGTGTAATCGTGTGTACGTGTGCGAATTCATACAGGTGTGTGCGTAAGCGTTCGTCCGGGCGGCGATGTCTGCGTGTGTTCCAATCTAGTCACGTATCTCTTAATCTATTCCTATTTACCACCCTTAATATAGACTTTATTTATATTAATAGACATATTGCTTCGATATTAACTTAACTTTAACATATAAGGTGCGAAATTGGTGCAGTAGATAGGCGGATTTTGGTGGAAGAATTTTCTAAGTTTGGAAAAGCATTTCTGGCCGACTTGAAAATCGTTATTTGAAATCTTCTTTGCCTTTGTTTTGTTTTACTACCGACTATTTCAAAATGGAAGTATCTTAGCTGCTACAAACACGCAATATATAATATATGCATATGTATGTATCTCTATACATATAGATTGAAAAATTAAACAAAGACAGTTATAATTAAGCGGATGGATTGTGTTATTATTAACAATATTTGCATGAATAAAAATTGCTGCTAAATACACACATAATATATATATATATATATATATATATATATATGCATATATACATATATTTATTATTGCTTATATATATATATATATATATATATATATATATATATATATATATATATATATATACATATAAATATATTATATATTGCTTTTTTGTAATAGCTAAGATAGTTCTGTATAATTCCAATTAGAAATAGTTGGTATTAAAACTAAACATTGCACTGATAAAGTTGGAGCCCGAAACGACGTCATATGTATGCATAAAAACTTATATATATATATATATATATATATATATATATATATATATATATATATATATATATATATATATATATATATGAAAAAGACAAAAGGAAAACAAAATTAAGCACAGGAAGAAATCATCTGAAAAACGAGAGATTTACAGGTTTCGTTCGGATCAAATAACGTCTTCAGTAAACCTTTTTCTGAAGATATTCGTTAATAAGAACGAAACCGGTAAACTTCTCATTTATCGTATGATTTATTCCTGTGTTTAATTTGTTTTTCACTTTGTCTTTTTCATGTATCTTTTCTTCACGGCATTTAATTTTATGATATATCGTGTATTTTATCCTCGTATTATATGTGTATAATTATTATTATAGCTATATATATATAATTATAGAAAAATATAATATATTAAATATCTTCATGAACGTTTGAATAAAAGATTAAAATTGACAAACACAGATTTGACAATAAAAATTTAACGACTGATAATCTTGATTTATTTTATAAAAATAATTTAGCAAAATTAATAATTTCAGATCAACTGGTTAAAACATAGTTGTTAATAGTTTAAGAATCACAAATTACTAAAATTAAAATGGCCGCAATACGTAATATAAAAGTTGAATTTGATACACGTGAAAAAGTTAATATAAACATTTTCTTGTATGCCGTCCTATTCTGAATGAGTTTCTGTTGTCATCTTTTACGAAGAATTATGGTGTCATTTTAGAAATATATACATAGATATACACACATGTATATACATGAATATATATATATATATATATATATATATATATATATATATATATATATATATATATATACAAACACATATATACATGTATATTGTGAAGAATGTGAAAACGTAATTATTTTAGAGTGTTTTTTTTCTCTCCGTATGTAGGTATGTACATCCATTTTTTCTTCCTATCTCTCCGTGTGTATGCAAGCCATTATTTCTCTGTATATGTATGAGTTCACGTTTTCCCTGACAATACAAATAGTTTTTATTCACCCGAATGTAAATATTTGTGTCTTTTTTTAATGCATTTCTTCATTGATTTTATTTCTTTTTTTTTTTGTAGGCAGAGGAATCGAATCAGATCTTACCGCAATTGGGTAACATGACGGCCAATACGCTGGTTACCATAACAGTGATGGACGTGAACGATAAAGCGCCGACATTTAATAGAAAAACGTATGTCGCTAGTGTGCTGGAAAACATGCAGAAAGGCATGCCGATCTCTTTTACGAAAGGAAACATCATGACTGTCTATGATAGAGACGAGGTAAGTGAAAAACACTCCGAATATTGCATAACTCAAAAGGCGTTTCGGTTTTATGAGTTAAATATTACTGACAAAGTCTATCACATTCTTATACTTTTAATGAAAAGAAATTTGACCGATTTGAAAAGATTCAAGATTTGATATATGGTTAAAAACTTGTCACTTCAAAGTTATATTACGACATGATAATGGTCCAGTTTCTTACGAGGATGTAGAGTGGATTTGGTTGTATTGTTCAACTCTCAGCTTTTCCCTCTTTTTCTACATTATATATATATATATATATATATATATATATATATCTGATACTAAAACTGTGGTAATCAGCGTTTGTTTCCCCAATGTATATTTTAATTACACAAAATACATGATTAAATATTTTTAGGTTTTAGGATTGAGTAATGGGTTGTATATATATATATATATATATATATATATATATATATATAATGTCACTGTAGATATACATTTGCTATTTACCTTTTACTTTCTTTTTGTAGTCATTCTTCCTTTGTCTCTAACTGAACATAAACGCAGATTAAATGCAAACATAAAATGAATAAGAAACGTATTTTGAATTAATTAATTTCTTTGCAAAAACTACTTTTCATCCACCGACCTGGGCTTAATGTATTTAACTGCCTCCTCTGCATGTTGCTGCTTAGAAATCTTAAATAATTTCAAAATAATTTCCTTTCTCTTCCAATAAATGCCGATTTCAGTGAAGCAGACGACAAGTGAAAAGAGTCTCGTTTTGGTTTTAATCATTTTTAACCGCCGGAAGAAAAACAAAAAAAGAGAATCAAAACACATTAACTCGATAAAAATGCACACTGAATTCCCCAAGGAGCTTCTTATCCATATTTATAAATATTTAAATATTAGTAATTGAATTCAAATTTTTCTAAAGAGTTTGAAGGATTGAAAGTGGGAAAGTAGGTGAAAGCTGTAAAAAATATCTGAAATGAATGAATAAACAACGATGGCTGACGGCTGCCAGTGTTTATGTATTAGTTTGTTTAGGATCGAATGAGACAGTATGAAACATTATAAAGCAACACATTTTCCTTCTTTGAGGTTCACTAGGCCATTTTCAATAGCCAGTCTACTGAACGAAAAGTTAGAGTGCTTACTGTAGAGCAAATATTTGCAAATCATTTTTAACGTGTTTTATTCTTAAAATAATACAAGGCCGTGGGAAGTTGCGGGTTACAAGTGGTCAGACAGGATGCCAATGATAAGGGTACTCTGCAGGTTTGAGGAAATGCCGCGTAAAAAATGCAGTTTGATTGGGAATTGCAACCACTGAATTCAGAGAGAACAGATACTGGCATATTACAAAAGTTCTCCCTTGATGCCAATGAAACTGCCAACCCTTAGTACCTTGTTTGATCTTACGTTGAGAGAATCTTTTTCGATAAAAACTCTAACTATCCTAATTGATATTGCGTCGAAAGCATCCTGTTCCACCAACTCTCATTGCCCTGTTTGATATTGCGCCGAAAGTATCCTTTCCGCCACATGACATTAGACTTGTTAACCACGATGTTGTAGTCTGTAGGGGAGCAGTTTCACAGTAACGTGTTCTACATGTGGGAAGTTCTTAGAAATAAACTCTGGTCATGATGGTTCTGTTTGGTTTTAAGTACACAATGGAAGTAAGGAAAATAATGTTCAGTGTGGCTGGCAATAGATGTTCTTGTGAATGTTTTATTATTTTAATGGGGAAGGGGCAGTGATTGGAGCTCAGTCGAGTACCTAACATGGAAATAATTATAGAATAGCAACGTCTCTTCTGTGAGAAAGAGGCTGTAGGGAAGAGAAGAGATCATCTCTCACCAGATTGCGGATGCGATTTTATACTCTGTCAAGTCAAGTCAAGAAAGAGTGCTCTGGAGGGCACTGCCTTATATGTGACTGCAGTATTCCATCTTAGGCCGTATTTTACTCTTATATAAGTAGAAGATTGCATCAAGTGTCAGTTACTGGATCATCTAGAATGATACAACTATTTAGACAACGACTTTAGTAACGGATTTAATGTAAGTTTTCAATTCCAGGTCTAGGGTGAAAAGTCAGTATTTGGAGCTTGTCAAAACAAGGGGCTTCCTCATGCAGAAAGCAATTAATTTCAACGTAATCCACACGAGGGTACGAGCATTGATCGTGATAGAGGAGAAGCAATAATTTCACAATAATATTTATTTACATTCAAGCAATTAACTATTTTACATAATAATTACTCATACCTTCTTGGCCTTTTGGCTAGGATCAAAGTGTAGTATCTGTTCCGATGGATACTGCACCCCATAGACTGGTATTGTCTTGGCCTTCGAGGCTTGATTTACGCCGGTCTATGGGTCTGTCCTGTGCAGTTCTAAGAGGTCCACCCTCCCAGGCTTCGCCTCCCCTCTTTGGGAAGGAGTAAGTTTATTGCTTACTGCCTGAGGCGCCCCTACCGGGGAATGCCGACGGGGCTGTCCAGGCAATTTGTAAACCCCACTTTCCCGACCCGACCTTGGGTCACATCTTACTTGTGGGAGTAAGATAAAAACTGGCCTTGTGCCTAACTCCTGGAGAGGAGTAAATCAACACTCATCAAATTAGCTTTAGCAATAATGCAAATTCCAATATTAAACTAAATACTAAGAAGAATTATAAATAGAAATGACTATTACAGAACAAAGAGTTAAAAAAATAAGAATTTTTACTGTTTCTTTATCTTTTCTCTCCGTTTTTCACGAGTTCTTCATAATTTTCACAATCTCAACGGTTTCGTTTAATAAGAAACTTGAATGCAAAAAGAGAAAAATATTATCTTTTTCTGACTTCATAACGTGTAAAATACCAAAATAAAATGTGACTTAGTACTATTAGGATTCTTCTCATCTTGGATGCTATTCTCACAACGTTTCGGTCGATGTAACCTCCCACTTTCTTCAGGTGTATCTTGTCGAACTCGGGAATCTGTACTGAATTTCGAACGGAACCCTTTTATGTAATCCGCTGGGGTAGCTTGCTCTCCTTCCGTCAGTCATAAGTAATTTGTAATTGTATTCTTAGTATCGTCCGCACTGAGGATTGAACCTTCAACCTCTATAAGACTGTCTCTTATAGCTGATTATTACTTAGCACCTTATGATGAGAACAGTAGTTCAAATAATGCAAATTATCAATCCTATCTTAAAAAATATCGAAACATAATAAAATGTGACTGTTACCAGAAATTACTAACAGCAGCGACTGATATATAAATAAACTAGACGTACCCGTGACCCGTAGGGTTACAACCACTTTATTATTCTTATATAGAAGTAAAAATTGTCCATCTAATTTACATAGGTGTTTGCGGTATGTAAAGAGACGTGTATGTAAATTAGATGACAACGCTAAAAAGAGTCACCCTTTCACTAACTGCTTACATAGATGTTAAGAAATTTTATAGACAGGTTGTATCAACATAAAGTTAGAGTGCAGGAAAAATGCATAGATAGTTAATTCAGAGATAGATGACTTTTTACTTAATTATAAATTACGGCTAATTAGAACAATTAAAACATATTTTTCGAACATAGCTCAATCCAAGCAATAAGTTGTATTTTAACAGGTATACTGTGTTATTAAAGTATGCATATATAGAAAAAATAAACTATGAGGAAACAAACGTTAGTTAACTCAAATATTATAATAATAAATGTATATATATATATATATATATATATATAAAAGGGCTAGTATTCTAATGTTTTATACTGATGTAGTTGTGTTTGTTTCTGATATGTGCACCATCCAACTTCACCTGCATTCATCTTTAGATATTTTCATGAATTTGAAGGAGACAAGCACAACGTTTTGCAAAGATTGTATTGGCAATGGCGTCGATACCTTGCTTCTATGCACTTTGAGAAAGTGGGACAGTAAAGAACAAACGACAATGACGGATCGATATTTAAACGGCAATCGATGCATGGATCTGAACCAGCGGTACATTTTCGATCGTCACCCCCCTTCAAAAACTCTCTCTCTCTCTCTCTCTCTCTCTCTCTCTCTCTCTCCTGTTCGCACTCTATACCACCCGTGCCATGTCACGACCCGCGGCGCATTGTACCAAACTTGAACATTAAATATTCGTAATCAGTTCTGTCTACCAAAAATCTCCAGACCAAAACTATTCACTTTGTTCCTACAAACCTACGATAAAATCACCAGGACATCAGTTTATGGCATATTTTATTGTCTCTTACGGATCAATGAACTTCTTCGATAAACGAATGATATGAGTTTAATTTTGATCACGAATTTATTGATACATAGGTGTGCTTATTCTAATATCGTGCAGTCATATATTTTGATATGATTCACGTTTTATATAGAGAGAAGAATATATATTTAGTTTTATGTGAAAAGAGTTTTCTTCTATTCATATGACGTTTTGGGTTTCTATTAAAAAAAGATTTCCACCTTCATTACTATTTAACACTGGTGCTACTAGATCAGACTGTCTAAAAATACTGGCTTCCTTACATAAAATGTACTAAACATTAATGTTATTATTTTTCCTTACCCTTTTGCAAAACTCAATCGTGTTCTGCAAAGCCAAAAACAAAAACAACAATTTTTCTTTATAAGACAGCTTAACCAAATACGATAAATACATATTTGAAGATATAAAGAACTTGAAGCCTAAAAACTTTCACCAAAATTACCGGATTTAGCCTTCAATAACCTGAAAAGGAGTTAATATGCTGTAAAACAACCAAACCAAACACCATAAATGAATATTTGAAGATATAAAGAACTTTTACTAAAATGACCGGATTTGACATTAGAAGGGTTGATATGCCGTAAAACAAAACAACAAAAAATACCATTTAACAACATAAAAACTATATGTTGCTCTTGCTGCTTCTTCAAGGATTTCTTTTTAATTCAACTTTCATTACTATTGAACAACATAAGAAAACGGTATGTTACTCCTGTTGCTTATTCAAGGATGTTTTTTTAATTATTTTAATTTTACATTTTAGTGATGGTGTCACGATAAAAACACCGGTTTCTGGTCAGGCACTTAACCAGTTATGGATAGACTTTTTGGTCAGTCAGCGTTGTAACTCCTTCCATCCTTATTGGGATCTTGAGGGGCTTAGTTTTTTATTAGCCTGTATGGAGTTCAGGGGATTAAACGTTGTTGGTGGTGTTTCTTTCAAGCTTGGTTTGTCTTTTAGTGATTCTATCTTCATCTCCCTTTTTTCAATATAATTAGTTGATTGCATAAATTGACCTCATGCCTTGTTTGGAGCGACTCCAATAAAAAAAAACATACTAGTAACGGATATGCAAAAACCTACAGATAAAATGTGTTCACGTCAGAGATAAGAATAGTATATACATTCTTTTATCTTCTTGGTGGCGTAATGAGAAAAGTCTTCTGTGAAATCCTGTACCTAGAACCGCATTCATCGTAGGCAGGTTTTAGACATCAAAAGCCAAGCTTATCTCCTTTCACCACCAACGCTCGGATCTTTATTTTGTCTCAGTTGATAAGCCCTTTGGACTGACTTTCACTGCAGATCTAAAATAAAAGCCGTATATTCAGTTTTTTTTATAGGGTCGCTAGGAAAATGGTTAGATCATTCATTCTAGCGTTCTAGAAAGTAGCTGATTCCCGATGCAAACCTCTACATATGCAAGAGCCGGATACGTCCTGAGATGAAGTACTACTGACAAATATTGAGAGGCACTGCTCAGAGTACCCTTTGCTGCCTCGACAGAATATAAAATCGACGTCGAATTCTAGTAAGAGATTATCTCTTCTCTTCCCTACAGCCCTTCCTCTTTCTCATTGAAGAGACGTTGCTAGTCTCTCTCTACTCTACCGTTATTTCCACGTACGTTCTCTACTGTATGACATGTACAGCAAGAACTGCATAAGAACTGCATAAGAACTGCATAATTACGTTAGCACATCGGTTCTCGTTAGATCACGTAAGTTAAGAAACGTTGAGCCTTGTCAGTACCAGATGGGTGACCATTTCGGAATACCAGGCTCTGTATGTAAGAGGACGTCGACATCTCTCTGCAAGAACTGCAAAAACCTAACGTCGTCATCTCCCCTAACCAGGATATACATGCGACTGGGGATCGCTTGTAAATTTGATACACCCATTAAACTTCCTCTTTCGGAGAAAGCCGGTTCGACCCGTCCAGAATTAATGCTGTGCAGAAAGAACTCATCTGGTTACCACAATAGAATTTTTTTTCCTTTTCTACCTCTAGAGTCAAGCGGAATTTTCATGGACAACTCTTCTTTTCAGGAGTTTACCGCCTCTGGACCACATTACCGCGGGACTGCTTCTCTGTTGATTACAACAGTCGTCTTCACATGTTATGTCAACAAATTCTTGTTATAAATCGTCTTATGAATAATTTATCAGTTCATGCTATTAATCAATATTAGTACTGTCATAGTGTTCCTAATCTTTTGGTTGACAATCATTCCGTCGCATTAACTTTTATCCTTGATTGACTCATGGCCTTGATGAGTTATGGCCCTAAAGTAAAAAAGTGATTTATAAGCTAGAGAATAATTCAAGTGCAGCAGTTATTGTTTTTCACATCCATTTTTTTCCTTTTTATATATTTTGTGTATATATTTATTTTCTTTCTTGACTTTCCAGGGTGCAAATAGTCACTTCGTCTTGACGGTTGAAAAAGATGGCAAAGAATTTTTAGATGTCACTCCATTACCCCAAGAAGTGTTTGGCGAAGCAACCGTCATCCTCCGAGTCAATAATTCTGAAATGCTCGATTACGAGACCACAAAAGCAATCGAATTCCAAGTAAGTTCAACTAACCAATATTCAAAACTCTTTATATGGAAAACAAATATATTTTAACAAAAGACCTTGTAAGAACATATTCTGCCCTCTCAACAACCGCTGACCACAACGTTGTGTGTGCCGTGGTTTTCTGTTTTTCATCTTCATCTTTAGTTCTCGTTCTTTTTCTGGCAATGTCGTCTATTTCACTAACGATCGCAGAGGGCCCGAGCACTGGTTTACAAGTTGAGAAAAACAAAACAATGCAACCTCTCAAGAATACATTGTGTATGATTCAGTTGGATACTGGTTGTGTGTGACATCATCGAGGACTGTTGAGGCTCCATTGTCGGTACTCGAAGTCGTCAGCTCATCTCAGGTTTGCTTAGGCTTATCCAGATCTGCTCCGATCTGTTCGCCTCCTCTCCGAACAGCAAATTGTCTCAAAATCTCGTCAACTCCTGTAAACAAAACTGTCGTGAAACTCAACTGCCGCCCAAACTGTCGCAAACAACTTTCCTATGTCCGGTCTTAGGTCTTAGTCACCGACAGGCAGAAAATGATTCGCCCACTCTTGAACCGTCTGGTCTTGGTCCTAGAGTAACTGATAAGCGGAAATTGAACATTAACTGTGAGGTTTCTTACTGTTTCCGATTGCCTTTGTGTGCGTTGGTGAGTCATTGTCCTTTTACCTATCTTACTTCTGATAGCTCTTCCCCTTTTTGTAAATCATTTCCTCGGCTCTAGAGGAGGGGGGGGTCCATAGTATCACAACCTAACCGTAATTTATTAAATTTATTTTATTTTATATTTGTCGTTGTTGTTGTGGTTGTTGTTGTAAAGCGAGGCGGACTTCTGCATAGAGGTCACGAAGATCGGGCCTCAGGATTGACTGGGCTGCATGAAGTGCATCGCGTTAATCACAGCTATTCGTTACCCTGTAAGATTGCGGGGTTTTATCGCAGACACCGAGAACAGCAAGGCTCAGCGGTTGCATGTGAAGTTAATTAAAGTTTGGTCTCGGACACACAAAGGAATGGCGCAGAAGTGACGTTGGCACTCTCACTCCATTGATATGCGGTTTCGCGCCTGACACGTCTTTGCAGGGGCATAGACGACCAGAGTAAGACGTATCCTGATATCAATCGGATTTTCACCAGATCCCTGTTAGCTGGGTAGCTCTGGTACTACCACATTGCTACTTCCCCTAACACGGTGAGGAAGAGTTGGACTTTAGGGAGGTGTCGTTGTTGTGGCACAGTGATAGGGACGGTAGAGAGCCAATCTCAGTTTCTAAAGCTACTCATTTTATACGTCCTATTCAACCGGCTCCTTCTCGTTTTCTCACTTACAAATTTTTTTTCGGTGATATCAGTCCTGACGTGTTCCACATTTTCTCAATTTCCTTACCATGCTTCTTAGGATATTCACTATATAATAAAAGGAAAATAAAAATTATATGAAACAAGCTGAAATACACTACCAAAGCTTGCGGGTCTAGTTTGCCCTACTATTTCATTCAGAGCTAGTGAAATGACATATTGATTCATAGTTTGCTCAATAATATAATAGAGAGTGACTTTATAGTCACTTCTATTTCTAAACGTACAGCACCTTGGAATGTTAATATGTGTATGCGTAATCAAATCCTACAAAGTTTAAATCTCCCAAAACACCACGTGATTTTTGTTTGTGTCGATAAGACTATACTAAATGCCGCACACTTGTCGGCTTTTTTGGCTAGTTGATTTATATATGTAAGCATATGATTATTATAGTATTACTTACGATTTTTGATGATGCTAGTGTTTGTGCAGGTGATATCATTAAACAAAGGATTGATTTATTCCACACGGCTAGGACTGTCCGAAATAAATTTAAATGTTAAACATATAACATAATTAACCTATTCAATCACTTGAGATATGGTTACATTGTTAGTAAAAACGTAAACAAGGATTTTTCACAAGTCTTGGCAGATAAGTAATTTCTACAATTTCGACTACGTTTAGCCGTTCGGTTCGTTAGTCAAGTGGTCTGGGACGATACCCACGTATGCACAAATTTGAATCTTGTCCTAGTCTGATTGTTCACTATGTGGTATTCTTTGTTTATCCACAGCCCCGCGCGCTAAATTAATCGTTTTGTTTATAATATTATCTGCGCAAACATTAGCATCAACAAAAAAGCAGTGTGATAATAATATATTGCCGGTAATAAGGTCCAATATTAACGATATATGTGTATATTGCATTTAATATGCGTATGCATAAAAAAAGCAAAGAGGTCGACCGTAGTCGAGGGCGATTCGAAGGCAGTATTTCCATTAACTATTACATCGAGATATAGAGGAGGACGTCACTCCTTCCACGAGATTGCTCCGCTTACTCTTTATACTCACGATATGATGCTGGGTGTTTAAATAAAGGAGTATCAAGTAACAGTTTGTTTAGTTTTTGGTATTACTTAACCAAGAATAGAAGCCTTCTCTCCCAATAGCCAATACTCTAACCGTTATGCTAAATTGTCCGGTCTGTGCTAATGTTTGCGTAGGTATGCATAAACTGCTACTTTTTGTGGTTTCTGTTGTATTTTTTTTGTTTTGTTTTGTTTTTTCTTTGGGCGGTTATTTTACCTCGTTTCTTTTTCTGATGTGTCTGTGCATATCGTTTTTATTTATATCAAGTAAATATCTTTACGCCAACATGTTTTCAAATAAAGAGTATCTGTCATAAAAATAATCGACAAGTCCCCACAGATATTTTGTCGAATATACGTTCAATTTTCTTTTTCTGAAATCATTAGATTTCTCGTTGCAACCGAAAGTAAAAACATCTAGAATGTAGAATGTCTTCGTTCGCTGATATTACATCACTTCTTTTGAAATATCATTAATACTTTCTTTTTCGATTTCTCAGACTTGTCGACGCACACACATAAACACGGCGATCTTCTCATCGTGTTTTTTTTCTTGCATGAAGTGTTGAACTTTCTACTTTGGTTTTGTCTTTTATATATTGCTTAATTTTTCGAAGAAAAATAAAACGAGTTTAACTTCTCTCAATTTCCTAATCAAGATCCGATGCTAGTTTTTATTTTTTTTAAACGTGTGTATCAGTTGGCAAACGACATAAAATGTGGGTGAAAATAGTCATGTTTAAAACTATCACTTCCGAAAATGTCTTCGTTCTTGTTTGATTTTGTTTTTTTAATTCAACGCGTATTTTGCAGCATGATGTCAGATAACATTTGATCAGAGTACATAACGAAACTTTTTTATATATACTTTTGAATAATTACAGTGTAAATGAATGTAATTCTCTGTAGAGTTGATCAAAAGTGTTTGTAAAATCGATGGCATAACATCAGGATTATGTTCTCTCTCTCTCTCTATATATATATATATAATATATATATATATACATATATATATATATATATATATATATATATATATATATATATATATATATATGAGAGAGAGAGAGAAGATAGATTCGTAAACGCTAAATGCCATTCTTGTTCTTTTCGTGTCTTAGAAGTATGCAGTCATACGACAGTTTCCCACTTTTTTACGCAGTTCTTTGCATTATTGTTGTACTGTGCAAGATCTTTAAAGCTGCACCGGTTGGGCAACAAGGGAGGACTAGGCAATGTTGCATCGTATGGTCTTGCTCTCCACATTCGCAGATTGTTGGGTCAGTTTTGTAGCCCCATCTACGCATAGCAAGTTCTGATCGACCTATCTCCGTAGTAAGGCGGTTGAGTGTTTTCCACTGGACCCAGGGTGCTTCTGAACCGGGGGGGGGGGGGGGCGAAAGACGAGATTCCTATATTAGTAGGACTGGGTCCATTTTCTAGCCTTCTGGTCCATAGGTGTAGTCTGATCTCTTTCTGATATGCTTTTAGGGTTTTGAAGCTTCTTGACTTTAGTTGTTGGAACGTTGGTACCCGTCACTGAAGGAGATGGCGTTCATCACTGGTAACTTTTGTGATCTCTACTTGGCTGGCCACTTTCCGTCTCACATCTGCAGGGGCAGTGCCAGTAAGGAGATGCAGGTTTTTCATGTTGGTAGACTTTAGGCAACCAGTGATCAAGCAGGGAGTGGTGTTTAATGACGAGTCTGATTTTTGGCATGCGTTGATCTCGATGAAAGAGACGACCCAAATGCCATTTAGTCAACATTCTTTATTGTAAACATCTAACACGTACAACATATGTTATAGTGCACTCTTATTTCTATATTTGGGATAGATAAACACTGTGACGGGATTACGGGTAAAATAAGCCTTTTGATAGACAACATGGAGAGAGTGTTGGCAACCATTAAAATGAAAACAATGCCAGCAAAGCAGAAACATGTGAGCCAAAATATCGTAACTCGTAGATGCATACGCACTGTGTTTCGTCAGAGCTGCAAGCGATTATATTAAATGCCAACTAGGAAACGTCTTTCATCTTAATACGTTCCTATTAATATTTTACAATCTTTTTGTGCATTTTATTCGAAGAATAATTAAACTAAATGTTTACAAAGCAATTACATCTATTAATAATGAAGTTTATGTATATGCCTATCTGAAGCCCAAACTATACTATTTAAGACTATTTTACTTATGAAATATATAGTATATACTATTTCAGACTAATGTACGCATATGCTTTTAATTACATATTTCTACGTTTTATCTTTTCAAGTTTTAAATCCCTGAAGATGTCACGATCGACTTTTTCGATTACTTTAGCAGTCAGCATTGATTTCTTTATCGTCTGATTTAAAATTT
This sequence comes from Sepiola atlantica, assembly GCA_963556195.1. Classification (NCBI taxonomy): domain Eukaryota; kingdom Metazoa; phylum Mollusca; class Cephalopoda; order Sepiida; family Sepiolidae; genus Sepiola; species Sepiola atlantica. Next base: position 196,208,040 of record OY744516.1, read on the forward strand.
AGGGGTGAATGTTCATTTTATTTGGGGGCCATTTTTTCATAAAATGACAAATTTGCAAACATTTAAAAAAGATTTAATGACGCTTCAAAATATCGCGCCTTGCTTCTTTCAGAGATGTTACATTCATCGTTATTTTAATGACTTTATTTCAAGTTCTGCCTTTCGTACGAATTGTTTTCGTATGATGATTTCGATGCGAAAACATTAAAATTAACATGAAAGAAATATATTATCAATATTGGCAATGCTTAATTCAAATACAATACAATTTCCCGGAATATTTTACAATAATATCGCGGACATCTATTAAGAGAAAAACGATGTTGTATTTAATTTTATTTATAACAAAGCCCTGTAATAAGATTAAAAACAGTATTACCGGGTCAGATTTGACGAAGAATCAAATTCTGGTAATTATTACTTATTCCAGACGCTTTTATTTGGGATCTATATTATTGTGTAAAGTGGCTGAAAGTCGTTTAGAAGCAGCGGAGATATGGTTTCTAAGAAGAATTCTACGAATCTTATGGGCAGAAAAGAAGAAAAACGAAAAAGTAATGCGTAAAGCTGACTACAACAGTTCGCTTCTCTATACTGTCCACGCCAAACAGTTGAAGTTCTTATAATGCGGACGGACGGCTTTGAGAAAAGTTCGATGTTAGGAAAAATCGACGGCAAAAAGAGTAGAGGAAGACAACGTACCAAGTTCACAGATGGCCTCAACAGGGTCACTGAAATCATGACTAGATTCATCAGAAAGACCGAATGCAGAGAAGAATGGAGAGCTGTGATCATCGATGTCTGCAAACAGATCTGATACCTGAAGAAGAAGAAGAAGAAGAAGAAGAAGAAGAAGAAGAAGAAGAAGAATATTATATGACTTTTATCTGTGTCAAGTGATGCAAAATTTTATTTTATATTTTATAAATTTCCAAAACGTAAAGGATTTTGGGTTATTTAATTTATTCTCTGGTTACTGTGTAATAATAAAATATAGGTAATTTATTTTTAAATGATAATGTGGTCAGAATTCTTTTGCGCCAGGTTACTGGAAATATATGGAAGAACGATGACGAATATAATAATTTTAACTCGTGATTTATTTTTTAAAGAACTATGGATCTATCTTCTCATCGATGAGTTGTGTATAGCATAGGATGTATTGCACACATTGATTTAATTTGAACTTTGGGTTCCGATGAACTAGCTACTCTAGTACCCCCTCGACGTAAATACACTAGAACAACCTGACAATCAGCTAAAGCTCACCAATTAACTGTGGAGGTCCCCAGGTGCTGGAGAGCCTTCTACTTCAATAGTTTATTTCCTCGTGCTGTCAGCCTCTAGATCTCCCTCCCTGCTTCCTGTTTCCCTGATTGTACCGACATGCAGAAGTTTAAAACTAATTTAAACAGACATCTCGCTGCACAGTTCCCAACTTAGGCTAACACCCAAGACTTCCACCATAATTCTCAGTATCCCTTACGTCTACAGTGGCGACCTGCCTTGTGTGGGGTGAACTATGTGGAAAAAAACTTTAAACAAACTTAACGGATAATTCTTTCCTTTTCTAAATTATGTATTGAGTTTTTTGTTTTTTTAATTGTCTTTTTAATTGATATGCTTCTCTCCAATGTTTCATTCTTACTTTTCTCCAGGTCGTGGCCCGAGAAGTCGATACACCTGAAAAGCGGTCAAGTTCGACCACCGTTCTTTTACAAATTCAGGACATGAATGACAATGCACCGGCATTTAGGAGCGACAGTTACGACCTCCATGTAAAGGAAAATGCTCGAATTGGGACCGTTATTTCCCAAATCACGGTGAGTTTATAAAAAGGGTTGCTGTTTGAATTCGGATTAACCAAACGTAATACATATTTTGGATGAGGGGCCTAAACATTACATGATAGTAACTAATAAAATACGACTTACAAAAATCTAAATATCATTTATGGAGTCGAAACCGATAGATAGGTTCTCAATAGCAAGTTGAACTATGTATATATTTATTAAGTAGAAACTTTATTTATACAGACATTTTGGCTACACATCAGTAGACATATTTAAAATCTAGCTGAAAAGCTTCTGCATACCAATAACTTAGTATAGAGTCAGGGTTTTTATCTCCGCTTTTATATTAAAAACTTGGCTTGTTAAAGCTCCGTTGATTTCCAGCTAAGGCTGAAAAATCTCTGCAAATGTGTAGTCAAAATATTTGTATAAAAAGATTTACTATATATATATATATATATATATATATATATATATATATATATATATATATATAGTAAGTTATAAATATATATTTAGGGAAATTAAGCTACATAGAGGCTTCCGCGTTTTAGCCCCAAGAGAATTATCAGGCTAAAATCTCCTTATAACATTTTGTGTAGATACATTTAATAATATATATATATATATATATATATATATATATATATATATATATATATATATATATATATATATAAACCAAAAGTAAAATTTGTAGTAGATGGAACCTATAGTGAAGAGGTTTAGCTGAATATACGAGATAGAGCAATTGTAGAGATAGAAGATTTTTTCTTCTATCTCTCTGGACAATCATCGCATGTTTATCACTATTTTTTAGTGATAAACATGCGATGATTGTCCAAATTTATTTCAAATTTCAATTGTTCAATGTTAGGTGTATTCAAAAAGATCATTGAACATCTTTTTCAACGGAAAATTACCACCCGGACAACCCACATATCTTTTTTACGGAACTCTTCTTTCACTACATTTTTTAATAATATTTTTCAAATATTTGAACTTTGGCTTTTTCGAAAGCTAACTGATCTATCAGTATTTCTCCTCTGGTGATAAGATCTCGATCTTGGAAAAGCCTTGGCTTAAGGAAAGAATAATAAACACTACTTTATTACTGAATACACCTTGCATTGAACACTTAAAATTTGAAATAAATTTGGACAATCGTCGCATGTTTATCACTCTTTCTCTCTCTCTCTCTCTCTCTCTCTCTCTCTCTCTCTATATATATATATATATATATATATATATATATATATATATATATATATATATATATTGTATAGATAGATATGAAAAATGAAAAAGCAAGATAGAAAAGTGTGTATATGTTCATCAACGTTTTCTCTTTATTTAAAAAGTTTCTCAAGATGACTTTGAATAATGTCGAAACGGCAATTAACATATACACTATCTTTGGTTTTCCTGTTTTCAGTTTTCATTATATTAGAATACTACCTATGTAATTATCATATATATATATATACACATATGATATTATGTATATATTATATATATATATATATATATATATATATATATATATATATATATATATATACGTATGTGTTTATATATATGATAGTTACAGAATTAATAATTACATATAATGATATATATATATATATATATATATATTGTTACGTAAATAATTTTCCGGATTTTTATTTGCTGTAATGTGTTGACGAATGATGTGGTTAATATAGCTCTCATGTCTATACATGTAAAACTATATAGTATTTCACATTTTGGCTATTACTGTAAAGAGAACGAAAGTAGCAACGTTATTCGAAACAATGAAAAATGCGACAGTAGTTCAATGAAAATTTTAATCTGTATATGATAAAACTTAGATGTACCTACTGATACGAAGATATTGATTCACAAATGTATGTTAATTTTTCTCTTCTTTATCTACAGGCCACAGACGCAGACACGGGAGTCAACGGAAGGGTTAACTATTACCTAAAAGGCGCGATGAAAAGGTAAGAACACAATTCAATCTTAGACAAATGTTCTCATTGATGCTTAGTTGTGCGATGTTACTACTCTTTATATGAACATATCATTTTTTGATTCATACATTCTTCTGATGAGTTTCACTTGCTGAAAATCCAAGAAACATATCTGTGTACTTAGGATCCCTAAGTGTTAACGAAATGGTTCTCTCGAGAAATGGATTTTTTTAGAAATGAATTAAGACAAGGTTACTCGAATCTAACTTTTTATTATTTATTTATTCATGCTCTAGAATTTAAAAATTAGCATCTATTGAGCTTAAATATGGAAAGTCTGACTATTAAGTATATATATATATATATATATATATATATATATATATATTGTGAGATATGTTTATATAGTTGTATGCAAAGGATTCATTCCTAATTAATAGATCATTATGAATTTTGAAAAAAAGGTGTTTAGTTTATATGTGCTATATTAAGGGTTATTTAGCTTTATGTAAAGGTGATCAAAAGAGTGTGGAAGCCTTTGTGAAAACTCAGATAGTTCCGATTTTTGTGAAATTTAAAAAATAGTCATTAGACATCAATTAATAAATATTCCTCAAATTTAATTTTTCCTTGGAATATTTTAAGGTGTATTAGCGGGTATATTATGGGCATAACACCTCATATATACTAGAGGAATATCCGTTCCAGGACGTGGTGAA
>OY744516.1:196227506-196242506 GCA_963556195.1 Sepiola atlantica
TCTCCAAGTCACAGTATTTTCCGCATCCTTCCAGTGGAGGTCTGGTTAGTGCTCTTCCTCCTCGGTTTTTCCATCGTCCTTGATCTTTCACGACTATTTTGTGTGGTATCAGGCGAGTCTAGTGCAATCAGATTGTTTAGGGGGTAGGGGTAGGGGTAGAGGACAGTTTATGAAATTTCTTTCTGCTTCAATACCCTTGTGTTCATGTGATGTTGTTCTTGTTATTTTTTTGTTTTATTTCTTTTGCAACTTCTCTGATGCTGGTTAGAATTCTTAGTTCATGTGGGTTGGTTTCCACATTCGAGGATTTTTCTTCTTATTATTATTTATTTATTTTTACTCACTAAGATTTCTAAAATTGCTAACTGACAAGAACAAGTGTTGTTCGCTGGAATGTGAGTGCTAACAAGTCTCTTTACATGCCCAGCTGTTTCGCATCTTTCGATAACCGGTACAAATCTTGTTGCGTTATCGCAACAGTCGTTTACGATTGATTTTTAGCTGGCAACAATTGTTGGTCTTCTCTTGAATCTGAGTGGTAATAAGCTTTCCTAAAGTTCCAACACTCTGCGTACCCTTTCAGTGGAGGTCTCGTTGGTGCTCTCTCTCCTCAATCTTTCCATCCAACTTGACCATACACGACCACTTTGTATAATACCAACCCAAAGCTAGTGGCCACCGTATATATGCGTGTATGCGTGTGTGCGTTTTTAAGGAATCGGTCAGATTATTGGATTTCTGACAATTTCAATTCCGTTCAGCTCGTATAATATTATTTATCTATATTTTGTTTGATTTCTATGTGAACTTACCTATGGCTGGTTTATGTTGATTTGTTACTATTATTACTATGATTATTATTATTACTATTAGTAGTAGTAGTAGTAGTAGTAGTAGTAGTAGTAGTTATAGTATTTTTATTATTATTATTACTATTATTATTAATAATAATATTCTTATTACTATTATTATTAATAATATTATTATTACTATTATCATTAATATTATTATTATTACTATTATTATTGACAATAATATTATTACTATTATTATTAATAATAATATTATTATTACTATTATTATTAATAATAATATTCTTATTACTATTATTATTAATAATATTATTATTCTTATTACTATTATTATTAATAATAATATTATTATTGTTATTAATATTATTATTAATATTATTATTAATAATAATAATATTATTAATATTATTATTAATATTATTATTATTAATATTATTATTAATAATAATAATATCATTATTTTTAATAATATTATTATTATTATTAATATTATTATTATTAATAATAATATTATTATTAATAATAATAATAATAATAATAATAATAATAATAATAATAATAATAATAATAATAATAATAATAATAATAATAATAATGGTAGTAAATTTACTGTTTGATGAAATAATTTATACGGTGTTTGTTTGAGATCAAAAGTAAATGTCATTTCTATTTATAAAAGTAATAGATCATGTTCATTGTTAGAACAAAATCATCAGCAACACCAACAACAACAGCCATAATACTTCATAATCTATTACTAATGACAAGTGTTTCTCTATATCCTCCAACTCGATCTCTGCTACGTAAGCGCTCCTTCTTCCTTCGTTAAAAACCGCCGTTTTAATTTCTGAATCAGCACCCCGGGTGCCTTCTTCATCTGACCTCGTACACCTGACTCTTTTAAAGGTTACCGACTCGCTTTTTTACGATGTCATACTGCGAAATGAACTCATCGACCTCACACACCTGCGCTCGTTCAAAGGTCACCGATTCATTTCCGTTGCTGTTTTAGCCTAATTGACAATCTATCTAGTCTTCGGCTTTTCTTCATTATTGCCTTTAGTCTCTCCGTTGCGTTTTATGCGTTATTACTCAACATGTCTGCATCATTATTTTACAATAGCTCTGAAAATGAACATGATCTATAACTTCCTAAATAGAAACTACATTTATTTTTCTGTCAAACAAAAGACGTGTAAATTATTTTATCAAACAGTAAATTTATGAATAATAATAATACTAACAATTATTATTATTATTATTATTATTATTATTATTATTATTATCAATTACCATTTAAATGTTCTTCTTCTTTCCCGCAGATTTCAGGTGTCTGCAAGTAACGGCGTGATATTCGTAAGTGATATTCTCGATAGAGAATTCCGAGACGCATATTACATGACCTTGGAAGCTCGCGACGGTGGAGGTTTTCGAACCACAGTTCCGCTGACAATTTATATCGATGACGTCAACGACAATGCTCCTCACTTCCGGAGACAGGAACATGCTGAGATTATACGAGAGGGACAGCCGTTTTTCTCACGTTCATTGGTAGTCGAGGTAAGCGTTTAACTTTCATCTTTGGACCTTATTTCAATCTGCCAGCTTTTGGGGTTTTTTTTACATGTCAGAAGGCGTCAAAGTTTGAATCGTTCTTATTTGATCTAGTGTAGTGTTATTTTGATTTGCTTTTTTATATCTTTAGTCCTTTCACCGTAGTTTTTTTATTTTTCGTTCTGAATATCATTCTTTTCTTTTCGAATTTTTTCCTCCATATTTGAGGACTTTATTCATCCACTTTCTTTAAGTTTTTTTTATATTCGTTTTATTTTAGCTTTTTATTCGCTTTCAACCGTTTGAACTCAGTATTCACCGAACCTTGCTTCAAACACCACGCGGTCAAAAGAAAGCGAAAAATGTCGCTCTCGTATATATGTAAATATTCTCATAGTACATACATATATATGTGTGTGTGTGTGTGTCTGTGTCTATGTCTCTGTGTGTTTGTGTTTGTCCATATATATAATATGTTTACGGATATATGTATATATATATATATATATATAGAGAGAGAGAGAGAGAGAGAGAGAGAGAGAGAGAAGAAAAAACAGTGATAAATATGAGACGATTGTCCAAATTTATTTCAAATTTCAATTGTACTATGCAAGGTGTATTCAGTAATAAACTAGTGTTTATTATTCTTTCCTTAAGCCAAGGCTTTTCAAAGATCGAGATCTTATCATCAGAGGAGAAATACAGATGGATAAGTTGGTTTTCGAAAAAAACAAAGTTCAAATATTTGAAAAATATGAAAATTATTCTTAAAAAATAATTTTTGTAAGAAAACGCAGTGAAATGAAAAGAAAAGTTCCGTGAAAAAGGTATGCAGATTGTCCGGGTGGTAAATTTCCGTTGAAAAGAAGCCCGATGAATTGTAGAATGTGAAGAAAAGTCTTTGTGTGGGAGCAGCGCGGAGAAAGTGCTCAAAATATCTACTAAAAGTTTTACTTTGGTTTATATTTGATCCTATATATATATATATATATATATATATATATATATATATATATATATATATAACAATTGACGACTGGAAAGCACCACAATACTGGTAGAGAGTGGCCTGCGTACAAGAAGATTCGCGCCGAATTCAAAACTAACTTATTGTGAAGCGACAAAAGAAAAATGCAGCAAGGTACGCGTACGTTGACAAGAGAGATTGTTCTCGTAGTGTCAACTATTAAGAACGCTCTGTACGCTGACCCTCTCAACCTCTGATGCAAGTCGCAAATGCCACCGACTCATTGACAAGGTCCAAGAGAACCGCCTAACTGAAGACAAAGAAACCCCATAAAACAAGACTAAATACAAAGTCGAATCAGGGATGCGTTGGTTCTTCTAGGGACAAGTTACACAACACGCAGAATAACAGCTAGCTTGCTTACAACTGGCACGACGTTGCGCGCGTCATGAAGACCAAATTCCCTGAAACAGTGATGGTTTTCGTTTTCAGCGAAGTCAACGTTATGCTGCCCTACATCTTTGAAAAGGGACTCAAACTCAATTCTGATACCTATATTTACTTGCTGCCTAATGTTGAAGAGAGTGTTTGTAGGAAGGACGTACGTGTGTTACCCTGAATTAGCTTCATGTCACACACCTCCCCGCCAAAAAAACAGAAATGACTGTCCGAGAACATTTACGACTTCACCAGTACCAATATCTGGTTGCTCAAGTCTCTTGATTTTAACCTCATGGACTAATATGTGTCATGCAGAAAGACACCAGCTGTACCGCCTGCAACAGCAAAGACGAGCTGATCGCCAGGATCAAACTGGTGTTCAGGCGTCTCAAGACGGCTTCTGCGGATGCGCTGTATTCGGCCAAGTTTTATCCAAGAGATTTTCCTTTTGATTTTGAGAGAACATCAGTATTTGGCCAAGATATGACGTTTTTTCTTTCTGTTCTAAAAAGTATCAAATCTGTCCCGGATACCTTGTAAAGGTCGTTTCATGTTTCTTTATATCAGGATATCCTAGATTGTTTTCTAAACCCATACATCGAAGACTAGTTAGCGAACAAGGTATTAACTTTTAGGCCAACCTTGCACCAACCTTCAAGCGAAATTTACAAACATAATTATCCACGGAAAGTAAAATAACTGTTGTTAATTGACCTGTAAATAACCCAGCTGCAAATTGAATGGAAAATAGATAGTGAATCAAGTGGAAATTAAGAAAATACTATCCACGGAATCTTGATGTATTGAAACGAAGTTTGAGTCTCGGTGACACCAGACTATTTCGTTTCGAATGCATCGATTTATCATCGGAATTAATAAAAGAAATAGTTAACGTAAAACGTGCTTCAAGAAAGTATTTATGTATTCAGACAGTTCTTCAAAATTGTTTACATTAATAAATACGTTGTCCCTATTTATTTACCTGCCTTCCCACTGGGGCAGAGTTTTACACAAGATCGTTTTTGAACGTACGGAAAATCCATATACTTAAAAAGGGTCATTCTGGATTTGGACAAAAATAAACATTGCCTCTGTAGACAGAACATACCCAACTCCTTGATCCCAGCTCGAATACGTTGCCTTCATAACATAAAACAGTTTTAGTCTTTTTTTTTACTAGATTTAATAATCTGCAAATTTCCCATTTCAAAGAAAACTTGATTTGTCAATGAAATCTATGGACATTTTTGCTTCAGGCGACTGTTAGCAACGAAAGTTGTTTCCGCTAAGCCTAGACTATTGTTTGAGAACAACGTTCGGTGCCCCACATTAGAACTGTGCCAACGTCTGTACTTGAGTTTATGAAGAAATATTGTATAAAAACAACACAAGAAGCTGCAGAAACATAAAAGTCAAGGCCATAAAACGAGGCATTATCACATTGTCGCTAAGCATAGACCAACGTGTCTTCGTCCAAACAACAGTCTCTTCCTCTCCAATCACATGGAAAAATCCAAGAAAGTTGGAAATATCACCATATTATTTTCATATACCTAACTAAAAGAATGCCCATTCAAAAAGGGATAAAATTATTTCCCTAAATACAACAGTTTTGCTTTACTATTATGCCCCTAATGAAGATTACATTTAAGATATGATTATACTTAACCTTACGTTTGGAATCCTTATTCAAAAACGATTATATGATTTTGATTCTAGAAAATGACTTTAATTTAAGCTTAAGGGGTCTTAAGGAGAAACTGAAATTTAAAGAATATTGTTGAGATGGTGTCTAATTACTATGGATCACATTCTATGCAAATATGATCTGTTTGAATTTTGCTCATATTAAGCCCCCTAAAACCCTTTAACCAAATTTGCGAACAAGGTATGTACCTTTTACTCTTCACAGTTTTCTAATCGAAGATTGTGTCCACATTATTCCTTCTAAAACCTTTTAAAATACTCAAAAGAAAATAAAAATTGGAGAATATATATTAATTGATGTCTAACACCTTTTAAAATACTCAAAAGAAAATAAAAAATGGAGAATATATATTAATTGATGTCTAACACCTATTAAAATTTCACAAAATTCGGAGGTATCTGAATTTTCACGAAGGGCTCTCATCCTTGTTGAACCCCTTTATATAAAACTAAATTAAAATAAATATAGCATATATTACGACCCATTTACACATAGCAGCTGTGTTCCAAAATTTAGAATGATCCGTTAATTAGTTTAGGAGTCAATCATGTACATACAAAGATATAAACATATACACATGCGTAAATTTATATAGAGATTGATCATTTTTTAGAATATACTGTCTAATTTTAAGCAAATTATTTGAAATGTAAAAATGATTTTTTAAAAAAAGCGAATATTCCGTTTGACAGAATGTCCATATTTACTTGTCTCTCCACGTTTTTTTTTATGCGAGGGATATTCATCACCGTCGAAATGAGTACTCTGTATGAGACAAATATTAAACTTACCCTAGTCAAGAAGGATTTCGCCTCATCCGACCGAGGACAGAATAAATACTACACTTTGATCGTGGCTCGAAAGCAAGAAAACAAAATGTTTTACATTAGTCACAAATTTCTCTGTATTTTTACTAAGTTTATTTTTATTTAGTTGTTATTGTCGTTAATGTCATTATGTGCTGTTATTGCTTGTGTTTTGTACATGTGCCTGTTTCTGCCAGATGTGATTGAATTATAGCAAAACACACAAAAACCGTAACAATCTGGACAGTCTAGATCCTTGTCATGCCGCTAGTATTTTTGTCATGCGTCCAACTACGTCATCTAGTGTGGATAACATCCAAAGAATCTAGTTCATCTTCCGGGCAAGGTCCTGGTAATTTTCCAAATTCTTTTTTTTTTTTACTTTCTAGTTCCTTTCTTTAGTTTTCAACTTGTCATCTGTTGGTTCAATCAAATAAACACTCGAACAAGTTTTCTTTTTCTTTAGACTCTCAGATTAAGCCATCATTGTTTTCAGATCTGAATAAGATATTTGAGATCTCTAATTTTCTTAGAAAAAATCGCTTTAAATAATTTTTTTTACCTTCCGTTTTTATTTTATTTTAGTTCAGTTAATTCTTAGAGATCAAGAGACCCTTTTCAGGAGCTAACGTGTGTTTTCTTTATGATTTACACATATATCTAAGAGTTCTTTCAAGAGTTTACGTTGTCGCTTTTAAATGTGCTATATGTACTTCGCTACCGTTTCGTTTTCTAGTGATTGTGTATAGATATTTTTTCAGATTTTGTTTGATTAAAACTGTTCTCCTACCACAACAGGTATAATGTGTATTTCTTTCGGGGATGAAGTAAACATTTCAAATTACTCACCAATATATAATTGTTTTATTAGACAAATCGACGTTCCGTTTTTTCGTTTATTCATTACATTGTATAACCAGATTTTTGTGGGGAATTCATTTTCATTTCTCTGCTAATACAAAATCAAATTCCGCAACATTGAATATTGAAAAGAGCACATGAAATGATCTTTTGTTGGTTTTTCTGAATTAATAAAATATGACAATGTTCATACACAGTAAATTTCCTCAACATTGAGATATATCAAAGATACCATGACAATCATCTTTCTATTTGTCTAAATTACCAAAATGTGAAATAAAAAATTGTTTCTTTGTTTTTCTGTAAAAAAGGAAACATCTATATTAATTTCTGCTCGGAAAGCCAGTTTGTTTTGTTAGTCTACAATAAGAGAAGGTATTTCATGTTTATTCCATGTGACAATTCCTGGTTTGATGGCGTTGTCTTTTATGTATATGCCTGCCTGTGTATTGTCTCCATATAAAATTTCTTTGTAAAATCAAGTCTCAAATGTTTGCACAGTTCTAATTGAAGGCATCTATTACGCACATCTATTAACCCTATCCGCGTGGATACTTTTTCTTTAGCTTTTATTTTTGGTATTTTACTCCATATCTGTTGTAATTTCTTCTCCTGTCAATTCTTTGGTTCTCTCTTTCTTCCCCGTTCTACTTTTGCTCCTCTTCATGTTCTTTCTATGGTACTCTCTCTCTCTCTCTTTATCTTTCTTTCGGCCTTTTTTATAACTCTCTCTCTCTCTCTCGCTCTCGCTCTCTCTCTCTCTCTCTCTCTTATGTAGTACTTTATCTTCTTTTTACTTCTTTTAGCTTTCCCATTTCACTCCCTCTCTATCTATCCCTCTTTTTTCTTTGTAGTACTTCTTTCCATTCTTTTAAACATGTCTTTCTCTCACTCTCTCTTCCACCCATTTTACTTTTTCTATTCTGAATGTGAATTCACAGTATCAGTTTATATGGTTACCCTTTGGCCTTTAACTATAAATAAAACTGAACTACAAGGTTAATTTAAAGTCATATCTGAAGAAAACCAATTTGAATGGCCATGCATTGCTATGTTCAATGTCATTGAAACAATTCAAAAATGATGTTTTATTATTAAAGACTTTAATAGTAATATTATTTTCGATGTTTTCTATTCAGTATGTAATAGGTCAATCGGAATGATTTTACATCAAATGATACATACACCATAGTCTAAAAGGAACTGTGAATCATAAAGGGTATAGGAAACACCACTAGTAACATTCCTCTTTATGTATTGGCTGTGAATATTTTTCAATTGCCAGGTGTATGTATTTCCTATGTCATTAAGTGATGTTCTTGCAGAGAGCTTAGACTCCGATATTGTCAGCATCGTAAATTCCAGGCTCATGACAAGCGCTTTAATAATTCAGTTAGTGAGATACCGACTGTCACTACATAGAATATCTGTCATGTATACACTAGCTTTTCTATATATCACATAATCGATATCTACCTCGTTTCAATCGCAGGAAGATGTAGTAAAAGGCCAGAAAGTAAGTCAGCATCCCAGAATTGGAGCACTTTGGCATCCTAAAAATGGCCTAGAAATCCCATCCGGCATTCTCCGGTGGGGATAACTCAGGCAGTTAGAAATTAACTAACTTCTTCCCAAACATAGAAGGTAAGGCTTGGGAAGGTGGACCTCCTATAACTGCTAGGGCTAATATATTCGCCTGAAAGATAAAAGGCCACTGAAATGGTCTAGTTTCTTTCAGACTGATTGTCTAGACCGGATTATCGACTAGTATGTACCATGTCTGAAGTCTTTAGATAACATACCTCATAACAATCGTGAATATACGGTTCGTCGAATCGGAGAAATATATAAATTTTAGTACAATCAACACTGTTTCTTATTGTAAGAGATATGTCATTTTAGTCACCTGGTTACGGTTTATATATCTATAAAAAAGAAACATCTTTTTTATATTTTAAAGAATGTCGCTTTCTGGAATTAAATAAATCAAATCAGATTTATAGCCAAGTGCAACAAGCCATGTAAAATGACAGAACATTTGTACATAAATATAAACTAAGAACATATTTGATTTTATTGAAGAAAAATGTATTGCTCTATTTATTGGGTTCTTGTATTATAAAGATGTTACTTGTGGGTTCAGAGTACCTTTCTATTTTATATTCAAAAGTTTCCGTTTTAGCGCCTTCTTTCCTGTGGGTTCCTTATTGAGTGTCATTTATTGTAGATTCACTGCAGACTTTATCCTGTCACGTTTACAGCATAATATTCTGACCTTTCTTTTAACGAAATAGCAGTATTAAATCTTAACATTCTGATAAAAATATTTTCAAAATATAAGAAATATTTCAGTTTCGTGAGGAACGACGCGTGGAAATTTGTAAATAAATGTTATGTTTGTTTATCTATTTGTTTTATGTTAAACACACAATTAAATTACGTCCATAATGAATAAGTCAAAATGCAATATACGTGTTCATGAAACAAAATTACTTCCTGATTTTATTTCTTTTTACTTATCATGGAAACTTATTTGATAATTTATTATTCCTTTTACTTTTCAGGCCAAGGACTTTGACAAGATGGGGACGAAGAACAGCCAGGTCAGATACAAAATCGTAGAAGCCGTGAATAATCTAACGGAAAATTTCACAATCGATGAATTTCGTGGAGAAATATCGCTAAATGGTCCGCTAGATTATGAAGGCCTCGATCCGGATTTGAATGGGAAAATCATTATTACGGTGATGGCCTATGACATGGGAATCCCTCCAATGAACTCAACGACCAATGTCACGGTTACAGTTGAGGTAAGTGTCCGAATGTAAACCTGTAAATAATTAAAATCACTAGCAAAAATATGCTCCATCAGGTCGCATATTTTTCCTAGTATATATAATGTAAGTGTTAAGTTTGGTAACGACCATCCGATTGTGACAAGTTCTGGTTGATGTGCGCTCCCTCCTCACAAAAGAAGAAGTATTACCTGGGAAAATTACCAGAGCAAGTACTACACTACACTCCTCAAAAAGAGGGGGTAATGTCTGGGACGATGGTATCATGGCAACAGAACAGATACTAAATTGCCTCCCCCCCCCCAAAAAAAAAGAAGGTAATCCCTGGGAGGATGGTATCATGACAACAGAATATATACTACACTACCCCCCTGAATTTAGCATTGAAAGATAATACTTTAGTCTGAAATAGTATAGTAAACTGAATTGAGCATTAAAAGATGGTACATTAGTCTGAAATATTATAGTAAACTGAATTAGGCATAAACAGATTGTACACTATTCACTATATATATATATGTTATATTTATTTATTGTACATTAATGGAAGTACCAGTATAGTTTCGATTACAGACACCAAGTCTCTATTAATAACAAAGTCACAGTAGTACAATTAATAGAAGTAGAAGTACAGTTTCGGCTTTAGACAGATGCAGAATCTCCATTAGTAAAAGGTTTGCGCAGAAAAAAACTGATAAAGCGTTGGTTTAATTTGTCTGGTTTACGGTATAATAAACCCTTTTTTCAGTTATTAAATTCCGATGTACAATATCTATTTTAAACTATTCATTGTTTGGTTATTTCCTCGTTTTACGGTATGTCAATCGGTTTGATTAACGGCGGGAACACGATATTTATTGAAACGATTAGTCGTAAACGTGTTATCAAACACAAGCTGTTATTTTTGCTCATAGCTGGGAATTGGGTGTAAACTATGGTGTGAATTTGAGTTAGGTATGGGACCCCTGGTAAAAGCTTTGCTTACAGTTACAGTTGAGGTAAGTGTCCGAATGTAAACCTGTAAATAATTAAAATCACTAGCAAAAATATGCTCCACCAGGTTGCATATTTTTCCTAGTATATATAATGTAAGTGTGTAGTTTGCTAATGACCATCCGATTGTGACAAGTTCTGGTTGGTGTACGCTCCCTCCCCACAAAAGGAGATACATTGCATGGGAAAATGGTCATATGTCAACAAAACAGATACTACTCTACACTTCCCAAAAAAGAGGAGGTAATGTCTGGGAGTTTTAGTTAGGTAATATTTATTTTACTATTTCAATAATATTTGACGAGTTGAAAGTATTGTGGCGTCTGGTCTCCCTAAAATGTGTTTCAAGAAATGCAATTCATCTCTCGATATTCCTGAATGCAATCAAAACATTGTTATGTCGCATTCTTGTGAAAATAGAGAATATACGGAGTAACATAAACAACTGCTACCCATGGAATCGTTAATAAAATTCACAATCATTTCTGCAACCCAACAATATTTGGTACAAATGAACTTCAGTCTATTCCTGACTTGTCCACCAAGTTTCAGTAAAGATTATCCAACAGTCTTTGTTTTATCGCCGTTTAACAATAAGCACACCTAGATACGACGTGCGAAATTGTCAATAATTCTGACATACTCCTCTCTCATCACTGTCCTAATCTTGTTTATGATGGCCATCTTTAGTTCAGGAAGAGTCTGGAGATTATTTTAATAGACATTATCTTTGAGATAACATCACAGATAAACGGCTGAGGTGTTAAAGGCATTTGAGTGTGAATCCCATTCAGGATCGCCTCTTGTACTAATGAGACGATCATCAAAGCGTCCCAGTATGTTATTGAAACATAGATCTAACAAAAACTGTTGGAATGTGGTCACATTCTGAACATGTATTTAAATATAAAATAGACCAATCAGACATAGAGTTAAGTTTATTTGTACCAAATATGATTGGATTGCAGAAAGAGTTATGAATTTTCCTAACGATTCTATTGGCAGTATTTGGGGGAGGTAACTCCTTGCACCTTAAGTTATGGGCTTAGAAGGTTTCAAATATTATAGGGTCAGCTACGCATTAGAGGGTCTTGAAATAATCTAAATGTGGTTAAATTTTGAGAATTTACTTAAAGTATGGTATGCATTAAGGATTATTTAAAAAAACGTGCAAGAAGTCGGGTCGCAAAAAAGTTCAAGACGACTAAAGATGTATTTCTATTTATTGGTTTGAAGTATTTTAGGTTGTCAGTTGCACTTAAAACCGCAATGGGTATCCCATTCTTATTGCCTTGTCATAGAACGAGTATTTCTGCTAGTATTTAATATGGTACCTGGTCTTCTCTGCTAAATTTGGTCAAGATGTGATCAGGAATGTTGAGTCCGAGTCAGAGCAAATTCATTGCTTGAGGAGTTGGAGTCGATGTAGATTGGCCGATTTCAAAGAAAAAGAAAAAGTCTGATAAATGATGAAAAAATATCAAATCCTGTCTGTCATTACTCCTGACACACATGAATAGCAGCAAAATTCCACCCCTTCACTGTAGAGGTCCCTCGATGCCAGAAGATTTTCTTCTCTGATGGTCTTTCTCGGACCGTTTGCCTTTGAAATTCTCTTCCTGCTCTATGTTTTCCCGTATGTACAAACATGCAGAAATTTAAGTGTAATGTGAAGAAAGATCGTGCTGCCCAGGTTGCCCCTCCATATAAACATGGCCCCTATAAGAGTACCCCTTTACGCTTCAGTATAGAAAAATAGATGCAATGCGAAATGCGATGCGAGTTTAAAACGAGCATAACATGCGTTTACTATATTATTATGATTATTATTATTAGCTAATGCTCAAAGTTTTATGAAAGGAATAGAGAATTACTGAGAAAAGAAAAGAAAGATCGATATAATAGCATATTCTGTCTACATTGTCACTCATTTTAGCATTACGGTCTTAAAAAAGAATATCAGATAAATGTGTTTCTAGCGTTGCTTTAGCGAGAATGGGGTATTATTATCCCGATTTACAGAGACAAACTTTAATAAATTTATAAATTTATAAAATGTATTCTCATTTGAGACTAATATTTATAACTAGATCTTGCAGATTTCCAAAATGGATTCCAGAAAATATCCACGAGTAATGTCTTCAAAATATTAAATAAAACACAAGAACGGCTATTCTTAAAGTCTGTCCATTCGATCTACACATTTTGCGATGAAATTATTATAGTTTAACTTAAGCATGATAGACCGATCTCTTATACAGTGGACGCATCTAAAAAATGATATTTCAAACTTAAGCGTGACGGGCCAGCGAACAAACAGATCTTGTTTTGCAGATACTTTGACTCATATTAAGATGGTTTTCCAAATTTAAGCGTGACAGAGCAAAAAAAATGTTAATTCAAACTTATGCGTTGCAGACTAAATTAAACTCACATTTTAAAACTTAAGTGTGACAGACAGACGAAAATGTTATTTCAAAATTTAGCGTGACATCTGATAGACGGATATAGTCTTTTATAAAGTCTTTGACTTCAGATGCAATCATCTACCAATATAAGAGTCAGATATGTCTAAAGATGAAAAACTGGTGCCACATCAGGGGAGATGCCGCACCGAACACTCTTTCCTGCTCTGACAGAGTACAAAGTCGACTTCGAAATCGAATGGGAGAGTGATCTTTTCTATTCTCTTCTCTTTGTTAAAACCCCTTTTTCACAGATGAGACGTCGTTAGTCTCGCTCTATTCTATCGTTATTTCCATGGAAGGTGTTCGACTGAGCTCCAATCTTTGGTTCCTCATTGTAAGACATTCACAGCAAGAACTCGTCTCACTACCACAACAAACAAAATTTTACCTTTATCCCTCCATGTGCCTAGTGTCAGGCGAAATTTCCGTGGACAGAGATTATTGCAAGGGTTTCCCCACTTGTGGAACACAATACGGCGGGACTGCTTCCCCGCTGATTAGATCTTGGACGTCTTAACATCTAATGTTAAACAATTTTTATCCATGAGCAATCAAAGGCAACTCATACCATTGATCAATGCCAGCACTAGTTTTCCTTGTCTTTCGCTTCGCAATCATTCTCGATTCATTAACCCGTACCCTCGAGTGGCTCTTGGCCTTGATATGTGGTAAACCTAATAATAAAAACGGTTATTCAACCTACGCAAGTGAGAGTAACAATGCAATTTCAAAATAAATCGTGATGCACTGGCCAACGTACGGACGGAACCTCATACATAGATGCTTAGACACGTCTAAAGTAAGAAACGGCCATTAATCTACGCGTTTGTCGGTGAAATTTTTTTTTTAACTTTAACGTGACGAACCGAAATACCCACAGACAAAGCCTCGTATAGAGGTACGTATTCCAACACATGATCTTAATGTTACATAATTTTATAATGATCTGATTTGAGTTCATGTTTAATCCAAATCTAAATGTACGCCTTTTTTTTCTAGGACGAAAACGACAATGTGCCGATTTTTGACAAAAAAATGTATTTTGCACACATCGCTGAGAATTCACCGCCTGGTAAGTAATTCTTTTATTTTGCGAATAAGAAACGCCAAAATTCTTAATAGAAGACCTGTAACTATTTTGGTGGATAAATCGATAGAGAGTGGAAAACTGCCAGGAATTTCACTTGAGAAATATTTTGGTTTACCAAGTCAATTCTGTTAGCAATAAAAAAAATGGATGCATACATTTATAAATATTTAATAATGCAGAAATGTATGTATATATGTGCGTGGCCGTGTGTGTATCTATCTGTATATAAATATGCATATGCATCTGAGCCTATATACATATAGGTGTGTCTAGATATATGTCTATATGCTTTTATATATATATATATATATATATATATATATATATATATATATATATATATATGTCTGAATCTGTATGAATATATGCGTATATGTATGTGTTACATATATGTATATGTGCATTTGCATACATATTTGGCTGTTCTCTTTTTATTTATTTTACTTCAGTTGAAGTTCTCAGAAATCTAGACGCTAACACTTGATCTCTATATGAGATACACAGA
>OY744516.1:196250006-196252506 GCA_963556195.1 Sepiola atlantica
CATAGTAAAACCATTTACTAACTTAATGTTCTGTTCTTTAATTATCATTTTAGATAAAATAGAGGTGATGTGGTTGACCCTCATTCGTTGTTTGATAACATGGTTAGAAGAAGATGCATCGTCTCGATTACGACATGCGAGTATGGTGGTATACTAAAAAACAAAATGATCTTTTTTATTTTAAACCATTATCTACTTTAATGCTTGTTTCTTAAATTATAGTTTTAGATTAAAATAAGTGTTATGTGGTAGAAACCTATACGTTGTTTTATAACAAAGTTAGATTGGGAAATGATACCTGATTCAGTAAACTGACGAAGACACTTGAATGACATACTAAAATTTATTTTATTTTCAAATTAAAAAGGTATACTTAATGTTGTGGGGTACAAATCACCCCTATTGAAGAACTAATGGAAGCAACCATCTATAATAAATACCATGGTTGCAAAGACTCAAACAGAGGACATTCCTATTCATGTTTTACCGCATGGTAGGAATCCGGTCATCTCCTACCACATTTAGTGGCGTTACTGTATTGCTATGAATAAATACATTGTATATTTTAACCTGTCACAATTTGTGGTTGTTATATTTGTGACCCCTAGCACGGGTCTACAACACTAAATTATTTTATCCGCTCTCTTTCTAACTGAGGGAGTTTACACCAGGTATATTACTCCAAAAGCGTAGGCGGATCTCTTCAAAATGTGTAATTAAAATGTATCCCGATTTACTTTCCTCCACGCGAGGGCAAAGTTAGTCACAATGTCGCTTTTTAACGTGGGGAAAATTCATCTCTCTGAAAACGGATACACTGGATTAAGACAAAATTTAGAATTGGAAAAATCTTAAAAGGAATTCTCTTTCACTAAGCGAGGACCGAAAAGATGAAGTTTTCTATCAAAAGCTATATCACACTTTGCTGCTAACCAGAAAGAAAAACACCATCAGCTTGTTCAGGTTGCAACTGTCCGATGAGATGACATATATGTTCCATGTTGAAGACAGTTCTTGCGCGTGACGACACGCCCGCTTGCTGCATCTGTCAATTTTGTACCGTGTAATATTGCATTGTGAAAAAGTAATGAAAAGGAACGATAAGAAAATAAATGTTTATGTCGCTGGGATTCACTGACATGCGGTCTAGAGATAAATGTGGGTCGGGGAAGAGGATAAAGCTTAACGAACTAAAAATGCAAGTATGGTAGCATAGTAGAAAAATGTTTTTCTTTTCAATCATTATCTACATTAATGTTGTTTTCTTCGATTATGATTTTAGGAAAAATATGTATTCTGTGGTAGAAACCCATTCGTTGCTTAATAACACGATTAAATTGAGAAATAATTTATTGCTTAAAATTACTTTAAAATAAAACTATTTGTATTTTAACCCCCTTCAGTTTCTTCTTTTCAACCACCACCCGCGTCGGTATCTATATATACACACATATATATACATATATCTATATACATACATACATACATATATATATGTATGTCAATATCGTCTCTGCAACACTACAAAATCATTACGAAAAGTTCACAAATTATAAAAGAGTTCTTGGATTAGAGTGTCTTGAAAACACCTACACTATACATCAGTTTCATTTTAGGGTGAAAGCAAACAAAAAAAACAAACAAAAAATTGAGAGCAAACACTCACACATGTGAGATCCAACTAATCCGCCATTTTCTTTTATTATTTGTGAACTTTTTCTGATGATTTTGTAGTGTTGCAGAGACGATATTGACATACAAATGTTGTTTGACACAAGACAAATGAAACGGACCGTTAAATATATCTCACAGAAATTTTAAATGTGTGTAAATGTGAAAAAATAAAAATAAAAGTAATAAAACAAACCATGGTCCTATATATAAAGATATATATATATACATATATATAAAGATATATATATATATATATATATATATATATATATATATATATATATATATATATATATATATATATATATACTTACATTATGAAATAATATATGAGGTATATACATTTCTTTGAATATTTATTTCAACGACATTTAATAAGTGAGTAGAACTTAGTAGCTGTAGCAAAATATATTTATGTCAAATTAGCTCTGCAAAAAAGTGTATGCTTCATTCAAAAACGAAATCCTCAGGCTAAATATCATAAGTATATTTTTTTAATATATATATATAGTATTAAGTACAATTATAGCATTTAGGCTGCTGATTTTATATATATATATATATATATATATATATATACATATATATATATATACATATATATATATATACATATATATATACCTATTTATATATATATACATATATATATATACATATATATATACCTATTTATATATATATACATATTTATATATATATATATATACATATTTATTTATATATATATATAAATATTTATATATATATATATATATATATATATATATATATATATATATGTATATATATATAATGTATTTTTATGTATTTATTTTTAGTGGTG
>OY744516.1:196257506-196270006 GCA_963556195.1 Sepiola atlantica
TCATTATATATTGGTTTTAATATTAGTACAGGGACCTAAACGTAGTGCAAAACTGTTATGTTCGGGGAGTTAATTTTACCCGTCCGGGGACGGGTATTTGTCCAGTATGATATATCAATACTATTTAGTTATATAAGACATTTACACCTACGTCATAGAATTAGAATCCCGTTTATATTTACCACTAGTATTTTCTTCAATAACACGATCCCTTTCTGTCATTTATTTTACACAGTGATCTTAACAGTGACAATTCTTGATGCAAATGATAATCCTCCAGATTTTTTACCGAATAACGTGTACCGTGTGAATGTGTCCGAGGGCGTTCCTTTGGACACTGAGGTGCTCACAGTTAAAGCAACTGACAAGGACAAAAACCAGAAAGTATGGTTCAGAATTGGATATGATCCAAAAGCAACATTTAAAATCAAGTCATCTGAATCATACACAGGTGAGGCTTTTTTACGTTTTTTAACCTGTTATCATTACACATACGAATTTTATTTTATTTTATTTTATTTAAATAAATTCCTTATCCTTGTGATTTTTAATATATATATATTTTTTTTTATATTACAATTCCAGGAGAATTAGCTTTTTTCTGAGTGTGAAAGGATATCACGTGGCACTATCCTGACACGGTCTACCCTGATGTCGAATCCTAGATTGTGCAACTATTGTGACAAGATCCGAAAACGATCTTGGCGCTATTGTGGCGATATGCGTCGTCTTAGCGCTACAAGAATGTCAGTTCTGGATGCCAACGTTGTGAAATTAGACCTACAAAACTCTTATTTGGACGTCATTTATTGGCCCGAACGAGGACGTCCTCACACTCTCTGCACCTCACTATCTAACACAAGGAATGGTTTAGTCTGCAGCGGGAAGAGAATGGGTGAATAAGTAGGAACAAGACATGTTTGTCTTTTTTTAATATGACTTATGTTCAAAATTCCATTATTTTCAGCTGCGCGCTGAAATTGAATTATATTTGGCTTCTACATGCTAGCAACGCAAGGCACGCGTCTATCTATCGCTGCATCTAACTGCAGATGGTTTTCTCTCACTAAAAAGGATAAAAATAAAATAAAAGGCTGTCAGTCAAAAACACACCCTTCCGTCGCCATCATCTCTCTAGGCACAAGCCGAGGAAAAGCTGTCAACTTGTTTAACTCAACGGGTCACTTCTTTGCCCTTTTTAGCACTCCATGATTCTCAGTGTTATCTCAAAATAGGGCCGTTGTTTTCAATCGACTGACAGCCACACAAGCGTAATTTTCATTGGTTTGGTGACAAAATTTGGGCGATATTTGATATCCAGAAAAAAGGATGGTAAGTTAATTTTATTAAGTCTGCCCCAAGGCCGTGCAACACAATGTACCTCTGACGCTCATAGCGCCAAAATTTGGTTTAATGCTAATCCCCGATCTGATAGCGCTAAACAGAAACGTAGGTCTGAACCATCCCCGTGACAGGGCATAAGTCTGTCGCCAGCTATACTGCCAACAATGCTAGTACCCATTTATACACCTGAATAGATAGTTTGCTCATAGCATGTGGCATTCCCTAATAGTCACCTATCTAAGTATACACAGGCTCAACTTGGCTTGATCTCGGTGATCAGGTGTGTGTTTAGTAGTAATTTATAATCCATAGAATTTATAAACATCAGAATGAATACAAAAAGTAAGTATAAAAATAGTTATGTGTTGTGGTGTAAGTTAATCTACCCATTTCGGGAATAAGTGGACTCGCCCAGACACAGTAAATACAATTACGCATAAGCGTCGTGGTAGTTATTGATCGCAGTTATGGCTACAGAATCGGACGCATACTTTCTGTAACATACTTTTGTTTATACACTTTTGCTAATTATAACACTGTGTTTATCTTCATTATTACCGGCCCTTAAAAGTCACAACAGTATGAATGTGTGTTTTGTTGATCCTAGTATGTGAATATGCGCGTATGTGTGCATGAGTAATCAATTTAATTATAATAGTTTTTATTATATCATTATTATTTTTACTACCACTACTACTACCACCACCACCTCCGCTATGACCTCCTTATTCTTATTTTTTCAGGTATTATCCGCCTCCAGAGACAACTGGATAGAGAAGAATTCTCAAACCTTTCCTTCACTGTTTTGGCTATAGACGAAAAGGGTTCGAATTCACTGACGTCAACTGCCACGGTTTTCGTGAACGTGGTGGATATGAACGACAACCGACCGCGCTTCGTTACTCAAAAATACGTCTATTCTGTATACGAAAATGCGAAACTCAATACCTTGATTGCAACAATTAAAGCTATTGATGGCGACAGTGGAGATTACGGAAAGGTTCATTATTCCCTCGAGACGACCGACCCAGACTTGCCTTTCAGAATTGGTGAAGACACGGTAAGTTAGCGGTGACTGTAATCCGGATAAAAATCAATACGACAACAAAGTTGTTCATAAATCATTCAAGTCTTCTTTGGCTCCACAAAATAGTTGGTTTTATAAAAGCCAATCTATATACAATGGAACTCTTCTATAGTATACTTCCTCTATGGTGAAAATTTCATGTGTAGTGGACTTTTTTTTTAATTCTAATAACTATGTGTGTTCAAAAAAAAAGAACAATAACATTCTTTTTTTATAGTACTGCACATCTAAAAAACAAGAAAAGATTTAAGTCTCCCAAAATTCATACTAAAATTGTCTGCAAGCATCCGTGGCGTCATGGATAAAGTATTAAGTGAAAATTCAGTTCTAAGTGACACTCTTCTACAATTGCAAATTCTTAGGATTTCTGCCCGGTCATGGCTGACGAAACGAGAACATATCCCCCCCCCCCTGTGGATTAAATAAGGAGTTTCGTGCGGGTTCCCTGGTTCGACGGAGGGAGTCCCTAGTTCTACAGGATGCGCCTGAAGAGGGTCGGAGGTAGCATCGGCCGAGGCGTTGGGAAAATAAAACCCAAGATGTGAACAGTATTCCGAATCATCCAAAAAATTATTGGAGTTAATTGTTTAAATTCTACTCTATAGTAAACTGTGGTCCTCTATAGTGACCAAAATATTGGTCACTATAGAAGAGGTCTATTGCAATAATAAGCTAAGGAATTTCATGTTCGTGCGTCTGTAATCACATACATGAAAAAATAAGATCGTTCGAGCAGCAAAGATGTTATTGTGATTGCCAAGGTACACAACTCCGAATTCACCCATTTTAAAATGAATTCTTCCAAAATCTGTGCTCTAATGAGCTTGCTGCTCTGGTACTCCCAAGACGTAAATTCACTAGACCAACCCGAAAATCTGCCAAATCCCATCCATTCACTGTGGAGGTCCCCAGATGCCGAAGAGCTTTCTACTCCAAAAGCTTCTTTCCTCGTGCTGCTGGACTCTGGAACTCCCTCCCGGCTCTCTGTTTTCCTGACGGTACTGACATGCAGAAATTTAAAACTAATGTAAACATACATTTCGCTGCGCAGCTCCCAATTTAGGTTGATTCCCCCCCACACACCCACCCCAAAAAAAACTTTCACCCTTTTTCTCAGTAGCCCCTTACGTCTACAGTGGCGGCCTGCCTTGTTTGGGGTGAACTTTATTTTTTAAAAAATTATGTCGCACCGTCGACTAAAACAGTACAATTTTAAATAAATACATTTAAAAAGTGATATTCCTTTTATCGGTTTGAAGTATATTGATCTGACAATTATTTCTACGGTAAAAGACAAAACTAGTTATTGTTTAAAAAAAAAATTAAATTGTTACAATTTTAAATAAATATAGAAGAGGCATATCCGTTTTATTTATTTAAAGAATATTTAGCTGACAATGACAATTATTTTTACGGAAGAAAAATATTCATTTTTTCATAAAAATCAAATTATGTCGGCCCGTCGCCTAAAACAGGACAATTTTTAAATAAATTAATTTTACAAAAATTAAATTTCTTTTATAGATTTGAAAGGATAAAATTGTATAAATTTCCACGAGGCGCACTAGTACAATGTATACGCATTTATTTATTTAAAAAAAAAAAACCCTGGCTGTCACGGTTACGGGTGGGCCAAATAACCTATAATGTATCTTCATCTCTCCAGAACACCATCCCAATCTAATAATGCTAATCCAGCTTTATAAACGATTAATTGAACACACGCTGCTACTTTACTCGTAGTTGGATAAAAATCGCGTGTTCGTATCTTACCAAGCAATATTAATACAAAAGAACAACTCGTCCTCTACCACAACAATAAACAGTTTGAATTCGAAAAACAGATGTAGAACGACTTTAAACCGTTTTACAAGTAAGTTTACTCGTTCTTCTAAAGACACGGATATATAAACATAGCTTCTCGCCTCGAACCGCTGCACAGGGAATTGTCTTCCTGTTCCCTGTTTTCTCGACTGTACCAACTTGTAGAAATTAAAATGCAATGTGAACAAAGATCTTGCTGCTGAACTCCCCAGCTATGTTGGCCCTTATAAATCTGGATCTTATCACAGTAGCTACTTACATATATGCTTAGTTTGGGGGTGAATACAAATAAAAAAAATCAAATTAATAAAAAGGGGCCTTCTATTAAGTAATACAGTCTCTAAAATGTGTTTGCTACAATCAGGGGGAGTCTGACCCTATTACACCTATTAAATGATGAAAAAGTTTGGCATGGCTAATCCAGTTAGCAATAAATATTAGCGGGACCCCTTTGAAAGTCCACGGTCGCTTTCTTCATCTGTCTGTATGATTTACTGTTAATAATATTATTTCTCTTGAAATAATAAATGTCTGTCATAAACCGGTATTGTCCGGGCCTTTGGGTCTGGATTTACGCCGGTCTATCGGTTGTCCGTCCTGTGCAGTTCTAGGAGGTGCAGCCTCTCAGGCTTTGCTTTCTCACCCTTTGAGAAGGGGTTAGTTTATTGCTAATCGCCTGAGGCGCCCCTACCGGGGAATGCCAACGGGGCTGCCCAGGCAATTTTTAAATGGCCAGAGTGCTCAAATTCTCGAGCGCTGGTTTTTCAATCCCACTTTCCCGACCTCGTGTCACATCTTACCTCGTGGGAGGAAGATAAATAGAAATAAATGTCTGTCATGGTTAATAATATTGAGAAAAAAATGTCTGACTTATTATTATGAATAGATATCGTTATGGATAAAAAATGTCCTCAAATACCTGACGCATCTAGCATAATTGGTGTTTGGTCAAATATGGTTTAATTTAAATAAATTACTTTTTTATTGCATCTTGGGCGATCGGGCGATCTCATCTTTAAAAAAAGGGGGATTATGTGTGGTGTATGTTCGAACAGCAAACTGTCTTAGCTTGTTATTATATAGACTAGTCGAACTCGTAGAAATTCCAATTTGTATCCTTGTAGAAGTTTGTGATATATTTCCATTCTATGGATGTCCGGCGTGAAGCAAGCCCCCACGATATTATTGTGACATGTCTGTTCAAGCTCAAACGTGCTAAGTACTCTGGTTAATGTACTTTTTGAATACATCTAGTCACGAGGGTCTATCTCCAAAGCCTTTGTAAGAGTTTGTGACACATTCTCATTCTATGGACGTCCAGCGGGAACGCAGACCCCACGATATTATCGTACAAACTTTGGACAGAACGGAACTTTGATCGTAAATCTAAGAAAGTGTATTTCAGTTTCACGTTCGACACAACAGCGTCTTAAGATTAAATTTATTTAATTACTTTTTTTTGCATTGCATCTTCGGCGATCAGGGGATCCCATTTTTGTTAAAAATGGGTTGGAGGTTTATAACGTACGTATGAATATGACCTTGCCTTAGCATTATATTATATAGATTATTACGTATAGTAAAGCTCTTAGTGATTAAAGAAACCAACTACTTTGCCCTTCTTTACGTGAGAATCAGATTGTCTCTTACAATATTCAAGTAATTTTTCAATAATGGTCTGTGAAATAATTTCGCTTTTTTTCCCTCTATTTTCCATCTCATCCCAAAACTTTAGAAAGGCTCTCTGGAACCTTACCAAACATTCCATTAATGATTAGTCCCATCTTCATCTCATGTGTTTAAATATTTTTATTTTTGGCAAGGTCCACATATTTATTTTTTTGTTGTTGTTGTTTTTAATATCACTCAGTGGTCGACTTCAAGGGTGACAGCCATTAACATATTTTCCTGGTCTTGTTTACGACAACAACGACGATGACGGCGACATATGCTGGCCTACTTATATTTCACAGGAATGGGTGCTTTACTAATTGTACCAAGTCACCAGCATACGTTGGTGTTCTTCTCGATATTCAAACTGATTTGCATAACAATGTCGTCTGATTGGTTTCACTCCTTTATGTGAATATACAGTTCTTCCTTTATTTCTTGCAAGACTGTTCGACAAAACACGACACTAACGATATACACAAATGCCACCTTCGTATTCCTCGATATATATATATATATATATATATATATATATATATATATATATATATATATATATATATATATATATATATATATACATAATGAGGTAAAACAAGTTTTACATTGTCCAGATCGATTTGAATAAGAATCAGTTTACAACTGCAAAAATTAAGCTCAATATCGATCAAATACAGATCTTAAATCCATAAAAATTATGAACTATATTTTTTTTCTGGGAAATTATTTATAGGAAGAAAGCATTGAGACTAACATAATGGACGAGTCCAACTCTTTTGCGTAGGTTATTCCTTTACGTAAAATGTAGCCAATATTTTTCACTTTTTATCTATGAATACACCTTTAAGATTGACATGCTAATACTAAAGAGAAAGTTGTAACTGGTTACGAACGTGTCATTCCTTTTCGCTAGCAAAGAAAAAAGCTTTTAAACAACATCTGCGCACAGCGTAAGTTGTCAGTTCTTTTTCTAATCTCCAGTCCAGTAAAAATCAACTCTTTCTTTCAATAATGCGTCGATAATTATAAGTCTAGTTTCAACTTTCATCCTGTGTTATTTCTTTAGTTCTCGGGTTGAGCCCTGTCATTTGTTGGGGGAGGCATCTTTCTATTAATTTCTCTTATTTTCTGGCACAAAACGTCAAAAGTTGACACAGACGATTATATATATATATATATATATATATATATATATATATATATATTAATGTTTGTATTACAAAAGATCAGAACAAGATCGGTACCATCGGTTGAAATACTAACAAAGGGGACCTTACACTCTTATTCATGTATTTTTTTTTAATAATCAAGCATTCTGCTGTGATACTCTCCCACTAACTTTACATGTATATATATATATATATATATATATATATATATATATATATATATATATATATATATATATATATATATATATATATATATATATATAATGGATATAATGTGTGTGAGAGAGAGTTTATATAAAAATATATATTTTAAGATATATGTCCCTTATAATATCATCCAAATTATTTCAAATAACAAGCTCAATGAAGTTATATTTCCGCCTCCAGAGCATATATACTAGTTGGTTGAATTTCAATGGACAAAGAAAAAAATCAGTTCACGATCATAATTTTTTATTTTATTTTTATATTTTATTATTTTGGCGAATGCTGATTTTTTTTCCTTTCCGTCTTACGCGCGTTTCACAACTTTAAAGATAACAATCCGAGAAACTAGTTCCAACATGGTAGCTTGGGAATTGGGTTACGTTGTGGCAGATGTTTATTTTGGGGGCGGGGGGAGGTGTCTATTCGCGTACGAACAGAAGACACACTCTTCAACCATCATCAACATTTTACTTATTAATGATGATGATTTATTTTATTTATTAATTTATTATTAAGAATTGGCTTACGTTGTGTCAGATGTTTTTTGGGGGTGGGGGTCTATTTGCGTACGAACAGAAGACAAACTCTTAAACAATCATAACTTTTTACTTTTTGATGATGATGATTTATTTTATTCTATTTATTAATTTGTTTTCTTCTTCATATTTTAAGGGTAAGCTGGTCGTTTCCGGTCCCATCGACAGGGAAGTTCGCAGCGCATTTACAATGGGTGTTGTCGCAAAGGACAACAAAAATTTCCCCAACAAGCAGCGCTCGACCCACGAACGGATCACTGTGAACGTCATTGACGTGAACGACAACGCTCCTGTGTTTCAACAGACCGGCAAGCAGCTGATCCAACTACAGGAAGTGGAAGCGGTAGGTTCTGAAGTGTATACTGTATCGGCCTCCGACGCTGATGAAGGTAAGAACGGTAGAGTGTTCTACTCGCTGGAAGTTAGTCATGCCGACCGAGGATTGTTCCGAATCAGTAGCAAGAATGGAAAGATCAAAGTAAACCGGAGCCTGAAGGACAAAATCGGGATGCACAATGTCACCGTGATTGCAATGGACGCCGGAATTCCGCGTCAAAGCTCAAAGATAAAAGTCTACTTTGAAATTCTCGACGTCAACCTGCATAATCCGAAATTCATCTACCCAGTTGAGGGCGTGAAACTGCTGATACCCGAGGTAAGTGGTATTAATATAACATTTTACATCTTATAAGTCGACTACTATGTCGAAATAAGAAACTCGGACGATAATGCAGCATAGTTTACAACAAAAAAGGTAAAACGAAAACAAATAGACAACAAATAACTGTTAACAAACGCAAGAAAATTTAATTTTTTACTTATCTGTATAATTTTCACGTTTGTGTATTGATTGTAAGATTTATAATCTATGCATTTGTTATTGTCACATTTACTTAACCAAACTCGCGTATTTTTTAACATGGCAGGCAATTGTCTTTAAATGTTATTAAACTGGTGGTTATGTTGGAAACTACGCGAGCTCGGCTAATTAAAAGTGACGATGACAAATGCATATATAATCAATCTTACAATCAGTAAACACACGGTAGAATTTAAGCAGATAAACAAAGAGTAAATTCTATTGCGTTTGAAAACTGTCATTTGTTTTTTTCCACCACATTTTTCTTGTTACTATACTGCACAATCGCCGAAACTAGGAGAAAATGGTAACAATTATTGGAGATCGATGCACATTTGAAATTACACGCCCTTTTCAGTTCTCTGTTACTCTTGTTGGACTGTTGCTTGATGCTGAAGAAAATGTGTTCATAATTGTTAGCAGTAATTTGCACCATAAGTATCCACAAACGCTGAACCGCAGCACAAACGACGTGCAATGGGCATGACCCCCAATTTTTTTACTCATTTATGAATTTCAGTTTATGTTTAAAATTCCTTAACCTTAAGCCTTAAATTATAGACATCTTAAAGAATGATAATCATGTTAAAGATTTTTATCAAAACTAGAATTCTAGACATAAGTTTTAGTAGTCTTACATAATTATTTTAATTTTCCATCGGACATGAAAAGTATGCATAACTGTTTTGTTTAGGGAATTAATTTTATCCGCCATAACAGAGATATTAAATATATATATATATATATATATATATATATATATATATATATATATATATATTTAATGATATATATATATATATTTAATGATATATATATATATATATATATTTAATGATATATATATATATATTTAATGATATATATATATATATATATATATTTAATGATATATATATATATATTTAATGATATATATATATATATATATATTTAATGATATATATATATATATTTAATGATATATATATATATATATTTAATGATATATATATATATATATTTAATGATATACATATATATATTTAATGATATATATATATATATATTTAAGGATATATATATATATATATATTTAAGGATATATATATATATATATTTAATGATATATATATATATATATTTAATGATATATATATATATATATATAATGATATATATATATATATTTAATGATATATATATATATATTTAATGATATATATATATATATATATATATATATATATTTAATGATATATATATATATATATATATATATATATATATATATATTTAATGATATATATATATATTTAAGTATATATATATATATATATATTTAATGAGATATATATATATATTTTATGATATATATATATATATATTTAATGATATATATATATATATATATATATATATATATATATATTTAATGATATATATATATATATGAACAATGTAATTGAGGTGATCGGTACCATTATCAAGGTCATAGTATAATATCTAACAGAAAAATTTCTAGTATAATATTAAATTGATTAAAACGTATATATCTTTATATTGTAATACATATTTTTACCAATCAAGGATATAGAGCAAAAATCTGCATATCATATTATTATATACTTTATTTTTAACTAGAACTGCGTAGTATTATGATCCCAACATAGAGGTTTCTGTACATAGGAAGTAAAACCCGTGACTATTAAAATAAATAAACAATCGTGGTAAACGGAAAATAAGATACGTAAAATTTCTATTCATTGTGAATTAGTATATATGAAATAAAATTTAAATCCAATAAAATGTTGCATAAATATTATATTTTAACTATGTTCCAAAAAATATAGGTTTTCCATGTCAATTACTAACGTCGAAAGCTAGAATACGTAAGAAAAGTATCTGTATTAAATAAAATAGCTGATTTTATTAATTATAAGTAAAATATTTATGACTAAATATAAAAATATTTTTCAAGTGTTTTTCAAAAAATATTTTTATAAAGATATATTTAAATACTACCGATAATATTTATAATATAATTGTTGTAGTGAATTATTGAAGGGCTATTGAAAAGAAAAATCTGCGTACTTCCGGTAGTTAGGTGAAACGGAAGTCACCTACCTTAACGATGTAAAAAGTATAATGTATAATTTTCAGAAACGAAATAGCAACTAAAATCTATAATAACGTGCTACCATGGGATTAATTGTCATTATAATCGTATCGGCCGAGATGTTTATTTACTTATTACAGATTAAAAATACGAAAATAAGAATAGCGAGTATGATTCATATAATAATAATAATAATAATAATAATAATAATAATAATAATAATAATAATAATAATAATAATAATAATAATAATAAGTCATTCTAACCACTACATTAAAAGTACGTATGAAAAAATGTAATAGTTAGATTGAATAAATAAAAATTAGAATAAGAGTTATATCACTTCAGGGGAAAATGCAATTGGGTTGATCGGTACCATTGATAAGGTTATAGTACGATATCTAACAGAAAATTAACTAGTAATATATGGAATTGATAAAAACATTTATTTTAATATTGTAATATAATTTTTAATAAAATAAGAAACATATAAGAAATCTGCATATTACATTTTAAATTAGGACTGCATAGTATTTGGACTCCAACAGAGAGGTTTGTTTACATAGGAAGTAAAACCCGAGACTATTAAAATAAATAATAAAATCGTGGTAAACGCAAAAACGATGCATAAAATTTATCTTTCCTCATAAGATAAATATTGTGAATTAGTATATATAAAGTAAAATTATAATTATTTTTTTTTAATTTCATCAATATTTTGATTTAATACAATTACGAAAGCATCTAAGGATACTTACGTGAGAGATATTTCGGTCACTGACTACGAAAATAAGAATAAGTAAGAAAAGTGTTAGTGTTAAATAAAATAGCTAATTTTATTAATTTTATGAAAAATATTTATGATTAAATATAAAAGTATGTTTTAAAAATATTTTCAATAACACCGTAAATCTTCTAAAAATTATTAACATAGTTAATTATTGAAAGGCTAGAAATAGATAAGTCTGTGTATGTCCAGTGACTCACCTAAACCGAAGTCATCTAATTTACGGATGAAGAAAGTCAGAAAGTGAAATATAAAATAAGTTAAAAATCTTTGAAAAGTATAATGTAAGAAAGGGAATATAAAATAAGGTAAAAATCTTTGAAAAGTATAATGTAAGAAAGGGAATATAAAATAAGGTAAAACAATTTGAAAAGTATAATGTAAGAAAGAGAATATAAAATAAGGTAAAAATCTTTGAAAAGTATAATGTAAGAAAGGGAATATAAAATAAGTTAAAAATCTTTGAAAGTATAATGTAAGAAAGGGAATATAAAATAAGGTAAAAATCTTTGAAAAGTATAATGTAAGAAACGAAATATAAAATAAGGACAAATCGTTGGCTAAAACCCGAAGAAAAAAGAAATAATTCAACGAAACGACAAAAACGGTTAGTGAAAATATATATCTGAATTTAGAAGTATTTAGGTCAATATTTAATCTGATGATGAATGAGTTAAATACAAACAGTAAAAGGCATAAGATCAGTATATGTTGCGACTAAGACACATTGAGATCATAGTTACATTTGGAAAAAAGAATACAATGCTGATAATGACTACTGATTGTAATTTAGGCGTTGCTTGCCTTGTTAGTTCATTGTGTTTTGCTTTTTTATAATTAGAACTGGGAATTAAATGCAAGGAGCATTTAATATATATCTTGGTATAATCCGTAACAATTGTATGTTGAATAAAA
>OY744516.1:196275006-196312506 GCA_963556195.1 Sepiola atlantica
AGGTAGGGACGATCAGAGGAAGACTGGCCCTGATTCTGGATTTTCACCAGAGCTCTGTAAGCCGGTTTGCGGCTCTAATACCGCTAGGTGTCAAACCTGTCCGCCATTGATAGCCCTGCCACAAACCGGAGTTCGAGACAGATTTACTTATGACATCATTACGTTGCCATCGTCCCTACAACGGTGAGAAAGGGTATATCTGCTTGATAGAAC
The DNA here is from genome assembly GCA_963556195.1 of Sepiola atlantica. Taxonomy (NCBI): domain Eukaryota; kingdom Metazoa; phylum Mollusca; class Cephalopoda; order Sepiida; family Sepiolidae; genus Sepiola; species Sepiola atlantica. Next base: position 196,275,220 of record OY744516.1, read on the forward strand.
TTGGTTATCTCATCATTACGTTGCCATCGTCCCTACAACGGTGAGAAAGGGTATATCTGCTTGATAGAACTTGGTTATCTCATCATTACGTTGCCATCGTCCCTACAACGGTGAGAAAGGGTATATCTGCTTGATAGAACTTGGTTATCTCATCATTACGTTGCCATCGTCCCTACAACGGTGAGAAAGGGTATATCTGCTTGATAGAACTTGGTTATCTCATCATTACGTTGCCATCGTCCCTACAACGGTGAGAAAGGGTATATCTGCTTGATAGAACTTGGTTATCTCATCATTACGTTGCCATCGTCCCTACAACGGTGAGAAAGGGTATATCTGCTTGATAGAACTTGGTTATCTCCTCTGCATAATGTCAAACAGTTATGATCATCTTCTTTTGATGCCACTGGGTTTCTCGTAAATGTTTTGGTGCTTCCACTTCTAAGCTGGTCGTCGCCGATTGTTGTATAGCATTCACTTTTCGTCGCACGTGACAATACACTCGAGAAATGGGGCATTTTTGTTTTAGATGTGGTTCCGTAAAAGAAGAAACGTCGACACATCAAACGAATTATGTTTTGATATTGGCGGCATTTAGTGGTCGAGTTGTTTTATTTGCCAAGTTGCTTGAGGTGGTCCAGCACGCTCGTAGACTTACGGCTAACTTTTTACCAACTTTTCGAATCATTGTGCGTGGAACTGTTTTGACTATCATAATCAGTTGGTTGACTCCCATGACGTTTATTATCTTCCGCGTAGTAATTCTTCATTACCAATGTTTTTAAACTAACGCTCCAGTTCGCATTCGTTAACGCTCCTGAATTCTCTGTTGATGATTCGCGCTGCCTGTGCTACTTGATATTATTAGGCATGTTGGCTACCTTCACATCATCCCTCCTGTTAGTACCTGAGTCTAGAAACAATTCTTAAGAAACAGGAAAAATGTCAACATATCGTAAATACCTTCTTTTTTTTATTATTCCCTTTTTTATTTCAATTTAAACTTATCTTTTCCAGCTCCACATCAAAGCTACCGATTCTGGAAAGCCCCCTCGTGCCGTAACTACTACTTTACACATTGAAATTCAGGATTCCAACGACAATGCCCCTGAATTCGACAGGAGGAAATATCCTTTTCCATATAAGCTCTATGGCCGAGAGGAGAAACAGACGGCCTTAGTCGGCAGTGTGGCCATCGCTCAAGACAGAGACAGCGCAGAGAATTCAATCATCTGTTATTACATTATTGGTAAGATTTAGATACGCACAAAAGTTTTTATCTGAATATATAACACCATTATACATAGTTATCGATTCTCGATTGGCTACCATGATGTAATTATCTCCAACAACGAAAGTTTATGGGTTGGCGGCCAATTTTCTATGAAACTGGGGGAAAGTCGAGGTTGAATATTGTTTACACGAGTGAATGATTATGAGAAATCAATCCAGTATGTTTATATTACAATATTGAAATACGTATATATTTTATATACGTACCGTATATATTTATTCTGATATATGTGTGTGTGCGTGTTTGCATTTATATATATATATATATATATATATATATATGTAAATTATAACTAAAAGGTAAACTTTTACTACTCCTTGTTTTGAACAACTGAAAATACCGATGTGCTTCCATTTGCAGGTCTTACTAATTTTCATTGACGTACCATATATATATATATATATATATATATATATATATTGTAATGTATTTGAAGAAATAATATATATATATATATATATATATATATATATATATATATATATAACATATTTGAAGAAATAATATATACTAGCAGGACCCCGTAAAAATTCCACGGTGTTTTTTTACATCAATCTGTATAATTTACTGTTAATAATATTCCGGTTGCTAGAAATGGGCACATATTTTACTCGCTAACTTTTGTGTAACAGGATGGAAGTATATAACTCTGTCCTCCCCCTTTTTAAGTTAAAAAAGCCCCCCCTTCCAACCATTTTCTCTTAGTTCTAACTATTAGTGAAAAAAAACATTGCTTAACGTCCGTTTGAAACATAAGAAAAATAAAAAAAATACTGGCCCTCTCTCCGACCAAAAAGAAGGAAATAAATGTTTATAACGTTTTAAGAAATACCAATGATACCCTACTTTTTAACCAGTTGACGTATTTAATAGAAAATATCTCTCAAAAACTCAAAAACAAACAAGAAAAAAATAGTTTTTAGTTTAAAGTAACACAAAAAAGTACTTTTTGACTTTAAAAAAATGCAAAAAGAAATAATAAAATTGCATTTATCGTCACTTGTTTTGAATGTTTTATGAAAATAAATTTTAAAAGATTTTATTTATTAACAGTGATTACGCTGTTGTGTTCGTTTTTTGTTATTTGCAATGTTTCTTGAAAATAAAACTGAAATAGTACGTTGTCGAATTATCGTCTGCCAGCATTCGCGTTCGCACCGCTCGTAGTATTCACTGTATTCCAAACATTAGTTTTATCCAAAACTATTCTAAATATATTTCAAGAACAGATATTGGCTTTTATATACGCAGAAATTTATGTTTAAATTCGTAGAACTTACCTTTATTTTTGACAATGTTTTAAAGTTGCACGGAATCTCTCTCTCTCTCTCTCTCTCTCTCTCTCTCTCTCTCTCTCTCTCTCTCTCTCTCTCTCTCTCTCTCTCTCTCTTTCAAATAGTTCACCGAACAAAAAGTGCATAAACTTTTTATACTTTCTATTTATACTATTCTTAGAACAAATGTTCTGCAATTCTTTGATTGTCAATACGTGTGATGATATCTTTTGCGGTTCGCAAGTAGAAATTTAAATAAATAATGACGATACCTCGACCCGCTCCCCTCCCACAATGTCGTCTCCTCCTCCTCTTTCAACACTGAAGCGACAGTAACAAGTGGGGTCAGTTGAATGGCTTCAACGACTACCTTTACTTAGCTCTTTGGTAAAGCGCACGGACTTCAGAAGTCACGGTCGCGGTTTCGATTTCGAGTCTCGGCGTCCAATTTATTTGTTTTTTTAATTTATTGAATTTCTTTCGGAGCGTGACACAGGTAGGTAGGTAAACCTTAGCGTGTTAATATATAGTATAAGATATGTGAACAAATAATATATATATATATATATATATATATATATATATATATATATATATATATATATATATATATTAGTACTAGCAAATATATGCTCCCTCCGGTCGCATGCTTTTTCTAGGTTGGAAAGGTTTAAGTCATGATGAATGAACTACATACACTGAATGTCAAAGGAGGTAGTATTTACGAACATATACTACACTAATCCTCAAATGACAACAGTACAGGTACTACAATACCCCTTCCAAAATATAGGAGATAATACCTGGGAAGATCTCCCCATAAAAGCAGAAGGTAATGCCTGTGAATATAGTATCATGGCAACAGAAAAGATACTACACTACCACCACCACCCTCAAAAAAGGTAGCCTCATGACAAAAGAACATATACTACATTAATCCTCCCTCACATGAGTATAAAAGACCTGCGAGGATTAAAAAGGGGGAGGTAAATCCTGTGAGGACGGTCATATGACAACAGAACCGATACTACACTAACCTATTTCCATGAAAAGATACTACAATAATAGATTAAATCAGTTATTTATTTAGGGGGGTTGTCATTTATTTATAAATGCCGAGTCATAAACACATTTTTTATAGTATTTTGGTTCTTTCCCTTAAGTCCCACTCCCCATTTTAATTCAATGAATTTCTATAAATAAATGTATTTACGAAAAAAAAAGGTTTTTTCAACAATTTCAAGATGTTTTTAAGTAAGATGCCCCCCAAGAGTAAATGTGGTATTGTGTTGACTGAGATGGTTCTAGTTAAGAGTAAGATAGACATTTTTTAAACTGTTGATCAAGGATGACCAACGACCCCCCTTTCCACGAATTTTGATCGCCTTGTGCCTAATTTGTTCGTAATTTTAACTTTTATATTTTATGCAAATAAATAATTCAAAGTGTAGTATCTGTTCTCAGCATCGACAGAACTATTGTTTCAAACAATAATAAAAAAACATACACTAACATAATAATACGGCGTCGTTAACAGGAGAGAGAAAAGGAGAGAGGGACAGAAAGAGAGAGATGAGATTAGTTTATTTTGTGAAGTAAAACTTATCATGCACATTTTTTTTTAATTTTACTCGAGTATTTCTTTGTTTAGTCAGGTGTAACTCGCGTATTTGTTTATTTTGTTTTGTGTGTTTTTCTTGTTGTTGGTAGGGGTAAGTTTCACTTCGATTAGTTGTTTTCGGTTTGTACAGTAAGATTTACCTCGCGTGTGACATCAGTAGGACATCAATTGTTATTGTTAAAAATAAATAACTATTCAGGACAATACCATGAAGTCTTGCTAGTTTAAAATAATACACTTTTCAAACACGAAACGTTAACATTTTGGTTATTTTGAAACATTTATTTACCTTTTAAATGTGACCTAAAGAAAGAATAGAGAGAAGAAAAGAAATTTGTCTTTTCACTGCCAATTTACAAAAATCGGGTCAGTCGCTTTATCTTGCGAGCGTCCGATGTTTGAAGGATTTGAACGACGTTAGAAAACGTTTGAACACAATTGCTAAATATTTGTTCAGAAAATAAAACAATATTGCGAAACAGAACATTTGTTTTATTAACATTTAAAACATCATTGACTTAAAAAAAACAATACCAAATAATAGTTAATTAATAAAATAAATATTTACAAAACCAATATGCAAATTAGTTAACCTAGCGAATCTGATATCACATCTATAATATAAACGGTATATAATAAAGAGTGTGCGCAGCTTAGATAAGTAAATTAATGGGAAATAGAGCGTTTTGACTTAACTGTTCGTGCGTGAAATGAGCCTAATTTCGCATTTATTCATTTAGGTAATATATATATATATAAAGAAGTAATATATATATAAAGAAATAATATATATATAGTAATATATATATGTATATAAATAAATCATATATATATATATGTATATAAATAAATAATATATATTGTAATATATATATAAAGAAATAATATATATATAGTAATCTATATACTACTAAAAGTCTATGGGTCTTGTATGTTTGCAATCAGCTTTCAGCTTTCCGGTTTTCAACATCCGGTTGCGCATGCGTAAATAGCATCGTCTTAAATCTGTTATTCCGATTCCGTTAATTTCTTACGATTAACGAACGCATGCAATTTTTCATTCTGGAAATTTTTATATCGCTTTTAATATAAACAATTTCATTTAATTTCATCAAATAGTTTTTTTGTTTACTTGACGACTAAAAACATTCAACGGGAGCACTTCGTAAAGTCTGTCGCAGTTTCAAACCCTTTTAAAAAACAAAAACAAACAAACAAAACAACAACAATCTATATATTAATACGCTAAGGTGTACGTACGTGTGTCACGCTTCCGGCAAACGCTCTGCGCATGCGTGCCGCACCTAGATTATTAATAACATTTAATTAGCCTAATTTCTGCATCGTATTTTAATTATTTCCCTTTAGCGCAACGGTAAGCGACGTAGTATTTTTGTCTTTGGCCCGACTGGTTTATAGTTCGATCCCAACCAGCCGCTAATATTTTTTCTTCTACATTTCGAGCGGAAGGGGAAGAAATAATACATTTTTTTAAATCACCCGGTCAAAAAGTACTTCTTTGTGTTGCTTAAAACTTAAAACTATTTTTTGTTTTTTATTTTGACGTTTTTAGGGCATGTCTATTATTTTTTGTTGTTGTTGTTTTTGAACGGACGTTAAGCAATGTTTTTTTTTTCAATGATAGTTTGAACTAAGTATTTATTTTTTATTTGCACCACTTCTTAAAGTGTTAAAACATTTATTTATTATTTTTTGATGGTAAGGAACCAGTATTTATTTTTTAAATGTTTTGAACGGACAATAAGCAATGTTTGTTTTGTTTTGTTTTTTTTTCTCAGTGAAACACCGAGAGCGTGTTCGAAAGAAAGAGAGAGTGTGTGTTCGTAAGAGATGGAGGGGGGGGGATAGAGAAAGAGTGAAAACGCAATAAAAACAAATAAATAAATCGCAAAAAGTCTCTTACTAACAAATAGAAGGTGATTTGTTACATTAGGACCCGCGCTAACTTTGACCCCGTCGTTAGGGTTAGGGTCAGTGAGGGGTTAGGGTTAGCTATAAAGTTCAGGGTCATTGGGGGTTAGGGTTAAAATTAGGGTCAGGGCCAAAGTTAGCCCAGGTCCCAATGTAACAAACTACCAAATAGAGACGTAAAAAATAAGACAATGACAATGATATTGTATAGTTAACATCTGAGAAGTTAAGTTTCTTATTTTGTGTCACGATCTGACACTCTCATTTAATAAGATTTAGTATTTACTTTTGCCCCTGACAACGGGGGAGGGGAGTCGCGACCGATAGTGATTGCTGAAGAGACAGCTTTTACCCCGACAACCGAGTAATATAATAAATATATATACTTCCATCCCGTCACGCAAAATTTTGGTGAGTAAGATATGTGCATATTTCTAGCCACCGGATAATTTTATTAACAGTAAATTATACAAATTGATGTAGAAAACACTGTGGAATTCCTTTTTTTTTCAGTGAAACACAGAGAGCGCGTACGAAAGAAAGAGAAAGTTTGTGTTCGTAAGAGAGAGATAGAGGGAGAAGATAAAGAAAGAGATAGAGAGAGAGAGAGAATAAACGTAATTGAAAAGTGAAAACGCAATAAAAACAAATAAATAAATCGCAAAAAGTAAAAAAAAAAATATTTAACAAAAACGAAAGTGAGGAAAGTCGTGATTCAAAGCAAAATAAAAAAGAAAATCTAATCGAAAAAAAAAGTAACAAGTATAATTTCGTTTACTATCGGAAGCCTACCAGTTTTTACGGTATATCAACCCTTTTTAGTAGAGTGTCCATCGTACACGCGTTATTGGAAGGCAAATTATTAATTTTTTCAAAATATTTCACTCTTATCCGGGGGGGTGCTCATAATAAAACAAGCGTAACTTACTAACAAATAGATGGTGCTTCGTTAGATTGGGACCCGCGCTAACTTTGACCCCGTCGTTAGGGTTAGGGAGGGGGGTAGGGTTACCTATAAAGTTCAGGGTCATTGGGGGTTAGGGTTAAAGTTAGGGTCAGGGTCAAAGTTAGCCCGGGTCCCCATGTAACAAAGTACCAAATAGAGACGTAAAAATAAGACAAGGGCAATGATATTGTATGGTTAACATCTGAGAAATTAATTTTTTTTATTTCAAATATTTATTTAGTTATATTGTCAAATTCGTCAAACAAAAATGGCGTTCGCTTATTTTAGGTGAGGTGGTCGCTAATTTCAGACTTTATAAAAGGCTAAATTGCCCGATTACAGTAGAGGATCTCTTTACATTATCAACTAACCCAAGATGTAGGGGAGGGCGCCACTCTTTTCCCAGGACTGCTTCATTTTCCTTGATCCTGACCTTATAATACTGAGAGTTTTAGCAATGTTTGTTTTAGTCTTTTAATATAAACAATTTCATTTAATTTCATCAAATAGTTTTTTTGTTTTCTTCACGGCTAAAAACATTCAACGGGAAGACTTCGTAAAGTCTGTCGCAGTTTCAAAAAACACCTCCCTTTCAAAAAACAAAAACAAACAAACAAAAAAACAACACTCATTATTAATATCAGCCATACGAGCGGTCGGTGAACGAAACCACCTCCCACTTTCCCTCTCATAGATTTCACCACTCCTACTCCGTCTGTTTTCGTTACGTACGCGAGAAAGCCTGCTGTTTCTCGGTGGCCACGGCTGTACCCCCTTCCTTTCTCAAATCGCCCTAACCAACCACTTATAATTCAGTAACTGTAATTTAAAAAAAAAAAACAATTATAATAAGCAGAACGACTCATAGAAATCTATATTCTTTTTTCATTTTAATATACTTTCATAGAAATGCTTCTGTTATGTAAAAAAAAACTATTTTCTTTATGCCACAAGTGTCACGCTCATACATGAATTCCATAGCTAATATAACAAACTGACCCAACGGGTCACGGGTGGTCTAGTATATATATATAAAGAAATAATATATATAGTAATATATATATATAAAGAAATAATATATATAGTAATATATATATAAAGAAATAATATATATAGTAATATATATATATAAAGAAATAATATATATATAGTAATATATATATAAAGAAATAATATATCTAGTAATATATATATATATGTATATAAAGAAATAATATATATATATAAAGAAATAATATATATATAGTAATATATATATAAAGAAATAATATATCTAGTATAATATATATAAAGAAATAAAATATATAATATAATGTATATAAAGAAATAAAATATATAATATAATGTATATAAATAAATAATATATATATAATATAATGTATATAAAGAAATAATATATAGTATAATGTATATAAAGAAATAATATATATGTAGTATAATGTATATAAAAAATAATATATATATATATATATATATAGTATAAGGTATATAAAGAAATAATATTTATATATAGTATAATATATATGAAGAAATAATATATATATATATTATAATATATATAGTTATATATATATGAACAAGTAATATATAGTATAATATATATTAATAAATAATATATATATATAAAAATAGTTAAACGCATATGAAGTAATATATAATATAACGTATATGAAAGAAATAACATGTATAAAATATATCTAAAGTGTGATGTATATGAGAAAGAAATACATTATATATATAGATGTACATGTATATATTTATATTTTATGATGAATTCAAGTTTGATGTTTCTTTATTTTACTGACTGGAATAACTTTATAAACTAAAGAAACATGAAAAAAAAACGATTTGTCATTCATTTTTCCATCTGTCTTTGTTCTGAAAAAGATATTCCATTTCAAATACCTTGTAATCGATTCAACTATTCAGATCCGACAAATATTTTCGATGTTTTGTCATTTAAAGACGAAAAGGGGCTAACTGCCATATGTACTACAATGCCACAGTGATGAATTCTTTTCGCTCCACCGGTTGAAAACGCTACGGTTGCTCACTTCCGTAATAATCTTTCACATTTTCTAACATTAAAAGATATGATTTACAAATTATTTTTTAAAGTTCACGACTAATTATTTAACTTATTTTAAACATCCAATATTTATGGATAATTTTTATATCATTACCATTATACACATTAAAGGAACACTTCAAATGACTAACATCAACACATAAAAGATTACATATATCAAATAAAAACTATAAATATTTTTAAAAGAAATCCGAACATTGTATTGCAGTTTAATGGTAAATCATATAACCGAAAGTGTATTTCTATCCCACACGTCTGTATACGTTTGAATGCTAGCTCAACCTAGCCAGAATCGAATTTAAACGTTAAATATATGTGTATATATATATATATATATATATATATATATATATATATATATATATATATGCGTGCGTGTATATTTTGGTATATCCATGAATATACGTAGGTGCAAATGTGAGCACATGAAGCATATAATGTTTGTTTTATTAAAAGAGTGTTTAAAACGAAGGAGATCAATAAATGTATTACTGTGTCTCTATTTTAGCCCTGAAATAGCCGAGCTGATCTCGGCTAAGCCTCGCCTCGCGATACCTGATGTATTTTGAGAAAATTGGATTGCTTTCGAAATGTGTTCCGTATATATATATATATATATATATATATATATATAGTAGTGTGTGTGTGCGTCTGTGTGTGCTACCTAAGAATGGGTGAGTTCGTATATGTATGAGAAGGTGAACGGAGGGCGGGAAAATACAATTGTTTGCGCGGGCCACTTTCTACACCATCTCCATTGTTTTTCTTGGTTTTTTTTTCTTTCAATTTTGCCAAGTTTGCTGTGTTTGATCTCTTTTGCTCAATTCTTCAAGACAATTCCATAGATTTTATTTCATGCGATTTTAATGATTCGTTACTTGTAGTTAATGGTCTCATCGTGTTTTCTTCTTCTTCTTCGTCAGTCACCTTGATTTTTCTGTTTTCTTTCTTTCTTTGATTATTTTTTTGCCTTATCTAACCTTTCCTTTTCTTCGTCTTCCCTTCTCGTTGTTTTTCTTCTTTTTTAGTCTTTTCTTTCCTTCTCCCCTTATTTTCTTTCGTTTTCTTTTTTTCTATTCATGTTTTCTTCTCTTCATTCTTCTTTGTTCTACTCTTTTTTTCTTCTGTCCCCTTATTTTCTCTTTCCTCTTTTTTCGGCAATCTATTTTCCTGTTTCATATTCTTTTTCCACTATTCTTCGTCATATTTATCCTTGTTCATCTCCTCCACCTCCTTCTCCTCTTCTATTCTCGTTCTTTTTCTTCTTTTTTTAGTCTTAATTATTCTTCCTTTTTTATATCTCCTTTTCTAATTTTCATCTTCTTCCTTCATCTTCATCTCCTTTCTTCGTCCTCTTTTTTTCTTCTCTCTTCTTTTGTCTTTCCTTTCTTCATTCTCTACTTCCTCACCGACCCTATTATTATTTATCTTACTTTCCTCTTTCTTCTTCATCTTCTTCTTCTACTTCTTCTTTCTCCTCCTCCTCCTTCTGTCTTTTGTCTTTTTTCATCCTGTTTATTGTTACACTCGTCTTTTTTATCTCTTCATCTTCTTCTCCTCTCCTTTTCAGGTTTTCTGTTTCGTCATTTTTCTCCTCGCCTTCTTTTTTTATTATTGTTATTCGTCCGCTTGTATTGGCTTGCTTCACATTATTTCCTACACATATGTATTCGTTTCTTCCCTTTCACTCCCATTACACCTTTTTTATTCTTTTTATTCTTTTTCGGCTTTCGATTACTCCTCGCCCTACTTTTCTTATTATTCATGTTTCTTATAATTTTCCTCATTTATACTCATTTTTCTTTCTTTTCGTCCATTTTATTTCCCATGTCGTACCGTCTTTCTTCTTCATCATCTTCTTCTCTTTCTTCTCCTTCTGCTTCTTCTTCTTATGTCGTTATATTTCTCCTGTTCGTTCTTCTCCTTCCTCTCTCTACTATTATTTTTTCTTTTCGTCCTTCTTCTCACTCCTTCTTTTATATCTACTCATTCTTACTTATATTCAATTTATTCTCGTTCTTCCTTGTCATTGCTCATATTTCTTCCCCTTTCATCCATTGTGAGCTACTCTTTTTTCTTTTTCTTCTTCTTCCTTTTTTCCATCTATCTTCGTGTTCCTTTCTTTTTCTCTCTCTCATTTTTCTCCTCTTTCTATTAAGCCTTCTTTTCCTTATTGTATCTTGTCTTCTTCGTCCATGTAATTCAGACTTTTCATCTCTTTCTTCAAATTCTTTTGACAAAGCACTCCGTTATTATCTTCTTATTTTGTCGTATTCTTCTTTCTTTCCTTCTTCATGTTTTCTTTTTTCTATTACTTTTCTCTTCGTGCTCCTTTCTTCTCATTCTCTCTTCTCATTTTCTAATCTTTTCATTCAGCCTTCTTCTCTTTCTCGTATCTTGTACCTCTTATCGTTTTCTTCGTCATTTTTCATCCCTTTCTTCAAATCCTCTTGACAAAGCACTTAATACCAGCACCAAATCGCAGATTCGTTCTCCGGTCTCTTACCGATTTCCATTCTAATCCCATGCTCTCAACCCTTTTATTTTTATTTCATGTCAGGTGGTGAAATGATTGATCACTTTTGGTTGAACCAGACATCGGGTGGACTCTACATCCAGAAGAGTATCGACAGAGAGAAACGAGGCGCTGTAAACCTTCTGATCAACGCGACAAACACCTGCTTCCAGCGAAGCCTAAAAGGCCGATCACTTTATCCTGAGGATTTCTACAAGCGAGAAATCACACCCAGTTCTTATCTATGGGTTCAAGTGGTTATTACCGATATTAACGATAATCCGCCTAAATTTCGACGGAAGCACATGAGTGTTGGTGTCACCAGGGATACTGACTTCGGTACAACGATCTTTGAACTTCAGGTATTATTATTATTATTATTATTATTATTATTATTATTATTATTATTATTATTATTATTATTATTATTATTCGCAGACGTCTGTTTCGAGGTGTACCACTCTCTCTGGTCGGATATTTTTGCTAGTATAATGGAAGTGTCGGATTACCTAATAAACAGCTGATTGTGTCACTTTTTTAAGCTACTTGGCCAAAGGAGGGGGTAATGCCTGGTTAGATTGTCTCATGACATCAGAACAGATACTACACTACTATCTGCATTGAGAATTGAAAGATATTACATTAGTCTTAAATAGACTAGTAAACAGAATCGAGCATTCCCCCTGTATAAATATTTGACCGTTCAAATCCTTTCGGTACTCGCGCGTGTACTTGACAACGCGTACATCTGTGTCTAGTTTTTAAGGTCAATGTCATATTATTAATATTTCGTTTTACACCTGCACCAAACTAACACAGAACCGCCAGCATCGAGCTCTATACTCAGTACATGCATTACATAACAATGTCCATCACAATGTATCTTCTTATATCTATATACAGGGTCCGCCATAAGTAACTATTTAGTTTTATTTTAACATAAACCCACTAGACTAATAATCGCTGGATAGGTGGGCGGCTTGGACTGAAAAAGGTTTCGAAATACTCGTTGGACGAATGTCACGAACTCGGCTTAACATAATTTTAAAATCACAATGTTTGTATTCTTGTTAATCGTGTGGACATAATGTATATCTGAAATAATAATCTAACATTCACAGGTAACATACATTTGTAACATATACATATTAAACATTGTCAAGTATGCTGCAAAGAAGGTGAGATTCCTTCTACTGTGTTAGAAAACTTCTCACACCTGACAGTATCCTATATCTCTACAAGGCCACCATCCGCCCATGCATGACGTATTGTTGTAACATCTGGGCTGGTGTATCATCCAGTAGTCTCTCCCTCCTAGACAAGGTCCAAAAAAGAGCCTCTACTCTGATAGATCCTTCACTATCCATCGCCGCAATGTTGCATCCTTGTGTTTGTTTTACAAGTACTTCAATGGAATGTGCTCCGATAAACTTGTTGCTCTAGTGCCCCATCGACATAAATACAGGCGATCAACCCGACAATCAGCTGTATCCCATTTATTTACTGTGGAGGTCCTCAGATGTCGGATAGCCTTCTACTCCAATAGCTTATTTCTTCGAGCTGCCGGCGTTTAGAACTCTCTCCCTGCTCTCTGTTTCCCCGACTGTACCGACATGTAGAAATTTAAAACGAATGTGAACAAGCATCTTGCTGCACAACTCCTAATTTAGGATGATCCCCTAAAAGTTCACCGTAATTCTTAGTAGCCCCTTGCGCCTACAGTGGCAACTTGCCTTGGTTGAAAATTAAATAAAATGTATATTAGAATATTGATAAAAAAAAATATACCATTTTCGCTTTCGAATGACACATGAAATAGAAGAAATACTTAAGTATCAACAGTTACAAACAGAGCAAAAATATATAGTAACTACAAAATTACTTACGGCAGACCCTGTATATATCTGAAACCTTTTGTCTTTATTCGATTACTTGATTTTTTTGTTGTTTATTCAGTACGAGGTTGATGATCCCGACATTGGTAACAACTCAGTCCATGCATTCCAACAAATTGGAGCTATTCGAATAAGCGAGAGTCTTCGATCGATGATGACACGTGACCCCGTTTCCAACAGGACCCGACAGCCTTTCATTGTCAGTAGCAACGGTTCCGTTATTACCAACATGTTCTTCCAACCCAACATGCACGGGTCGTTCGTACTACCTATCCTGGTCACAGACGGGGTGCACAGCTCTGACACTGCTAACTTAACCGTAAGTATAAAATAACCGCCTTCATACATTAAGGTCCTCTGATATATCTCGTATCAAACTTTTCTTTGACAAATGCAAGCGTCGCTAAAGAATTAAAAATATTGAACCGAATAAACCACAAAACATCTCTTAAACTTTAACAGATCGAAATTTATAGGAAACTAGAAGAATACTCGTCCCAGAACGAATAAAATTAATGCCTCGAACAGAACAGTTTTGCACCACTTGTATGTCCACTTACGGAGTTTAAAATCGAAATATATTGATAGTAAACCTGATATCTAGAATCCTTATTCTAATTTAAATCAAAATCCATTACATGATTTTGATTATTAAAATGTCTCTAATTTAAGTGATTAGTAGAAGAAATTGAAATTCATAGAATCTTGCTTCCTTCAAGTTTAATGATTATCGATTAAATTAATAACACATTTGAAATATTTAAATTTTCAAATAGAAGGTGATTCCCATATTATGCACCCTAAAAACCTTTGAACATACTCAAAAAAATGAAATTTGGAGAATATGTATTAATTAATGTCTAATACCTATTGTTCAAATTTTACAAAAATAGAAGCTGAATTTTCACAAAGGGCTTCCACCCCGTTATTTATCCCCTTTTGCATAAAAATAAGTAAAAGTAAATATGGCCCATATTACGACACCTTACGCCTAACAGCTGTGTTCCCAAATTCATAACGTTTGGTTTATAAGTTTAGGAGCTAATCCTGTACATACAAAATTATAAACATATACCCATGCCTAACCTTATATAAATAGAGATAATATATCTGAAATCTGAAATCACTGGATCCTTCATCAATTCATTCCATCTACACGTCAAAAAGATCATTCGACGAATGGAAAAAATAAAAAAAGGAATCACTAAACAGAAGATTTCTGTCGTCTTTAATAAAACATGCCTTAATATATATGTATATATATATGTATATATATGTATATATATATGTATATATATATGTATATATATGTATATATATATATGTATATATATATATGTATATATATGTATATATATATATGTATATATATATGTATATATATATGTATATATATGTATATATATATATGTATATATATATATATGTATATATATATATATGTATATATATGTATATATATATGTATATATATATATGTATATATATGTATATATATATGTATATATATGTATATATATGTATATATATGTATATATATATGTATATATATATGTATATATATATGTATGTATATATATATGTATATATATATATGTATGTATATATGTATATATATATATATATATATATATATATATATATATATATATATATATATATATATATATATATATATATATATGAACGGATCATTATGAATTTTATACATAGTTTACGCAACACGGTGAGTAACATGATACATTATTTTTTTCGTAAATGTTTACATTTAGGGGTGCGTATATATAAAGTTGTTTTAATAGTAACCGATCATTATGAATTTTGGAATATATATTCTTGGTAACCTGATAAGTAACGTGGGCGAATTATTTCTTCGTTGTAACTTTTACCATTTAGGGATTGCGCATACCCAAACTCGCACCTGCTCATAAAAAAACGTTTAGAATAAGTTAGATATAAAAAAAAACGTAATAGAGAAAAGAATTACTCTACATCAAATTTTGTCATTTGCGCGCGTTAGTGTCAATAATATGTTATTGTTAAAATACTAAACTATTGATTTTATCATTACAAATTATGGAATATGTATTATGGGCAACAGGGGAGTAACGTGGGCAGATTATTATTGTTTTTATTTTGTAAACTTTACAATTTAGGCGGGTGTCATCGAAATCGTACCATAACTCTGAAAGAAAAAAAAAACATTAAAATTTACAACTAATGCTATATGTATTGCTTATAACAGTCTTGGAGCGGGTATTCTTCTAATTATCCTATATAGTTCGTTATATTATTGTTTTTTTGTTTGTTTTTGTTTTTTTAGATAAATTTTGTCAGTGACAGCCAGAGGTTAAAAGTCATCTTTCGGAGACCCCCATTGGAAGTGCAGAAAATCAAAGAAAAGTTTCTAGAGTAAGTATATTTTCCAGTCGTATCTATCATTACTATTTTTTACATTATTCCCAACTTGAGTCAATTTAATGATCCTAAAGCCAGTGTACACCCTCCGTCAAAAAAGATAGAAAAATATGCGTCGCCAGTGTTCGCACTCGCTTTTTAGCAAGATATTTTACAAAAACATTCATGCAAAATCATAGAATTACGCCAGTAACTTACTTTTTCATATATGAATTATTATTATTACTAGCGTGACCCGGTGAAATTCCACAGTTGTATTCTTCATCTGCTTTATATTACTACCGTGTTTAAAAATATTTCCATTTATATTGAGGTATAGCGCGAACGCAGATCCCACAATATTATTGTACCACCTTTGTTTAAACTGAAACATACTTATCTAAGTACGTTGATCGCAATATAGTCTCAGAATATATCTGGTTATGGAGTTCAATCCCCAAAACCCTTGTAAGAATTTGTGATATGTTTGAATTCTATGGACATCAGACGTGAACACATATCCCTAAGAAATTATTGTACCATCCTCGGACAGAACAGATGCTACACTTGTATCCTAGCCCGGAGGCCAAGAAAATGCATTTTAAGTTCGAATTTCACGTTCAACACAAAAGCACATCAGATAAAATTGTAAAAATTCCTTTTTTTGCATTGCATCTTCGGCGATCGGGTGATACCATCTTTTTAAAAAGTGGCGAAGGGTGATAACGTACGTACAAACATGACATTGCCTGGGACTATTGTTATATGGATACTTTCCGATGACTTAGAAAAAAGTATTAAAAAACACCCACAATAGATTGGGGGAGGGGGTTATTTCCGAATTCATTCCAGGTGACGTCTGAGGTGGTTGTCTGACTTTCTATTTGGTTTCTCGCTCCTCTCTCACCACTTGAAATGATTTCGGTCAGGTGATAGAAAAATGCCCGTGTTTTACTCGCTAACTTTATGAAAGTATATATATTTATTTATATACAATAAATACGCATTGGTCTTTATTATAGAGTGGACGATAGTTGGCTATGTAAAAAGTCTGTATTTTAGTTGCGAAGGACACATACAATATGCAATAGTAGACGCTTCTCCAACGCTCCTGAACACTAGCCAAGTCTAATCATACTGAAGCAATAATGACATTGGCATATACGTATATAAGGCTGTTCATACTAGTCGGGGATACGTTCTCGACAATCAGTCCGACAGTGTCTGACCCTGCTTCTGTCGGGTGGAGGTGTTGTACTGTGCAGTTCTAGGAGGTCAACCTTCCCAGGCTTCACCTTCTCCCTTTTATAAAGGGTTAGTTTATTGCTCTTATTTATCTTCCTCCCACAAGGTAAGATGTGACATAAGGTCGGGAAAGTGGGAATTGAAAAACCAGCGCCCGAGAATTTGAGCGCTCTGGTCATTAAAAGTTGCCTGGGCAGCCCTGTCGGCATTCCTCGGTAGGGGCGCCTCGGGCGATTAGCAATAAACTAACCCCTTCTCAAAGGGTGAGAAGGCAAAGCACAGGACAGACATCTAATTGACCGACATGAATCAAGACCCGAAGGCCCAGACAATACCGGTCTATGGGGTGTAGTATGCATCGGGACAGACACCTTATCGTCTGAGGCGCCCCTAACAGTGAATGCCGACGTGGTTGCTAAGCAATTATTTTGTAAGCCAGGGGTGCCTTTCCTCTAGTGAGCTAGTTCCTGCTAATTGTGTGAGTATGTACAGTTTAGCTCATCTGTATATTTCTTCCACGAGTTGTTGCAAGTCGTGCTTATTTGACGCGAGGAATGTGTGTGTTGTTCAAACTGCGAAACGTCGTCGTACGTTACCGTTGTGTCGCGTTATTGAATAGAGAAGCGATGTGTATTTCTTATATAGTGTGAGTACAGGCTCCCAGAGGATTGACACTAAATATTTAACGGATTCTTGTCATGCTTCGAGTGGAAATATATTTTAAATTTTCTCATTGGCTGAAAAATATATATTCGCTAACGTTTCTATCCCGATTGTAACTTCTGGTTTGGTATTATAAGACTGGGAGAGTTTTCAGGAGAAAAGTATATACTATTTGTTGCCCTCCTTTACTAAAGATAGTCTGATGGGCATAAATGAAGGATTGTATGATGTATGTATATTTTCGTTTAACTATTTATACTTGGGGGTTGTGTTGTTCATACCAGTTCTCGACAATCAGTACGACAGAGTTTGCGTCATTTCTGAGTTGGTGAACTTACTTCTGTTGGGCTGAGGTATGATTATGTGCAGTTCTAGGGTTCCACCCTCCCAGTCTTTACCTTCTCGCGCTTTGCTTTTATTGATAATCGCCCGATCCGACCCTACCGGAAATGTCGACGGGGCTGCTAGGGTATTTTTGGGCCAAAATGACAGCCCTGTATGCCCTGGCTTTTCAGTACCGAATATTTAAATCTTGTGTGACACTTGCTAGAGTCGAGATGGGGGTAGACATTAACTATTTCCAAAAACTTACTGACTTCTAAACACGGTTAAGAACAGAATTAAATATTAAACAGATTAAAACTTAAAATCTACATTATTACGTCCCTTTGTTATTTTTGATGGTTTCTTTTACGTTAATATTTACACGTTCTAAGCGCCTTCTTGTTTTTTCAGTTGAATCATTATTGTGTTTTTACGATTTATTTAATTGTTAAATATTGATTTCTGTCTTTTCAGACGATTACAGAATATAACTGGTCTAAATATAATTATCGATCGAATAAAGACACATCAGGATTCCGATGGTAATCCCGAAGTGAAAACGTAAGTTCGATGTCAGCGTGTATCTTGTGCGTTTTTCTTTATTTTTGTTGTGGTAGAGCTTCTTTTGCAAATCCAGAAAATGCAGGTCGCCAAATGCTTACTGATATTGACTACACAATCGGCAATCCGTGTTGAAATCCATCGGGTTTCTTCACTCGTAGGAAATAAATAATTTAATAAGATATATCCGATTAAATTATAGTAGCGTGTTTTACTGATGAAATGGAACACAAAATGTACTATACCCTCATCTGAACTAAGGTATAAAATTTGGAAGAAATAAATATAAATTTTGATTGTAAGACGTAGAAAAATACAGGTATTCGTCAAAAAGTGAAAATAGAGAAATTGAAAAAGTAAATAAAAAAATATGGTTATGGGTTGATATTTCCTAAGGCTATTGGAATGCAACTACGAAGTAATATGTATATATATGTATATATATATATATATATATATATATATATATATATATATATATATATATATATATATTTATATATACATATATATACATATATATATATATATATATGTGTGTGTTTATGTATATATGTGTATATATATATATATTTATATATACATATATATGGCACCAACATATATATTTATATATACATATATATGGCACCAACATATGCCACCCTAACACTAGCCTACCTAGAGAAGATCTTATATGAAAAGATAGAAGACATATATGGACAGAATATTCAAACTCTCTTCATAAAATCTTGGAAAAGATACCTGGATGATTGTTTTATCCTCTGGGAACCCACATGGGGGGGGACATCAATAAATTACACAACATACTACAGAACCTACACCCCAAGATTAAATTCACCATTGAACACAGTCAAACAGAACTACCCTTCTTAGATGTATTGATTAAAATTAAAAACACTCACATAATCACAGACATTTACCACAAACCCACAGACACCCAACAATATCTCCATTTTAGAAGCCATCACCCCAAAAGCTGCCTAAAATCTATACCCTACTCCCTAGCACGCAGGATCTGTACTATAGTCAGTGACAAAGACCTCCGGATTGTCCGACTGGAGGAACTACGGAAAACTTTAAAAAGAAGAGGATACCCGCTACAAATAATACATAAAGGTATAGAACTAGCAGAAAACATTCCATTAGAACAATTACGAATCCAAAAAAAACGAAACAAAGAACAAATATTGGCATACATCTCTACACACAACAAAAACAATCCAGAATTATTCACAGAAATAACAAGAAACCTAACCCTACTCAACCATAACAACAAACTAAACGACATATTAAAAACAACAAAAATAATAAAAAGCAAACGCCAACCGAAAAACCTCAAACAAATTTTAACCTCATCTAAACTCAACCAACACACAATACAAGGGGTCACAAAATGCAACAAGGAAAGATGTGGGGTCTGTGATATAATAATGGAGGGGAACTCATACACATTTAAAAACCCAACACAAACATTCACAATAAAAAAAGACCTTAACTGCACCTCCAGGAACGTTGTCTATGTGCTAGAATGTACAACATGTAATGAAGCTTATATAGGTGCGACGAAAACATTTAATAATAGAGTATCTTTACATAAAAGCAACATTAAAATCAAAGAAAACCGTAAATTATTCGTCTCCCAACATGTGCACTCATGCAGCGGAGGAAAATTCAAAATAATGCCAATTTTCCAAAGCCAAGACTACACTTACTTACTAACACAAGAAAAAAACTTCATACTTAAATTTAATCCAACATTAAACAGATCATAACTCTAACAACACACACTTTGATCACACTTTATCCACCTCTAGTTAAGTACAAACATAAATAACTATTTATAGTTATCTATAGACTAGAAAACTCTTATTCAAGGAAGATAATATTAGTACATAACTTCTTATTGCGCACTTCTACACAGCTATGAGTCAAATAGCAACTTGTGTTAAATGAATCATTTACAATAGACATTAAATTTACACATAAAATACCGAACTATGAAATCGGCCAAACCAAGTTCAAATCTATTTGGACCGTTTGCATTAATTTATCTTTTGCAAATATGTGTATATATGTATGTGTGTGTGTGTGTATGTATGTATGTATGTATGTATATGTATATATATATATATATATATGTGTGTGTGTGTGTATATGTATGTATGTGTATATAATTCAACCTTTATCCCCCTCTCTGTCACTATAACCACACGCCTGTGGGTACGCGCGCATGGGTGTGTGTGTGCGTGTTTGTGTGTGTGTGTGTGTATGTATCGCCCACCTATTCACAAGACTCAGGATCAGACCACACACATACGGACACACACGCGCGCAGACAGCACTTCAATTTTTGGAGACGACAAAAAGCAATAAAAAGTATCAAATTTCAAAAGAAAATCTCCCGCACCCTAGAAAGCTGGGATGACCGCTGGATCATGGATGGGTAACACGCACTTGACCAAGAGAAGCAGGAAAAATGACAAATAAAAAATAAAAAATAAAAATCAAAGATACCCACACACCCGCAAACCCACGCATGCGCAAAAACAATAACAAATTCCTCAAATGAAACAACATTTGCTCGAATCGAAAGACATTTCTTCAAATGGATTTTCATATCTGATGAAAGCGGGCCACCGCTTGAAACGCGTTATATATAAAATCATAAAATGGTAAAATAATAAATAAATGTTGAAAAAAACAACAAAATAATAAATAAATGTTGAAAAAAACATTCTACAAATGTTGGTAGCCTTACTCCTTTACATATATACTTTTCTCTCGTTGGAACTGCACTAATACTGCACTACCCTCTTTTCTATATATATATATATATATATATATATATATATATATATATGTGTGTGTGTGTGTTTATGTATATATGTGTATGAATATATGTATATGCATGAGTATTTATGAATATATATATGTATATATAAATACGTGTATTTATATGTATATATATATATGTGTGTGTGCTTATATAGTGTATATATATATATATATATTGTGTGTGTATTTATATCTGTGTATAAATATATGTATATACATGAGTGTTTATGCATATATATATATATATATATATATATATATCGAGAGAGAGAGAGATATATACGTATATGTATATATGTGTGCTTATATAGTGCATATATATGTATATATATATATGTATGTATGCGTGCGTGCTTATATAATGCATGTATATATATATATATATATATGTGTGTGTGTGTGTGTGCTTATATAGTGCATATATATATATATATATGTTCTTATATAGTGCATATATATATATATGTATATATGTGTTCTTATATAGTGCATATATATATGTATATATGTGCTTATATAGTGCACATATATATATATATGTGTTTATATAGTGCATGTATATTTATATGTATATTTGGGTGCTAATATAGAGTATGTACATATGTGTGCCTATATAGTGCATGTATAAATACGTATATATGTGTGCTTATATAGTGCATATATATATAGAGAGAGAGAGCGAGAGGTGTGTGTGTGTGTGTGTGTGTGTGTGTGTGTGTGTGTGTGTGTGTGTGTGTGTGTGTGTGTGTGTGTGTGGTCACGTAAGGATAGTTCTCTTCTGGGTACTGAAGCGTGGTGTCAGCGCGGAAAAAAGTTTAAAGAACATTTAAATTCCCCAATGAGCGCATGTCATACAGATAATCGTCACTGGAATCTGCTGGTGAGTAACCGAAAATATTGGAGCTGTGCCATCCATCAGGCTATCTCTACCTTTCAGGATGTCCCAAAAGTCTAATCTGAGAGATTAGAAGGATAGACGCAGTCAGCGTGAAGGCATAGCATCCAATAGAAGCTATAGATTTAACTGTTCCGACGTGGTAGGATTTGCCTAACGCACATTGGGTTTTCTCAGTTATAATTTAGCCTGCAGACGATGAATGACTGAAATGCTTCAATTTGAAACTTCGTTCACAAAGTCAATCAAAGAATATATATATATATATATATATATATATATATATATATATATATATATATATATATGAACAGATTTTTTGTGGTGCAGAATTGTTATCAAGCTTTTAAATAGGATAGACGGAGTCATAGCGAGTCGAGTACAATATCACAAGAAAAAAAAAAGAGAAAAATTATAGTAATATATTTAAACGTCGGAAGACATTTGATTAAAAACTATTAAAAAGAATTAAAAAAAGATCGACTAAAATTAACAGACTAAATTCCAAGGTACCTTTTCAACCGACACATTTTCAAGATAAACGTCGGCGAATATCGCTTATAAACGGGGAGAATAGTAACGTGGAGAGAAAATAAACAGGGAGATTGAATATCGCCATTATAAACCGAAAAGGCAATATATGGACGTAAGAAGCAAATTATTTTTTTAGAAGTCTCTAAATAAGTCCAATTTGTGAGACAACTTTGTTTGCCTACAAAGCGATGGCTTTCGCATTGTTACACTCACGGACGCCAAAACCTTGAAATGGTGTTAGGAATGGGCTTTGTGTACAATGCGAAAAGATCCAATATATATATAATTCTGTACCACAAAAAATCTGTTCACACACATATATATACATATATATACATATATATATATATATATATATATATATATATTCTTTGATTGACTTTGTGAACGAAGTTTCAAATTTAAGCATTTAGTCATTCATCGTAGGCAATTCAATATATATATATATATATATATATATATTATATATATATATTGAATTACCTACGAGACACCATCATCGAGTGTTTCCGGTTTCTGTGTACAATAATTTGTCAGGACAACCTGGCATGAGGATACTTCCCTCTACAAGTAAACCCTGACCAAGTATTCTAAATAACATAATATTCGCATCACATATAAGATCTTTTCGGTATGGCTATACACTGGCTTATACGAGAAATAGTGTAACTTCTCCTAGTGATGTTACATCAAGTAACAACATTTAGCTGGATACTCCACCAAACTAGATGAATTCTTGTCCTGAAATCCCATAAGACCAAGAGACCACAAGAAATACGTACTATAACATAGTTAACTGGTCAATTCGAGAGAAGAAAATTAATGCTCTTTACTCATTTACTCACTCAACGTTTGACAAGTTAAGGAGAACTTTAATGGAATATTCGAATATCTATGTATGTCATATAGAGATTAAGTTATATCCCCAGGAAGGGGCCCTTAGTTTTTGAGAACTTCGAATGAAGTCAAATGAAAACAGAGAATATATATTTATATATATATATATATATATATATATATATATATATATATATATATATATATATATTAGTCATCCACGGATATACTGTTTCGTTGTATCACAGCTCTTCAATGCTGCTAGACGGAATCGAACCTACAAACACCTAGACAATTAGACTACGGAACGGGCACCGTAGGTAAATGATATGACAATGTTTTTATATAAAAATTGACCGATACTTGACAGTGCGCCATTAGTTTATTTACAAAGAGATTTGCATTACCCTAACTAGTAGAAGGCGATATCATTAACGACGGTGCTCAATCCGAAATATTAGGGAAGTTCAGATCAACATTTTACCGTAAATTTCAAGTTGGGAGGCTTGACCCAAGCGAAAAAATGCAGTGTTTTATTGAGTTTTACTGATACTTATAAAATTAAATGAAATGTGACCGAAGAAAGTCGGTGAGCGATTTATTAGCATAAGAAAACGGTGTCTATTTTTCGTCTGGATCTTACCTTGAACCATAAAGTGCCATGTTTATTTGAACTTCTGTAATATTATAAATAAATATTACGCTTTTATTATTAAATAATCGAGCATTATGTTGTATTTTATCTATCAAATGATACAAAAAGTTACACACACATATATATGTATGTGTGTATTTGTGTGTGTGTGTGTGTTTGTAATATATTGATATAGATGATTTATCTAGCAGAACATAATTACAAAATTTTAAAAGTCTCTTTAGTAAAACAATAAAAAGGAAAAAATAAAAAAAGTTTTATCCATAATTATTCGGAAAATGTGAGACTTAACTGGCTAGATTTATATTGATTATTGTTTGGCTTAGTTGTAGACATGATTAAGTCTTAACATCCGACTGAAAAAAGTCTAGTCTTCAACTGATTACCAGAAAATATCTGGAAATTTTTTTTTTGTTCATTTAAAATATTCATAGTGCCTTTACTTTTGAACAGTTTTAGAACTTTACAGTACCATTAGAAAGGCGCCGTTATTTAATATGATGTTTTTATTTGCACTGAACATCATCTTCTGCGTGCATCTTTTATTAATTATATAATTATAAAACAAGTATACACATTAACAATTATGAAAAGACATGACTGATGAGTTTTATAGTCTAATACATTTAGTTTCAGACGTCATCATATAAACAGATACTGATATTAGTATCATGACACGAGACTTTAAATCAGTTCTAAGTTAAACCATGACCTTTATCCTGACCAAATTTGGTGACGATTCGTCAAGCGATGTGGACGATAAGCTGTACACAAACAAACAAACTCGACCGAAAACATAACCTCTTTTGCGGAAGTTCTAAAAGATGTTAATGTTTAGAAGAAGCCAGTAGAATAAGGAACGAAGAGAACACTGCGAAGAGGAACGCGTGTATAAGACTATGATTAGATATTGATATGCCATTTTCACTGTTGTTTTACTGTTATTAAACTTTGTTTCGGAGAGCTATAGTGATATGCATGATTATATATTATTTCGCCTCTAACTAAAAGAACATGAACAACGCTGCTTTGCAAGGGTTTCCGTTTGTTGAACATATTACCACGGGGCTTATTCTCTGCAGATTACAACATAGTCGTTATCAAATCAAATTCCAATAGATACTTGCCATAAATCGACCCTATAAGTAATGAAGCTCATTCATTTCATTAATCATCTTAAATCCTCTCATAATATTCTTAATTCTTTAACTTACAATCATCCCACCTTATTCATCCTTATCCTCTAGTGGGTTTTGGTCTTGATAAATGATTACTCATTAGTAAAAAAAATGCGAGTTTGATAAACAGATTATTGTGGAGGATTTTTTTTTATTCAAACATTATATTTCTTCAATCTGCAGCTTAAATAAACCAACAATACAAAATATAAACCTACTAAAGTAACCCCCATTCAATTTTATTAGAGGTATTTATAAATATGTTGTGCTCTCAAACGATCATTAAACTTGTTCTTGAAATATCATAACACTTGTCTCTCTACTTTTACAGGACCGATATGTTCATTCACGGTTTAAAGATCAATTCAAACCAAGTTCTTGAAGCCAGAGAATTACTAAGGTAAGTGACTAAACATTGTTTAGGTGTTTATTAAAGCTTGTATACGACATCCGGGTTAATGTTTTAGGTTATAGACGGAAACAATTAAATAGTCAATAAAGTTGTCTAACAACTTGGATAACTGAATCTACACATGAAACATGTGAATATCAAAGTAAATCGGTGCAATTAGATTACTATTTTTCACTGTTCCATCTAACATAATAATTTGAGTGTTTGCTTATGGGTTGAGAGACCGGAGTTCAATGCTCGGTCAAGTTATAAAACAAATACTAAAAAAGGTTACTTAGTGCCTTCTTGTTAAACACTCGGCATCACAAAGTGAAGTTAAAGAGTAAGTTAAGCAATCCAGGAACCGGACTAGCGTCTTCCCATATATCTCGGTGTAGTAGTATATAAGAGGAGCCTTCGGGTCGCCCTCGACAACATTCGATCCGTTTTAATACTATGGTCTAAATATAACACATCACTCAATAAATTTCGGGCCTGACATAGAGATGGCACCACAAGAAAATCCATAAGATTTTGATCAAATTTGAACTCAATCGGATTATTAGTTTACAAATTACAGTTATTTACGTGAAGCTCTACAGCTGCAAATTTTCAAAACAATGGACAAATCTGAATTTCGTGTGTTGATAAAGTATTGCTATTCGATGATAAAAAAAATACAGCAATGGCTTGGTAGGTGTTATTCGAACTCTGCTTCGTCGGAAACAACGGTTAAGAGGTTATATGCTTACTTGAAACGCGGTCGTACAGACACAAATGATGCTGAATATAACATCAAAAAGTCTACAAACTCGTTTTCGCTGATCGTAAATTGAAGCTGTTTAAAATAGCAGAGGAATTGTAGTAGCCCAAGGCGGCATATTTAATATTTTTATGAGCATTTGTAAATGAAAAAGCTGTCTTCAAAGTGGGTGCCGCGTTTGCTCACTGTCGATCAAAAACAACAACGCGTCAACGATTCAGAACGTTGTTTGCAACTGTTTCAACGCATCAAATATATGTGACAATGGATGAAACATGGATCCACTAGTTCACTTTGGAGTCAAATCGGCAATCGGCCGAGTGGACAGCAGCAGTTGAAAGCAGCCCAAAGCGACTAAAAGCGCAAACATCACTTGGTAAGGTTTTGGCCTCCCTATTTTGATAATCGATTACCTTGAGAAAGGAAGAACTTTCAATAGCAAGTATTATATAACATTATTCCGTCCAGCTATCTACTTTTTGGAATAAGCAATTGAATTTATATATGCCACAAAATACCCGATTGAATTTATATATATATATATATATATATATATATATATATATATATATATATATATAACAAAATACTCAATTGAGTTTATATATACAACAAAATTGTGGCTCACAGAAAGAATAGTAAGGCGAATTAAATTATTGATGTTCTAACTTATACATACGCTAGGAGTATTTATAATTTATAGATGATGGTTTTTATTTTAATACGTATTATACATAATTTTGTGGATAGATCTCAAAAGAAAGACAAATAAACCTGTAATTTGTATTGTCTACTTTCTTTAGTTAAAAAGTTAAATTCGGTAAATATCAATGAAATGATACTGAATTTTAAAATGAGCGTATGCATTCTATTATTTGCATACGTTGAATAAAGTTACCATCTGCTTTTCAATCACGGAATTTTCCGAGTATTAACGGAGTCGACTGAGTGACGTATTATTCCGTTACAAATTAAAATAAACAGTTCTGAACGCCAGTACAACTTCTAGAAGTAAATATTGTATTTATTTAATTTAAAAAAACTTCATTTAAAGAAAATGTCTTGCGGATTATGTTTCATTTTTTTACATTTTATTTTTTAAGAAATCATTTTTTAGTTTAAATAAAAAAATATATATATCCATTAAATTAGTACGTGTACAAGGAGGTGGGTTTCAGACGATGAAGAGGCAAAAATGTTCCATCCGATCAATCTTACACCGTTCCTTCTAAGTTTGCTTTTATTGATTTTTTTTAATTATTCAGAATTCCTATCGATTAAAGCACCAAAAGTGGACCGACACCCTCCACTCCCTACGCCGCCTAAAATTGTTATTAGTGATTTTTTTTAATTTGTCTGAATACTGTTATAAAGCACCAACATTTCCGATTATAAAAATAATTTTTGAAAAAATTATAGTTCAATTTTTAGCAAGTAGTTCAGTTTAGTAGATAAATTTAAGGTATTTCTATGGAACAGGATGTTTCCGATTTCGATTGATGGAACAGTCCGGAAATATCCTAGCCGTCGCCGAAGAGTCAATTAGTATAGACCTTAAATGAAACAACTCTTTCATATTCCCTGACTTAAGGTTAGGGTCAATAACCCACGGTGTTAAAAAAATAATTTAATAGTTTTCTTCAAATCAGTAAATAAATCAACTTTATTTATTTTTCTTTTTTTTAGGAGTTTTTTTACTTTATTTATATTTTGAAGACGAAAAATTATTTTTTTGATCCTAACTCTAACCGCGGTGACATTCATTTTTGTTTTGCATATGCATGCTTAGTGTCGTCTGCCGTTTTACATTTTTTCGCGACTTTCACAGCATAAACAGCTTCGGTCATTTCCGGTATGCTCCGTAAATCGCAATCAGAAATATTCGTATCAATATGGGTTCTGTTACCTTAACATTCAATTTAAAATGTATTCGGTTATGCTGAGAATGTAAAAATCTGTCGTCTAATTTGATTGGAAGTAACACGTTACAACGCAATGTTTTAAACCGTATGAAAATTGGTACTTTATGAAACCAGTTAAAATAAAATTAACAGTTTAATATAACGTGCGTTTTCCTGGAGTAAAGATGTTGTTACATAATGTTGTTACATAATTTATATTGTTCGATGATTATTTAGTAAAATCTAATAAAAAGAAATTATGAATATTTATGTTTGAAAAATGTAAGTGAACATTGATTCCGAAGGAACTTATTGCTTCTCGCATGAGGCGTTCTCATCTGTGAGGGAGTGCCAACGAAACTGACTAGTATATTTTTGCATTTAACGGTCCGTTAGAGTATAAATTGACTTTAACGGTTTCGCACTGTGCGCACTGTTTCCGTCTTTTATCTTTATTTTCACCCGAACTTAGGGTAAGTTATAATGTCATCTATTTGTTTTCATGCATATCAAATATTACCCTATTTCCATGTTTTTCATATAGACACAATTACTCATGAAAAATAATAATTTATTTGCCTCTCCGTTAGTCCATGTGTCGATGATGCTCTTTTGTAGTTATGAAATAATGTTAACGTTTAAATGTTATTTATATATGTAATACTTACAGACAATTAATATTTATAGCTCAGTAAAAATCGAATAAAATAATTATATGGAGTTGAGTGGTGGGAGCATAAGTTTCGTGGTTTCTTCGATTTTCCAGGGCAACGCCCTTCCATGGGTCCGTTAGTTTGTATTAAAATAAAACAAGTTTAATTATTTCAGATTCTAAAAGAAAAGTTATGTGTGTTAAACGAATACTTGTCGGGCGTTTACGGTGCATGCCCCTCTAAATATGTTAAGTACAAATGTAGAGTGTTTTGAAGGAATTCTCGGCAAATATAAAATCAAGAAAGATTTGATTGTTAAACTTACATAGCAAACAAACATCATGCTTAAAATTATTAAGTAATAAAAACAAAAAACGTGTTATAATCATAAAATGAAATATTACGTCAATATGTATTTTAAATGTGACGCAGTTTCGGTTACAGGCACACTTATACGAAATCTTCACCAAAAGAAGATATTTACTTGTAGAAATTGTTAGTCCTGAATCAATATAATAATACGATAAATTAATTTTATATTCGTACGTACGATATCATCCTCCATCTTTTTTAAAAGATAGGATCACCCGATCATCGAAGATGCAATGCAAATTTTTTTTTTAATTTCATCTGATGTCGCTGTCGTGAAATTCTAACTAAAACACACTTTTTTTACCTTCGATTGAGGATGAAAGTACAATTTCTCATAAAAGATGGTACAATATGATCGTGAGATCTGCATTCGCGTCGGACATCTATAAAATGGAAATATGGTTCAAACTCCTACAAGGGTTTTTGAAATAGACTCCCATAACCCGATATATTCTGAAACTACATTTACCAGAGTATTTAGATAAGTATGTTTCAGTTTGAACAAACGTTGTACAAAAATATGGTGTGGTCTGCGTTCTCGCCGGTCGTCCATAGAATGTAAATATTTTTAAAGCACAGCAGTAATATACAACAAACAGATTAAAAATAAACCCGTGGAATTTTCATGGGTCCCGCTAATAAATAATGAGTTTTATAAGCCATAAAATAATGAAATAACTGCAATCTTCTCATCAATATTAAGAATATATTTTTTTTTATATTTTCCTCCGGAGAACGCATATATTTGCTAGTTAGAATAACGTAGGCATTACTTCTATTTTCGCTAGTGGAGCGATGCATGAACGTTTATGTAAGTCGTTGAATTTAAATTCTGTCTCATCCGTTGGTGTTATTTTTAATCAACTATTCCCATATATGAAAGTTAAGCGTTTGGAAGAAAAGAGGCCGCCCATATGCTAGGTTGTTGAAAAATTATCGGTCAACCTAGTATAGATGCTAATCTGATATCAAAACAGCTGATTAAAAGATAACACCAAGTTATAAAGAAATATAAATTTAACGGTGTATAAGAACATCCATACCACGCGATTGCTTATGTAATCCTAATCTCTATAATAAAGACCAATGTGTACATAAGTAAATATATGTACTTACATCTCGTCACGTATAATTCAGCGAGTAAAACACGTGCCTATTTCTAACCATCGGACGAAACCATTTTAAGTGATGAGGTGACGCGAGAAAGCAAATAGCAATCGGACAAACACCTCCGACTTAGCCCGCCACCTGAAATGAATTTGGAAAGAAATGCGACACTCTATAATAAAAAGTCAACGGTGGGCTTTTTTCTTTTGGTCATCAGAAATGATGATAATTTATAGATGAAAAATTAAATCTATCACGTAATTCTATGATTTTATATAAATATTTTAATAATATATCTAGATAAAAAGCGAGTGCAAACATTGACGAATTATATTTTTTCAGTCACTTTTGACAAACGGTGTACACTTGTTTTACACTTGTTTTGCACTTGTTTTACACTTGTTTTACCTTTGTCAACATAAACTGAAATCGTCAGACTTAAGTACGTAAGAAATATCAGCGTATAAAATATACGCATAATCAATTGCAATCATATTTCAATACAAAGAAACATGACTGTGAATAAAATATACATCTGAAGAAGGCCGGACAGCATATTGGCCGAAACGTTGTCGTTATATAAATACCAGTGTCGAGGACAAAAGTTAGAATAAAAACGATATAATTCATGGCCACCCATGGAATCGGCAATAAAATCCACAATCTTTTCTGAAATCAAACTATAGTTTGCATGACTGTCCAACCTCAATGAAATGCTCCACATATGCATCCCTGCCTTACAAGCAGACCTGGATACGACTGATTAAGGTTGTGCTGCCCCTTTTTTGTTCAGGAATAGTCTGAGGAATGTTTTGAAAGACATTATCCAGACTATTCCATTATGTTTATGATTACCTCACAGATCAAAAAATCTTGAAAGTTAAGGTCCGATGAGTGTGAAACACATTCAGAATATCTCTTCCTGTCGCTGAGATTATTTAACAAAGTATATATTATCATTGAACAGCAATAAAAAAGACTGTTGGATATTTATGATTGAAACTTTGTGGACAAGTCAGCCATAGACTGGTGTTAATTTGTATGGTTGGATTGCAGAAAGAATTGTGAATTTTATTAACGATTCCATATGTGGAATTTTTAGGGTCACCCTGTACCAGCTCTTTTGTCGTTATTGTGTAAATTTCTGGTAGGTATTATTATTATTATTATTATTATTATTATTATTATTATTATCATCATCATTATCATTATTAGTATCATCATCATCATCATCATCATCATCATCATTATACTACTACTACTACTACTACTACTACTACTACTACATGAAGTGGTTGACAGCTCATACTAAAATGTTAGTGACAATCTTCCAGTACTAAAACACTCCCCTCATTAATGTTTATGAGTGTACGTTTTTTAATTGTGATGCTAATAAACATATTTTGGCGACACAAAAAATATTATTAAAAATATAGTAATGTCACAATGAATCGATTCTTGTCAGATCATCGGAATTAAGCCCCGTCCCCGAATAAAAGAGTAGTAATGGCACCAGTCTCAGCTGAAACCACACAAAATGTTCATGAAGGTTCAAGAAAGATGGAAAGAGAGAGAGAGTACTAACCAGACCTCTAATGGAAGGGTACGGAGAATATTGGGACTTTGGAGAGTATAAGCTTTTCCTACGTCCCAGAGAAGATCAATGGTAAGCAGCTGTTGGGATACGGCATACTCATTTACAGTGGTTATCAAAAGAGGTACAGAGTACAGGGGGACTTGGTGTCACTCAGACTCCAGGAAACACCACCGGTCATCGACTGTGTGCAATCACTGATAATAGCTTGTGTGAAAACTCCTAGTGAATAATATTAATAGTAGTAGTAGTAGTAGTAGTAGTAGTAGTAGTAGTAGTAGTAGTAGTAGTTTATTATTCTCTCACTTTCCAAGTCACTTATTATTAGAAGCATTCTTCAAATAATGTCCTTTGCTTTTTTCAGGCTCATCGATTACAATACAGCACACTTAGTGGGGATACTCAACGACTACAACATTATTGAAATAGTGGTAAGTAGAAAAATTCAAAGTTGCTTTCATACAATTTTGACGCCATCAGCACGAAAATTAAAAGATTCTTTCATATTTTTTCATACAATTTTGACGCCATATTTTGTTTTAATCAAATTGTATTTCGGTTATTTATTGGCCAGTTTATTCTTCAATTTTCTGTACATATCATTTTTTCAGGCCCGACATTTGTCGTATTCTCTATATTTTCATTTAAATACAGATGTAAGCTAATTAATATATTTACGTCATTTTCAACTGATAACATCCATCATTTTATAATAACATGCCCGTCATTAATATTTGTGGATTATATGCATGATAATACATACAAACTAATAAATTTGGATCACTTTTCATATATATGTGTATTTTGAAAGATTTAAATTATTTTCAAATCATATTCCAAATAATACGTTTACACAATGGTATCCAAGTTGTTTACATCTGTTTCTAGAATATGTTTATTTTCAGTTATAATATATAACAAAACGTTTGTTTAAAAATGTATTTTTTCAGAACGGGATTTCTTGAGCATTTATAATTTTATACAGAAACAACAATAAAAATGTCAGAAAAATGTGGTTCAAAAAAAAAGAAAAACGAGTGTAAATCCAATGTGAAATAGTTCGGTAAAATGGGAAATTACATACACATAGAAATACATGTATTAGTATCCGACAGTTTCTGATATATATATATATATATATATATATATATATATATATATATATATATATATATATATATATATATATATGAGGCATACATACAAAGTTCATAAATACGAAATGCATAATAACTACATAAATCATTATTAAAATATATTTCTTTCAGGGAAGGCATGTTCAAACCTTGAATATAGTTCGTTCAATGTGGGTATCTTAACGTTAATTTATCAACAGATATAAAAGCCGTAATAATAAACTATATGTATACACACACACACACATATATATATATATACATTCATATATACATACATATATACATATATGTATATACATATCTACATATGTGTATATTCATATTTATATATATACATATATATATATATATATTATATGTATATCTTAATATATATGTATATATAAACATATACATATACTAATAGGTGTAGTTGTATTAGTTGCTATATTTTTTAAAGGGAGTGCTTAACATAGGTGATATAGTTTTTTCTAGATCTAACTTTGGAGATTCAAACGCGCATGGTGATTAGCAATTTCATTCATTGTATTTTTCATATGTTTTGAAGAACAAAAGCGAGAAACCGCAAGTCATGCGATTTGAACTCACTCCAAACAGATGTATATATATATATATATATATATATATATATATATATATATATATATATATATATATATATATATATCGCAAGCATGAAAGGAAGACGAATTTTATCGTTTATAATTAAAAGTTAATCAACAGAAAAAAAAACAGAAAAAAATCCAGCCGACCGGTTTCGCCCTCTCTTAACAAAAGCTGTATCGAAGGATTAAAAAAACGACGGATTTAAAAAAAAAGGATGTGAAAAGAGAGAGTAGAGAGAAAAAATAAAATAGCGTAATGGTATATGTACAATAGAGACTGATCACATCTAGTCCTAAGAGACACTCCATTTGTTTACAAAGGGAGGGACGTTTTAGATGAACGTGTATCGTATCCAAAGTTTTTAGATGGTATAGTGTGTGAGCATGACTGAGAATGGTGAATGAGTCCATGCTGACATTCCTAGCGCACGGCGGTTTTTTAAGTAAATGGTATGTAATGGAAGACCCGTACGTGTTATTTTGAACTCCGTTGAGCGGAAGGTTCCATTCCTAATTTCACTCGGAATGTATTGTTGGACTCTACTATCCAATCTAACCATCGACAAATAATATATATATATATATATATATATATATATATATATATATATATATATATATATATATATATATATATATATATATATACATTAGTGGGTGTGTATGTGCATTAAGCTACTTATAGTGTTAAAAAATGAGACTCGTACTTTGTTAATATTATTTTATTGTATCCAGCTCTGCGAACTAAATGAATCGTTTTACTAATATTCCCCACACGAACAATAGCATCAATAGAATACTGTTGGAAATTAATTTATAATATTATATACACACACACACACACACACACAAACACATATATATATATATATATATATATATATATATATATATATATATATATATATATACATCCATACCGGTTTCGTTTAGATCAACAAATGTCTTTAGAAAAAGTGAAGATTTTAAATTTATCTGATAACGGTAAAAACATAGGAAAAGGTAGAACGCAGAACGGGATGTTATTGGCACGTGGTTAACTATTTGAAAAAATAAAGAATAACGAGACGCGTACGACAGAGGCGTTAAAATCGGAAAGGGGGGGAGAAAGACAATAGAAAAGAAAAAAGAAAAGAAGTGGAAATATGGATGAAATGTAGAAAAAAAGGGAAAATTTCTTTAACCGGGATCGCAGTTATTTAAGCAGTGGCGTGAAATATTGCATTGTTTAAGTGTGGTTTTTGCCAGATGTTTGTTTAAGGAATAAGATCCTAGTCTGAGGTTTACGTTAGATAGTGATGAGAAAAGTATTATTGCGCTTTCGAGGTTATATTTGTGTGTGTGTGGGGGGGGGTGTTAGTATGTGTGTGTGTGTTTATAACTAAATACCCCCTAATTTATAACCACCATCATTAGTAAATGAAAGAATTGTTCTCCTGTACCCTGTCCTTAAGGAATGAGAATTTCGTATCCTTCTACGCGTTGTCGGTTTATAATAGATGCGGTGCTATGTCGGGAATTTATCTAACATGTCTCCAATTAAATTCAACGACGCAAGTGTAATTACGGCACAATAAAACGAGGAATTAAAACTCCAAAAACGCCAACTCGTCAATTACTTTCTAATTAGAATCGTGTAACTAAAACTATCAAAGATTACCGCTGGCGGCGGCGAGGGTTGCGTTGCGTTCTTTTTTATTGTATCGTTTTGTTGGGAGTTTTGTTTAGGTTTTTTTCTTTTGTATAATTCTTCTTTTCTTTACCTTTTTTTGTAAGGAATAATTTAACATCTCTTAGGGCAAGCGTATTTTCAAAGTAGAATAATCTGGTGATTGGCCCGCGGTTTTCAAAACGAGTGGGCTTACCAGAAAAATGTCTGTACATTGCGTATAGATATGCTTCGTGCGAGACTGTATAAAATTGTGCATGCGTGTGCGAATCAACGCACGCGTGTGGCGTTCAAGCGTAGGCGTGTGCGTATGTTTCGTACGAATGTGTATATGTATGTATGTACCTGGTGCGACATTCATACTGGATGGGGTGATTCGACTTCCTCCAAATAAGGAAGTTTCTAGGGAATATCAAATTTACGAGTTGTTCTCAATCGCATATATATCCCGGTCGGGAAGATGACGACGTTAGTTTTTGCAGTTTTTGTGCATGGAGTTATCGCCTTCCTCCCACATACAGCACCTGAAATTCCCAAATGGTCACCCATCTGGTACCGACCATGTTTAAAGTCGCTTAACATCGGTGATCTAACAAGAACCAGGATGACGACATGCGTATGCCATATATGTACGCATTGCTATGAGAGTGAACGCGCGTTTGAGTTATGTGTGTGCATGAGCGTGCGAATATGTGTGTTTATATTTTTTCAATTCTTTTATATTTTCGTTTTCACTGGAGATGGAGCATCATACCGGATACTAGACGATCAACCGCTATTTCAGAAGCCTCCAACCGAGAGATCTTTTTAGGATTCTAGCCGTCTCTTTTAACGCAATTGTTATGATCTTTCTTACACTTGGTTCAGCGGATATATTTAGCATTTTTGAAATTCTTTTCCATGAGCCCGGTTTCTCCTATGATTACTGGAATTATGTAAATCTTCCAGTTTCGTTTCATGTGGTATGCGCGCGCATATAATAACAATAATATATCGTTTTTAGAAAGAAATTTTGACGAAACCCAAATTCATTCAATACAATCACCGAATGTTTTGCCATTATACGTTGGAAGTATTTCATTACTAACCCTAACCCTGACAGGATGCAAAACAACCCTCGAACAACTTCAGGTTGAATTATTTAACTTAAACACAACTGACTAATCTACAATTTCTGGTGGAAGGCATATTTACTCGAATGTTCCCGATTGAATTTTACGGAACGGCCGAAGGAGTTTACGATTTAAAAGCCGCGAAAAAACTGTGAAACAGCAGACGACACTATAGTATATGAATGCAAAGTCAAAATGAATTTAACCGATGTAACAGAGATTTAAGAAAAGGATTAGGATTTTTTAAGTATCCCCCCACCACCACAAATAAACCGAGTTGAAAAATCT
>OY744516.1:196320006-196365006 GCA_963556195.1 Sepiola atlantica
AAAATAAAAATAAAAGATAAAAGGCAAGAGAAGGAAAAATGGGGATATGGGGTACTCCACATTTGAAATTTGAAATTAGAATTAAAAATTTTAAAAAATAAAAATAAAATAAAAATTAGAATTAAAAATTTTAAAAATTAAAAAAAAAATTTTTTAAATTTACAAATTAAAAATTTAAAAACAGTTATATACATAAATATAAAAACCACCCATAATTAAAACATGCAATAATGGAAATAGAGTTTAGGGCCACAGTCGGGATATCATACAGTTCAATCCGAAATTCGGAAGGCGAATTCATCATTGTGAAATCCGAAATCCTAAAAGTCCGTATTCTGGGTACTCTGCGGTTATGACTTATGTATTTTGTTCTGCCCAATTTATCAGAAGTGCCTTTCTTCTGTGGATACAGTCCTTATATATCTCCCCTTTTTTGTTTAGGCATATAATGTTAGGGTCATTGATGGTTCGCAAGATGTTATATTTTTCAGCATCGCAAAGTGCACAGCGGCCTGATATTGGGGAATATGGGTTTCGTCTTTCTATTAATTTCCAACTGATGGTAAAAGGTGTTCCCTCATCCTTTAATTCCCATACACGGGCCCCTAAAGCTGTATTTACTCTATCTCTATATTTGAAGGTATGCCTGTGGGCATATAGTCTTTGCTTAAACATGCCCTTTGTCATCCCAATGTATATCTCCTTCTTGTCCGTTGGTTGTCTGGAAATGCTCGCCTCGTATACTATTGATGTTACTTTGCAGTTCCCATCCAAGGGGCATTGATCTCTTTATATATATATTTATATTTATATATATATATATATATTTATATATGTATTTATATATATATTTATATATTTATTTATATATATTTATATATTTATTCATATATATATTTATATATTGATTTATATATATATTTATATATATATATATATATTTATATATGTATATATATATATTTATATATATATATATATATATATGTATATATATTTATATTTATATTTATATATATATTTATATATTTATATTTATATATATATTTATATATATATATTTATATATATTTATATATATATATATTTATATATATATATTTATATATATATATTTATATATATATTTATATATATATATTTATATACATATATTTATACTTATATTTTTATATATATATTTATATTTATTTATATTTATATATATACTTATTTATATATATATATTTATATATATATATTTATATATATATATATTTATGTATTTATATATATATATTTATATATTTATATTTATATATATATATATATATTTGTATATATATATTTATATTTATATATATATATATTTGTATATATATATTTATATTTATATATATATATATATATTTTTATATATATATATATATATATATATATATATATATATGTATATTTATATATATAAAATTGTATGCAGTAATCAAAATAAAAAATGTAGCAATTAAAGTACTTATATATAGTAGTTAGACTAGACATTAAAATTTTGAATAGGTTTAAGGCTCCTAAAGTTCATGCTTGTATTGTCTGCAAGGACCCGTGGCGCCGTAGATATAGTACTTAGTAAAGAAACGAAATTCAAAATTTAAGATTGTGACCTTTCAATTATACATTTTGAATTTCGTTTATTTGTATTGTCTTTTCATTCTGTCCAAATATAAGGACCCCTGGTGCAGTGGATATTGTAAAGTTTAGTTCTAAGTGATAGTCATCTGAAGGATGACGGTTCAATCAATTTTACGGGCGATACACAGAATGGCGAATTACTGAAGATTTCTCCCATTCTTGGCTGACGGAACAAGAGCATGCAACCGAGTGCATTAAATAAAGGATTCCAGTCGAAATTCTGTCGAAATTCCCGAGTTCGACAGAAATATTCCCGAGTTCGAAAAGATACACATGAAGAAAGCCGGAGGTTACAGCGGCCGAAACGTTGTGATGATAACACTCAAGATGAGAACATTAGTCCAAATAATCGAAATTATACAAATCATCAATCCTCAAAAATTCGGAAATATACCTATTTAACATTATCTGTTAAACAATATCGCTTTTATTTAGAAGCTGTTCATATTTTTATGATATATATATATATATATATATATATATATATATATATATATATAGTCACCACGCACAAACACAGATCCTCAGTGTGACTAGACAAGCAAATATTTCAAACTAATATTTAAAGTCGACCGTTATGCAAACAGTTGACTTTCTTAACAATTAGGATCTTTATATCTATCTATAAGTTTTATTTATATTTATGTACCTATCTATGTACGTCATTATAACGATTCGTGTAATCTTGTAAAGCAAAGAGAAACGAATACAAAACGGGAGTGAAATTAAAGTCAATGTGTAATTCGCGGAAAAGTACGTGTTTCACCGAAAAATGTTGACGTTTCAATATTATCATTAATTAATTTCAAATATCAACATAACCAACGACATTTTCTTTTTATATTTTAAACATAGAAAACGAAAAAAAAAACTCAAGCAGTGTCGTTGGTGTCGTTCTTGTTGAAAATAAAACGATTCGCATTTAATCAGGACCAAACATTGTGTCTCGTTTTAAGACAGGCAAGCAAGACCAGTATCGATTAAATCAATTGATTGCTTCTTCTTCTTCTTCTTCTTCTTCTTCTTCTTCTTGAAAACTTTCCCGCGTCGAGTGTGCTTGAAGGTTCTTCGATTTCGGAATAATTTTCAGGAGTACATTAACAAACGTGCAACTCTTCTAATTAATTCTTCGCTTGGACAACTTCTTATTTCGTTTTAATTAATTTCGTCTTGTTTTGCTTGTTTTATCATCCGATTTGCCACTTCTGATTGACATGTCTTCGGTAATAAAAAAAAATTCCTTAAAGATAAAAACCAAGAAAAAAAATACGCCATCAAATCGACCAAATTGTGTGTGTATTTTAAATGTCTAAAATAATTTGGCTTTAATTGTTCGGGCTTTGTTCTTTTTCTTTGTCCAAGCCTCGCCATAAGAGCTCCTGTCCATCGGTTGATATGTGTGTGTGTTTGTCTGTCTGTCATGCTTTTGTTTGGTACAGAAATTACCGACGCGGGCCGCAGGATCGGCGTGCTGGTTTCGAATTTAGTAAAAGGTATCGCTCTACTTTTACTATGGATTTTTTTTTTATATTTTACTGATGGGTAACCACTTATCAATACTGGAAATCTTCACGGGGTCCCTCATTCAAGTACCCCATTCTTATATAGAAATGGAGAAATTATTAAGCTCGTTCATGCAAGGGTTATTATTTAAGGGGCAAGAAAATGCTGACAACAGAAGGTTAGACACAATAGGAACGCCTCAGGTGATTAGCAATAAACTAACCTCTTCTCAGAAAAAAAGGTAATACCCGGGAGGATGGACCTCCTCTGACTGAACTGAACCGTAAACCAGCCTGACCACAAAAAGCTACCGTCGGAGTGGGTATTTATTTATTTCCCACAGCAGGAAGATGTGGCGCAAAGCAGTAAGGATGAAAGAATCAAACCAGCGCCCCTAAAGAAGAAACACTCTTGCCTATTAAAAATGCCTGGACAGCCCGGTCGGCATTCCACAGTCGGGGCGCTTCAGGCAGTTAGCTCTTCCCCAAATGGGAAGGTAAAGCCTGGCGGAGTGTGAACCTCCTAGGGCTGAACAGAACCGTAAACCAGCCTGACAGCAACAAATCCACTCTCGGACTGATTCTAAAAAGCATGACTTTCTAGATAGATTGGTTAATAACCAGTTTTATAATGACAACCTTCTAAAGTTCGGTTCAATCCTAAGTACAGTCGATAATATAGACAAAGTATTTCAACACTTCCAAAAGGAAATTAAATTTAACGCACTATTTTAATGTCAGAACCTACATATTTAACTCCATATTTATACACACAGATATATCTATCCATTGTTATATTAAATCTGCGTTAATCAACGTTTATTTCCCAAAAGCTATTTTTTTTTCATATATTTTAATCACAGAAAATACATGTTACATTGTTCCTTTGTTCGGGGATGAGTTATGTTTTATAAAAACTTAAATTTTAACTGTTTTGTCTGTCTTTCATGCTTAAGTGTGAAATAGAATTTTCATCGCTAAGCACGTAGATTCGATAAAGGTATCTGAAAATAGAGCCATATAGACCCATGGGGTAATGGTTAAAGACGTCGATTAACAATCCGTTCGCAGTGACAGTCTTCTGGATATTGAAGGTGCAACCCTCACTACAGACGATAATAACCAAGACTAATATACAAATTATTCAACACTTCTACACGGTCATGGCTGACGGAGTTAGAGCAATCCTACTCCCGTGGATTGGATTAAAAGTTCCGTTCGAAATTCCATATATATTTCCGAGTTCAACATAAAGATTTCCGAGTTCCAAAAAGGTCAGAGGTTACATTGGCCGAAACATTATGAGAATAACACCCAAGATGAGAACAATAGTCTGATCCAAATAATCCAAATAATCCAAATAATCCTCATATGTGAAGAATATTCTCATAGAAGGTCGGTTAACAATCAGTTCTAAATGGCACTCTTCTGGCGATAAATAACCCAGAATAACTCTTCTGCCCGGTCCTAGCTGACAGAATGAAAACAATCTAACCTCGTGGATTAAATAAAGAGTGCAGCTCCCGACTTCTACATAAAGATTCCCATGTTCGAAAAGATGCACTTGAAGAATGGCGAAAAGTTGCG
The DNA here is from genome assembly GCA_963556195.1 of Sepiola atlantica. Taxonomy (NCBI): domain Eukaryota; kingdom Metazoa; phylum Mollusca; class Cephalopoda; order Sepiida; family Sepiolidae; genus Sepiola; species Sepiola atlantica. Next base: position 196,324,761 of record OY744516.1, read on the forward strand.
AGAAATAACAATCCAGATAAGAATAGTAGTACGTATATTCTAAACTATAAATACCCATCTAAAATATTCCGAAACATATTCCTTCTTGTTAGTTTGTTCCGTTTATTATTTAATTATTTTATTCAATCATTTTTCATAACTTCCTCTTTTCCCCATTCCTTCTCACTTCTTTTCCTCCTCTCCCTCTCTCTCTCTCTCTCTCTCTCTCTCTCTCTCTCTCTCTCCCTCTTTACTATTTTTATCTATCTCTGTAACTATCTATATACCTGTCATTTGACTTTGTTTCTATATAGGTATGAATCTAGTTCGCCATATAGAAGAATATAAAGTACTAGAAAAATGTGACCCGTCGTGCCACCCATTGAGCTCGGATGGAATTATTTGAATCAGGAAAAAGTGACCTTGAAAAGCCAGTTACATTTTTTAAATAGCAAGACAAAATCCAAAAATACTCCCCCCCTCTCTCTCTCTCTCTCTCTCTCTCTCTCTCTCTCCCTCTCTCTCTCTCTCTCTCTCTCTCACACACACACCAGTTACGGGTTAAATACTATTACTTACTGTGGTGATATTCCCTTTTGCTTATAAATGGTTATTCTTATTCTTTCCTTTCTTTATTACAGTTGACTGTTAATAAACAAAGAGAGGGGGAGAAATAGTAACAGAAGCTAGAGTTGATAGATACTGTATAAACTGAGAGAGGAAGGGGTCAAACAACATAAAGTGAGACGTGTAAATATGTGTGTACGAAGGGGGGGGGGGCTTAAGACTTTCAATTATTCCCTCTTGTTGTTTTGACGAAAAGACTTCAAGTTACTATTACTCCATGGTAATACTAGTAACTCTCTCTCTCTCTCTCTCTGTTCCCCCTCCCTCTCCTCTCTCTCTCTCTCTCTCTCTCTCTCTTTCTCTCTCTGGGAGAGACCCTTACATGATGTTAGCAGGACGATACGAAAAGGTGATCATACGATGACGTCAGACGATGACTGATCACGTGCTCGACCGGAACGGCGGGAAAAATAAGCCGCAACAGGCAAGTTTCGAAGCAGGACTCTTGGGGGTGATGACATCGAATAAAACTCTGCTCGCAGTCAAATCGACGAGAGGTCTGGACATTAACCAGAATATGTCGAATGTCCGAAATCTCACTCAAGAGAATACTATTACATGCAAGAATGTAAAGTGGTTGACCATAATCTAAGAACAATAAAACTTCTAGCACAGCCAACCTTTCATGGCGACTATTCATCTTCATCCTCCCGGAATAACATCATGAACTCGATCATGTTCAGCAAAAAGCAAACGAGAATAGATGACTGATAAAGATCAGTTACACTCTTTACTCTTTCAGGGACAATACCATTAGGAAAAAATAAAACAAATTGAAAAGAAGAAAAACTAAAGATTAAAAACAAATAAGAGAAATATAAACTGGTACTTTTACAGAATCTGAACCAAACAAAACCGACATTTGCCGAAGCAGATTTACGTAAACTTGTCGGAAGAAGACGAATAAAACCGAGCCGTCGGCAAACAGTCATTTTTTTTTAAACTACATACTATTTTTCTTTATGGAGAAGGATTTATTTGGGCGAAGGTAAACAATAATTTTATTAGCCATTTCCAAAAACACAAGGGTCGCGGTCGTCGATAATAACTCCTGCCATTTTTTCTCAGAAATCTTTTTAGTTCTTTAATAAATCACAAAAGTCTTTGTCGATGACGAACAGTCAATTAGTACATAGTTTAGCGTTAGTTTAGGGTTGGGTTATGGTAAAAAGAATTAACAGTTAATAAGTCGCTCTTATTTGACCATGTCTTTATTTGTAATGATATTTTTCTCGGCTTCCTCTTAGATAAACGCTTCGGTGGTTTCAAGCTGTTTATGTAAATCTGCTTCGCCAAAAGTCGGTTTTGTCTGGTTCACATTTTATAGAAGAACTGATAAACTATGAAATAATTATATGATTGTTTTAACTTTAAGTACTTTATGTTACCATTCTATTTTTACACCAATTAAATACTGCATCTCCGCATACATTATTCAACAACTAAATCATTGTTCAACTTTACGAATTTAGAATTTCTTTGTATGTTTCTATCTTCCGTTATTTACTTAAATATTGAAGTTTGTTTAATAATTTAATGCTTCCGTTTGATTATCTTAATAAAGTTAATTAGTATTTACACCTGTCTCCGTTGAACAACTCTCACTGGGTGACTGTTGACCTGTTCAAATGTCTTCTTTCTATATAAGTATTCTCGATTAAAATCTGCAGAAGTATACCGCCATGTTACAATGGCTTGTTTATATATATATATATATATATATATATATATATATATATATATATATATATATATATATATACATGGTAGATTCTAAAAATTCAAAACATAAATTATAATTTAAAATATTCAAATCCAGTTCCGAAAATAAATAGTCAACATTTTTATTTTTTTAAATGAAATTTAAGTAAAGTTTTAAAAATGTAGGTTTTCTTCATCGGCATATTAAAATGTATCAATTACCATTTCGGGTAATATTATACGAAGCATATAGATATAGCTAAATTCAACGGAAAGAAAAGATTGTAGATTATTTTAATAAAATACTCTTTCTTAAAAGGTTAAATTCGCACACGAGTCTAAAACAAAACTTTTGGCCGCTGCACTTTCAAAATAAACATGTTGGATGTGTTTCCCTTTTCCTTCAATAAACAGGATAAGTAAAATAACATAAATTCAACAAAACTTCTATATGAATAAAATTATAAAAAGCAAGAAAAACAACAATAAGACATTGACAAACATACTAAGATATATTTGAGACGGAGTCTTGTTAAAACATTTTATAGTAATATAAACCACGGATTAAAGGTTCCCATGAAATAAAATCGAAAGGACTAAATACAGAGATTTGGGTGGCTGTTCAACTGGCATTCGATGTCCAATTTATTTCCCATGAAATGTTTTATCCAAATATCTGCACACATTAATCGAAATATGTGTGTTATTCAAATCTTGCGGAAACTACATAGTACTAATGGTATTTAATCTAGGCCGGAAAATATATAAAACCATAAAGTAAAGTAAAATTCTCTCAAAAATAAATTGAATCTATACAGTAACTTATCTATGGCTCCGGACTTTTAGCATCAATTTATATATATATATATATATATATATATATATATATATATATATATATATATATATATACATGTGTGGGTGTGTTAATGCGGATACACGTATGCATTTGTAAGCGTATCTTATAATTTAACTTCAATTTGTATAAAAAATGTATATATATATATAGATATATATATATTAACAATATATGTATATACATATATATATATATATATACACTTATATATGTATACATATAGATATATATACACAGTTATGTATATAAATATAGATATATATACATATATATATATACATATATATATATGTATACATATATATATACATATATATATATATTAACAATATATGTATATACATATAGATATATATACACTTATATATGTATACATATAGATATATATACACAGTTATGTATATACATATAGATATATATACATATATGTATATACATATATATATACATATATGTATATACATATATATATACATATATATATATGTATACATATATATATACATATATATATGTATATATATTAACAATATATGTATATACATATAGATATATATACATACACATATATATATATAGATATATACACATATATATATATATATATATATATATATATATATATATATATATATATATATATATATATGTATAAATATGAGGTATACATTAGAATTTATACACGTGTGTATGCGTGGGTACCCATGTATATGCATGGTTGCTTGGTTATATGTCTCGCCTATATTTCATCTTTTCAATATAGTATTTTCTTCCTCATGAATGAAAATTATTCAAGTAAGCGAGTTCTTCATCTTTCCTAGAGCTCTTCAGCCGTATTTAATACGAAAATGTCTGTTATGAATTACGAATAAATTGTTTTCGGTATGAAAGCGATAAGCGTACGGTGGGCTCGCCAGGTGCTGTGAACAAGAAAATATCTTACTGTAAAGAAATAAAAGGAAAAATTTACAAAACGCAAATCGTTTCCTGCAACAGAGGACAAACTAATGGAACAATGACTATATTGAAGTTCTTTCTATCTTAATATCAACATTGGTTGAGACGTTTTATTCGTGTGTTATTTAAATTAAACAGTCACCTTATCGCTATCTTCATGGTAGTTGCTCGACTGAGCTCCAATCATTGGTCCTTGCCTCTAAAACATTCACAGCTAGAACTAGTCTAGCTACAACAACAACTAAGAACGGTTCTTTCTGTCTGTCTCTCTGTATCTCTCTCCCCTTCTCTCTCTCGCCCGTCTCTCTTTCTCTTCCTCTCTCTCACTTTCTTTCTCTCTCTCTTTCTCTATGTATACACACACACACACACATATATATATATATATATATATATATATATATATATATATATATATATATATATATATATATATATATATGTACCAAAATCTAAGCTGAACTTCTATAAACAAAGGTGCGTTCTTAGAGCGCCCCATCTGTAGAAAAATACTACAAGGCTGCTTCCCAACCGACTACAACATGTTCGTCTTCAAGTTTAATGTAAACAAATACTTGTTGAGCCGTCCACTGTGATAATCGGTCCCTCTTGTGTTTAATCCTCGCGTTGTGGCATTCATCGTCCAGCTGTCGATCTTTTTAACCTGTATCCTCGAATTGACCCAGGCCTTGATAATCGGTGACCTATTAGTGAGAAAAAAATGCATATACAACATGTACTACCTACTCTCGAACATATTATGAAAAAATTTAGTGCGCATGTGCGTTAGTCTAGTCCAAACTTAAATTCCGTCAAACTCCCGCTCTTCTAAAAATCTCTATGATATTAGATATTAAATGTGGAAACTTGTATTTTTTAACATTGCTGATGACATACATAACACGAGTGTACATTCTCGGTCAAAAATGACGCAGAAAAATATGCTTCGCCAGTGTTCGCACTAATATTGATCCTACACTCTATAATAAAGCCGCCTGAAATGAATTCGAAAATAAATTATCAACTCTATAATAAAAAGTCAACTGTGTTTCTTTTCTTCAGAAATAATAATAATAATAATAATAATAATAATAATAATAATAATAATAATAATAATAATAATAATAATAATAATAATTTATATATGAAAAATTTAATCACTGATGTAATTCTATTATTTTTATATGTATATTTTAGTAATATATCTAGATGAATAGCGAGTGCGAACACTAGCAAAGCGTAGCTTCTTCTGTCATTCCATACGAATTTATTTACTAAGTATGTGATTGTGATGATTTGCAAACTCATCAAATCGAGACTGCTGGTTGTTTTGCTATACGGCATATCAACACTTTTTGAGTTATTTAATGACGAATCCAGTGATTTTGGTAAAGGTTATCACACTTCAAATTCTTAAAAATTTATTCTTGAAATATGTATACATTGTTTACCTTAAGTAGTTATTCGTGACGTAAATGTATGCGTATACCACCGGATTCAGGACAGATTATGTATACCCCATAAATGGCTCCCTAACAGGTTTTATCCTTCTGAGTAAGTGGGGATCTGGGAATAATTAAAAACTAAATGGGTGACTCGAGGCACCAGAGTTAATCCTCAACACCGAGTGCCATTTCATGCGATACCCAAGACAGAATCTGAAGAATCACGCAACCGTAACGCATGTCAAACATGACGAATGCGTTTTTAACTTTCTTTTAGATGGCGTCGTTTTCAGTAATGTGGAATGAGTTGGGAATTAAGTTTTAGTTGTTAAACGAAGAAATATTTACCGAAATCAAATCGTTATACAATAAATCAGCTTTTTCGATAAGAAAGGGACGAACCGAGATAAGGGGTCGAGATTAAACGAATGGGGCGTGTAGCAATCTGCCTTCAACCCAGAAAAAAAAAAGCAGACTTCCGAATTTATGACTCATTAAATATTCTTCACTTTACTTGCTACCGATTCAGTTTTAGATGTGACCACGTTTCTCTAGAAGAGGCTCCGTGCGTCAGTTGATCGGTCTGTCACGCACAGATTGAATTGGTCAGCAATTTCCTCCGATGATAAGATGTTGATCTTTGAAAAGCCTGGCTTAAGGAAAACATTAATTAAATAAATTGTTTTTTTGCGGAATATACCTTGCATTGAGCAACTAAATTGAAAAAAGATCTGCCTCCGTCGCTTTTCTAATGCCTTTTCATCCTTCTCTCTCTCTCTCTCTCTCTATATATATATATATATATATATATATATATATATATATATATATATATATATATATTAATTGCGTTTGTTATCGTACACATATATATATATATATATATATATATATATATATATATATATATATATATTATAAGTTGTAGTGAATATAATCTTTTTATTTTATTTTCGGAGAAGTTGCGATATTTGATCTCCTTAAAATTTTCTTAGGCAATGCCGGGACACGGGTCCGACTAGTTTCGGTGCTTCTACAGAATTTGAACCGAACCAAACAGACTTTTATTAATCTAAACCTAAAACGCAGTTTAGAGTTTGTTTGAGATTAGATTAGGTTAGGGTTAAAAATAGTGCGGTTGAAATTCAGTAGAAGTACTCTATTTTCAAACGTAATTGAAAAGTTAGACACTTTAAATATAACTATCGATTTCCTTTTTTAAGGATTCCAGAATTTTTGTTACAATATATATATATATATATATATATATATATATATATATATATATATGGTCAACATAATTTGAGTCGTTACGATTTCAAGATATTACACTATACGTTCTCGATGGAGGACGTTACGATTTATAAAACTTACAAATATAATTTAAATATTTTAATTAAATTACATATATATATATGTGTGTGTGTGTGTAGAGGTTGATTTTAATTAAAATATTTTGATTATAAATCGTAACGTCCTCCATCGAGAACGTATAGTGTAATATTCGTAACGACTCCAATTACGTTAACCATATAATGTTTTTTACGGCCTCTTAAATGGAAGTTTTCTTTTTTTTCTTTCCTTTTTCTTTCAATTCAAATTTAACTCGGAAATTACGAGTTTCAAAAGTCGAATTAGCTTCATTTTATACGTGTCGGTTAAAAAACTGAATGCTTGTTCGTTTGTATAGAAAATGCGCGCCATTTAAATAATGTTTCCCTTATTCTTCAACGATAACAAAACACGGTGGAATTAATGAAGTCGTCCTTTAAAATATCTAATGGCGATTCGGGTCGACTTTTAAGTAAAAAAGCAAATATTTTCAATACAAATTAACCATATTCAAACCGTAGGGGGGGGGGAATATAACGATTATTTTGAATTAATAATCTAAAATGAAATCTGTGGAAACGGGAACACAACGAGAGTTTACGAATGTGGTTTGTTAGTTTGCCAATATATGCACTAGTTGGTGCACATGTCTTCGCAGGATAAATGGTCATAATCATAATCTCTAACATTACATCCCTTTATGTTTCGGAATTTTTTAGATGGAGATTGGGAATTTGTATAATTTTAATATATTCAGACTACTACTTTCATCTCGAATATTATTCTCAGAACGTTTCGGTCGATGTAACCTCCGACCATTTCTGTGTATCTTGTCGAATCCGGAAATCTATACGGAATTTCGAACTGTACTCTTTATTAAATCTACGGAAGTAAATTGTTCTCGTTTCGTCATCCGGGTAAAAGTCTTAAGTAAGTATTTTTTTATTATTATTATTCTTTAGTGCCGATTGTAACTTAACACTTTTATCCGTTGAACCACGAATGTTTCACCACTTATCAAGGCTAAAAGACACTCGGGGGTTAATGAGGTTGATAAATTGAGAATTGAATAATGAAGACTATTATGATAGGATTGAAATAATGAATTAAAAGAATACAGTTTATGATAAATGTTTATTGGCAGTAGATTTGTAGAAGATCATGAAGTAGTCCTAAGGGAAGCATTATTGTAGCAGTGTGTACCACGGATGGAAAATTTCTTGGAAAAGAACCTTTGTTCATGGAAATTTTGTTTGACGTTAGATACACGGAGGAAGAATGGAAGGTTCTTTGCAGTGTCTAATGGCGAAACACAATACCTGGTTTCAACGTTTCATTGTAGACACCAACAGTTGACGTTAATTAAACTAGTATATCGTAGTTGAACTTTGATATAAAAACAATAAGTACTTAACGTAACACACTTCGTTCGATTCATTGGTCTGAATTACCTATTAGACACCATATTCGAGTTTCTTTGGTCTCTCTGTACAGTGGAGTGTATTCTATGGCTAACTCTTCAAACTTAAGTATTTTTATTTACCTCCTCTCCAGGAGGTTAGACACAAGGTCAGGTGTTGGTTTTGATGAAAGTGTTTCTGTGGAACGAACTGGATTCGAACCCTACACACCCAATTCTTCAGTCCTCGTCGTTAACCACCCAACCACCGTGCCATCCCCATACTTAAAATAACATAGTATTCGAAGCCCCAATAAGATCCCCTCGACACGGCTATACACTGGCTCATACGAGGAATTGTGCACCTTCTCCTAGTAATGTTATCTCAAATAACAGCACTCTGCTGGATATTCCACCAGATTAATTCTTCTCTTGTAATCAGGTAAAACATTCACAGCAAGAACTCATCTAGCTACAACCACAGTAAAGAACTCTCATTTCTTTGTTTTGAAAAACCAAACGGAACTATCAAAGTTTCTTTTTTAGAAAATCCCATTTGTAGAACAAGATACGACGAGTCTGATTTCCAACTGACTACAGCATGTTCGTCTTCAAGTCTAATGTAAATAAATACTTGTTGAGTCGGTCGGCGGGCCGTCCTCTTGTATAATCAATTCCTCTTAAGTAATCGTCTGCTCTTTCTATCCATTGTTTTCGGTTCTGTCATGGCGGCGATTATCGTCCAACTGACGATCTTTTTAACTATTATCCTCGAGTGGCTTTTGGGCCTTGATAAGTAGTGATACATCAGTAAAAATAAATTTGTTTAACATTGATTTCTCGTAGATAACGGTCGTTAGCTTTTTTTCTGGAATATTAGTAGCGATAAGCTTTCTCAGGATTCCAGTACTTTCTGTTCTCATTGCAATGGGGGTCTGAATGCTACTGTCTTTCCTCGGTCTTCCCAGCATCTTGACATTTCATGACCATATTCTGCTGTATCAACCGGTAGCAGCACCCTTTTCCACCTTGACGGTTTCAGTTTCCTTGGGTTCGTGTAATGTTCTTTCTATTTTTATTCTATTTCTATTCCAATTTACCTGTTCTTGGTATTTGTTAGCTGGTTATTTAGGTCGGTTTCCGCACTCGGGGACTTTTCTTAAGATTTCAGCTGATTTCATCAGTGCAGCGATTATGTTTAGTATTATTATTATCATCATTTACTCATTCGGAGTTTTCATGAAAGTTATCAGTAATTGCTCACTGACAATAACCAGTAGTGTTCCTCAGATGCCCAACAATCTCCACCGTTGCAAATTATTTGGCGTAACTGCAACAAGCGTTTACCATTGGTTTTCGTTGGAGGTTGGGTGATAATAAGTCTTCCTAAGGTTTCAGTACATTCCGTACCTTTAAAGTCGATATTTGATTCGGGCTTTCCATCCTCGGTCTTTCCATCTTCTTGGGCCATTTACGACCATTTTATATGCTACTAACCGAGGCTATTATTATTATAGTTATTTTTATTATTATTTTTATTATTATTATTTTTATTATTATTATTATTATTATTATTATTTTTATTATTATTTTTATTATTATTATTATTTTTATTATTATTATTATTATTATTATTATTATTTTTATTATTATTTTTATTATTATTATTATTTTTATTATTATTATTATTATTATTTTTATTATTATTATTATTTTTATTATTATTATTATTATTATTATTATTTTTATTTTTATTATTATTATTATTTTTATTTTTATTATCATTATTATTATTATTATTTTTATTATTATTTTTATTTTTATTATTATTATTATTATTATTATTATTATTATTATTATTATTATTATTATTATTATTATTTACTCATGGTAGTCTTCTTATAAAATGTATACAGAACGCGTTTGCTTAAATGTATGAGAAAATGTCTACGATCTGAAAATTTGAAGTGAGATTAACAAAAATAACTGCCTAGCTTGTTCGAAGAAAACATTGCCCAGAGTTCCGTTCGGCAATTCACATATGTTTATATATAATATTTCTTTATTTAGCGATCGTTGATACAATTATAAATCAACATATTCTATTTATTTAATAACTTTGTTGTGTTACGTGTTGCCTTCTTTTTATCATCAACGGTAAATTGTGTGTTCCAGTTTCGATGAATAAGTGCATCATAGAAAATTACATGCGTAAATTCCATCATCCATCATTAATTTGTTTCCCACATAGGAATTACGAGCATGAGTGAGCCCGCATTGCCATCATCCACAACCACTAACATAATCCCTAACACTTATGCCCTGAATAAATCAAATGCGTAGTAGGCATAAAAAGAAACCTTACAAAAGCCGTAAATTTCTGCCAACCTTTCTTCTGGAAAGCGTAATGCTTCTCTAATGGCGTCTTCTACGAATTCCCGGAGCGGCGCGAAACAACGGAACAATTTGCGGTTCCCGGAGCGCAACGAATGGTCCGTAGAACGGTTTTTCAAATGGCATTTCCGATGTGGAATCAAGATGAAGATGATTACATCTATGTTACTAATAGTGATGCTTGAGCGGGTTCTGTAAAACGAAGAAAAGGGTGTCGAATCGGAACGAAACCGAAAACCGCGTTGGTAACGAGTCTAATTTGGGATATGAAACACATACAGCATACAATGAAATGGTCAGTGGTTAAAGATAGAACTAAAATGAGCGCGAAAAGTGAAAGTCTTTTACCTACTCTTACTTCATCCTCCACTCTATAATAATGACACACACACACAGACACACACACACATATATATATATATATATATATATATATATATATATATATATATATATATATATATATATATATATATATATATATATATGTAGTAGAGAATGGTAGTTTGCTTGAAGCATTGCTGGGTATAGTAGTAGTAAGTTTTTGAAAGGCTGTGAGCAATGCAAATTCCGGGTAAGATGCAAGTTGTAAGGAACAAAAACAATAACAATAAATCAGATACGAAATATGACTTACTATTTATTTTTCCTTTTTTTCCTAAAATCTTACATAACAGCAAGAGTGTTTTTAGCTGTTCGTGTGATGTCCGGGTGATTAAAAATCACTATTTAATATTTCGGGAAAAGAAACTTTCCTTTGTCAAAAATAATTAAACCAGAAGCTGGCAGCCATTTTGTTTTGTAGGATTCTCTGCACAGTCGGAGAAATTTTTCTTCTGGTTTAAATATTTATTATATATATATATATATATATATATATATATATATATATATAAACAATAACAAATATTTATTATATATATATATATATATATATAAACAATAACAAATATTTATTATATATATATATATATATATATAAACAATAACAAATATTTATTATATATATATATATATATATATATATAAACAATAACAAATATTTATTATATATATATATATATATATATATATATATAAACAATAACAAATATTTATTATATATATATATATATAAACAATAACAAATATTTATTATATATATATATATATATATATAAACAATAACAAATATTTATTATATATATATATATATATATATAAACAATAACAAATATTTATTATATATATATATATATATATAAACAATAACAAATATTTATTATATATATATATATATATATATATATATATATATATATATAAACAATAACAAATATTTATTATATATATATATATATATAAACAATAACAAATATTTATTATATATATATATATATATATATATATATATATATATATAAACAATAACAAATATTTATTATATATATATATATATATATATATATATATATATATATATATATATATATATATATATATATATATATATACTTCGACACCAGAATTTGAATCATAACCGCCAACAACACCAGAGCGGAGACATCGCACCAAAGACGTTTATCAAGTAACAAAGAAATAAGTTTGTTTATTCTTGTTTTTTGATGAAAAAAAATGACTCAATACTGGTTACCTCTAATGATGGAATTTTATTCCGAAATTAATAAGATTAATGTAAAAAAAAACAACTTAATCTTGCATTGTTAATGGCTTATATTTCAATTATATATATATATATATATATATATATATATATAGTACATGTATTGTTTTAGTTTCTGTAGATGTAAATCTGCTGATACTCCAGTGTTTATAAAAAGTGCTCAATAACAAGTATAAATTTTTTTTATACAAACATTATTGGTTACATATGTGCATACATGTTTCGGTTGTACTCTTCACATAGAGTCAACCTCTTCAGACCAAAGAAGACAGAGAAGTGAGATGAATTTGGAAAACTTTTCCTTTAAATAAATTATTTTGGGGGATGAGATATTTTTTATAATTTACTACTGGGTAACATTCTTTTCTTGTAAACTCTTTCAATTACTTTCTATCGTTTTTATTATTTTATTACCTGCCTTCTAATTCTTTCCTTTTTCTATTTTTTTTATTACCCACTTAGCCTGGATTTCTTTCTTCTCTATTTAACACTTTAAATTTTTAATCTATTTACAAACATATTCAAGCATAAATATCTGATCTTTATATAAAATACACACGTGTGCACAAATTACTAGATACACCAGTACATATATAAACAAACGTATATATATATATATATATATATATATATATATATATATATATATATATAATAAAAAATAACAAACACAAATATATATGCAAATATCCATACACGGATATACACATATATTCATTTTCAAGCATAAATATCTGGTCAATATATAAAATACACACACACACACACACACATATATATATATATATATTAGGTTTAGTAATTACTGATTAAACTTTTTTATTGACTGGTTTAAATATGATTAATTTATTAAACCCCAGTTTACTACAGTAATTAATGATTCTAATTGAGTAAATAGATGATTTAGAAAACTGTACAATTTGGGGTAAGAAGGATATTTTTCTCGCTTTATTAGTTTGGCTTCATAATAAGTATTAAATTGATAGGTTTAGTAATTACCGGTTCAACTTTCTAATTAACTAGTCTGATTATAAATTAATTTATTAAACACTAGTTAACTACAGTAGAAAAATATAATTAAGTGAGTACAGGTCTTTTTTTTAATTATACAATTTGAAATAAGAAGGATGAATTACTTCGGGTTTTTTTTGTAAAGATATTATCCAGATTAATGTATGTAGAATTTGTTTGTTCAGAAGTAATCAGTAAGTTTGTGTATGAGCTATTACAATTTGTCCTTCCCTGTAAACTATTATGTAAATATTTAATACACGTGGATATGGTTGTCTTTGCAGACATTGAATTTCACAAAATCTAGACGATAGAAGTGTGTATGTATATTTAGGTGTGGCTTGCTTGTTACTATGTCAACACTTGTGTGTTTCAGTATACGTTCTGTTTGTCCATGTCTATTTATAAGGGTTAAGGAATGTGTGTGCGAATGTGCGGATGTATCATGACTCGTATTCGTGTACATATATTTTGGTTACGTATATGTGTCAGTGACACCTACAATTTTTCAATGCGTAAATGTGTATTGAGAAGATGCGACTTAAATTATGATAATATTTGACGCGCGTAAAAGTCGTCAACCCCGCCCCAACCTTGGTAGTCATAACCTTAGAAAGGACGCTGTTATTTTGCTAGTCTGAATTTGCATATCTTAAATTTTTGGGGGGTACTTTAGTTATTGTCGAAGCAGCCAACCCTGAATGATGTACGCCTTGTACAGAAATACAGAAACACAACTTAATTAGTGTAGACTGATTTAATGTGCATATAAACGTAGTTTTATGTATTTTAAAACGTACATTTGTTAATATTTTGAAATACTTTAAAATTCTTGAAAACGATATCCTTGGTTTTAGCCCAATTGTTTGTTTTGATTAAAAACGTTTTTTTTTTCATGTGAACATCTATCCTTCATCATCATTTTTCATGGTAAAATAATTTAAACTTATATATATATATATATATATATATATATATATATATATATATATATATATATGATTATTTTTATTTACACAGACATGTACAAAATCTGCGACACTGGCATGTCGATGTTATCGATCAACAGCTATTATAAACTGAGATCTCATCAGGCAGAGTTAGAATCCGATCTTAACCTGCCTGATGAGATCTCAGTTTATAATAGCTGTTGATCGATAACATCGATATGCCAGTGTCGCAGATTTTGTACATGTATGTGTAAATAAAAAATAATCATATATAAAAGCTCTATTTGATATTAAGCACTTTTTTTATAAACCCGGTTGAAATTCTTTAGATTACTACCCTGTGGCTGCTTTACCTGGATTATTATTAGTATTATTAGTAGTATTAGTATTATTATTATATATATATATATATATATATATATATATATATATATATATATATATATATGTACTTACTTACCTTCACGCTAATGTTAGCGAGTAAAAACTTGACTTTTTCTAGCGGGCGAAACCAATTTCAAGTTATGAGGGGAGGCAAGCGAGAAAGCCTATAGTAAGCCATACTTAACCTGCCGTTTTAAACGAATTCGGAAAGAAATTGTCAGCCGAACGAAACCATTTCGCATGAAATCGCAGGATCCTGTTGTTGGCATTGTTTTCCCAGAAAGAATTATTTCCAGAAAGAAGGACCACCTGAAAGTTACACACAACCATAAGTGAAAGTGGTGGTATGGAACGAACTGGATTCGAACTCCCAACAACCAGGTCTTCAGTCCGCGTGCCTAACCACTTAACAACCGTCACCTGATCTGCACCAGCACAAAACCGAAACATGTTTTCGTCGGAACGAAACGATTATAATAAAAATCAATTAGAGAATGATGATAATGTATTTAATAACGCTATTACGATTAAACTCTATTCTCAGAATAAATATATAAATGTTAGGGGCCCACCTTTTAATAGAGAGTGATGAAAGTCATTTATTTTTGGAGTTATCGCGGTGCCGCTTTCTATCATTTCTTTGTCATCTTCTTTGCCCGGAAGTTGTCTCAGTTAATGTAGTCTTCTATCCATTAATTCATATTTGCATAATGGCTTGCGTTTTTCTTTTTTCTTTTTTTCTTTTTTCTTTTCTTAATTAAAAGAGCAAAACGAACTCCTTCGATTTTCAGTTATAGGCTTTAGAAAATAGGCTAAAACGTTTTGAAGACATAAGTCTGCAATTAGATTATTTCCTGAAAGCTTACCCCGAGCATACAAGAAAGGAAACAAGAATTCAAAAGAAGGAAGAAAAAAAAACTACGCAAAAAGGAATATAAATAAAAACACAACGTTAATATCATAATTAAAGAATTTTATACGCAACGGTTGAATTAGTACGCTTTTAAGAAAATGTCTTGCATGGCTGACAGGAAGAATATGTTCTAAATTTAAAAGGCGCAATCCCTTGTTTCACCCTGGGGAAGACAATTACTTAACACTAAATCGGCCTTCATTTTTTCTAATAAATGCTTAACAACGTCCATTTAAAAAAAGGGTGGAGAGGAATAAGCGTATACAAAGGGCGCGAGTTAATATACAAGCGCCATTAAATGTTGAATGGGTTTGGGCGCGTTAAGCGTAGAAATATGGGGCGGTGTCTTACAGATTGTTTTAATAATGATGGTTAACTAGAAGAATATCCGTCCCAAAACAGTTTTGCACCACTTTTATGTGCCTTAACTGGTAGACACTCCGACTTAGTTTTATTGGTAAAAAAATGTGTTAGCTGCCTTAAAACTTTCGAATGGCAGAGAAATGGACGATCATTTTACGTTGAATTGTTATACAAAACTGATCCCTTACTCTGAACTCTAAAATAATAAAATAAAATAATCGCCTAAAAAAGTAGAATCTCATTTTTGGGGAGGGGTGATTCGGCGCAGGCTGTTAATCTACAAATGTAACAAAAAACATGTTGGTCTTATTTTTTTTATTCTTTAAGTTTAAGAGAATAAGGTTACACCGTAGTAATAGGTTGTACAAAAAACAAAATTAACCGAAACGAAATTCCAAACTTTAGTGTGACCGACAGCTGGAAATTACCTGTTATAAACATTGAAGAGGTTTTTTTTTTGTATTTTTACTATTGATTCAGCACCTATCAAGGCCAAGAGCCACTCGAAGATAAGGGTTAATGGGATTAAATAAGTGTCCACGGAAAAAATGAAGGACACTATTGGAGTAATATATTTGATCGATTGAATGAATTAAGAAATCAAGTTATGAGACGGTTTATGACGAGTTTTTGTTGACATTGGATTTGAAGATGACTATGTTGTACTCTGTATGAAAGCAGTTCCGAGGTAATATGTCCCACAGACGGAAAAACCTTACAAAGAAGCTCTGCCCATGAAAATCTCGCCTGACGGTAAGAACAAGGAGGAAGGAAGGACAGTCTTTTTCTGTTGTGCTAGGTGGACGAGTTCTTTCTGTGAATGTCTTACAGGGAAGTACTAGAGATTGAATCTCAGTCGAACATCTTCCATGGAAATGTACGTAAAAAATATCAGAAATCATTTAAAGATTCATTTGCGAGAAAACCGTTCCCCCTTAACGGTGTTTATTTATGAGTTGGGAAAACACTGTCTGAGATATTCATAAAAGCGATATCATGACCTGACAAGTTCAATCTTTTTTTCTGCTTCTTTTCTTGAAGAGATATTCACAGATTAAAGACTCAACCAAATTATACAAGAACTGTTTACATTTCTAATGAGATTTGCGAAGACACATTCACAACCATTTTCTAAATCGAAAGTTAACGATATTAATCTTGAATTTCAGACTACAGACGATGTTCAATCGCATCTTTAATGTTTATCTGGAGGCTGTTTATAGGCCGGCTAAAAACTGGATAAGTTTTTATTATATTAGCGATCACATTCGTCGTCTATATTTTTTTTTTTCATTTTTATTCTTACTTTATTTTTTTATTATTTAGCTTACTGTTGTCTCAACTAATCTACATACAAACATTAATAAAAACAAAATCAAAAAGAAAGAATAACAAATTATGAATGAGTTTATTCAAACAGATAACCTCATGTCTCGACAGTTTTGTAAACTCTGTTATAATTAACATAGTCAGAATCCATTTTGTTTTTGACCGATTAGCGTGTTGCCAAAAGTAATTTCAAATGACGTCATATCTGATCAGAAATAGAATATATTTTTAAAACCTGAAGTTGAACGTTTCATTTACACCAGCTAAGCCTTGGCAGGGAAACTAGTCTAGATGGAAAACTCCGAAATAACACCAACCTGTATCCGCCAAACATGGCGAGTATAGCCAACCTCTATATGAATAGATGCAAGTTGTTATTTTGAAATGACTGAAATCACCCTGGTTGCGTTTGAAATTAATTATTTTTCAAATATAATTCAAAAACATACAGGGTAGTTCGAAAGTCTTCTATGAAAATGAAACATGTGTTAATCTACTTATTCTTAGATTCCTCTATTTAAATAGTATAGAGGGTGGTTCGAAAATCTTTTCATCAAAGGTAAGGATGTATTTGTCTACCTATTCTTAGTTTAATTTATTCAAATATATACAAAGTGGTTCTGAAGTCTTATTTGAAAATGTGAGCATGCGTTTGTCTACTTATTCTGATATTTATTTGTGTCTTGTCATTCATACCAAAAAGTAATAACAATAGAGTATTTATTTACTTCCTCTCCAGGAGGTTAGGCACAAGGCCAGTTTTATCTTACTCCCACATGTAAGATGTGACCCAAGGTCGGGTCGGGAAAGTGGGGTTTGAAAAGCCAGCGCCCGAGAAAGTGAGCACTCTGGCCATTAAAAATTGCCTGGGCAGCTCCGTCGGCATTCCCCGGTAGGGGCGCCTCGGGCAGTAAGCAATAAACTTACTCCTCCCCAAAGAGGGGAGGCAAAGCCTGGGAGGGTGGACCTCCTAAGACTGCACAGAACCGACCCATAGACCGGCGTAAATCAAGCTCCGAAGGCCAAGACAATACCAGTCGGGAACAGATACTACACTTTGATCTTAGCCAACATATGTGATATTTAACGAATCTTTGCTTTAGTCATCATTACTCTATTGTAATAACAATAGAGTAACGATGACCAAAGCAAAGATTCGTTAAATATCACATATGTTATTTCCAGGGTTGGAGATTTCGTTTGTTTATCAGGAGAACAGCGAAGCAAGAACATGAGGATTGATAACAATTGTTGAGACTGTCCAGAAATTAGATTATTTCAGAAAACGGCTGATCAAAACTTTTTTTTGGACTTGAAAGCGACCATGCTATAGTCAGCTGGGAAACAGTTCCGTGGTATTGTGTTCAACAGACGAATAGTTCTTGGAAAGAAACTATGCTCATGAAAGTTTCGTTTAGTTTTAGATATACAGAAGAAGAAAGGACAATTATTTACAGTTGTTGTAGCCAGACGATTTCTTGTTGTAAATGTTTCACGTGGGCAAATTAAAGATTCTATAGTTTCTATCATTTTATTATTTGTCTATAGTGTGAGTCTTCGTATTTAGTTTTAGTGTCCTTAAAGTGAATCCAGTACATTCAATTCTTATTGCGGTATCATTTGTTCCTCTATTTATGTTAATGTTGGTAGGGGATCATGGGAATATACATGCGCTATTAGCTGACGTCGGCGATCGAAAGAGGCCATCGGTCATAATACCCACATATATATGTAAAAATTGTACTTATGGCAAAAATCATGAGTTGTATATTGTGGTCTAAAAAAAGGATCTAAACAAGTTAATGATGTCTATGAGTTTGTTCGAATGTGATAATTTATTTTACAGGCCTAGAGCAGGCTCAAGGCATTTCCATGAATATGGCGATAGAGAAGTGCTCGTAAAGCTAAATAAATTGACGGTGTGGCGCGTCATTAACAGACCAAGGCTGTTGAGGAAGTTTTAAAAATTAATATCACTTCGTGATATTTTTGCTAATGAAGTAATGTATGTTTCAGAATTTTTTAGGTGAGGATAGATACTATGTATTACAGGGTGGGCCAAAATAAGGGTCCTATCTTTAAATTTGAATAACTTGAATTTGAATAACTTCCACAAAATAAAAGTTAAACTCACCAAACTTTATGTGTGTGTAGACTGACCCTTCCGAGATTTTTTGAAATAAACAAAACAAATTTTAGCCGAAAAACACTTCTTAAAACTTACAAAAACTAAAGTATTGTTTTTTACACTGTTTTGAGTTTTTTAAGCAAAAATAATGTTTTCTAAATGAGGGTACGTTCCTTAGGGCTAATACGGCTCATGCTTGCTTCGGAAGGGGTCCTTTACTTATTCTAAAAAAAAAAAATTTTTTAAATCAATAAATAAAAAAGTTATGAATTTTTAAAAATAGGACCCTTATTTTTGCCCACCCTATATTTAGATTCTTCGGACTATTGTTCTCATCTTGGTGTTATGTCGACGACGTTTCGGCTGATATAAACTCTGACCTTCGTTAAAATTCAAAATGTGTGATGTTTCCATTTTATAAAAACATCACACATTTTGAACTCCAACGGCAGTAGATCGTAGGAAAAAAGGAAAAAAAACATTCTTTCCACGATTGATCAATAAGAGCCATAGTCAAAATACAACTGAAGAAGGTCGGAGAGTATATCGGCCGAAACGTTGTGAGAATAACACCAAGATGAGAACAATAGTCAGAACAATCCAAATAATACAAAGTGATGTATTTTTTTATAAATTATCAAAATAAACTTGATAAACTGAGAAACTGATGGTGAGCTAATAAATTTACAATGATATTTTGGGAGTTATATGTTATGTGTAAATTTCTATTATATATTCTGTGAAATTGTACGTATTTTTTAAGACTTGAACATTTATTTAATAGAAAAATCGCGAAAAAGATCAAGAGAAATAATGTGGAATTAATTGAATTTAGCGGTTTTATCTTAGAATAGTGTGTTCATGTTTTCATTAGAAAATTATTTTATACATTTCAGCAGACTATCACCTTCCAATGTTGAAGTCTGGTTTGTAATGTCCGATATAAGTGATGTGATCTAGTACGAACGTGTGTGTTATGAGTAAAATAGTTCCTTTCTTTGAATGCATTTAAATTTATAATTTTAAAACTGTTAAGAGGCCAGTCAAATGCAGATTTATAAAACACATTTTCTGTATCTCCTGATGAAGATTCTTATATGAATCGAAAATTCGAATTTTAAATAAATAATATGTTTATTTTAAACCAATATATATTTTTCTTATTTATTTTTTAATAAATTACAGAGTTGTTCGTTTTATTTCCACATTTTCAAACATGAAACTTGTTCCCGTTTCAAACACGACACCCAACGAATAAAGAGTAAAATGTATTTGTTTTTAAAATCGCGTTATTTGTGTTAAAATCGCGTTATTTGTGTCTCTATCTTAAGTATTAATAATTACGCGTGATTATTTATAAAAATTAATTTTATTATTTAATTTTTTGTTTCATTTTACTTCAGTCTAAGTTATCAGAAATCAAGTGGCCCCTTCCTGGTGCTAACACTTAATCTCTATATGAGATACATAGATATTCGAATATTCCATTAAAGTTCTCCTTTACCTGTCAAACAAGAAATTATGAACATTAATTTTCCTCTCCCCAATTGACCTATTAACTATGTTATAGTATATCTTTCTTGCGGTCTCTTGGTCTTACCGGATTCCAGGACAATAATTCATCTAGTCTGGTGGAGTATCCAGCTAAGTGATGCTACTTGAGGTAACATTACTTGGAGAAGGTTCACCATTCCTCGTATGAACCAATGTATAGCTGTGTTGAGATGATCTTATTTGGGTTTCGAATACTATGTTATTTTGAATATTTTTGTCAGGGTTTACTTATAAGGTGAAGTATCCTCATGTCAGATTGTCCAGAAACCCCCTTGTACAGAGAAACCGAAGACATTCGAGGATGGTGTCTAGTAGATAATTCAAACTTCCCATTTAATATATATGCGTATATGTGTGAGCACTTATGTATCACACATACTTATATTACTATCTACCTCTCGTTATAGTCAGTAAGTCAGACCTTGAACTTTGCAAGAACGAATGATTAAAGATGAAAAGATTCTAACAATGTTAATATATACTAAAATAATTAATTTCAGAAAAAATATATATATTGAAATGTAGTACTTAGAAGTCAATACAATTTCTATATACTAATAAACAATGCTTCAAGCAAACTACATAAACCTCTTATATATATATATATATATATATATATATATATATATATATATATATTGTTTTAACGCGCTTTGCAATAGGTCGCTTTAAAATAAAAAATTTAAAAGTATATTATAATTAATTGCTTGTTTTGAGTGTTCAAATGCCAATTGCAATAGATCGCTGTTGTTATCTGAAGAAAATAAATATTCAAGGTGTCTTCGATGTACATGGAAATGTTATATTCTTATAGATATAATCGATATATTTTAGTAATATGACATTCGAGATCCTCCCATCGTCTTTTCTCTCTTGCATGGTCAACTGAGCAGTGTTGACGTTGGGTGAGCGGAGCGATGATGCTT
This sequence comes from Sepiola atlantica, assembly GCA_963556195.1. Classification (NCBI taxonomy): domain Eukaryota; kingdom Metazoa; phylum Mollusca; class Cephalopoda; order Sepiida; family Sepiolidae; genus Sepiola; species Sepiola atlantica. Next base: position 196,346,675 of record OY744516.1, read on the forward strand.
ATTAGGCTCCACAAGGACATTCTATTCGGCAAGCCGGCACCGGTCGCAGACTAGCCAGACGACCTGTCCTACACTACAATGATGTCTTCAAGCGAGACATGATGTCAGGAGACATCGACCCAGAAGGTTGGGAGTCTGTGGATGGAGAAATGCTGTGAAGGCATGCTCCAAGAGATGTGGGTGGAAGAGACACCAGCTGTGTGCGGTGGGGGAGAGTATAGAAAGCAGAGTGTAACATCAGAGCTCTCAGAACCAAGCGCCGCCTCCTTCTGTGGGAACTGTGAATAGTCTGCGATCCAGGATAGGCCTGAACAATGACAGCAGATGCTGCAAATTCGCTACATAACTCCATTGTTTGAAAAGACAGATAGATGCTAACAGTTTCATTGAAAGTTGGAATGCGATTATTTATTAAAATCCAAGATACCTAAAGAAGCATAATAAATAATTAAATGAATACTCATTGTACCAATGGACATTCCAAATCTTTTCGATGCAACATTTCTTGTGATTTCCAAATAATTAATGAGATACATAATACAAAAGTTACACATACAACTATTTTATTGTCGAACATCTTTTCCGCTACACTGACCAATTTTTCACGCTTGTATAAACATGACTCTTGACATTGTCACATTCACTTCATTGCGTCTCACATATTTCTCACTTTTAGACACTTTTTATTATTACCGGTAACGATATTTATGTATATAAATATATCCTCATCTCTATAATAAAGATCAATGTGTATTTGTGTTTTATATATATATATATATATATATATACACAATTCTAGGCTGACTCTGTGAACCGGGTTCGCGCCTCCCGACCATTTGAAATTGTAACTTTCCTGCATTGATGAGAGTAAAAAGCTTGAAACACTATCGTCTGTAGGTATAAATAATTTAATATATATAACAAATTAACTTTATTAATCATTTCTCCCGGGAGTGAAATGTAAACGTTTCTGTGTAGCTTACTTGCCAAAAGTGTATTTTTATACTATTACTAAGCTCCACTAACCTAATTGGCCACTGTTTAATAATTAAAATATATATACAGATATTTTAAGTTGTAAGTGTGTATACATGAAATGATTATTTATATATATATATATATATATATATATATATATATATATATATACAGATATATAGATATATCTAAGATAGGTCAATAGACAGATAAGCAATGAGATTGATTGACGCGAATTAACTGTTTTATCAGTATAAGTGCAGATAGCATACATCTTTATCTCTCTTTATCTTTTCTTTGGGTTTGAATGTGTTCCTATCTTATTTTATTTTGGTGTCTATGCCTTTGTTCGTGTGTGTGTGTTTATGCGTGCAAAGTGGGCGTACGTGTGTCTGCGTATCGATCTCTTTTGATGAAGATCTGTTTTCCCTTCTTTCCCTACAAAAGCCCTCCTATCCCCCCCCCCCGCATTCCGGCCGCCATTAATCCTAGCTCTTGTCATTTGAAAAATCCTTTCCGCGGGCAAAATTCTTCGTCATTTGCAAATGAGTGCACCCGCCACACACCCAAAAAGAAAAAAAAACTTTCAATAAATAAAATATTGATTTTTATCTCTTCAATCTTACCCCGCCCCCACCACCAGCAGACATCTTTCCCTCGCCAAAACCCAACGCGAGTTCTATCGTTGTAATGACGTCATTCTTGTTCCTGAATTAATCGACGTCGTCCATCTGAACATTTACAGCCAACAAGAGACGGGCAGAATGCAGACAATCTGAATCAAGTCATGTCCCTATTTACTAGCCTCCCCACGAGGGTAGAGTTAATTCGGTTTATATTCAGCTCCCCCAAAACGGGGACACTCTGGAGGGGTGCAAAAGTTGCCGTAATCGGATCCTTCGACATTCCCTGGTAGGACTGCCACAGCCCCTACTCCCGGAAATAAATCAACCCCCTTCCCAAAGCAGGGGATTTTAGTTAAGAAAGTTATCAACGAAAATGTGTAGCAGAAAAATGTGTAGCAGAAAAATGTGTAGCAGAAAAAATTCTAGAACACAAAAATAGAGGAAAGTGAAAATATATTATTTGCTTACGAATTACAAGCATATACATGTCCGTAAAGTGTGGACACGTAGATAAAAAGTGTTTATTCAAGTAATATCTTAAATATGATTTCTATCATTTACTGCCAATACGCATGCTCTAAATAAAAGGGACGTAATTCATCCAAACTTGCCAAGCATAATAGCCGTTACGCTACATAAACAGATTATAGCACTATATATGTACTTTCATTGTTTACATATATTTTACTACACTATCAGTAACCGAGACAAATCTTTTCTTTGTTAAATATTCCTTTACGCTAAGTGGAAACCGTTATTTCTTCTACTAGAGCGCTCAACCGGTAATTAACCGGCATATGTGTACATCTTTATCTATATAAATTTAGGTATGTGTATATGTTTATATATTTTAATGTACATGATTCACTCCTAAACTAATTAACTGACTATCATAAATTTGGGAACACAGCTGCTAGGTTTAAGGGGTCCAAATGTGGACTATATGTACTTTAATTTAGTTTTATGTAAATAGGGTAAAAAGGGAATGGAAGCAATTTATGAAAATTTAGATACCTCCGATTTCTGTGGAATTTTAACAATAGATATTATTAGACATCAATAAATAAATATTCAACAAATTTCGATTTCTTTGGAGTATTTTAAAGGGATTTTATAGGGCCATAAACATGATCACAACCTCCCATTGAACATTTTCAAATACATAAGTCATCAGAGAAGAATGAAGCAAGATTCCTTGAATTTCCATGTATTCTTATGACCCCTTAAATTTAAGACATTTTTTTAATCAAAATCATGTAATGGATTTTGATCAAAATTGAAATAAAGATTTTAGACACAAGATGTTGTAGCATAATATCTTGATTTTAATTTTCGTAAGTGGGCATAAAACTGTTCTGTTCAGGAAATTAATTTAAGTCGTCTTGAAACGGGTATCTTCTAACGTCTATATAGAAAATAAAGTCTTCCACAAACAGCTGTTACGTTGTCTACGACTTATCAGTAACGATTCCCTTGATTATACTTTGCCAACTTTCATTCAGGTGCGCTTGTGCGTCGTCAATGTCTCTCAAGTCTTGTCATTATTCCAAATTTGTATCTAACAAGTCAAAAATAAGCTGGACAAAACTGATCACGCAAAGACCAAAGTTTATCCTCTAAGAAATGACATTTACGTTGACAAAAGATAAAAGAATAAAGAACAGGAAGACGAAACACGCCACGTCTGAAGCAAAACGTTACTGACACGCTTCACCTTTAGTCCAATCCTGAATCAAGTTTGCTTTATAAAAAACAAGAACGGATATGCTTAGACACGTCCATTCGATCTACGCGTTTAGCAATGGAAATAATATTTTCAAACGTAAGCGTGACAGACTGACAGACCGAGGCGGATTAACAGGGTATCTGATTAATAGTCACGGACGCATCTGGAAATGCTAGTTTACGGTTAAGCGTGACAGACCTACGAAAATACTATTTAAAACGTAAGCGTGACAGAACTGCTTTTAGAGATGCATAGACGCATCTAAAATAAGTTGCGCCCATTCAATCGGCGAGTTTAGTGATGAAAATGCTATTTCGAACACGTAAGCGTTACAAACCGACTGACAGACTGATTGTCTTACAATGTGTGCTACATACATACGCGCGTACACACACAGACAACTTCCAGTTATATAATAGATCACATGTGAACTATGATTATACCTTATCTATATGCCTGAACTTATCTTTAATAAGTTGCGTCCATTCAATTTGCGTCTACAAAATGCGTTTAGCGGTAAAAATACTGCTTCAATCTAAAGCGTGACAGACCTGAGTAAAATGCGGCTTCGATCTGAAGCGTGACGGACCAACGAAAATGCTGTTTCAATTTAAGGCCTGACTGACCAGCGCAAATGCCGTTAGAATCTAAGGCGTGACAGATCAACAAAAATGCTTTGCCAACTTAAGGCGCAACAGACCAACGAATATGTTGTTTCAATCCTAGGCATGACGGACGAACGAAAATCCTATTGAAATCATAGCGCTTAGCTATGAAAATGCTATTTCGAACTGACCAAAAAAACAGACCAACCCGCTCATAGATATAAGTTACGTATCTAAAACGCAGTACGAACCGAAAGATCAATTCAAATGCAGATCTTAAACCGTTCCCAATGACGTGAGTGGAGAGCGATTTACTTTGACTGAATTATCTACTTATATATATATATATATATATATATATATATATATATATATATATATATATATATATATATATATATATGTGTGTGTGTGTGTGAATGCGCACGTGATTTGTATAAGTGTTTTAAGGTTCATATTTTTTAAGAAGCATCTATTGTTAAATTTAATAAGAAATAGGTAAAATAAATACCTTTTGAAGCATTAAAGATGTGATATCATTTTTTTATTATTATACAAATCACGTGCGCATTCACGTTCTCATATTTGAAAGTGGGGAAACAACAGCTAACCCCTTTGGCCCGGCTCGAACAACAAAAGCCGGTAGGAGAAAAAATACAAATCCGATGACATCAGGATATATTACACACCGATGATGCCAAGTTTTTGGCGAAATATCTGTATCACTTTAAACTAAAAAAAAAAAATGCTAGTTTATAATAAAAAAAGAAAAAAAATCGGTTTCGATTTATTATTTTTCTTTTTAAAAAAAAAATTGATATCGCATCTGTAATGCTTCAAAAGGTATTTATTTTACCTATTTCTTATTAAATTTAACAATAGATGCTTCTTTAAAAAATATGAACCTTAAAACACTTATATATATATATATATATATATATATATATATATATATATATATATATATATATTGTTTCCTTTTTTGTCTGCTATTCAATTAATTTTTTTCTCTAGAATTTTTGTCTGCCTTTTTGGGAGGAGAAGTTATAATTAATTGCTATGGGATAGACTAGACACTCAAGCCTTGGTAGAGCAACTAGTCCCTATTTATCTGCCTTCCTACAAAGGCAGAGTTAAACACAAGGTCGTTTTTTAATGTAATGAAAATCTATACTAGTTGCAACTACAATCAACACACAAAAGTCAGATAATGAGACACAGAAGATCAACAAACTCTGTTTACTACACGTATTATATTCTACGTCTACGCGACGAAGATTCGTCCGCTATGGTGTATTCAGATCATCGAAGTTAAGCAACGTTAGGCTCCGTTAGTACTTAAGTGAGTGAACATTTGGGAGTACCAGAGACTGTAAGCAAAACAGTCCACCTAAGTTTATAAATGGGAACTAGACTTGTTGGGAGTATAATTCGCGAAATACTAGCGTGTTCTGTCACGGGAGTGGTTCACACTGTGCGTTCTCCTTAACGCTATAAAACGTGGGAGTACGCACCGGTTAAATGAGTCCCTATTTATTTACCTCCCCACGTGCGCAGTTCGGTTTTAAGTGAGGAATATTCAATTCCACGAAAAGCGGCACTATGGATTGGGACAAAAATTACAATTGCCTCAGTCTAGAAGGAGTTCTCCTTCACTGACTGAGGACAGAGCAAATACTACATTTTCATGGCAGTCCGATTACTGAGTAGTTTTTAGGCTTAGAAAATAGTTGTACTAACTATTGTAAAAGGATTTCTGATGCTGTTTTATGCAAACTTACGGGCGGGGGACGTATTTATTCATAACTTTTACCTCCAATGAAATGCATCTTTGAAATAAAAACGCTTATGCTCTGAATTGATTTGAACTCCGCTTAAAATGGTCTGCGAATGTAGCTATTAACACATGTCACTAACGTTTTACAACTAGGCAGACAGCTGAGATACTGGGCATATTGTATTATCGTGCCAATGACGGGAAAAGAATAGTGCCTAACCGAACTAAAGAGAGGACCTGCCTTTGATTAAATAAAATTATAAACAGGGGAGATAATTTTTAAAAATGAAACCACGTTACAGGAAGTAGAGATGCCGCCATTACAAAGGGTGGACGAAAACGAAAATTCACGGATATATCAACGGAATTTACAGTACCGTGATACCAATTGTTGTGGCGATTAAAACTATCTATACAGATTACGATTATTGTTGGGACAATTAATCGGAATCGGAATCGGAATCGGGAATCGGGAAAATTTGTGCCCATTTTCCGATACCAAAAACGATTCTTTTTTTGGGGAGGGGGGTGTTTAAAACTTAATTTTCCATTGCTGATAAATTGATTAATATTTATTGATTTTAAACTACCAGTGAAACTAAAATCTATAGATGACCACACACGCACACACATAAGTGTATTTTTACGTTCGCAAAAATATATACATATCTTGTATGACGTTTTACTATGATCCGAAAATAAAAAACAACAACTCTATAGCTAAATATTTATAGGTTTTTAAAGAATCGGAAATTATGAACAGAATCGGTAATTGTATCGGAATCGGGAAAAATATTGGAATCGTCTTATCACAAAACAAGCCAGATCAGTCGGGAAAAATACATGATTTTCCTAGAATGATCTGGAAGATTGTACAAATACGTTAATCTTGGATATGAATATCGGTTTCGTTTGTTTGTCTGTTTTACAGTATACCAACGTTTATTTTGTTGTTTAATGCTAAAAAATACTCATTGTAAACAAATTGTTATTTCCGCCATAACTGGTGTAGAAATTGTGATAGCATACTTTTCCCAATGATATTATAGCCAAATTGAACACAACAGACCCAATAGGCTTTGAAATCGTCATTCCTTATTCCATAATCCGCGACTGTATACATCTGGCAGAGCACGAACCTCTTAACTATTCGTACATCACATATGTAATTAATCTCTTCCGTTTGTCAGGAAAACGATGACAATCATCTAATATTTATGATTAGCACTCAATCAACTGAAGATTTGAATTAAAAACAAACCGACCCCATGCTGACAGAAATGTTTAGCAGTATTGAACTATCAAAATTAGAAATAAATTATTATTGGCATTGGTTTTATACGCCTTCCTTTTAATTTTATAAATTTTACGCTTAAGTTTTGACCGATATGCTCTCAAGCCTTCTTCACGTATTTTTTTTCATTCACGGCAATGTTTTTTGCCGTTTTCAACGTTGTTTAGTTGTCTATTGTGTACGCTGATGTTTCTTGCATATTTAAAGCGAATTAGCTGTTTTGACTTTTTTAATGCAATTATTTAAGTGTACAGGAAATATCAGTATCCACAAGTAATAAAATAAGTGTGTTGCAACCTCAGTATCGGGTTACCAGAGTAAATGATAACAAGTATTCGGGATATAAAATAAGGTTTACTAAGCGAAAGATACATGGGGAATAGATTATTTTATCAATCTCTAGCTTAATCTAGTAAGTCTAGTAAGATCTAGTAAGTTCTCTTTCCATTCATAGGAAAAACAGATGACCCCATTATCCTTACTTAAGTAGTCTATGACTAATTTAATAACAGAAACCCATCACAGTTGATAAACAATATACACCAAGAAGACCGGGGAGACATCGGTCGAAACAAAATTGTAAAAATAATAATAATGGCGAGGACATCATCATCATCATCATCATCATCATCATCATCATCATCATCATCATCATCATCATCATCCCTCCTCTCCCCTAAAGTGTAACTCCTCCTCGTCGTGGTAGGGTCGGTGGTAATCTAGTAATATCAGAATTATGCCGTCTGGAACTCCAGTTCCTGAGATCGGTATTATGGCGAACATATCTGGCATCCAACTGTACTAGAGCCGCAGCCTAATTAAAAGTACTCAGGTGAAAATCTCGAAGGGGGTCAACACAAGGGTCCGTCGTAATCTGGTCGTCTGTAGGAACCGCAAATTGATCGAGTGAGGGGATAGCAACGTTTCTTCTGTGCATATGCAATCGCCGTTCCCTTGTTCTGTCTGGACCAAATCTTCTCCGACTACGTATACAACTGTTGGTACTTGACGTAAGTTTTCATAGAATAGCTTTATAAAACAAAAAATATTTATCTATTTCCTGTAGCTGTACTCGCATGAAGTAAAATTATCTATATATAAATATAAAGTTAGGTATGTGTATATATTTATTTACGGGATTCACTCCGAAACTGGTAAACCGATCATTATGAATTATGGAATATATATTCGCGGAAACACGGTGAGTAACTTGGGCACATTATTTCTTTGTAAACTTAAGCATTTAGGGGGTGGGGCGCAAATTCATCCCCCACCCCAAAATATTTTTTTAAATAAGCGAGAAGTTAATAGAGAAACAAATTGCTTTTTATCAAATTTTGAGTTATAATATGTTATAAAATTTTAACTGGATCGGAGCTCGCGCACTTGAACCTCAATAATATTTATGTGCGGGGTAAACCTTTAAACACATAAACTTATCATGATGAATTATGAGATGCGTATTCTAGGTAACACGGTGAGTAACGTGGGCACACTACTTTTTAATAAATGTTACCATTTAGGCGGTATCCATTTGAAATATTCAAATTAAAAACTAATATTATATGCGTATAGCTTATACCTACTTTGTGAAAAGTATTATTCTAGTTCTTTATATAGTTAACGATTTGTCACTAAACGTCTTAAATTTAAATCCGGTGAGTAGAAGGTCGACGTAACACGCTGATACAGGTTGGTTTGTGAATCACACTAAAATCGTTCTCTAACATATGGTTTCTGGATTCATTCCTTGACTGACTCCTCTCTTTAGGTATTGTTTTAAACAGGAATGCGAAAGCTTAGCTTGCTTTGAGTTTCTGCTCTTGTGATACACATCTTTAGATTCATCTGTTTGTTTCTCAACTAACCGGTGTTAAATTGTTTACCTCTTTTAAATCACCCGACTTCGGACCAGTCTCGTCCTGTTCAAGGCCATTCAATATTGTACGTCTATTCGAATCGAATAACAAACAGAATTTATTTCTTCGCAATAATTCATTTCTTATAGATTATAGAAACACGCAAAAGCAATCGACGTTTCTAAGGAAGGTTGTAAGAGCCTGTTTTGCCTGTTTTTTGTTTGTTTCTACCAAAGCAATCATAAAGGAATTCAATAAAAAAAGGTTTTCCTTCTGTTCTTAAAAGGCATTAATCAACACCTTTTGCGTCTTTCCTTTGATAATGGCAACCATCTCTCTCCCCTAGTCAGAAGAAAACATGCCGAGACTTGAGCTTTACGTTTTATTACTTCATCAGAAAGAGAGGTTGGGTCAATGCGCCTGACTAATATCCTACTCTTTATTGGGATCAATCATATCGAATATAACTCACTTAGTTATCGATTCTGTGCTCGAAAAGATAATTAGTTCTTCAGATGGTGTTTTATATTAACAAGAAAAGCAGAATATTTTACGGTTGTATCACGTTGAAAGATCGGTTCCCGTCGCATTTCCTCATTATACCATATTTCCTACCACTCAAGACACCTAGATTGACAGGAAACTTCTTTAAGAAGGGATTTTAACCGACCTTTCAGACTTCCGCTGTCTTGCCCAAACTTACCTTTGTAATATTATAAAAAGTGGCGATTCGGATTAGAAAACCGAACGATGGCATATCATCTCGAAGCCGCGTGTAAAGAAAGCAGAATTAAAGGGAAATTAAAGAAACGAGAAAACAAAAGAATTATTTTGGATAGCAATCGGAAATCGGAACATTCTTTCATCTGTGACAAAAGGTCGAAAACAATAAACAAAAGAAGTAATATTATTTTTTTAAATATGGTTGACACAATTGATAGAATGTAACTAGTAAGTAAATCACCAGCAACACTACATCTATGAATACAAGCAATTATTATTTAAGAAAATGACTATAGGCTCGGGGGGGGGGGTCTTGCAATTAGACAGACGGGTCGGGAGGAAAGAGATCATGTGCAAAGATTATGGGGACTGTTTGTTAATTTGTGAAAGAAATCAATAGAAAATAAATTCTCTTTTTTTATGAGAAAAAAATCCTTTGTCTTTCAACCCGACAAGAAGCGAAAAGGCAAATTGGATTATGTCCCTTATATCAGCAACTTTGATTTGGTCTGACAGACGATGCAATTTGTTTTAATCGCGTTACAGACCCAGATTTTGTGCTGTGATTCCAGAGTTCTCATTCAATGGCACATCTACGAGCAAGAAAACAACGGAGTTCTAACACTATGTATTCGACGCGGAAAGTTCGAAACGCAGAAAGTTCCATAAGATGCAGGCGGTTTCTAGACGTTTTTCTTTCAAGATATAAAACGCGTTTACTGTGACGTGAAATACAGAAACCCACCATAATAATACGCGTTTTGTCTCCGTTTAAATATTTAAATGTATAAATAATTTGTAACTAAAGGTGGTAATTCAGTATATAACATCAAGAGCGGCTGATATGAAGTGTTATATAAAAAGTGAGAATTGTTTGTGGTCGCTTGATGTAAAGTAGTAAGTAACGATCATTGGTATAAAGCTAATTTGGGATACTTCATTGTTAAAACGGAAGTACTTATTATTGTTATCTAAAAGTTTGCCTATTTATTCAATGCTTTGTTTCAATGCTTTTTTAAGCAAAATGTAAAATTTATTCTCTTCATTTTTCATGAACTGTTTGTTAATTTGTGAAAGAAATCAATAGAAAATAAATTCTCTTTTTTTATGAGAAAAAATCCTTTGTCTTCCTTGTATATGAATTAGATGAACTATTTGTACTAGTTAAAGTTGAAAACGCGCACAAAAAATCAAAAGGCCGATTCTCGAATTGTATTGACAATTCTCCAAAACTCACGAATCTCGTTGATGGAATAACCTGACACAAACAGCGCCAACTCAATTGTTCCTCTTTTTCTCTCGCTGAACACTCAACGTTGTCCCAACTCGTCACGTCAACCTTACAGTCTCTCGGGTGGGGAGTTCTTACTCTTTTTATCTTAACGAGAATTCGCCCATACAAAATATTGCTCATTTGCATAAGTGAACTCTCGTCATCGCACAGAAATAACAAGATACTATAATGTAAGCGGAATGCTCTGGGGTCAATCCTCGATAGACGACACACGGCACGACCCTCACTCTTTTTCCTAGTGGAGCTGCATGATGGCTGCTACACTATTTAAATGGAATACGTTAACATCAGTAGATAAAACGAAACAGCTATTTAAAACCGATGTAGACGATATATGCTGTAACGTTTTCTTTGGGTGGTTACGTGGAAATTTTATGAATATGAGTGACTTGCCCCTTAGTTGGATGTATTAGTATCATTGGCTAACTCGTGTCATGTGACTAAATAGTGAAGTTATGGTAACGTGGTTTAGTTGCGGTTGAAAAATAGGAGAAAAACTTATATTATGTAGTTAAAATGTCTAATAGGTAGAGACGTTTATATCCCTCAGCGGATAGTCAGAAGCAATTAGCTATGATAAGTGGGCCCAGTTTAATTAAATAAATAAATTAAATTATATTTTCTTCATTCTTCCTTGTATATGAATTTCTTTTAATTACGCTCTCATAGGAAGACGACAGAGATAGAGAGAGAGAAAGTCAGAGAGAGAGTCAGAGAGACCCATCACTCTATTGTGGGACTATACATAGCCCACATATTCTACAAACGTATAAAGATTACAACTTTGAGCCTGGTCAGTACGTTGATGGTTAAGAATGCAAGTGAGAATAGCTGTAAAGTTACTTTTTCTAAACCTTGAGAAAGGAATATATCTATCTCCCTTGCCCCTAGCAAAGAGGTAAATAGCAAGGATCTTGTTTGAGTGAAAAAGTTTAAGGGGCAGAGGTGACACCAGACGGAAGTCACGAAATCACGTGATATTTCGGCGAGGATTCTCTATCTCTTAGCTGGCGAGATTTCAAGCAGAAAATACGTGTCGGGAATGCTGTCCCCAATGGGGGTATGCGTGTGCACACAATGTGACTAGATGTAGCGAGGCCAGCTATCCGCACGCGTATATAAGTTGTTTCTCTGATGCTTTTTGTGGCTGTCTTTTTAAATAAACCATTTTTTTTATAAACACCGGGGTTCGCGTGGGTCTATCGGAAGACGAAAAGAACCTGGGGTTTACGACGACAGCATGAGTGTATAAGGGTGTATCGGTAAGTGAAAGTACAACGGATTACTAGACTCCAAAGTCTTGATAGAGCAATTAGTCTAGGAGAAAGAAAACTCCAAAATAACTCGAGTTCTTCCCCGTTGCTCACGGCGTTCGTTCCGGTCGGTTTGAACCCTCCTTGCCACCGAACTTCAGTAATGCTTGGCCGACAGAAGTGCGGGTAGGGATTGCGCAGACAACCTTTCAGGGAGTGTCCATTGTATTGGAGACCGGAAAGGGCCAGTCATACAAACAGAACAATTGTCAGTTAGTGAATCGTCCGTTGTTTTACTTTCCGCTTTCTTTTAATTGCGTACTGTTAATTTATCTCGTCATATTAAAAAATAAGTTTCTATAGAACAATAGGAAGAGTTTTCAAACTAGTATTTGTAATCACTAGGCTTTCACTTGTACACTATAAAAGAAACACCAAAATATGAATACGATGAAAGATTTTGTCAAAAATGCGTGTCAAGGAATGTATATGACTCGAAAATATGCATAATACATTAGTTGTGTTCATCACATCAGTATCAATCGAACTACTTTTGTTATTTGTTTTTAAATATATATAAAATATAGTAATCCCCAAATACGTGTTTTATCGCTGCTACGATTCATCAGTGTGGCAAAGATTGACATCCGGCTCACTACGAACTAAGCTACAAACCTCCTAGTGGTAGTGGAAAAAGTATATCGCATTATAAAATATGTTATCGATTTATATATGCATATTTTTACGATACTGATAATTGAAAATATTCATTTTTACGGGAGAAGATTGCCTCAAGATTGCATTAAATTTCTTTCACCATAATGCTCCACCTATAGGGGAGCCTAAATATATAAATATATATATATATATATATATATATATATATATATATATATATATATATATATATATAGTAAAAAAATATTAAAATTTACATCTCTTTTTTGTAGCTAGCCATACAAAAATAATGAAAAATATTGATTAAGTTTGTTATTTTAATATTGTTGTGGACTCTGTCTATGAGGCATATGTGGTCAAATAGGGAGTCTGCTCTGGACTATTTGCAAACTGTTTATGACTTCCTTTCTTCTTTGGGCTGATAAATAGACTTGATAACTTTTGTCTCGGAAACGTACGTACACTAAAATCTTGTTAATGTTTAATTTTTGGAACTTGTATACGCATTGGTGAACATGTCATAATATATCTTTCTCACTTTCATATATATATATATATATATATATATATATATATATATATATATATATATATATATATATATATTATAACCTTATCTATTACATATAACTAATGGTTCCCATATTGTTTTAAATTCTATACTAGGGCTGCTTAGTATGTCCAGATTGCCGAGTTCAACAGAAATATTCCCGAGTTCGAAGAGATACATCTGAAGAAGGCCGGAGGTTACAGCGGCCGAAACGTTGTAATGATAACACTCAAGATGAGAAATGTAGTCCGAATAACCAATTATAATACAAATTATCAATCGTCATCTCGAAAATTCAGAAATATGTATAAGTAGTTTTGGCGGGAGTTACGTGATTGTTATAGTATTAATAAGGTATTATAGACATTTTAATATGTCCTCACTATTATTTAAATCAATTTTGTTGATGGGTGGCTTTTTTATTTTGATGTGCAGGGCTTCTATATATTTAGGGTTTTTTTGTTCGTTGTAATTAGAAAAGATCAAAACAATATATACAGATATGAATTGTCCGTCATATTTAACGAAATGTGATTTAAAGAAAAATTCTGCCTAGAGATACAGGGTCATTGAGATATCATTGAGGGATTTTTAACTTGAATAAATTCTTTATTTTTATTTTGCTTAATGGAATTTATACATAATATGACAAAGAAAATGGAGATTTGTTTGCATAAAAAAAAACAATGAAAGGTTAGCAATGTAAACTGCTTGCCTTCACATTCCCCATACTTGACTGTCCCTGACATTTTCTTGTGGGGTATCTCAAAGAAAAAGTCCATATCAACAAACATGAATCTCTACAGGTATTGAAGGAGAAAATCTGGAATGAAGTCGGGAAATTAAATCGCAATCGAGTGATCTTGCAATCCGTCATGGATAATGTTTGGGAAAGGGCATGAATTTGGGAAGCTGAAAATGGAAACCATTTAAACGACTTTTTTTTTTCATAAATAAATTTTTTTTTTCATTTTTTGTTCTTTTTTGCTAACAAATCCCCATTGTCTTCGTCATATTATGTTAACATTCCATTTAGGTACCAGCAAGAATAAAGATTCTTTTCAAGTTAAAAATCCCTCACTGACTTCTTGGCCACCATGTATTCGCCACTGAGATAAATCTGAAAAGATATTGATTAATCATATTAATAAACAAACATATATTGTCTGTCCGTTTGTCGGCCTGTCACGCTTAAGTTTGAAATGACATTTTAATAACATCCGTTTTTTTGTTATATTCGTACGGCCAAAAACGTTTGTCTGAAGTAATTCCTGTGGAGAAAAGAAACGTTGTATTCATCTCGCCATTGTCCTCCTTCTAGTTCTGATTGTCTTGTCTTTCTTTTTCGACAGCCTTCATACATGAAACGAGGTGAGAACAGCGAAATTAGGGACGCCATGCTGGTGCTCATTCTAATTGCCTTCGTATTACTGGTAATCCTGTTCGTTATCGTCACACTCTTCTACATCAGCAGACAAAAGTAAGTAAAACGACACCTCTCCTCTTTTGTTGTTGTTGTTTCCATATTTATGTATATACTAGCTAAAGTACCTGTCAACATCGAGTTTCTCAAAATGTTCTTTTATGGACGCTAGTTCAGAAGAAAAAAGATTTTTTCTTGCTTTAAAACGCAATTTGTTGGGGGGGGGGAGGTTCATCCTTTTATTTCCTGTTTACTATACTGCAAAATCACAAAAAAAAGCAAAAACAAAAAATACTGAAGACCTTCCAAAGCCCACATGATAGGTATTATCTAAAAAAGATAGAAATAAGAAATTAGCTGGACATTTTTATTTTTATGTTTAATCTGTAAATAAAAAATGCTAAAATGTTTTTATTAACTTTTATTAAATAACAATTTTAAAATTGATGTGTAAATAAAAGAAAAAGGTAAACATTACCTGTCAACATCGAGTTTCTCAAACTGTTCTCTTATGGACATGAGTTCAAATGAAAAAAGATTCTTCTTGCTGTAAAACCCAATAAAAAATTTTTTAATATTATTCATGTTTACGATTATCGATATCGGCTCGGAAATAACAGGAACGCTATAGCAAAAGTAAAAAATAAAACAATTGCCTTGTGTGAGATTCGAACCCTGAAGGATGACATAAAACTAAACTGAAAGCGTACGCTTATCCATACGACCACCGATCAAAAGAAAATATTTTGTTTTTTAACGTACTTAAACAATTTATGACTTCGGCGAAAGGGATACAAAATTCAAAAAATATGTTTTCCCTCCCCGCATCAATCGGAAATAGTTCGATTGTTAAAGAAACAAAGAAAAATTCGATTTTTAATTTAAAAAAAAAAAGGATGTCAAATAGGTATGATTATTTGAGTAAAAACAATCTTAACTTATGTTTATATGTTTATTTATTTTCGTTTTCTTTCTGGTACTGAATAGGTTTATATTATTATAAGTCTGTTGTTCGGTCGACTAATATTAGACAATATTAAACTGAGAAAGGAAGCACTAAAAATGTCGGAATACTTGTTTCTGATGTTATTTTTACATACTTTTAATTTTGAGTAGTGAGTTTTAAAAACGGTTCAAGAACTTCTGACATCGATAGAGACATCGCATAAGATGTGCTAGTTCCAAATCAGCAGTTAGTTCGTTTCTTAGATTATCCGTTTAAGTGTGATGCCACGACACATATACACACATGCAGACAACTTTGCTTTATATATATATATATATATATATTTATATATGTGTGTATATATGTATAATATATATATGTGTGTGTATATATGTATGTATAATATATATATATATATCTGTGTGTATATATGTATGTATAATATATATATATATATCTGTGTGTATATATGTATGTATAATATATATATGTATATATCTGTGTGTATATATGTATGTATAATATATATATGTATATAGATATGTGTATATATGTATGTATAATATATATATGTATATAGATATGTGTATATATTTATGTATAATATATACACATATCTATATACATATATATATTATACATACATATATACACATATCTATATACATATATATATTATACATACATATATACACACAGATATATACATATATATATATTATACATACATATATACACACAGATATATACATATATATATTATACATACATATACATGTATATATATGTATATATCTATGTATGATATATATATATATATGTATGTATATAGCTATATGTATATATCTATGTATGATATATATACATATATGTATGTATATAGCTATATGTATATATCTATGTATGATATATATACATATATGTATGTATATAGCTATGTGTATATATGTGTGTATAATATATATATATATGTATGTATATAGCTATGTGTATATATGTATGTATAATATATATATATATATATATATATATGGATGTATAATATATATATATGTATGTATATAGCTATGTGAATATATGTGTGTATAATATATATATATATATATATATATGGATGTATAATATATATATATATGTATGTATATAGCTATGTGTATATATGTATGTATAATATATATATATTATATATATACGTATATGTATGTATCTATATATATATATATATATATATATATATAATGTGTGTGTATATTAGTGTTGGGCCAATTAATCAAAATCGAGAATCGGAAATGTTTAAACTTTTTGGTGTATCGGAATCGGAATAGTAAAGAATTTTTGCCTAATTTTCGATTCCAAAAACGACTCAGTAATTGGATCGGAATCAGGAAAATATTGGAATCGTCCGATCACTAATGTGTATATATATATATATGCATATATGTAGGTATATATGTATATTTCGCTCTCTCTATATATATATGTGTGTCTATATATATATATATGTATGTCTATATATATATATATATACATATGTATATATATCCTTCTCTCTCTCTATATATATATGTATATATATGTATGTATATATGTATATATCTCTCCCTCTATATATATATATATATATATGTATATATCCTTCTCTATGTGTATTTATATATATATATGTATATATATATATGTATGTATATATGTATGTGTCTATATATATATATATATATATATATATATATATATATATGTAGGTATATTTATATATATGTATATATGCATATGTATATATATATGTATCTCTCTCTCTCTCTCTGTATATGTATATATATATATGTATGTCTCTATATATATGTATCTGTATATATATGTATGTCTATATGTATGTATATATATACGTATGTGTATATATGTATGTGTATATATATATAGTTATGCATATATATGTATGTGTGTATGTATATATATATGTATCAATGTGTATGTATATATATGTATGTGTATATGTATCTATGTGTATGTATGTATGTGTATGTGTATGTATATGTATGCATGTGTATGTATATGTATGTATATATATGTGTATATATATATGTATGTACATGTTTATCCTATATATATATATATATATATATATATATATATATATATATATATATATATATATATATATATATATAACTGCTGATACATAGAAAGCTGGCCGCATGTCAAATTCAAAAATACAATAAAATATGTGTGACGTCACATGGGAAGAAGACAGACGTCCTCTTACGGTGTTTAAACTACGAGCGTGTGTGTGAACATGTCCAGACCAATAATCTTTTGCAACGTGTGTAATTCATAAACGAAGCTGAATAATAGACATTTTTAAACAATGCTTTGACGGTGCGTATCGACTCCGATATAGATCACGCTGAAGGTAAGTCATCAAGCTTGGACAAGTTAGATGATAGTCCTAATTATTATGACGTCAAACTACATCCTGTTATTAAGCTTGAATTTATGAGCTATCAGGGGGTGTTGAGTCACCCTTTAGTTGTCATTACTCCCTGGTCCATTCTTCCCCGAGGGGGTGGGGCGTTGTACTTATTAAGAATGTATCTAAAGGT
>OY744516.1:196370006-196377506 GCA_963556195.1 Sepiola atlantica
AAGAAAAAAAAAACGCTAATGGATTAATTAATTGAATTTTGAATTTCATGAAAAATGTTTTTCAATAAATTTCGTTTGCGATTCTATAGAAACCTTTCTCTGAATGTGATTGTTCGCAATTGTGAAAAAACACATTTAATGGACTGGGTTTCTTTTGATTTTAGAGCATTTCAAATTTCAAATTCCTCACAGGAATTTAAGATGCATTATGGTCTTCTGCAAAACATTAATTGCTACATGCCTGAACACATGCATAATACATAGGCACGTATATATGTATGCGTGTGTTCGAATATGCAGTGTGTTTATGAATGGTGATTATATAGAAATAATACAACATATATATATATATATAGTATGAATATATTATATATTATATATATTATATATGTTATATATATATTATATATATATATTATATATTATATGTATATTATATATATTATATATATCATATATGTATATATATATATATCATATATGTATATATATATATATCATATATGTATATATATATATATCATATATGTATATATATATATATATATATATATATATATATATATATATACATATATATATATATATACATATATATATATATATATATATATACATATATATATGCATATATAATCTTGTGTCCGCGTAAAAAGTTATCAGAATATAAGTTTTTATTTACTTACCTACTATACAATTAAGTGTTTATTTTAGGTATCCAAGTTTCGCGAATTGTATTCGGTGGAGATTTTATTTTAAAAATTCCATCTAATGAACCAACCAGAGCGTTCGTCAGCTGTTCTAGAAAATTAATCGTCGAGGATACAGATGTATGATTTGTCTGTCTGTTTGAACCTTGGTTGCTTCATTAGCTGGGATGTATATAAAACGTACAGTGAATACGGGGCGCGAAACCTAGGTACCTGAAATGGACGCTTAAGTATATATATATATATATATATATATATATATATATATATATATATATATCGCCATATGGCTTCTTTCTTTACTTCACGTTTAAGCAGAAACCTAATCGGTTTGATACACAGAAGAAAACTGAATGCTTGTCATACTTAAAGCCCGGTGCGCTCAGGAAGCGTTCCAACTGTTTTGTGGCAGAATATCGGCCAAGTCTAAACATCGAATGAATAAAGGCTTTCATAAATTTATTACCACTCATATATACATATGCGTGTATGTGTATTTATGTGCATGTGCGCGAATGTTACTTGAAGATCTAAACAAAAATATGCTGCTTGTATAATTTTAAATGTATATATATCAATGATTAGCATATATATATATATATATATATATATATATATATATATATATATATATATATATATATATATATATATATATATATATATATAGTATACATTTAATATGACGAAATAAAGTCAAATTGGTCAATTAAGGGAACCGATTTCAGCCAGATTGGCTGGCTACCTGGGACGAGTTTTCACTGCCTTTAGCGGTTAAAAGTCACGTCTGTTTATCGGAACCTAAGGTATAGCGTGTCCAATCAATCAATAACTGTTTAATATTTTAAAAAATTATATATATATATATATATATTAATCCAGTTCAATATTCTTTTTCAAAAGTGCTTAATAACAAAGTAGAGCTTTATAAATAAAATATATAAAAACATTAAAACAGTATACACTAATTAATTCGTGTTTCTATACTAATTGTGCATCCTTTAGAGCTGGATGCTTTGAAAATGTCGAATATATATATATATATATATATATATATATATATACATTGTAAATAAGAAGACATAAATTATTTAATATACACATGTATATATAAACCCATATACCTATCAATACATATACTTATATACTTGACTATATTCACATTAACTTTATACATATATGCATGTAAGTCACCTTCATGAAAATGATTTTTATATCTTTATATTTATTGTTCATGCTAAAATCTATTGGATTGATTATTCCTTTTCATTTGCCTTCGTTGTTGCTGATTGATATTCGCTGATACGTTTTATTTCAGAAGTGTTTCTCGATCGAATTCTAATTAAATCAATTGATCACTTGTTTAATAGCGATCACGCTTCGATAGATTACGTTGGTGCAAAAGTTCCCCGAGTCTATTTCGTATAATTATTATTATTTAGCAATCAAACTCGTATAACTATTATTATTTAGCCATCAAATTCGTATAAATATTATTATTTAGTCATCAAATTCGTATAAGTATTATTATTTAGTCATCAAATTCGTATAAGTATTATTTAGCCACCAAATTCGTATAACTATTATTATTTAGCCCTCAAATTCGTATAAATATTAATATTTAGCCATCAAATTCGTATAAATATTATTATTTAGCCATCAAATTCGTATAACTATTATTATTTAGCCATCAAATTCGTATAACTATTATTATTATTTAGCCATCAAATTCGTATAAATATTATTATTTAGCCATCAAATTTGTATAAATATTATTATTTAGCCATCAAAGTATTTCAATTGGGGATCTGTTTGCGTACATTAACTCATGCGCTGAGCCATTTACCGGGGAGTTTAATTATTCGGAGAGCGAAAAAATATGACTTGCCTCGGAAAGGAGTCCCTGTTCTTAAGTATGCTGTCTTCAGAAAGAAAATAATAACGTCATAAAGGAGGGAATGTTTACAGACATTTCAATGGAGAAATAAACCAGAGCTAAAAGAGACTGTGCGGTAGGGGCATCAGAAGCAATACTCCCTTTAAGCTCGATTAGCTGTGCTACTTACTTTCATTGAGAGTCATGTCCCCTTCACTAATTGATAGATTGGAGAAAATTCTTTTCACCATAGACGGCACTGTTATCAATCTTTTCATTGCAATGGTGACACTAACAAACTTACATAGGAATAGTGACGCTTCATTGTTAGCCAATCATAAATAATCTTTGGTGAACGAAAAGAAACTAAAAACGAATTGTACATTCTTTCCGGATATCTGAGCCGCATAATTTAGCACAGAACTTACGCCCAGCGGGTAGTTGTTTCGTTGTGTTTACGCATGTGTAGATTAGCAGGTTTATACGGAAGTACTTGCTAAAAGCATTTTCAGGGCTGTATTTTTTGCAGGTGGTTTCGCCGTCATCCTACATACAGCACCTGTTATTCCTAAATTGTCATTCAGATGACACTGTCCAAGCTCAACGTCGCTTAACGTTGGTGATCTAACTAGAACCGGTGTGGCGTCATGATTATGCATTTAGTGAGGGCAACTGATATATAAGATTGCTATTTGTTAGGGACATGGAATTTGCTCCTGTCTTGCGGGCGCTGAAGAGTGGAACGCCGTAAACTATTTTATAATAGAGAAGTGAAAGAGAAGATTGGAATAAGAATGGTGATGCGCAATCGTTTACCAATCAAAATCAACATGTGATGAAGATCACGCATATTAGATTGGCAGTGACCGTCAGTTTCCACCTTTCTTCCAAACTTTGACAATTAATAGAAATTAAAAGGAAAGTTATAAAGTTCAACCTTGATCGATTTGCGGACTTCTGACCCTGAGAATTGGGGGAACAGTATAGATATTTGGTTGGATTTTATTTTTCACATCGACCCTATGATAAATTATATTCATCGGAAGAACAAAACTATATATATATATATATATATATATATATATATATATATATGTATATTATATATATATATATATATGAGAGAGATAGATAGATAGATAGATAGATAGATAGATAAGGTAAACATCCACGGATAAAACTCCAAAGAATTTCAACCGGGCTTATAAAGACTGTTCAATATCAAATAGAGCTTTTATATATATGATTATTTTTATTTATACATACATGTACATAATCTGCGACACTGGCATGTCGATGTTATCGATCAACAGCTGTTATAAACTGAGATCTCATCAAAATTATATTTTATTATATTTTATATTGTATATATTTTTACTTTATACTATTTTTTATTTTTATTTTTAAAGGTCTCAATCACGTGACATTCCAAATTTTAATTTTAAATTTCTTTTTTTTTCTCCCCATTTCATTCTATTCAAATATGATCTAAGGTAAAGATCGGATTTTAACTCTTCCTGATGAGATCTCAGTTTATAACAGCTGTTGATCGATAACATCGACATGTTAGTGTCGCAGAATGTGTACATGTCTGTGTAAATAAAAATAATCATATATAAAAGCTCTATTTGATACCGAGCACTTTTTATAAGCCCGGTTGAAATTCTTTGAATTACTACCCTGTGGATGTTTACCTTGCCTGGATTATTATTATTATTATTATTATTATTATTATTATTATTATTATTATTATTATTATTATTATTATTATTATTAATAAGAAGAACAATTGTAAAACGTATTGTCTTTAGTAGCTTTTTACACGTAAAGTAACGTTTGTTTTTCAAAAACTCATGTAAACAATCAGCAGCAACGCATTCTGTCCTTTTTGTTTGATTTTGTTTTTGTTTGATTATTTTATTTTGATGAATTGCCCGTAATAAACATGCATAACCGCATGTATCGCACCACAACTTCGTTTTCCGTCGCTCTTTAAGATGGTGTATCTTCGTAGCACAATTTTAATTTAACAAGTTACGAAGAACAAATCACTGGTCGATAATTCTCTAATTTACTAAATTACAGATCGATTTGGGATTTTCAGTAAAAAAAAATAAAGCCATCGTATTTTATATATAATAGATATCTAAGCAAGGGTCAAATAAACACGCTCTTACAATAAACTAGACGAACTGTGACCTGTTAAGGGTGAACGTTCGTATATTGTACATTAGCGTATACATTTAGTCCCTATCCGATCGTGATGGTAGTACACATGCCTCATAGACTCTTCCCTAGGTAGACAGTGGTAACGCTCTGCTGGTTAGTAATGGCAGAAGTTCCCTGAATTTACTCAATCCACTCCTACCTCTTGCAAATTTTTAAACTAAAGAGATTACATTAAATAGTATGATATTATTCGGGCCCATCTCAATGGTGTAATTTCACCGTTTTATCCGATTGTCTGAAGTTTGAATGCAACGGATTTTGGTGCTACTGGTTTTTTAGTTGAATAAATTTTAAGGAAAATAAAAGTAGCGTTCAGCTAAGGCCAATAAATATTTGACTTTAATTGTGTTTATTTCTGGGTGAGTAAGATTGTATAGCGGCAGATTCTAAACTGAGAAATGCTTAACTCGCATTAAAGTCAATATTTTAAATCCTACGAGAAAAACTTTGATCTGCTGGGTCAACGTTGGTACATCGTACATTAGCGTATGCATTTACTGCCCTAAATCGAGTGTGAAAGTCAATAGAATATGTATTTTTAAAATATCTTTAAATACATCCAGGAAGATGTGACACATGGTCAAGAAGGAGTGGAGAAATGACAAGAGCGCACTATCGGTAGTGCACTCTGGCAACACACACAAAGGATTTTTCTTAGTAACAAAAAAAGTATAAAAATACTAGATGACCCTTGACCCGTTAGGTCAACGTCGGTACATCGTACATTAGTGCATACATTCAGTGGCCTGAGCCGAGTGTGAAGATAAATAGAATTATTTTAATCTGTTTGACTTACGCATGTTTCGAGGCCAAAAAAATTCAATTGTAGTTGAATTCATATAAAACATCATATATTTTTAAAATATCTTTAAATACAACCAGAGATGTGACATTAACCTCCCTCCAACCGCCGGGATAGGTGACTCAAGACCGAGGGGTGTTGAGAAACGGTCAGCGCACCAGATGTAGTACACTCTGACCACACAAACAAAATGACCAGCAACTAAGCATTCCTCGTTAGAAGCACCTCATACGATTGGCGATAAACCAATCCCTTTCTAATGAGAGGAGATAAGACCTGGGAGGGTGCACCTCCTAAAACTGCACAGAACCACACCCCAGCTCGACAGAGCAGGGCAGCCGGTGCCGAAGCGGCCCACTCCGTCGTACTGATTGTCGAAGACGTATCATTGACTGGTATGAAGTGTCAAAAATAATTTTGCCACAGAAAGGAAGAGAATAAAGTTGCCGTCTGCTTTCAATTTAGCGGAAATTGGCGCGATTTCACGAATAAGCTTCGAATATGTCAGTTACAACAAATACAAAACACATTGTCTCAAAGGCTGCTGAACAAAACTACTTTTATGTCATCGAATCAAAACCGTTGGTTCCAAATCTACCCTCGTATGATTTAATAAAGCGTCTTGTTTGAACTTCTGCAGAGAGACCCGAGTTCGACAAGACACACTCGTAAAAGTTTCAGGGGTTACATCGGCCGAAACGTTGTGAGAATAATATCAAAGATGAGAACAGTAGCCTGAATAATCCAAATAATACAATAATACAAATTATATAGGTGTTACTGTACAAATTTGATCGTGACATTGTCACGCATAGGGTTATATAGTTGCTATATTTATAAAAAGAGAGTGCTCAGTATCGGTGATAGAGCATATTTAGATCGAAGTTTGAAAAAGGGTATGCCTAAAATAAAAAGCACATGGAGGCGGATCGTTTCTAGCTGTGCGTTCATTGGACTAAACGGCTCCCATGTGATAACTTTCGTTTGATATACTGTATCTATTTTTACATTAACTTATGTAACCACCGTTATCCTGTTATCGCTCTCTATCCCACTGGGGCCGGATATGACGAACCGTATTCATATTTCTCTCATCAATACTAGCAAAACGAATTGACCATATCAGTTACATGTGTACATGCAATTCTGAAACGATATGCAGTTCATTCCGACTATATTTCTGTTATTAAAGTACATGCTATGGTGTCATGTAAATTTATTTTCAAACACTTTCCATTTCACACAATAATGTAAGTAGTATATTTTAATCCAAAAGTACTCATTATCCTAGATAGAGCAGGTGTGTTTAAACACAGCGTTGCTCGCGAACAATAACTTCAATGTGGTTACACTGTTATATAATAGACACGACAGTCGATGTTGTTAAGTGATAAGTGTGTTTTCCAAGTGCTCAACACCCTAGATAGAGCATGTGTGCTTAAAGGTCGCGTTTTTCGGAAGCAATAACTTCACTGTGGTTTGTCATAGTGTTGTGTACGAGACAAGAAACTCGGTGTTGCCCGGGAGCAATAAAAGTAATAATGAAGTATTACATTTGGTTAATGGTATATATTAATTTAAAAAATCGTAAATAGAGTGTGCTGAAATGCCGCGTTGCCCGGGGGTAATGTGTTTTGTAATAGTGGTGTATACTAGACAAGAAACTGAGTGTTGCCCGGGAGCAATTAATAAATAATACAGTAGAACACTTGTTAAGTAGTATATGATTAATTCAATAGTGCTCAATACCCTGGATACGACTCGAAGTTACCTCTATTACATTACACTAAGTTTTGGTGCGATATGCGGTATTAAGATGCATTTTTGTGTTAATAATGTTTTAATTTGTTATCTGAAATATGTCCTATTATCATACCGTGGTT
>OY744516.1:196382506-196385006 GCA_963556195.1 Sepiola atlantica
CTCAAAAGGTGTCTTCTAACATAACAACTAAAATTAAATAAATGCATATTATAAAAAATATAAAAAGCAATTAATTTTAAATTTAGTTTTGGCACACACACACACACACACATATATATATATATATATATGTATATGTGTGTGTGTGTGTGTGTGTGTGTGTGTGTGCGTGCGTGTGTGTGTTTTAACGATATAAATCTTTATTAAAATCAAGTAAAAATAAAATAGCATATGCAAAATTATTATAGTGGTTACCAACTGTTTCAAAACAGTGCTTATTTTAAGTCGTACAGTACTCCATAAAATGTTCTAAGCTGTAAACAAATATAATACCTTTGTGTGTGCTTATTTGAAACTTGATTTGAAAAAATGATTTAAGTCGTCTAATATATATAATATATATATTATATATATTATATATATAATATAATATATATATAATATATATATATATACTATATATAATATATATAATATATATAGTATATATAATATATATATACTATATATAATATATATAGTATGGTACGTCAATGAAAATTAATAAGACCTGCAAATGGAAGCAAATCGATATCTTCAGTTGTTCAAATTTCAAATTCAATAGGTTCAACTCTCTAAAAGTTTACCTTTTAGTTATAATTCACATAATTTACATAATATATATAGTATATATAATATATATATATAACTCTATTGCGCGGTTATTTTAGCTACTTGTATTTGAAAGATGAAGAATTATTCTATAGCCAATTAATTTTTGGTTTTCTATGTGACCAATTTGAGAGTATATTTATATATGCGTGTTTATATACATATATAACTTAGTATATATATGATCTTTTTTGATGATACATATATATATATATATATATATATATATATATATATATATATATATATATATATATATATATATATATTAGTTTGATTGTCCATCGATATCTTCGGTTTCAGCGAAGCACTGGTTACTCAACCCGTGGAGCTAAAGACACAGTTTTTCTGTCGATGCTATAGAGAACGGGCTGAGTTTCTAATGCTTCAATGGAACCACATGTATCGATGTAGAAGCAAATTAATTTATATTGTTATTTTAATTAAAAACATATGCTCTTACATACGTCACTGAGCATTCGTTTTTCTTATGCTAAATAACACAATACAACACACACGCACCTCTTCAATGTAGCTAGATGTGGCGAGTGTTTTAAGCTGAAATTCAAGATACGCTATTTACTTGCTACGAAGTAAGGAAAGTTACAATATTTATGTTTGTTAATATTCGCATTAGCGACCGCCTAGAGAGCTCAATTCTGTTTACGAAGAGCAATGTCTTCTTTTATGAAGACAGCTGTTTCACTGGAAATTAATTAAGACTGTTGAGAATTTAGCTATCAGCCATAATGTACGCCATCTTGAAAATCGTACATTTCCATTAATATAACTGTTAATATCTTTTAATGTTATTATATAATTGTTTTGTCTGTCTGTCTGTCTTTCAGTTTTTCTGCTTGTTTGTCTGTCTGTCTCTTTGCCTGTATGTTCGTTACTTATAGGTTTCAAAAGTACTCGACGGAACTGCATTAAATTTGGCACGGAATATCCTACAGATGGCAGATGTATTACGGGTAAAAAAAATGCTAATACTACTACGTATACAGCTACTATTATAAACAGTGAACACCTGTAGCAACCTAAACGATTGGGCAGAATTAAACCCAATTTGACACGAAGCCCCGTTCGCATGCCGGATGTATCATAGAACTTTAATAATACTGCTGGTTCTAATAATAATGAAAATTATATTGACATGAGTAGCAAACGTCTGAGCAAAATTCTACATAATTTAGCATGGCATAACAGACGTGCCATATATGGGTCAAATTATAATACTACTACTGATACTACTGCTAATAATAATAATAATAATAATAATAATAATAATAATAATAATAATAATAATAATAATAATAATAATAATAATAATAATAATAATAATAATATTATGGAATCTTAATGAGGCTGATTGTCATTTAGATTTCAGAGAAAGCGACCACCCGTTATCTACAAGAGAATGCTGGTAAACGGCTGGTTTGATAACACCAAATGAGTTTCAATTATGATATAAAGCAGCGCGGTGTACTTGAGATCTGAGTAGATTTGTTGTCACTCAGACTTCATGGAACTTCACTTGTTTTTTCAAGTAAATAATGAACACTTATAGGTCCAAAAGTATTTAGTAGAATTGCAACAAATTTAGCATAAGGAAGCCTTGAAGTTCCGATGTAATACAATTAAGACTAATAATCGTGATGCTTATGCAAAGCTACAACAGCCTTTCGCAGTAGCTAGACTGGAAGCCGCTGTTCGGTTGACCTTTTGGCTATTACTTCTAAACACTGATTCTTCATCTTGGCGTGTCTTCGAAGCATGTGGCTATATGACAGTTTTTACTTGTTTACGCAGTCCTTTGCATTATCGTTATAGTCTGCCAAATTTTTCA
>OY744516.1:196390006-196400006 GCA_963556195.1 Sepiola atlantica
ATTACAGAAGACCAGAACAACATCGGTACTGTCGGTTTCAAATCCAAACAAAGGAAACCTATAATTATTCCCATTTACAGGACTCTCTTATCAACTTCTATTCTTGTCTCCTAACATAAACAGGGGCCGTAGAGAGTCCGGAGACCAATTATATGTCCCCTTTGTTTTGATTTTAAACCGACGGTACCAAGGTTGTTCTTATCTTCTTTAATATAGTATTATAATCTATGTATGTTAATGAGCCTCTTTGTGCGTGAGTTGTTTTTGTAATAGCACTCCATTACTAGTCTAATTTCCTGTGTGCTCCATTTATTCTTCTACATAGTCTTTGATTTGTGCTGGTAATATTTATTTACCTGTATTTGGTCTGTTGTATTCTGTTACCTGGAATAAGAAGAGCTGTCATTTGCAGGATGTTAGCTATTAAACAACCCCCTGCCGAACATGACGCTTAGATATTTTTTCTGGGCCCTCACAAGTTTTCTATTTGTTTCTGTTATTTTTTCATGGTGCTATTCGTGCATGCGGAAACACCAGGATCAGGCTCATTTTACCTGTAATCTTCTCACGGGAATAGCGTTTATCTATTCCATATCTAGAAATACCAATACACTATTACACAAATTGTACGTGTTAGATGTTAACAATAATGAATGTTGAGCAGTATATGTTTAAATGGCTTATAACTTGGTAATCAAGCGTTTTTGGACCTATATATATATATATATATATATATATATATATATATATATATATATATATATATATATATATATATATAACACCTGACGATACCCTACGGGGATGAAACGCGGAAGCCTCTGTGTAGCTTAATTACCATAAATATATTTTCATAACTTGGTATATCTATATATCTATCTATCTATCTATCTATCTATCTCTCTCTCTCTCTCTCTATATATATATATATATACATTTATAATATATATATACATATATAATATATATAGAGATATATAATATATATATATAGATATATAATATATAGATATACATATATGATATATATACATATATAATATATATATACATATATAATATATATATATATACATATAATATATATACATATATAATATATATATACATATATAATATATATACATATATAATATATATATACATATATATATACATAATATATATATATATATATATATATATATATATATATATATATATATATATATATATATATATATATATATAAATCCTTTTGGGTAATTTTCCTTGGTACATTACAGACAATAATTATGAAGATTTTATCTCCAAATTTGACAAGGGTCAGTGGGCTGAAATAATAAATGAACTAAGGGAATTAACTCTATTGCCTTAAATAGTTGCTCTGTACGCGCTAAATGCATTCAGCTGTCTAGACAGAAACATTACGTCAATATATATATATTTAACTCTATATAATTCATATGTTAGATTGAACATTTCTATTTGGATTATATTTTTCTGTATTTACGTATTTGTGTACGTTAGTGTTTCTTACGTACGTAAATTTGATGAAGTCTACCGAAACGTATTTATACTATAAATATCAATATTGACAATAAATATCTGAATTTCGTAATAGATCTGTCATCGACAGTCAGCGTCTTGTCTCAGATCACTATGAATAGCCCATGACTGTTCATTGTAGTTTCAGATTGGTAGCTGGCCATCGGCTTGCAAGTCTACTAGGACAGTGTTTTAGATACAGTACCTGGTGTTCCCAAATTGTCTCCCATTTAAAAACTGGCGAGGCCTATAGTACTTTAATTTCAATGGTCTTATGAGAACCAGTGTTCCAACGTGATTATATAAGAAAACAATTGTTCAAAGTAAAACAACATAAATATAAGGACTTATCCAAAAATATACAAAGTTATTACATTTCTATTTTTTTCATATACCCTATTGCACTTGACCAGCATAAAATATAACTATAAAAATAATTTATAATTAACAGTAAGAATAGATGTAAGTAAATATATTTTATTTAAACTCTGTTATATTAAGACTTTATATAAATACCAACATTCGTATTCACATGTATTAAAAATTAAAATTGAGAAATTAGACATAATATGCACAAATATTTCAAGTCTAAAAGTAGATTGTAGAAGCTTATTATTAAACGCAAGAATATTAGTCAAATATCACATTACTTTTGCAAAATTATTTGGAGTGTGTTAAAGTGATTAAATGCAACGCTTTTCGAAGCGCTAATTTATCAATTTTTAAAATGGCGTCTATGACGTTTTGAATTCGAACTCTACATATATATGTTTAAAATTATATAATTATTCGAGTTTAAAAATAAATGTATTTTTAGCAAAATACAGTCCTAATTTGAAACAAATAATTTAACGTCAGCCACAATGAATACAATTCATTTATCATCTCGTCACTACTGTACATAAATTACAAGGAAATACCGCCATTTTAAAAGATGGCGGAATAAGTTATTCTTTTCTTTGTGTTTGAAAATAATTGTTAAAAGTATGTCTCATGTTTTTTTTTCTTTTATTAATAACTGAATCCGGTAAGATTTGAACAATTTATGATTTGATTTTTCATTCTTTTTGTTCTTTTGAAAAAGAAAGAAATTAAATATACGAGGAAAATATATTTAAAAGTCCAGCAAAATAAAAACGTACTATCTCAATTGTAATTGTGATAATTATAAGTTGAACATTACTTAATAATGTTCTTTTTGCCAACGGAACAGTGTTCAATTGTCCATTCACTTTCATTCGGTAGTCTTGGCTCAGTTTTTTTTTGTATGCAAATTGTGTATCTCTACGACTTCTATCACATATGATGAAACAGTAGAACGTATATATATATATATATATATATATATATATATATATATATATATATATATATATAACAAAATATAAGTAAATTAAATTGCTTTTATTTAACGGGATTGGATCCTCTCGAATGCGTGTTTGCAATTAAGCATCATCTTAAATACCAATAAATAAAAGCTTGATACAATATAAAAATCAACTACATTTGAAACTCTCCGGCTCGACACCTAAAATGTAAACATATATATATATATATATATATATATATATATATATATATATATATATATATTGATTTTAATAAAAAAAAAATCTGTATCCAACACATGGTTTTTTAAGGCATTTTGCTTCTTTCTTTAAGTTTATATATATATATATATATATATATATATATATATATATATATATATATATATATATATATATATATATATATATATATATATACATGGATTAACTGGATGACTTCTATTATATGGAAGGAGGATTTGATGAAGAAAAAAACAATATAAAATATGATCCGTGTTTACCAGATTTAAATGATGCCAAATCAACTAAACGCCAAAGATGTTCAACTTATTCACGTAAATGGACATACCAAATACTACCAATCATCGCCGAGTGGTCGAATACCGTTATAGAAATATGGACTTGAAACGCATGAAAATTGTTGAGAGAACTCCAAATGGTATGTTACTTGATATTTGCATTTTAGCCTTTTTTTATGAAAGAGAAAGATGTTCTTTTAAACATTCACACGAAGCGTTTTGTAAGCATACACTTATACTGATTTTACAACTTCTCTAAAAAATATTCCATCATAATTCTGAGTGTTTATTATATATTATACAAGGTGCTCTCTAAGTCTTGTTACCTTTGACAAAAGTTAACCGCAATAGAGTAATGCAGCAATACAAAACACGGCGCTAATATTGATAGAGTGTCAGATACAAGGGAGGTAACTACGTTAGACTAAGCGAATAAGCAAGCATTTAAGATAAAATTGATTAGAAGACAATTTTTAATTTAAAAATACTGTACTCGAACAATGATACAATGTTATTTGTAAATGTATCATTGAACAATGAAACATTTTTATTAAAATTAATCAATCGAACAATGAAACAATTCTAATTAACGAACTAACAATAGAACATTTTTATAATTATTAAAGATAAAGATACGTATAAACATAAATAACATGGAAATTTATGTTTTTATTATCATTTTTAATGTAAAAATAATAAATTTGAAACTTTTTAAAGTAATTAACATCAAAAGGTATATGTTTTTAATTATTACGGTTAAAGATAAGTTTAAAAATAATTTACATATTTATTTTTAAAAAATGTAATAAAAATAGTTTCATTGTTCAAGAATTCTTCTACATTAACGAATAACATTGTATAATTGTTCAGGTATAGTATTCTTGTATTACAATTGCCGTCTAATAAGTTAGCCAAACTCGACAACTATCGTCTAATAAGTTGCGTAGGTTTTCAGCGTACCAAATTGTCTCTTCAATATCTGCTTATTCGCTTAGTCTAACGTAGTTACCTCCCTTTGCATTTGTCACTATCGATCAACGCCCTAAAAACACTTAAAAAACCGTAAAACAAAATAAGAACGCTTGAATATAAGTAATACAGTAATAGAAAACAACATTTATCGGATTCAGGGTATTCACTTTCATCGACACTGTAACATATAGAAAACGTCTTTATGAACATAATTTTCGTAACAAAAAATGATGCGGCGCTACGATCTGTGTGATATTTTTCGAAGCCGTGTTTTAGTGATTGTTTCTTTATTGTTACGTTTTCGCAGGGGTAAT
The DNA here is from genome assembly GCA_963556195.1 of Sepiola atlantica. Classification (NCBI taxonomy): domain Eukaryota; kingdom Metazoa; phylum Mollusca; class Cephalopoda; order Sepiida; family Sepiolidae; genus Sepiola; species Sepiola atlantica. The sequence goes on from OY744516.1 coordinate 196,394,669, forward strand.
AAGGCTTTCGGACAACCATGTACAGAAGGAAGATATGCGTTATGCCAGTTTGTATGTATGTATGTATGTATGTATGTATGTATGTATGTATGTATGTATGTATGTATTACAGTGATCGTGTATCTAATATATATATATATATATATGTGTGTGTATATACATGTGTGTATATATATGTATATATATGTGTATATATATATATGTATATGTATATATATATGTGTATATATATGTATATATATGTGTGTATATATATGTGTGTATATATATGTATATATATATGTGTGTATATATATGTGTGTATATATATGTGTGTATATATATGTATGTGTATATATATGTATATATATGTATATATATGTATATATATATGTGTATATATGTATATATATGTATATATATGTATATGTATATATATGTATCTATATATATATATATATGTGTGTGTATATAAACAAGGTTCACATTTAACTTAGATAGTGAACATAAAAAAGGCATGGTTATATTACAAAGAAATATGTACAAAATATATTTTAACGGATTTGAGCCCGGGCAACGCCGGGTCGGTACAGCACACATGTACAATATGGTAAACCTCCTCTATTAGATGTATGTATCCGATTGTTTTAATGAGATAACATTATTCTTATATCTTTTTTTCCAATAGTCGTTGTTTAATAGTTTAAATAATGCTTGATTCTAAGAATTTTCTTAAACAATTGTAGAAATAAGAAGAATTATAAAAACTGGTCCTAAAAGTGATCACGTAAAAACACAATGGTGACTTTTTAATAATTTTTCTTTTTAATTTCCTCTTATTTATATATTGGCTCATATCACTCAATGTATTTTACTCTGAAGAAGGTCTTATTGACCGAAACGTCTGTTATATCGATAACTTCTAATAATTTAAGTATATATATATATATATATATATATAGAGAGAGAGAGAGAGAGAGAGAGAGAGATATAGATATATATATATATATATAGATATATATATATATAGATATATATATATATATAGATATATATATATATATATATAGATATATATATATATATATATATATATATAGATATATATATATATATATATATATATATATATATATATATATATATATAAATATATATATGCGAAAGTTTTTTTAAATTTATAAATGCTATATTACCATCAAAACGGCTCACTTATATTTTAATCAATAATACAACATAGTAATTTGGCGTGTTTGTTCTAACTATATATATACAGACATAGTAAGGACAAAAACACCAAACGCAGTTTTTACATGCCTAATTTTCATAACTATTTTTAAACATTACATAATAATTTTATGTTTGGTATTATTCGTTTGTAAATTTATTCTCTTGTTATTTTTCATGTATGCAAACATTTTTCTACACATTAGCAGTATTTAATTAAAGTTATTTAATAAAATACAAGTATAAATAAATAGATTTGTATCAAAATTAGAATATTAATATATATCTATTTATACAAATAAATGCGAAGGTTCTTGTCTTGTGTTTACAGCAAAGTTATAAATGAAATGTTTATTACTTTAAAAAGATTGTTCAAGTATTTCAAGTAGCGGACTTTGCGAAGCGATAGAGTTGGTAAAGCCAGCTAGTATATATATATATATATATATATATATATATATATATATATATATATATATATATATATATATATATATATAATAACATTTTTAAAAAGCAAGAAATGTTATTTTTTATATTTATTAAATGAATAAAAAAAAATTTCATAAGTATATTTGTGGAAAAAAATAATTTTTTTTTCATTTAATAAATATTTATTAAAAAATAACGTTTCTTGTTTTTTTCAAACTTCTATAATACAATTCAAAAAGCGTTTTCCTATTAATATATATACATATATATATGATATATATATGTATATTGATATATATATATATTGAGATATATATATATATTGATATATATATATTGATATATATATTGATATATATATATATTGATGTGTATATATTGATATTGATATATATATATTGATATTGATATATATATATTGATATAAATATATATTGATATATATATTGATATATATATATATATATATATATATATATATATATATATCACCGAAGATAATTACTTGAATACATACGAAAATAGAAACATAATTAAACAAACTTGTATTAATTATATAGTACCAAGCAATATGGACTTATATTGAGTCATAATAAATGTTTGAAATTTCACCTGTCTTCTTCTAAAACCAATTTAGCACGTTTAGTTAGATTTCGAACAGCCTTATCTAATTCATCTGTGATAATGACATTCAATGCTAGTCTCTGCCATTTTTGAACGACTGCTTGTTCGCTGTTGGTCTTAGGTATGGTTCTGGTTAGCTCTAAGATGTCCAACTACCTGGGCTTTACCTTCTCGTTCTTCAAAAAGTGGTTAGTTTATTGATAATCGCCTAGGGCGCCGCTACCGAGGAATGACGACAGGGCTGCCCAGGCAATTTTTGTTCGGCCAGAGTGCTCTCCCTCTAGGGCGGTGGTTTCACACTCCCACTTTCCCAGAATTGTGTCACATCTTCTCGCCGTAGGAGGGAGATCAATAACTATAGATCAGATAGATTATCGTGATTGTTGTGATGATAAACACGAGAGTCTAGAAGGGGTAAGATCAGGCGAACGTGGTAACCATTGCTGACCAATTTCTCTGGTGATGTCATTCCTCTGTAAGTTGACTTGTGAGAAACACCCTACATTTTCAAACATTTATTATGACTGTAACATAAGCCTCTATTGTTTGTTGTTTCTACTATACAAGTAATAAAAATGTTCTTAGTTATCTATTTTCATATGAATCTTGAAAACGACCATGTTATATTCAGCTGAATTTTTTACCTGTATAAGAGTCGAATACGTCTTAAGATAGAGTACTGTTACCACATCTGTGGAGGTGCTGATCAACGCATCCTTTCCTGTCTTTGTAAAACTGACTTCGAAATCTAGTAAGGAATGTCATCTTCTATTCTCTACAGCCTCTTTATCACAGAGGCTAGTATTCCCTACTTTATCGTGTTTTTTATTAATGGTAGGTGCTCGACTGAGCTCCAATCTATAGTTTTTCCTGTAAACAATTCACAAAAAACTCGTCTAGCTACAACCACTGTGAATAATTTTCCCTTTCTTCCCCTGTGTACCTAAAACTAAAAGAAAGTTCCGTGAGCAAAGCCTATTTTCAAAAACTAGTTGTCTGTGGAACACAATACTACGGGGCTTCTTCTCAGCTGACTACAATAAGGTCGTTTTCAAGACCAATGTGGAATCGTCCTCTTAAATAATCAAATTCTGCCGCAACCATCGTTACCAATCGTATCGGTGTTGTCTCACCGTCACGCTGACAAACTCATTAACTCTTATCCTCGAATGGCCTTTTTTCCTTGATAAATGGTGACTCGTTAGTACATAGTTAAGTAATTATGTTTGGCAATTGTTTTAGTTCAAAGAAATACACATTTTTAACAGTGATTATTCTTATTGAACCCTTAAAACAGAAAACTGACATTATTTTCCAGAATGTCACTTTCTTAGAGTCTAAGATAAGCTTAGTGAGTATCTGGCACCTCTTTATTCATTTAACATTTTTTTATGTTAAACGTGTTATATTTGTGATGCAATTTCAATTAATTGTATCCGATTCTTTAATGGTTTCATTGGACTTTTGTATTCTCATATAATTATTATAAAATGTTTTAATTCTAAATCACAATCATTTTTTCGAACGTTGAAACAAATTTTCCTAAGTGTATAATTTTTACATAGTGAGAATTTCGATGGCTTCTCTTGATTTTAATTGGTCACTAAATTTAATATCTTTATTTTTCTTGTTGTTTTTTTAACAAGGGCAATTACTTTTTATTCTTCTTTATTTGTGTTTTCTTTTGTTTTGTTTTTTTTTTTCATCGAAATCACTTTTGTAAATTATGCAATTATCAAGCTGAATGAATGTTTGGAGAAAAATGTTATTTTTTCACTTCTTTTCATTAAAATAATGACTTTAATTACACGTCCATATTTGTTAATTCCATATGAATATTTGGAGAAATTTTATTCTTTTATCGTTTTTATAAAAGTACTTTGTATCAATTACTATAAATAGAATTGTTCTTGAAACTTGTTTCTCAAAGGAAAATATATAGAACTTTTACTTATATAGAACTTATAAATATATAAAACTTTTAAATATATAGAACTTTTAAATATCAAACATCTAAATTAAAAACGATCTTGTGGAATAATTAAAAAAATTGCTGACTGCTCAGTTCTCAGTAATTTTATTTTGTATGTACTAACGAGTCACCAATTAGCAAGGCCCAAAGACCATTCGAGGATAAATGTTATTGAATCACATCACATCCCCACCTCCAATCGGGTGTTTTTATGGTTTTATGTTTTTTCGAGTGTCCTGAAAATAATGTTGGCTTTTAACCCTTAAATGCTTTATTTTTAATATTGGTTTAACATCGAAGATACTGATTACCTATGTAGTGGGTGTGCTGATGCAACATCATACTAATACCTACTCACACTTGCTAACAGGCTCGTTGCAGATGTGAAACAAGTTGAAGTTTGACACATTTTTGTTGAGTATTATGTTAAATAGCCATTTTGTTAGAATGTATCATATTTGAAACAAAAATTATTTAAGGATTAAAACCGTCGCAAATAAGAAGTTTGGTTGAACGGTGATATTATTCTCATTGAAGCCTTAAAAAACAAACAGAACACTGTAATTCTTTTCAACAATTTCACTTTCTTAGAATCTATGGTAAGCTTAGTATACATCAGACACCTTTTATTTATTTTTAATGTTGAATGTGTAATATTTGTGATGTCATTTTAATTCATTGTATCCGATTCTATTTCTACCGGCCTGAACTACAATTCTATCGGGACTAGTGCTTCACTTTTTCTAATACCCTTGTGAAAGGTATGAATCCAGCTCTCCTCTAACATAATTAAAACCTTGAAACTCTCTAATAACTAAAGAGCATTCATTACTCTGAACCCCCAACACTAACCTTAACTCGAACCCGGTTTGGAGATGGGAGTGATTCTATAAAAAAAAATCCCACTTTGCTTCTGATTCTGTATCATGCAAATCATCTTCGGTCAAATAGTTTGTGTATTTAAGTTGCTGATAAATTAGCTTTTGCAGCAGATTGAGTCGAAAATAACGATAGAAAATAAATTTTAAATTGTCGAACGTCGTTATCTGAAGCATAGAAGAGTTGATGTCGGCCAAGCAGTTTTATGACATTGCTAGTAACCTA
>OY744516.1:196402506-196410006 GCA_963556195.1 Sepiola atlantica
TCATTTGGTTAATTTGAAAGACGGGTTTTATTTGGAAGGAATTCCTCCTCTTTAAAGCTTATTATCTAATAAATGGATGAATCAAGAATTGCACATTGTTTTATTCTAACTTTTAGAATTTTAATGAAAAATAGACAAATTTACTTTTGAACGTTTTTCTGACCATCACAATCTTTAGAGTTTACTTAGAGCCACTTAATATAGCCTACTAGTTTAACTACCCGGCGTTGTCCGGATTTAAAAGAAAAAATGACTGACTTGTTTGTGAAGGAACGGAAATTAATTTTGGTGACGTTACAAACTATAATATGTTTTAGATATTTCGTTTTGCAGAAATCAAGGAAAATAACTTATTTCATGAATACTTCTACTTAATGTATAAGAATATTCAGTGAGTAAGTGGAATTGTTTACACTCTAACAGTTTTCTTAGCAGGAATATGTATTTTCAGAAAAGAACAGAGACAAAGTAAAATATATTCGGTCCAATAACATAGTGGAAGTAAACCCAAAAGACAGGCTAGTCCGAATCAAGCATCGATATTTCAGACGGATTACTATTTCGGTCTGACTTTGAAAATTCGGCAGGATATCTTTATACATTTGATGACGCTCATGTCCTATGATTCTTTATGTATTGTCGACTGCTCCCCCCCTCTCTCTCTCTCTCTCTCTCTCTCGTTCTTCTTCTTCCTCTTTCTTCTTCTTCTTCTTTGTCTGTTGTGTCCGGCAATTGCAGTTCTGCTTCCGTTACCAATGAATTCGCATATGGCTGTATAGTTCAATGGGTGTGACCATCACCGCTTACTACTAGCAGAAAAGATGTGAGCGCTTGTTGATGCTGGAGATCCGGTTTTGCTATCGTGTCTCTTCAGACATCAAAGTATTTATCTCAACTCCACTTACCGATCTCATCGAAGCAAAGGTGCATACATGTGCGAATACGTCATTTAGAGGGTCGCTGTAGTGTGCATATACCATCAGAGCGCTATTCAGTTGGTACAGGGAACCCAAGATAACCAACGCCCTTCTGCTTCTTCTTGGTATCGCCTATCGTACGCCGCTGAACATGTTGATATGTTGGTACTTCTTCGGATTAGAACTCGAGCTAACATTAACTCTAACCCTAACTCTGATCCCTAACCCTAACCCTTACTCTAACGCCAACCCTTACCCTAACTCTGACCCTAACCTTAACGACGGTGTCAAAATTAGCTTAGGTTCTAATCTAGAGAAGTACCGATATTTTATGCCCAATATGGCCGTTGTCCCAACACATAAGTTAATCTGATCTTTGTCAGATCTTGTTTTTTGGGGGACTGGCCACCCTCCTCACCAAACGGGGAGTGGATTTAGTCGCCGATAACTTTATTATACAGAAGATATTACTAGGTAACATGGTACTGATCAAATTACATTGAACTAGCGGATCAAACTGAGTCGCATTGTTCATACCAGTTGTGGATAAGTCCTCGACAATTAGTCCGACAGAGTCTGTGCCATGTTTTAGTTGGTGACCTTGCTCTATCTGGAGGTATGGTTCTGTGCAGTTCTAAGAAGTCTACCCTCCCAGGCTTTACCATCTCTTTTTGGGAAGAAAGGTTATTGCTAATCGCTTAAGGTACGATTACTGACGAGGCTGCTCAGACATTTTGTGGGCCAGAGTGCACGCGCCTCTGGTACACTGGTTTTTCTTTCAATCCCCACCTTCTGAATTTGTCACATCTTCCCGCGGGTGGCAGAGAGGTAAATACCCACTCTCACTGCTCTCTCTCTCTCTCTCTCTCTCTCTCTCTCTCTCTCTATCTCCTCCTCCTTTCTCACACAAACGCTTAAAAAGACGCTGGTGTGTACATACATGGTAATGTGTTTTAATACATCGTTTTTCTCCCAATAGGCGCCATTTTTAGTTCCAACCAGATGGTTAACGCTATGAACTGATTTAAATTCTCTTCAGATCTCTCAACATTCCCGCTTGCTAACCGATTGATATGCAAATATACATCACTGTAGCCGGAATTCGTCTCAGTTTCTCTTCGGTTCTCTATTTCCACGGTGTATTTTACCAGTTGATATAAGAGAGTGGTTAACCTGCCACTATTGAATTCTAGCGTCCATTTGATACGAGTCTTTCTCAACAAGCCAACACTAACAAAGAAACTAAATATCATAAAACACTGCAAAGCTTGAAAACGCAATGAAAAGTATTGAGAGAAACAAACAAAAAAAAATTCTGAAAATGACATTGTCACTGTTATCATTTTTGTCAAGCAGTAATGGAATTTCACTGTTTCTTTCCTAACTTCATTTTTTTGTATTTTCATTAATGAATATTCGCAGCCGCCATTTTTTTTTTTTTTGTTTGTATTTTGTTTCTTTTACTGTCACAACTTCATTAAACAAACTCTGTTTGCAGCTACACTTCGTTAACGACTGTTGTTTTTCTGCATACTCAAAAATAGTCACCTTTCTTTCTTTTTCTCGCGCTGCGTTCTTTCCACGTTCGTTATTACTATCGACCACTCCAATCATTTGGATTTTTGGTTTGGTAATTTTCCGTTCGTTCCCAGACATTTTTCTATTTCATTGTTAGTTTTATTTATGTTTGTTTCACTTTTTTTTCTTTTTCGGATGTTTTATTAAGATTACCAACATTTTTAGACAACAATTGGCACCCCTTAACGAGTAGAAAAAAAACATGTCCCACATCCGTTCATGTTCGATGTTTTTTTATCTATTTCTCTCCAAACAATTAATTTATCCTAAAAAAATTGTATCTATTTTATTCTTTTATAAATAGTTTATCTTTTAAGGTACAGCATTTTCCTTCAATACAAATAATTGATCAGCAAACTAGCTGAAGCACCCATCTCTGACAAGGTTATATATATATATATATATATATATATATATATATATATATATATATATATATATATATATATATATATATAGTTATTGTTTTTATTAACGTTTATTATTATTCTCTCCCTATATAAAATTAATTAATTAAATATACATATACATAAATATTTTTTTAAAATAAATATTTATTTATTTAAAAACAACTAATTTTCGACGCTAAAACGTCATCATAAGGCATAGAAGCAGTTTGTGTTTTTCATTTTTATTTTTCCATCCTCGTCGCATTTTTTTCACCAGGAATGAAAACGTCTGTATGATCTTAAACGGTGATATTTTTCAAATGTTCTAGTCAGGAGGAGTTCGCAATGGCACGCGTAGAAATGAATTAGATATTGTTTCCTAAATGTAAGCCTTGTGTAAATTTGAATAGAAATCTGTAAGTTTAAAAAGTCAGAACAACGCAGAATTTTTTTTTAAACATCACCGCTTTAAATCATACGGACTTTTACTTTCTAGTAACATAATGCCATGAAAACGGAAAAATACAAAACACAAACTGTTTTATGCGTGATGACGACCTTTTATCGTACAGAATTAGCTGATTTTAAATTAATAAATATTTATTTAAAAAAATAATGTTGTTCATTTTCTAGAAAGTCTGGGCCTCTTTACTGATTTTCAGTATGGCTTTCGCGGTTTTCGTTCAACTGTTTATCTTTTAACTGTTGTAATTGAGCGGATCTGTCGGTTTATGGATAATTCAGGAGAGGGTAGACATTTCGAAGGCGTTCGACAGACTGTGGCATTCTGGTCTTCTACACAAACTACAATATTATGCAATAAGTGGGAATGTTCTTGACATTATTAGGTCTTTTCTTTCCGATCGAAGCTTTCGAGTAACTTTGGATGATGTCTCTGCATTCTCTTTTCCTATCAATGATGGTGTTCCTCGGGGCTCTATTCTAGGCCCAACACTGTTTCTTCTCTATATAAATGATCTTAAAAATATTATTCAGAAAATTAACATTTATGCGTATGATACTACTCTCTATTCTGGTGTTGCTTCTCGCCCATTTCTCTGAGATCAGTTGAAATATGCAGCTGATCTAGAAGTTCACCTAGGTTCGATTGTAGATTGGGGTACAAAATGGATTGTTTCGCTTAATCCAGTTAAGACTCGGGTCGTGTATTTCTATCGTAGGCGTGTTCCTTTTCTTCCTAAAATTCTTAAGGATGGCTCTGATCTTGAGGGGAAATCGACTCTGAAACTTCTTGGCATTTCTTTCCAATCACATCTTTCTTGGAACTCATACATTAGATCGATTGCTCTTTCTACTTATCGTAAATTTGGTTCTCTCTATCGCTCCAAATGCTTTCTCACATCTGAGGCTATTCTCTATCTCTACAAATATGCTATCAGACCATGTATGGGGTATTATTGTCATATTTGGGATAGTTAATCCCTGTCCCATTTGAGGGTTTATGATAATGTGCAGAAACGTATCAGTAATTTGATTAAACGTACCCTTTTTCTTCTCTGCACTCTCTCTCTCTCTCTCAGACGTGATGTTGCTTGTCTCAGTCTTTTCTATAGATACTATTACAGCATGTTTTCTTCAGAATTGTCTGATCAATTCCCTGCTTCCTTTATTCCAGCTCGTTTGACTAGCTGTTTTGATCCCTCATTGTCATACGGATTTCTATTCCAGTAGCTTCTTTCCAAGAACTGCATGCTTGTAGAAGTATCCTTCTGCTGACTGTTTTCCTCCTACATATAGCCTTGGTCTTTTCAAGACTAAGGCCAATAGGCACCTCCTATATTTGCGATAATAGTATTTCGTTCTTGTTAGCTCCTTACATCAAGTAGATTCATACATTTTCTGGAGCAATGTTCTGTTAAAATATGTTTTTTAAACAATATATATATATATATATATATATATATATATATATATATATATATATATATATATATATATATATAATGCTCTAAATATCGTAGTTTAGTACTCTGGCATAATTTCTTCATATTTATCATATATATATATATATATATATATATATATATATATATATATATATATATGTTTGTGTGTGTATGAATTAATATAATTCAATATTAAGTTGGTATATATTAGCAATTTAATCCAATAACTTTTACTAGCGGTTACTATTTTTATTTATATTGATGGGTATTCTTAGTCGAAAACGTATTTATTTGGGGTAGTTTAAGAAACGTTATTGTAAAATTTCTAAAGATTTTATCTATATGTCCAATCCATCTACAAGATGAGTTCATGGAATTAGACCATATGGTAGAATACCGATTTATAAATAATGTGTAAGAACCCACTGACTGAATTCAGTAGTCTCGCTGGAAAAGCAACGGACTAATACGGATTTGCTGGAACCGAAAGATCTAAACAGGACAATCAAAATATGCCATCACAGAATCCGAAGCTTGGAATAAATGACCACAAAATGACAAATCAAAACCAATATTATTATAATATGCATGTGTATGTTTGTATATAAGGGTGTATACATTAACAGTGGTAACGTCTCAGCTTGTTGTTGATTTTTTTTTCAGAGACAAGTTGACTAGTTAGCTCTGAAGAAACTAATATGTTTAAAGATTGGCACTGTCAATGAAAACCAAACAACTTTTACTAAATGTGGTTTCCATCGACATTTGTTCCTCTAAGGCTTTTTTTCAAATATACTTTAATAACAGAAAATACATTCTAAAATATCCCTTAGATTTGGGGTTGAGTTATGTTTGAAACGATTGTTTTAAATGTTCTATTAAATCGTAATTTATAATAATAAACTGAAAAAGTCACATATCTATTTATTAGCTATCTATGTATTTAACGCGCTTTCTCACACTCTATGTTAATTCAGCCACTCTTTAATGTGTCTTACTTTCTTGATGTTTCTGTGGGCATTTAGAGACCGCGTGTCCTTTTTTGCTCAGCATTGTCATATAATTTACATACGTCTATACGAGACCTGTTTAAAAAGTATTGGACCTTGCTTTTTTTTTCGTGCGAAATAGAGACTATAGGGCGGCGCCACTCTACATAGTGAAGGAAGACACTTTCATGCCCATGTATAAATTTTATCACCGCCTTCCTGTGGGTTAGTCACTGCTTGTCGGTCGCATTACTGATTCTCTCAAGATTACTGAACGTGTTAAGCAAAGGTACTGCATCAAATTTTGTCAAAGGCTTGGTGATTCTCAAAGCAAAACAATTCGTAAGATTCAGCAAGTCTGTTTGGAGAAGATGAGATGGGTGGAACACAATTTAAGACGTGGTTCAACCGTTTCAAAAATGGCCACACATCAGCGGAGAGTGACCAGCGTTTCTCAGCGTTGTCATATAATTTACATACGCGTGTCTGTACACCCCACAAACACGTAATATATATATATATATATATATATATATATATATATATATATATATATATATATATATATATATATTATAATGTGTGTATATATCAGCATTGTAGTACTGAGGGCAATTAGCTCGGACATATACAAAGTTTATTACTAACCAATAACTTTGATTTTATCTTTACTTTACTTTTGCATATGAATTTTATTTAGAATGACCACCAATTTCCGGGCTACCAGGTGGTAATGTTCACTCACCTCCGGACCAGACAACGTATATAAGGACCGGTCCTTGAAACGAGTATTTACGAAATGTTTAAATGATAGCAAAAATCTTTTGGGCGAAATGTCCTAATAATAGTAATAGTAAAACAAAGATGAACCGGTGCACTACGAATCCTGTTCCTTACTTCCAGATCAGGTAGCGTTTATAAAAACCGGTTCTTAAAACCAGTAGAATGTAAATGTTCGTATTTGTAAAAAAAGGTTCCGATTTCATTGGCTAATCAGGATAGATAATAAGTCAATGAAAATTATCGATGTATATATGGAAGTGTATGTCACTAAAGGAAATATCGGACTGGATATAGTATGTAACCGATGAAATCGATTGGAATTTCTATTTTTTATTTTTAAGAATAAAGAATGATAATTGCCGTAATTGGCTGACTAGTCAGAATTAAATATAGATTTAGTAGGACGAACGCTATCAATTACCAGAATCGACAAACTGACTGAATTTACTTTATTATATAGAAGATGTATATTTATAATCGAGCACAAAGCTCTTTGCGAAAAAAACTTCCTCCCGGATACTAACGTTTATATTGATTTTTAAATATTGCTAGACACTTGGTTACTTTTTTACTTTCCTTTTAAATTAATGTTTCATTAGTTTCTCTGATGAATCAAGTCTTTACAAATGTGCGTGAATCACACGAATTTATATTCTGTCTTTCAAAGTCTTGTATCGCCGAGCCTCTTTGTCGTCAGTCGGATAAATCATTATTCCGATAAGAGTTGGGAGAACGTCCCTTTTTATGTTATTTCCTTGCTTGTATTTTTCCCTTGACATTTTCAAAAATCTATCTGATTGCACAAAGAAAAGAATTCTGTTCACGCAGACCGAAGGACATTTAGATTCCACGTCCGCCGCTTCTGGAAAATTGGTATGATTACAACTTAATCGCTCGTCTTATCTATTGACCAAGATTATTGGTAAAGCCACAACAA
>OY744516.1:196415006-196437506 GCA_963556195.1 Sepiola atlantica
TTTATGATTCAAATCCGTCATTCAGTTGTAGAGAAATGCTGTTTTGAATATGCGGTAGAAATACAGAATGGTTAACACTCGAGAACTCGTAAACGAATAAAAAAACAACAAAACGTAATTTATGTAAAACGCATTAGAATATAATTCTCTAACTTTTGGAAACGATTTGTAAGATATATTACGGTTTTAAAAATATTAAAAATCTTTTCCACATACAAAAAAATCGGTTTCCGCTTCTTTATTATTGGTTTACGAGTTCTCGGGTATTAAATTTTCTGCCATTTTATTTTTTCAAAAAAGCTTTCAATACGTTCAAAAATAGCCGTGTTCGATTGAGACTTTCATTCTAATGCGGTTTACATAAATTATGTTTTGTTGCTGTTTTGGGTGTTGGGGGTACGAGTTCTGAAGTGTTAACTATTCTGGACTTCTACCGAATATGCTAGTGTTATATACAATTTTAAAGCGCGATATTTCCTCTGCATTCCACTCTTATAAGATCGCATTCAAATGTCATGTTGTGAATTTAAGTTCTTGAATAATTTATGGAAAGAGATCAAATGCGAGCAATTTTCTTGAATCAGTCGAAACTCGATCATGTAGTTACACCGGCAGCGAAGGGACATCGACAGGGGACTGTCAACAATTATACACTGCAGTGTTGGTTGAAAACCTTATCCTTGAGACAGCAACCTCGAAGATAAGGAAGGTCGTTGGCGTCCGTCTACAGCTGACAACAACAAACTGAAAGTGTTAGTCAACGCAGAAACACGCATAACGTTTCAAAAACAGACTGAAAAATTTACCCAAAAGTCTTCAAATATTTATGGACTACTTCACCCCCTGCTTCCTCTATGCATCTTCTCTCACACAGACGTAATGTTGTTAGTCTCAGTCTGTTCTCCAGCTCGGTTTTGGCTCGTTGGTCTAGTGGTCCTCATAAATTTGATGTTCAGATACCTCGTTATAATATATCTTCCTATTCCAGTAACTTATTTTCAATAACAGCACGCTTGTGGAACTTTATTTTCGCTGACTGTTTTCCTCCTAACTATAGCCTTCGGGGTTTTCCAAGACTATAGTCAGTAGGCATCTCTTGTTTTTTTTTGCGTTAATCATATTTCGTTCTTTTTAGCTCAAGTGGTTTCATTCTTTTTTTTTTTAAATTAAATAAAAATTAGAGAAACGAAAGAAGCTCGAAAAATAAGTGTGACACGAACTTAACGATAATTGTAAAAACAATGTTATCGGTAGGTTCAACTTTCGTCAACGGATCTTTTGCGAAACAAAAACGACCCATTACTCGATCACATTGTGATGGAAAGTAAATACTGTATAATAATCGGTGACGCTTGGATCAAAGTGTGGCGCCAAAAGAATCCCCCTAAATCTCTAGAAACCTCCAGAGAAGGTAGTGCTGATAGTACGGTGTTATACGCTGATAGTACGGTGTTATACGCTGATAGTACGGTGTTATACGCGAGGCTTAATTCGCTGCATATTCCTGAATCTTAGCAAAACCGTAATTGCAAAGACGCGTCGCCAGTGAATCCATAAGATGCACCTGCAACTGAATTGTATGTCTTGTATTGATCAACACAAAATACGCAATCTTGCTGCATGGCAATTCTAGACCGCACGTCTAAAATATCACTTTGTATAAGCTTAGCAAATTAATATATGAGATTGTGACTCACTCACCGTATTCTCTGAATCTCTCATCCACAGACTACTATTTCTTCAAGCATTTCGGCACTTATTGCTGTAGAAATACACGGACAAGACATCAAATATTTCGAAGTCGTATTAAGTCCCGGATATAATAATTTTATGCAACTCAAATGTGTTATTCTGGGGAAAATAATTGTAATTGTTTGTATTTTGATTAATAACATTTGAAGTTGAATGTATAGAAAAGCATTATTTTCTTACCAGATTTGTTTACACCTTCCACATCGAAACACCAGATTTAAAAGCATGCGCTAAATCTCTAACTTGAGAACTGCTTCCTTCCTTCAATAGCTTGATTTCGGATCGGAATTTGCTTTGGTAGAGCTATTTCAATCTAAATTACGAGAGGTTCTACGACACTTATTCTTTCTTTTTTTCTTCTTCTTCTTCTTCTTCTTTTTCTTCTTCTTCTTCTTCTTCTTCTTATTATTATTATAGTTTTTATTATTAAAAATTATTATTATAATTAATCAAGACTGACGCTTGTTGATATATGGACCATTGATGTTTGTTTTCATAATTCCCAGCAGATTGACATCTCTATCCCAATTAATTTAATATTATTTAGTCATAGTTGTTTTAATAGGATTATTTCATTATTTCTCTCTTTCAACTTATTTACTTTCTGTTCCAATTTCTTTAATTTAATATTATTTAGTCATAGTTGTTTTAATAGGATTATTTCATTATTTCTCTCTTTCAACTTATTTACTTCCTGTTCCAATTTCTTTAATTTAATATTATTTAGTCATAGTTGTTTTAATAGGATTATTTCATTATTTCTAACTTACAACTTATTTATTTCCTGTTCCAATTTCTTTAATTTAATATTATTTAGTCATAGTTGTTTTAATAGGATTATTTTATTATTTCTCTCTTTCAACTTATTTACTTCCTGTTCCAATTTCTTTAATTTTCTTCTTTCTTTCAGCTTTTTTCCTTTTACATGTTTCTTGTATTTCTCTTTCTCTAATTTCTCCTTCAACTTCTTCTCATCTGAAACGGTACGTTTTCATTTTCTTTCAATATATTCTTTCTTTGTAACTATTTTTGAACTCCTTCATCGCCCCTCTCTCTCTCTCTCTCTCTCTCTCTCTCTCGCTCTCTCACACACACACACTTTTCCGCTTCATCTCTCCATCTTTCTTAATTCCCTTCTCTCTCTCTCTCTCTCTCTCTCTTTCTTTTTTTCTTTTATATAATAAATAAGTGTAAACAGTGCACATACACACACACAAAAAAAGAAGAAAAAGATGCATATAAACGTAAATTTTCGAAGAACACAAATTAAGCGATATGACATTCTTTGTTTCCCAGGTAACAAAATGACGTTATTACAACTTTATTTAGACGTTGTAAACACGTTGTCTTAAAATATTGGCATGCTACCAGCTAAGAGATGTGCACTTTGTGCATCATTACAACGGCTAGATTAGGAGCATCTAAAGCGTATGAGGATTTAAACTGCCTCTTCAACGTTTACTCTGACTAAATAGGATACTTTTGTGATCTACGCACATATAAAAGTGTAAATGCTGTTTACATCAAGAATTATATCCTTATTTGTCTCTCCTATACCAAGTCCAAACAACACTGCAAATAGGACGGTTTATAACAGTATAGCTTGGCTTGCGTAAACGCGTGAAAAACATAATTTTAAAATATTATCTTTTCAAGACACGTAATGATGAACGTCTATTTGTTTACTTGTAATATTTCGTGGGGAGTTTCTTCTATCTCCATCAGTTTACCGTTTTCTTCTTACTCGACAGAAACAGCTGTCCGTCTCTCTGACACATAAGTAGTTGGCTCATTGGATAGTGATGTCTAGTTGTACAGATGGCCCTAGTCGTGATGTAGTAGCCAAAGTTTCTGTGTCTTGCACTCTTCTTACAGCTGCAATAATCTAATAAAAGAAAAGTAAAAGCGCCAGCAATATGTGTCCTTAATGGTGGCACGCTCTTTGATGTTTTACACATTATGTGAATTTCCCCTATCCTATCTGTGCATATTTCTAGCCACCGGATGATATTATTAACAGTAAATTATACAGATTGATGTAGAAAACACTGTGGAATTTCCACAGGGTCCCGCTAGTTATTATTATCATTATTATTAAAAATACGTTTATTTTTAATAGTATCTGTCTTTTGTTTCATTTTACTTAAGTCGAAGTTCTCAGAAATCAAGGGTCCCCTTTCTGGGGTAAACACTTGATATCTATATGAGATGCATAGATATTCGAATATTCCATTAAAGTTCTCTTTACTTGTCAAACGTTAAGTTTAGTAAAAAAAAGTTTAGAACATTAATTTTCCTCTCACCAATTGACCAGTTTACTATGTTATAGTATATCTTTCATCGGTCGCTTGGTCCTACCGGATTCCAGGACACGAATTCATCTAGTCTGGTGGGATATCCAGTTAAGTGCTGTTACTTGAGATAACATTACTAGAAGGTGCACCATTCCTCGTATGAGCTAGTGTATAGCCGTGCCGAGGGGATCTTATTTGGGCTTAGAATACTATGTAATTTTGAATATGTGGTAAAGGTTTACTTGTAGGGTGAACTATCTTCATGTCACATCGTCCTGACAAACCCTTGTACAGAGAGACCGAAGACACTCGAGGATGGTGTTTGCTGGATAATTCAAACTCTTCAGTGAATAATTCAAACTCACAAGTCTCATACTTTGATGTCTTTGTGTCATACTAAACCATGTGGGCTGCCGCGTCAGCGAGAGAGAGAATAAGAGAGGGGGTACATAGACAGATTGATAAACAAATAAATAGCTTGTATTGCATTTCACCTAGCTACATTATGCAAATTCGAATCGGGGGCAGCTTCTTTTACGTGTATGCTTTACATAGAGTGTCGTTAGGAAGAGGAAGAATTCTCTGTCCCTGGAAGTCACGTTATTTAGCCTACCTCCGCTTCTGAGGCCACCTCTACGTCCTAGATGTCACTCAAACGTTTCCATTCAAACTTATAGCCTTGATTATATAACACATACCAGACAAACCAAACAAAAGCAAAATATAAAAAACACATATCTTAAACTCATTGAAAAAAAGTCTCAGTAACGTCATTTCGGAAGCTCAGACAGAAAAATCGTAAACGAAAATTTTAAATCGATAATAAAAGTAACAAATAAAAAAATACTCCTATGAAAAAAATTCAACAAGGCAAATACTAGAGATCCCCAATGTGCCCACTGAGACCAATTAAAGATATGTCTATAACTACAACAGCAAAAAGAAACAATAACTATCAAAAGAGAACACTCCAACTACTTTGGCTGAAACATAAAATATGTTTGAAAGAAATGGATGTCGATGCTAAATCAGACCACACCACATATCAACATAAAACCAAACTACGGATAATAAAATAACCGAATGGGATAGATATTAGAGGTGCAAAGACAAATCACATTGAACTGATTCTGCATATGATAATATGCCAGGAAGTCAAATCTTTATAAGACTTGACTTATGTTCATCACTATATACAGTATGTTGCTAAGGCAGCTGTAAAAATTGTTTCTACCGCTCAAGAATGTACCTGACTCCAGATGCAATCGTCTACCTTAGTTAGATAGTCCAAAGATGGAATACTAAAACCCACATCTGGGGTGAAGCCGCACGGAGCATTCGTTCCTGTCTTAACAGAGCTAAAAATCGACTTCGCAATCTAGTGAGGGGTGATCTCTTCTCTTCCCTACAGAAGAGACGTTACTAGTCGCTCTCTACTCTATAGTTATTTCTATGGATGATGCTCAACTTAGCTCCAGTTTTTTTTATTCCTTCTTGTAAGACATTAACAGCAGGAACACAACGAAAAAAGACTTTCTTCACTCCCTCCAGGTACCTAGCGTCAGGCGAAATTTCTATGAACAGCTTCTTTGTAGGACTTCCAACCTGTGAAACACATTCCCGCGGGGCTGATTCCCTGCTGATTACAACTTGGTCGATTTAAATTCAATGTCAAAAACTTCTTGTCAAGGACTGCCCCAAAAGTAATCACACGCAGTTCATATCATTAATAAATGTTAGTACTCCCATAGTATTCCTTATCTTTCGGCTGGCAATAAGTCATGTCTCATTAAGACTTTTCCTCGGGTGGCGCTTGGCTTTAATAAGTGGGTACCCATACATTTAAAAAATACTCCAGAGAGCTCGAGATCAAATTTCTGCCATGTATCTTTAAGCAGTTATGATCTCTCTTCAATGAAATCATTTTGTGATTTTTTTACATGGCTGGGGTCTGGTAGTCGGAAAACATGTCAAAACAATGTTATTTTATATTTTTCGCATAACGTCGTTTATGGGTTGGTTTATATTAAGCTTCTTTCTGAAATATAAATGTCTTCGTCTATCTTGCAAAGTTACTCCAAGGATAGTTCTTAAACATTTCGTTTCAAAGACATTGAGCTTCCTCTCATGCTCTACCAATATAGTCCATGCTTCCATTTTATATACAGCAGTAGGAACTATCAATGGATTGCAAAGTCTTAATTTTATAGGTGTTGATATACTCTTTCTGTGTGATATCTTTTCTATTACGTGTCCAAGAAACATTCCTTAAAGAAAACAATGCATAAACATAAAACATTGCACATCATACAATAATATAAGAATAAATACTAACATTTATAATTGTCAATAACAAAATTCCACGATTTTAGATCACACAAACCACATCATCATATAATCAGTAATAGACCATTTAATAAAACAACTCTTAAAACTGTTTATTCTATTGGAAGATTTCAACCGTCAACATGAAATACAGGGAAACAAAGAGACAACAAAGGTCCAATTACAGAAAGACTCAAAGTAAAAACGACCTTTGACTCTCCAATAATAAAACAAATACATGCTTGCGGTAACAGGATCATATTCAGTGATATATCTAACTATGTTATGTCACCTAATACACGGATTACATGTGATTAAACATGTTGGGACGACAATCATGGAGGATAATTATGTCTCAAACACGAGAAGAAAATATGAAGGGGGAATCAAAACAAAGCTAATTTGAACAATCCAACAATTGTTAAACAATAACCTCTGCAACATAAAAACAATAATCTTCTGATGGTTACAGAGACATTTTGCCATTTGTGAAAACAAAAAGGTTTATAAAGCTGCAAACAGCCGCAAGTAATAATACTAACACAAAAATTATATATCCGTATCTAAAACCGACAATTAAAAAATCATAACAACTAAATGGTACACTGTTTAAAATGCCTGAACGAATAGTAAACTGAAAAAAAAAACAATCAATGAGAAAAGATAAATAGCAAAATTACAGCAGAATGATAAAGTGTAAAATAAATCTTGCTAGACTTCACATGTCACACGTATCACACACTCATGTGACATGTAACACATATCACATACTCATGTCCACTTAAAGAAGAAGATCCTCCATTCTGCGTTGGCTCTAGTGTTCCATTTACAGTGGAACATTTATTGGTTGGTAAAATGTATTTATTTCAATAAAATATCTTCTATACATTACCAGTCCATCCGAAAGATATTTTTAGATTCCTGCAGAAAGTGATATTGTACAAAAGATATAAATAATCCACCTGCATTCTGCAAACAATTCCACTACAAATAACGCAAAAAGATTAAACTTTCTTTTAGAAAATTTGCTAGTCTCTGCATAGATTTAATCGACCATTTGAGAACAATTGTAGGTTCGAGTATTACAAAGGAAACAACCATGCAACATTCTATGTGTAAAGATTATTAATCAAATTTATTTTTGGAAACGCCTTGGCATTTTGGCTCTTCCAACAAATTTTGGGTTATCTTAAGTAGGATGGTCATTAGTGTAAATGTGGTATTGTGGTGACTGAGAAGATTCTTATTAAGACATTTTTATCACTTTAGACCAAGGATGACCAACGGCCCCGATGTCTCCCCACACTTTTGATAGCCTTGTGCCTAATTTATTTTGAATGTAATTATTTTATATTTTCTGCAAATAAATAATTCAAAGTGTAGTATCTGTTTGTATACTACACTTCATATTTTCTGTCCTCGATCAGTGAATGAGAAATCCTGCTAGACTATGGGAATTTCTATTTTGTCCTTTTTTTTGGGGGGGGTGAATTTACACCACATTAAAAATAAAGCTTGTTTTTAACTTTATCCTCGTAAGGAGGCAAATAAATAAGTATTACACTTCATCTTTCCTGTTCTCGGCCGTTAAAGGACCAATCAGTCAAGACTGAGGCAATTTTTTTTAGTCCTAATTCAGAATGCCTCTTTTGGGGGAGCTGGATTTCCCCCACATTAAAAACCAACTTTATATCTATCTCTGCCATGGTGGGGAGGCAAATCGCCGGCCCTTGCACTCCTTCTTTGTTTATTAATCAGACGCAGAGGTAACAGCGCTGGGACGCCTCTTAAGACTCAGTGCGTAGCCTTGTTTCCTTACTAAGACAATGAACGCCGTTCTCTTTCTGTTTATTTAGGCAACTTGGGGAAAGTTTTTTCGTTACTAAGTCTTACATGACCAGTCTGGGTCTCTCTTGTTCCGACAGGTTGAGGGTACAGGTTAGACAGCTTGTCTGAATACCGTGGGTAGTTGTATGTGCCATGTCGTGCATATCCGGTGGGCTTTCCCGAGGCCACAACCTCCATGGACCAGGTCGTAACTAATGGACTGGTTGTGTGAGCTTATTGGCACCAAACAAGTACCCACCTTGGCCAACCCACTCTATAATAAAAACAAACATGTCATTACAAAGAAATAAAAGCAAACCTAACTGCGCAGATCCCAATTTAGGCTGACCCCCAAAAAAATACTTCTCCCCTTTTCTTTTTTCTCAGTAGCCCCTTATATCTACAGTGGCGGCCTGCCTTTTTTGGGGTGTACCATGTTTTAAAAAATTAAAAAATAGGGACTAAAATGTATTAACGAAATAATTTTTTACGCAAAAAATGTTACGTCTTTATTTGGAATTCTTTACAAAAGATTCATTTCCAAACACAGAAAACCGGTTTTGTTATTAAATGACCCGTAAAGGTCAACATGCTGTAAACAAAAACCACAACTGTAAAAAGATTCATTCGTGAAGTAGGCGATGGCAAACGCGGGAAAACGCATCTGTTGCGTGGGCGGCTTTACTCATAAAAAGAAGTGAGCGGCCGAATATAGAGGAGAGGCTGTGTTACCAACAGAGATTTTTAAAACCCGCTAGATCGAAAAAACAAATCTCCAGAAAACCGCTAGATCTTAACTCTTCATACCTTACATAAAAATATTACGAATATACATAATATTCCGTGTTTTTATACACATTTTAGTCTTATTTAAATTATTAGTTGTCACTTTATTGTTACTTTTATTTAATTTTAAAACTAAAAACAAAAAGGGATGTAATTCATGAAGGATTTATTTTAATGTTGTTTTTTTAGAAATGATTGGCACACGGCTGAAGGAGTATGTCATACTTAGCATGAGGATAGAGTTGCGGCTTGTGCTCATCATACACTTACAATATTAATTTATTCATCTTTACCATTAAAAATTCAGTTATTTCGAGAAGTCGCCAGGTTCGTTTTCAGTCTCAAACCAGTTTTCTTGTGGTTGGGATGTGTTACTGCTGGATACTTGTTTGGTATTGGTGTACTACAGAAACGTCCCCTTTTCGCTATACGTTATCTTAAAATTCTGATGTGTGTGTGGCAAACGAAATCTCCAAATTTTACAGAAAAATCCTGCTAGCCGCTAGATCCAAATGTTACTAGCTAGATTCCAAACGAAATCTCCAGATCGAGCGGGGAAACCGCTAAATTGGCAACCCTGGAGAGAAGCCCTGACATCGGAGACCAAAAGTCGCTAATCGCATACTAAACGAAGGCCACCCAACTAAAAGTCAGCTAATCTCGCATTATCTTTTGAACATTCCGTCATGAGATTTGCTTTTATGTGGGATTTCTCTCTATTTATGTAAATTTAGGCATGTGTACATGTTCATATAGTTGTATGTACAGAATTCACTCCTTAATTTATAAACAGTTATTATGATTTTTGGGGCACAAATGCTAGGCATAATGGTGAATAATGTGGGCTATATTTAGTTTAATTTAGTTTTATGCAAATGTAACAAAGAGGGATGGAAAAATTCAGTTACCATCGATTTTATTTTGATTTTATCATATTTAAGCAATAGGTGTTAGACATTAATTTGTCAAATCTCAGTTTCTTTAAAATATTTTAAAATGTTTTTAGAGATAATATGTGAAAAACTTCTCATTTCATTATTTAAATATTTAAGATTTGCATTAGAATTTATCCATATTCATTAGACATCAATTTGACAAAATTCCCTAAATTTCAATTTTTTTTCTTAAGACCTCTTAAGCTTAAGCCTTCAATTTTAGACATTTTGTAGGATTAAAATCATGTAATGGATTTTGATCAAAATTGAAATAAGGATTTTAGAGATAAGGTTTAGTAGTATTATATGTTTATTTAAAGTGCTGAAAACTGTTTTGTTCGAAGAAGTAATTTTCCCGTCCTGGAACGGGTGTTTTTGTGTTTTTTCTATAAATTAAGAAATTTCGAAACAAAAAAAGACATTCAGTGTGGTTATTTTCACGTAAGGTAGTAACTATAAAACTTTGATTTTCATAAATAAACGGCTTCATCATTTCTCAAATTAATTTCATGTACCCAGCTGGTACAGCATATCAAGTGAGATGTTAAGACAGGGAAAACAGCCGTTCATAAATTCTCGTTAAAAGAAAGAGGGCGCGCGTATTTAACACAGTCAAATGAACGAACAGTTTAAGTTGTTGGCTGAAAGCCGGTATTATTCGCATTGAGTGTCCGAGCTTCCCTGACAAGACAGTTTAATCTATCAGACTTGATTTTGATATTTATTGTTTTTCTTTCATATAGAAGATAGGCTGCAGGTTGTTTTAGCATTTATTAAACCTAAGCCCAGTAGACTTGCTTTGAAAGAAGAGCAAGCAGTAAACGATGTTTTGGCAAACGGTTACAATTTTTGAAGGAGTGGGTGAAGGTATTCAAAGCAAAATTAAAGATTTAAAGCAATGTCTGGCTGTGTGGGTATATTTATTTGTTTTCTATTTTTGTTTTCGTTTTTGCTTTTTATATTGATGTTTGTGGAGTGTGTGAAGTCTGGTTATACGCACACGGCCGTGTAGCTATTAGTACGTATATATATATATATATATATATATATATATATATATATATATATATATATATATATATATACAATAAAGATAAGGTGTTATTATCAGTATGTGCAGTACGAACAGATAATATATATATATATATATATATATATATATATATATATATATATATATATATATATAGAGCACATATAAAATAATTTCTTTGTAAGTGTCTATAAGTTTTATGACTGCAATATATATATATATATACATATATATATATATATATATATAATAGAAACTCTGTGTGTATGTGTCCGTCTGATCTTTGTGGCTATATATACTATGAATATTTTTTTTAAATATTAGAGTATTTTTAACTTACAGACGATATCGTTTCGGGTTTTTGCCTTCATCGGTGCAGGAGTGGTCGTTTCAGGCAGTCGCATGAGCTCGAGCGCAGTTCGTAGATTCAGAATAGAAGAGACAAACTATATATATATAATAATGTGCATATAATATTTATTGAATTACGTGGTGAAGTTTTTATGTTTTGTTTATGAGGAAGTGTGTTAAAATGTCATTTGCCTCAAATATAACCCTATAAGATGTCTATTCCCGTTATAAATATATATATATATATATATATATATATCTATATATATATATATATAACGAGAATACACATCTTATAGGGTTGTCTTTGAGGCAAATGACATTTTAACTCACTATATATATATATATATATATATATATATATATATAAATTTATATTTATATATATATATAGTCATCTACAGACAGCTGTTTCGTCTTAACAAGACTTATGAGTTTGCTAGACATATACATATATATGTATATATATGTGTAATTATAGGAAATAAATAACGGAAACAAATTAACTACAGAACACTGTAACTCACTGTTTTTTTTTATTAAAGCCGTTCGGTATTCTTTATGAAGTATTGTTAATATATTGCTAAATATATAGATTTTTACCCTTTTTCTTTTCCCATTGATGGGTTTGGAATTTTCGGTGATCCCTATCGTCTTTGAAACCAAATACAAAATGACGAAAATCAGTAGAGATGTGCCCGTTATTTAGAAATGCGTCCAAAAAAAGTTACGCTGTATACGATTTTATATATATGATTTTATATATATATATATATATATATATATATATATATATATATATATATATATATATATATATATATATATATATGAAGAGTTCGAATGCAAAACGCGATAAACGCCATTAAAAAATTGTGAAGCTAGCACTATAATCACTGTTACATTTCAACACTCTACCACATACTCAAATTATATTTTACATTATATGATACCGGAATAATTAATTCTTGCTTTCAATTAATATAAGCTTATTTTCGAAGTCTATATTTAATATATTCGTTCTTTTATTGATTAAGGTCTCAATTTAAACAAATTGGATTTATCGCTTTTTGCATTCGAACTCTTTATACATATATATATATATATATATATATATATATATATATATATATAGAGAGAGAGAGAGAGAGAGAGAGAGAGAGAGAGAGAGAGATGTAAAATTTATTAATAGTCAAACTTTCATGGTAAAAGCTCGATGAATGATAATATTTAACAACACAGCATTTATAAATAAAGAACGGGATTCTAAATTCCAATGACTATTTCTTTATTCATTTTTCAAAAATTCCATATACACTTTTATGGCCCATAAAAGATGGCGGCTTACAACAATTAGAAACCCCCACGTTACTCACCGTATCTTATTTAATCGTATTTCAATGTGACTGATTTATATTTTCGTCTTTTGTTTTTTTCCTGATGTTCCGGGACTCGACCTTCGGACTCTTGAAAGTTACACGTATGAAAAATTATAGATGTATATATATTTATATAACGGCTGTTTATGTGTGTACGAAACGGACTGTAAAGTTGTATGGATTTTTTTTTAATGAATAAAGAGATTCTCATCTGGATTAGACTATTAAAACTCCCTTCAATGAAGAGAAATCTGTAAAGGAAATATAAAAACTTTTAACTAAAGCAAAATTGCAAAGTTCCCTCCCTTGGTTGAACACTGAATGGATCAATGGATGATTAAAAAATATCTGCTATCCATTGAATATGTATATATATATATATATATATATATATATATATATATATATATATATATTTATTTATATATATATATATATATATATTTATTTATATATATATATATATATATATATTTATTTATATATATATATATATATATATATTTATTTATATATATATATATATATATATATATATATATTTATTTATATATATATATATATATATATATATATATATTTATATATATATATATATTTATATATATATATATTTATTTATATATATATATATATTTATATATATATATATATATATATTTATATATATATATATATATTTATATATATATATATATATTTATATATATATATATATATATATTTATATATATATATATATATATTTATTTATATATATATATATATATATTTATTTATATATATATATATATATTTATATATATATATATATATATATATATTTATATTTATATATATATATATATATATATATATATATATATATATATATATATATATATATATATATATATATATATATGGGTGAGATTGAAAAAAACTGAATGTGTGCGCAGTAATGTTAATATTAATATTAGAGAAATACTTTTGAAGATGGTTATTTAATTCCTTAGTTGATGTGTCTTTGAATTGCCAACATAATAAACAAATAAGAAGAAACAAATGAATTGTCATTACAAACTCTTTATAAAAGTTACTTGTTAATTTTAGATTTTTTAGTCTTCAAAATATTTATGTTTGTGGCTGTGTCTCCACGCGCATGGGTGTGCCATTGTTGTACGAGGTCACCCAGTGCAAATTGTTAAAATATAAGACGGTTAAACTATCAGAAGGTCGTAATAAAGCGTATAAAACTGCTATTTGAGACAAAAATGGTGACCATAAAGCCAAAAGGATAACACAGTTGACCGACACGTGATTTGATTGATTTTTAGTTCGATTTCGTGTGCGTATGTGCGTGTCTTCGTCTAGAAACGTGGACAAACCGTTATTATTGCATTTTGCCTCCATTTTTTTTATTATAGCGCGCCAAACTCGTTTTGTTTTTGTTTAGTTTTGTGTTTTGTTTTTTTCTTTTTTCTTTTTCTTATTTTCGTTTTTGTTTATTGGGGCAGGGTGCTTCTATTCTTTCTGTGTTTTTCCTTTAGATTACACGTTTGGGCCAGACGAGACGCAAAGCATCGTCTTCGCCTGCTTATAAATCGAATATGTCGATGGTCTCCTCTGTAATTTATCGGCTATAATGACTGACCGAAGACAGAAGAGGATGAAGCGAAGGCGAACATTAGGAACACGGCATCATTCGATATAAAGAATTTAACTTTCTGATTTTTCTTGAGTTCTTCTGCTGTCGCTCCCTCTTCACCCTCCTCCCCCCCCCCCCCCCGCCTTCTCTTTCCTCTTCCCTGTCTACCTCCCTCCATCTCTCTCAATGTTTTGTTTCGTTTACATATTGTTCTCCTTTTCTCTTTAAATCACTTTTCTTTCCATGTATTCTTCTTATCTCCCTCTCTCCCCCTCCCCCCTCTCTCTCTCTCTCTCGCTTTTTTGTATTCCTTTACTTTACTTATTCACCCTCTCTCTCCTACTGTTTCTCTCTTTGTCTTCCTCTTTTTTGTCTCTCTCGCTATTTCTGTCTTTCTTTACTGTACTTCTACATCCCTCTCTCTCTCTCACTCATCCTCTCTCTCACACACTCTCTCATTCATTCTATCTACTGATTTACATATGTCTCTTTTTGTTTATATCTCTTTCCCTCTTTCTCTTCCTCTTTTGTTCTCTCTCGCAATTTCTGTCTTACTTTACTTCTCCATTCTCCTCTCCCCCTCTTCCCCCTATATATCGCTCTTCGTCTCTTCGTTATCTCTCTTACCATTGCCTCACCTTCTCTCTCTTCAATCACCCCCATTGATAAACATCATCTATTCGAACCTCTCTATATATATTTATAGTTTTCCATAATCATCTTCAACGTTTCCACTTACTCATATTCCACTGCCACCTGAAGATTCAAACATTTCTTCATGTTTGTGTGTCTTTATTTACACTACATCTATTTTCCAGTGTATTCATTCAATTTGTGTTCAGTTTATATCTAATCAATGAACTCATAAAAGTGCATCTTATTATCTCTATCAGTCGTTGTATATTCATAAAATGACTGCAACTAGATCGATACGTAGGTAGATATTATTTTATTCAACAACATGTAGATAGACAAATATATAGATAAATAGATAAATATTAATTCCGCAACTGAACATCTGAGCAAAATATAGGTAAATATTGTTGGAAATATAGCCGTCCGACTATAGGGGAGTGAAATAGCAGGAGTTGACTGTGTTGGATTGGAGGCTTGCGAAATTAGTGCCTGTTTTCGCGACATTCATCAGCGAGAATTCGAAATCTGGTAGCACTGTGGAAAGTACGAAATAAAGTGTTAATACTAATGAGTCATCACTTATCAACAGATATTCATATAGATAACATATTAAAGAGGAAGTAACTCTTTGACATGGTGATCTATCTTGCCTCAAAGAGATTTCGAGGGTAGAGTTGTGTCCCTTGTATTTTTCTAGAAAGAAATAATCTTAGATTACCACGTGTTACAGATCTCTCTTCAGGTAAGATGTTTTGGACTAGGTAATTCTTTTCTACACTTGTAAATGGAGAATAAATGTTAATCGTTGAGTTATATAGGAGTTTTATTCAATTATATATATATATATATATATATATATATATATATATATATATATATATATATATATATTAGTCCTATATCTCACAAATACCACTACTACACAAAGACCCAAAGGCAAATCGTAGATAAGGGTTAATGAAATTTACAATTTGATGATGAACAATACTTTTATTTCTTGGTAGGACGGCTCGACAAGTATTTGATGCATTGAACTTCAGAACGACTATGTTGTAGTCAGCAGAGAAACGGTCCTGTGGTATTGTATTCCACAGATGGAAAGTTCTTGGGAAGACGCTCTACTCATAGAAGTTCCGTTAGGTTTTAGGTACACGGGGGAAGAATTAAAAGTTTGTTGCATGGCGGTAGTTAAACATGTACTTGCTGTGAAAGTTTTACACAGGCGTACCACAGATGGTAGTTCCGTCAAGAACCTACCTATTATGAAAATTACGATAGAGTGGAGAAAGACTAGCAACGGCTCTTCTGTGAGACGACTGTGGGGACGGAGATAGGATCATACTAGACTAGGTTTGAACGAGCCAAGTAAAAAGTGTGGAAGTAACCAATGACTTAGTAAACTGTAAAAGTATCTCAGACATACATGGTAGCAAAACCGAGACTGGAGGTGATTTAGCTAACTTAGCAAGTGGAACGGTGTGTCGTAACAATGAAAACACCGAGCTACTTTGGTCAGCCTTAGAAGCAGCCTCATCTGGACCCCACAAGCGAAAGACCCAAACGTCGATACGCCATAAGAGAATAAAAATTTAAACGACCCGACATAAATAATAACATAATAACAACTCGATGTGGCGAGTGTAAAATGCAATAAATTTGGGCAATTTGGGACATTTTTGACCCCCCTTTGACCTCCTGGGGGCACGAACCAGAATTTTTCTGAGGTCAAGGATGCTCATTTTATATCCAGAACAATTGCCTCTACATTTTGGCCAAGTTTCAGAAAAATTGAATGGATGGATCAAACGTTATGGGAGAAAAGGGTAATTTTTCCATTTTGGGAGCTTTTGACCCCCTGGGGGCGCGAACCAGATTTTTTCCAAGGTCAGCGATACTTATTTTCTATTAGGAACAATTGCCTCCACATTTTGGTCAAGTTTCAGAGAAATTGAATGGATGGATAAAAAGTTATGGGGCAAAAAATGTCATTTTTGCCATTTCGGGGCCTTTCGGAGAATGTCACTTTCTAACCTGACCAAAGTTACAACTTCATGCAAAATTTCAGAGAAATTCAATTGATGGTTGCGGAGAAAAATCCAGGCGGACGGACGGGCATGCCTCTAAACATAAGTCCCCCGATTTTATAAATCAACGAAATAAATTCATTAAACTAATATATTTCTATTTATATAAAGTTAGGTATGTTAATATATTCATATATTTCTATGTATGGGATTCACTCCTAAACTAATTAAACAATCATTATGAATTTTGGAACATATTTACTCATATCATTTATTTTTACACAATGGCAGAATTAAAGATGGTCTTACAATTGTTTTGCAACGTGCAATATGCAACAATTAAACGCAATTACATGCTGCTCTTCAGAACCCCGACATAAAAGGCATTTATAAAGATGTTATATCGTGCAGAAAGTTCATGTAAAAAACAGAAAGCAGACAACTCTCACGCGTAATATATATATATATATATATATATATATATATATATATATATATATATATATATATATGAAAGAGAGAAATATGGAAAGAGACCATGTGATAATGTGACAGCTACTAGTATGAAACATTTAAATCTGCAAATCAAGTTCGTATCATGTTTGAGAGTTTCGTGTTTGTTTCTGATATCTTTGCACGATAAAAACATACAAATATGAGGCCACTTCTCTTTGCTTTCTTTTCCATCTAAAGATACCGATGGTCAATAGACACGGTAATAGCAAAGCGGTGTTACGTTAGATCGGCCAATCTTGACAACGACCAATATTATTAATACTATATCCGTGTATATATACGTCCGTATAACATGTTCTCTTTGCGACTAAAGTGACGAAAAGTGAAAGTGATTGAAGTTAATGGGGACGCTTGCATTTCTGGCCGGAGATAATATAAAATGGTTACCTCTTCTTGGCCTCAATTACAAAAATGTCATAGTAACACACAATTTCTGTTCGGCTTTGATTGGTCAAAATATTGCCTTTTTTTCTAGAATATAACTCTCTCCCTCTCTCTCTCTTTCTCTTTCTTTGTATTTTTCTCTCTTTCTCTCTCTTTCTGTCTTTTTCTTTCTTTCTTTTTCTCCATTCTCTCTTGTAATCTTTCTCTTGTCCCCATTACTTGCTTTCCTTACTATACTTTTCTTTTGTACAATTTCTCCTTCTCTCATCTTTCTTCTTATTTTTTCTTTCTTTTCGCCATCGCCTTCTCTGATTGTCTTTTGAAACTTGCTTATATCCCAAAAAAGAGACAATAATTAATGGAAGTCTCTTTAATAAACTCTACGATTTATTGGATTACAGCGTTCAGTTCATAAAATACGTTCAATGGCGGTAGATAGGTTCAAACGAAGATCTTATTCCGTTGTTTGGACGCAGGTAACAAATACGACATCTCGCGTGGAAACTCGCTACATTCGCGGTTTATTTTTACTTATCATTTTACCAACAAATGAAGTAAAGTAAAATAACAGTTTATAGATTTCCGTATTTTCTTAATTAGGCAGGAGTGTAGAACGGATGACGGAACCTTTTCTCAAGTGACCATTTTCATGATGACATGGAGCTCGACAAAGCCATCAGCCGGAAAGCTCCGCATCCTCTTCCCTAACATATAACATAATCGGCCAAATCGCTGCCTAGAATCTTTCAATCCTCTGATTTTTTAAAAATATATCATGTTTCGGAATTTTTGAGATGTGGATTCATAATTTGTATTATTTGGATGATTCGGATTACTGTTCTGATCTTGGATGTTATATTCAAAAATTTCCGACCTTTTTTCACGTGCGTCTTTGTGAACTCTGGGATTCTTTATGTCGAACTCCAAAATCAAAACGGAATTTCGAACGAAATCTTTTATTTAATCCACGGGGATAGCTTGTTCTTGTTTCGTCAGTCATGACCGGTTGGAAATCTTAAATAATTCTTAAATTGTATTCATGAACGTCAAATCTTCAGTACGTGGGATACTAAGAATATAATTAAGAATTACTTAAGACATCTACCCGGTTATCGGTGACAGAACGAGAACAAGTTACCCCGGGTTTCGCTCGAAATTCCGTACAGATTCCCAAGTTCGGCACAAATAATCCTGAGTGTCGAACTTTAGATGCACTTGAAGAAGATCAAAGGTTACATCGGTTGAAACGTTGTGTGAATAACAACTAAGATGAAAACAGTGCACCAAATAATTCAAATAATACAAGAAATATACCATTACGTGTGGATAGCTTCATCTAAAACTCTTGTTTTTTTAATAAAATACCAACGTTTGCAATGCATCTAAAGAAACATTTTGAACCAAATAGTTTTCCAAAACTTCATTTAAATAAAGCGATTAATACGTCACAAAAATGATAATAACTATTTCAAGTAAATAATATCGAATCTTACTGCAGTTATTTTAATTCGTATTGTGAATCTAAGACGGATAACTCAAATGGATATCATTGACAATGTAAGATATTTCAGTTTCTGTACAATGTTGACCTGAGCTTTACCTAGGCACGTTGGCTTATGGTTTAACGTGACATCATTTAAAGCACAAGTTGCTGTTTCCATTCCCAACTTTCTGTTCTCGTTTTGTTTCTTGTTTCTCTGTTCCCTGTGTTTTCATTTTGACGGCGTCTCTTGCTGCTGTGATGAGCCTTTTCTGTGTTCTAGGTTATGTATTTTTCTAATTCTTTATTTTGTGTGTTATTCACACAGTCTTTTATACTTACTAGTCCTCTTCCCCCGTCTTTCCTTTTTACATAGAGTCGGCCAGTATTATCATTCGTGTGTGGTGCATTGTTCATGGTCATTAGTTTCCTAGTCTTCTGGTCAAGATGTCTCAGTTTGTAAGCACAAGTTTGAATCCTGTACGGGTGTTATTCTTCTCTTTGTTAATGTGTTATATTCTTTGCTACGACGGTTTCATGTTCCAATGTATTTTGTTTTGTTTTTTTCTTTTTTTCTTTTGCGTACGCGTGTGTATTCCTTCTTTTTTACTCTTGTCGTCGTTTGAATATTTTGGTTGTTTTGTTCCCTGTTTTTTTTTGTTTTTTTTTTGTTTAATTGCTTAATCTTCTGGAAAATTCCAAAGACTTGTTTATCTTTTCGTTCATTATCTTCTGTTTCTGTATATAGTAACTGAAAAGTAAAACCGAAAGCTTCCGCATATGATAGCAAAATGCCCTTAATAGTACTGGAAACTTCTCTATATTCGATTGGAAGCAGTTATGGTAGTGGCTGGATAGTCGTTAGTACATAAAAATGTATTTTTTTATATGCATATCGAAGCTCCCGATCATTCAACCATTTTATCAAACTCTGTTTGGGCCGTTCACGGTGTTGTCTTCATGTTCTATACTTTTTTATTAACTACCTGGCCAATTTCAAATGCTTTTCTATTATATCATGGTTTGTCGTCATCATAAGTAGTAGTAGATGTAGTAGTAGATGTAGTAGTAGTAGTAGTAGTAGTAGTAGTAGTAGTAGTAGTAGTAGTAGTAGTATGTATGTATGTATGTATGCATGTATGTATGTATGTATTGATTAGGAGTTCTTAAAGAGGTCATCATCAGTGATTGCTCACTGATAATAACCAGTGGTGTTCCCTGAGGTCTGAGTGACAACAAGTCGCACCAGATTTCCAGTAGTCTCAACCTCTTTCGATAGCTATTGAAAATGGGTTTGCCTAATCGCAAAAGCCGCTTACTATTCATTTCTCGTTGGCAACGACGATTGGTCTTTTCTGTGATTTGGGTGGCAATAAGCCTCCCAAAGGTCCTAGTACTCTCCGCAATCATCAGTGTAGGTCTGGTTAGTGCTCGCCCTCCTCAGTCTTTCAATCTTTCTTGATAACTCACGACTATCTGGTGTGGTATCAACCAAGGCTGATGCTATTTAGGGGCGGAGGCAAGTTTTTGCAGTTTCTGTTACCTCAAGTTCACGTGATGCTCCTTCCATGTTTTTGTTTTACTTCTGTTGTATTTTCCATGTAGCTTGTTCGTAGTTTATGTGATTTGGTTTCCGCACTCAATGATTTTGCTTAAGGTTTCATCATTGCTGTCCGTTGTATAGTCTCGGTCTCCCTTTGATTTCAATTTCTTCTAGTCTTTATTTCCATTTTTTCGAGACTGTTCCTAGTGCTCCTATGATTATTGGTATTATGTTGACTTTCTTTTATGTTCCATATCCTTTTAGTTCCGTGTATTTGCCTTGTTTTGCTGTCTCCTTGATTATGACCGTGTGGTCTGCTGGGACGGCAAATTGTAGAATTTGCTGGGTTTTTTTCTTTTTTGTTGACTATTATGGCGTCCGGTCTCCTTGCTTGAATGAGTTTATCTCTGTGTACCTCCATGTCGCAGAGGATTTAGTTATTTTTGTTTTCCAGTACTGTCTTGGTTGTTTTGTGTCTGTACCGTTTGTCTACGTGCTGAAAATGCTATCGTTTGCATAATTCCCAGTATACTGCTTTCCCCACGCAGTCGTGTCTGTTTTTGTATTCTTTTGGGACAAGTTCGGTGCATCTACTTATTGTGATTTACTGTTCCGTCTCTTTATACACAGTCTACATTTTCTGTTTTACCTGGTTGTGTCTATATTTTCTTTGATATAGTTAGTTCTAATCGCATTGTTTTGTTTAGTGATTCCTTTTCTCTGTTTAGGTGTTCTTTTTGTAGCTATGTCTAGGTGGTTTCGTGAGTCTCTCTCTTGTCATTTTTACGAATCGTCCGTGTTGCTGTTTCAATTCCAAACGTTCTTTTCTCGTCTTGTTTCTTGTTTGTCTCTTCCCCGTGTTTTCATTTTGGCGGCGTCTCTTGCTGCGGTGATGAGCCTTTTCTGTGTTCTAGGTTATGTATTTTTCTAATTCTTTTTTTTTTGTGGGTTATTCACACAGTCGTTTATACTTACTAGTCCTCTTCCCCCGTCTTTTCTTTTTACATAGAGTCGGCCAGTATTATCCTTCGTGTGTGATGCATTGTGCATGGTCAGTAGTTTCCTAGTCTTCTGGTCAAGATGCCTCAGTTCTTCTTTGGTATCGCCTATGAATGGTCCAGAATATCTTACTAGTGATACTATCCAGGTGTTTATCTCTTTTACTAGATTCCTGCTATATAATTTAGTTTCTGGAAGTTTTCTAGTTCTTCTCAGGTATTCTTTCCCAATCTTCTCTTTCATTTCTGTTTATTTGATGGTGTCTGCTTCCAGAACTCCAAAATATTCGTAGGTATCATGTTCGCCTTGTGCCCTCATTTTCCCTTGGTTTGGTTATACCATATTATTCTATACTTACAGTTTTCCCCTTCTCATCCCTATTATTATTATTATTATTATTATTATTATTATTATTAATAATAATAATAATAATAATAATAATAATAATAATAATAATAATAATAATAATAATAATAATATTATTATTATTATTATTATTATTTACTCACTAGGAGTTATCACACTGGTCATCGTCAGTGATCGCCCACTGCCAACAACCTGTGGTATTCCCTGGAGTCTGAGTGACAACAAGTCTCCTCAGACTTCCAG
>OY744516.1:196442506-196475006 GCA_963556195.1 Sepiola atlantica
TACATCGGCCGAAACGTTGTGAGACTAACATGCAAGATGAGAATAGTAGTCCGAATAATCCAAATAATACTAAAGATTATTAGCTATACCTTCACACACCTAGTCTATATTGTTATCGCTAGAGACCATGTGATTACGAAGTGCTATCAAGTCTATCGCATTCTCCTCCGTAATATTCTCGCCAACACCAAGACAATTATTATTTGTACTATTCACATATGTACCCATGAAACCCCGTGTTTTTCATTATTTCTATGCTTAAATTATGTTGCTATCAGTTCAATAATTCAGTATTTCTCTTATATATTTTCTTTTTATATACAGTAATTTAAAATGTATCATTAGACAACATCACTATCAAATGTCAAGTTCCTAATATATTGCATAAAACTAATGAACACAGACATGCATACAGACAGAAATACACACGACTCTCATTAATATTGTGTAAAAAAAAAAGTTTCTTTTTCAACGGAATTACTTCCCCTTTTGGTAGCCGCGTCTTATCTTGTAAAGTGGAGAGATATCGAAGAATCACTTTCAAATTTGAAGTCACTATTCGCCCATGCATAAAGTATTGTTGCCACATCTGGACTGGTGCGCCAAACATTAGCCTCCCCTTCTTGGAAAAGTGCAAACAAATAGTTTTAACCGAATGAGTCCCGCATTGTTTGCTAATCTCCAGACTCTGTCGCATCGTAGCAGTGTTGCGTCGCTTGTGCTTGTTTTATAAGTACTTCAACGGAATGTGCTCCGATGAACTTACTGCAATTGTACCCCTTAAACGAAAATACTCTTACCCACTCGACTAGAAACAAAATCCCACCCCTTCACTGTAGAGGTCCTTAGATGCCGGCAAATATTCTACTTTAATAGCTTCTTTCCTCGGGCCGCTTGCCTTTGTAAATCCCTTACTGCTCCCTGTTTCCCAAACTGTACCAACATTGAAAAATGTAAATGTAATGTGAACAAAGATCTCGCTGCCCAACTTTCCACCCAGGTTGCCCTCTATAAATCTGGCACAAACCACAGTTGCTTATTGCGCTTTAGTGACAATATGCCTTGTTTGGGGTGAATAAATGTTTAAAAATATTTACCTTTAAAATTGAAAAATAATTTATTATGAATTGACATGCTGAATACCTGCGACTGAATTCGATTATTGAAGAACAACTAAATAATCTGACATTATAAACATCACACACGTTTCTTTATTTGAACAGGGGCGGGGGGGATGTGATCGATCGAATGGATACCGTTGCGCTCTGTGGAATCAGCTATGCTAAGTTCAAATAAAATCAGAGATCTTTTGAACTAATACTTTAGGGAAAGGGAATTTTCTGTGGAAAAGACCCGCCTTCTAAAATAACGCCGCCACGAAAAAAAAATATTACTTACTCAAGATGATGGAATGCATTCATCTCATTTTGAGTATTCGCATAAAATGACCGTTTCCCTTATAGTTCTACCTCCACATGAACTCACACAGATAACTGTCCTTCATTCCGCGATGCGTTCCACATTGGCCTTTATGCTGCATTTTTATAAACTCACTCTAACCGTAAGCCTATCTATAACTAACTCTAATCCTTACACTATAAATATCATAAACACATTTTCACTTGAACAGGGACTGTGTTATTGATCAAAGTGATACAGTAGCGCTCTGGAATTATCTATGCGAAGTTCAAATCTAATCGGATCTGTTTTGGTCATTTATGCATAAATATTTTAGAAAAAAAAAATTATATTTTGTAGAAGAACTCTGCCCTAAAAAATACCCTGTCCTAAAAAATACCCCGAACACCGCTAAACAAGCAAAATGCAGGTTGTAGTAATAAAAAAAAGATGTCTTACTTACTCAAAAGGATGGAATCCATTCATGTCATCAAGCATTTGCATAGAAGTATCGTTTTCCTTAAAAATCTAACACAGATACCTGTCCATTATGGCGTTTATTCGGCATTCTGTACAGCATAATTGTAACCTAACCCTAACCTAACCCTAAGCGGACGCATGTCAACACAGGAAGCGTCAAAGTAACTGGCGAGGATATTTTTATTTTCATTTTTTTATCAAAATTTTTTTTTCCATGAGCCGCGGAGCTTTTCCACAAAAGACCCGCGAAAAGTATTGATTAATATTATCCCCTAGCTCTGAGTAAAATAGCAACTTGTGTGTAATAACTTGTATACAGTGAATCGTATAAAATATATTTCGTATCGCCATTAAACTCAAAACAGAAACCCCGAACCTTTTTTTTTTTGAGAAAAGGCAAAAGGAAACAAAATGTCTGCTATCATGAATAACGCAAATCGTTACGATTACGTGAAATAGTTTCCGTTTCTTTTTATAATTGGTTTAAGAATGAAGTAAATCTATATTTATATACTATTATAACGTTGTGATGTGATTTTTGGAGTTTGTCTGTTCGTTCACAAGTACAAACATGTGACAAAAAGAATAGGCAGAGTACACTTTATTAAGTCAGTAGTTTTTCGATGTCAATACCGAGTTCAAATCTCACGTAAGGCTAGAGTATTTTTTTTAATTGAATACGTGTTTTTTTTTTAATTTAAAGAAATTAACATAACATAACATTTAAAGAAAAATGTGACCTTTATGTTTAATAATAGGTAAAAAATAGACATAAAGGGTATTTGGCTTATAAACATAATTTCTAATGTTGTTTTTAATAAAAAACAATACATAGTAACATTCAACGCCGTTACTTACTCTCTTATGCAAATATTAAGTAGCGTATTTTTCCCCACGAAATTTCACTAATATTTTCTTCGTGCTAGCTATAACGCCGTAGAAGATTGGTAAATATGGGAATTTGTCAAAAATATTGAACGAAAACGACTATTAGGTACATATTAAAAAAATAAGAAACATATATTACACTGATCCATTCGGTGATAAAGTAAACTATAAGATTTATAATTCAATAAATAATTAATAAATCCCTTATTCGTCACTTGGACATTGTTTAGTTAAATTTCAAGAAATCCCGATTCCTTATATATAATCGTATCACAGTCAATAGTTTTCTTCGAATGTCCGGCTGGCTCAGCAGGCTAAAAACAAACTAAAGGCGTTTCCACGAATAATGGCGATAGAGAGGCGCTCGTAAAGCCAAGACAATTCGCAATTGTCTCCGTTGTTGCGCGTCATTGATAGACCAAGGCTGTCGAGGAATATGATAATTGACATGGTACTAAACGAACACCGCAAAATAATAATAATTATTATATTTTCTGCCTTTATTTTGATCCCTTCTCTTTTATCCCCGTGTTGTTGTCTTCGCCACAAATCAAATTGTTCAAATCTTACAGGGTTCTCAACATTCATTTTCAGTTTGATCACCGGAAAGGGAGAATCGGCTACTTTCTTCTGTTTTTCTTTTTTTTTCATTTTTTTTTTCTGCATTGTAATTTAACATTTCAGCTGATAAACGCTCAGTTGGCCGAACCTCCGTGGTTTCAAGGGTCCCGATGCCACCTCCAATCCGTAGCCAACTCGAAACAAGCTCGTACGATACTGGAGACTGGAGAAATAAGGGGACGTACACCCCGGCGAGTTCTGTTTCCGAAATGGCGCTCGGGGCAAGTGCCGGGAGTCTCATTGCGCCAACCATCGAAGAGAAATTAAGCCGGGTGCTGAAAAACAATTTAGCCCAGCAGACGGGAATGCGCCCGTCTCCCGTCGGCATACCGGACAATTCCATCAGAGCCAACGACGATACAGTATGATCTCACAGCACTATTTACATCCAAGTGTTTTGATGTTGTCACATTTACTATAGAAATATGTTTACAATATAATTAATATATATATATTCACCTCGTAGCTTAGCATTCTCCTTCCACTTTCTGATGCATTATCCTATCCTGTAACTTTTACTGAGCCATTGTATGCTTACGATTTACTGAGTCATTATATGTTTACGATGAACTGAGCCATTATATGTTTACAACGTATACAGTAGAGAATAAGATAAATATTTCTCATTTATTTTTATTTTTTTATATTTATTTTCTACATTGCGTTTTTGTTTTTGCTTTATTTTGAATATTTCACCTGTTTATTGCTTTGCTTATAAAATATCGAAAATATGGATTCAATGTTACACACTTTCAGGTATTTTCACGCAGCATCGCTAAGATTTATTTAATGTTTGTTTGATTTATTGAATTTTAATGTATGTATATATTTTCATTTTCTTTTATTTCTTAATATAAAGGAATTTTAATTTCATTTGTTTTCAGTTTTATGTGATATGCGTGCATACCACTAATGAGTAAATATTCAAATAAAAGTAACGATAAAAATGTAAAAGAGTACGAGGCATCAACAAATATCTCGTTCCCGCTCATGAGAAAGTTGAAAATATGCAGTGGACGGCTTATCTAAAATATAACGATATCTTTGGAGATGTTAAATGTTGGATCTAAATGCTGGCATATGAAACTAGAGTTCTGACTACCCAATTCTAGTTTGTTATTGTTCATTCATTTCGTATGACTAACATGAGTCTATTGTAAGCATTGGTTTCCCCGATATCTTTCTAGTAAGAATACTTTCTAGAAAGACATCGGGTACTTACAGGAGGGACCACGTGAAGGTTGCCAACATCCTAAGTGAAAGTGTTTCTGTGGAACGAAGTGAATTCGAACTTGGGACACCCAGGTTGTCAGTCGATGTCGTTAACCACTTAGCCACCGTCACCTCCCTTGTTATTGTTATGCAATGTTATTGGCACCATAACAACATAAATTGCTGCAGTTTATAAGTATTATTAGCACGAAAAACTGTTAATATAGAAATATTTTTAAATTATGAACGGAAAATCAAAGTGAGCATGAGAATAACTCGTATTTTTAATTGAAGAACAAAAATGTTATTTATTTTTCTGCATCCCGGGAAACGCCGGATAGATACGGCTAGTTGAAAATAAAACATTTCTGATGATCAGACTGTTGTGGAGATTTAGTATGCTATTTAGCACAGTTAGTATTAGTACTACGAATTAGTATTCTTTAAACATCTTTGTGGCGAGTAATTAACATATGATAATATTCAGGATTTCAGAGTCGGTTATA
Source organism: Sepiola atlantica (assembly GCA_963556195.1). Taxonomy (NCBI): domain Eukaryota; kingdom Metazoa; phylum Mollusca; class Cephalopoda; order Sepiida; family Sepiolidae; genus Sepiola; species Sepiola atlantica. Next base: position 196,447,612 of record OY744516.1, read on the forward strand.
TTAGACGCCAGCTTGAAATTACGGCCTTTCCAGTTGTCTTGTCAAGCACATTTAATACTATTAAAAACTGTTGAGAACTGTCAGATAAAATAATTACTTTAGGAGTAATGGCCATTTTAATGGATTTGGCGGCCATGTTGAAAGAGAGAAAGATGAAAACTTGGTGTTTGACATGTTATTTGACACACCAGAGTTATTTTTATAGATCAGTTTGCTAACATTTAGTGCTGAGTTAAATGTTACTGTTCCTAAACGATAATAATAAAAAATACAGGGCTAGACATAAGTCTCACCGAATATAATTACTTAATTACATAAGCAATCTTTCATTGATTATATAGTAACAAACAATGACGATTTATGTTAAAGTTATAACAAATGTTTAAAAGTTCCTCCATCTTCCTCTAAGACTAATTCAGCACATTTAGTTCGATTCAGAACAGCCTTGACTAATTTATCTGTTGAAATGGCATTTTTTTCAATGCGAGCTTGTAGATCAGATAAATTGTCGGACGTGTTGTACCATGTTATTGGCACCATAATAAAGTGCTTCTGTACAATTTATTTATTTTTAGTTATGTAGTTCCGTCCGGACAACTGGTAATATGAAACATTTTTCAATTATGACCGAAAAATTAAAATGAGCAATGGGACTAACTCATACTTTAGCGAATCCCACAAGGAATACTGTAGAGAACTAAGGTCAGATGAACGTGATGACCATGGATGTCAAATTTATTTTTGGCGATAAGTCGCTTGTCTGTAAATTGACTTGTCAGAAAGTTTCAAGGACCAGTGGTCGGCAAGCAGTGGTTAACGAACCATTGATCGTCCGTGCAAAATTGTTGGATAGTCTCCAGAAAAGTTGAAAATCAATTCAATTTTTATAAAGCTTTAGATTTTTTAAATAACGATTAAAAAGAAAAAAATGAGTGAATAAAAAACAAATATTCAACAAATAACTGTTACCAAAGGCAATAAAAGTTATTTTTTCTACCTCCCTGGATATTTGTTTGTGTGTTAAAGCGTTTATATTTCAATTTAATATTTCGTTCAATTCCGATATTGTTACATTCTGAGTTTAAAATGGCCGACTCCAAAAACTATGTGAAGGTATCGCGTGGCCGCGCCATCTTGAATCTGTTTTTACAAGCCTCCGAGGCAACGATGCAAAATCTGAAAAATAAACAAAAAAATGTCAAAACTAAAAAGCTATCCAAGTCGATAGAAGACTAAATTTTCTTGCGTTTGGTAAAAGTTATTAGTTGTAAATTTGCTTTTTTTTCACCCCTTTTTTCTTGTTAACTATACTGAAATTGCCGAACAATATAAAAATAAAATGGGCGTAACGATGAAAATGCTGTTTCAAACTTAAGAGTGACAGACTAGTAAAAATTCTATTTAAAACTGTAGTGTGACAGACTAGTGAAAATTCTATTTCAAACTTAACTCTGACAGACGGACGGATATAAAAAAAAAAATTTGTAATATGTAGATTCATAAAAAAACATAACACTTGGCATGTTTCTAGGAGCCAAGTATGAAATTCTTGTATATATGTCTATTTATGAACAATAACATTTTCAAATCAGCTTGGGGATATATTAAGTAGGACGGCGCTTAGTGTAAATGTGGTATTGTGGTGACTGCGAACATTCCAGTTAAGAGTAGGATAGCCAATTTTACACCTTAGACAAAGGATGCCTAACGATACCCATTTCTCCACACTTTTGATGGCCCTGTGCCTAATTTGTTCCAAATGTAATTTTTAATATTTTTTGAAAATAAATTATTCAAAGTGTAGTGTCGGTTTTGACACTACACTTTATCTTTTCTGTCCTCAGTCAGTGAAGGAGAAATCTTTCTAGCTTGAGGCAATTTTTATCTTTGTCCCAATCCAGAATGCTCTTTTGTGGAGAGCTGGATTTTCCCGACATTATAAACCGAAATTGTGTCTAACTCTGCCCTTATGGGGAGGCAAGTTAACAGGAACATGTTTAGCGATGAAAATCTTATTTAAAACTAACGCGTGACATACTTACGATAATGTAATTTCAAACTTAAGCGTGAAAGCCCGACAGATGGAAAACACTTTGTTGTAATATATAGACACATTTTAAAAGATAAAACATGTTTAGCGATACAGATTCTATTTCAAACTTACGCGTGACAGAGCGACCAGCTTACTTACCTACCGATTGACCTATCGACGGTATTTACGTTACTTCAGATGGTATTCATACCAGTCGAGTGTCTGTCTTCGACAATCAGTCCGTCGGAGACTGGACCATTGCGGTGGTGTATCTTCTCGCTATGGAGGTGGTGATTAAATTAGAGCTACGTGGCAACTTGTAAAAACTCGAATGGCCACTGTTGTCATTCAACGTCGATAATAAAATCACTGTTTGTGAGGATGCGCAATTCAAATAACGAATTTCTTCCCGGTCAAATCTGTTAAACATCACAGGACCGTGTTCTGCTGGCACAAGAAATTGTAAACTTCCAGAAGAACGCGAGGAATTACCTTTTATTTTTGTTTCCAATGTTTTAATGGAACAAAGAGATCTTAACGGATGCTTTGCTGGTTAAACATACATTTTATCTATATCTGTGTGACACGTCCTATAAGCGTTGTCAGGCTAGGCCACCAAAAGGAGAAAACGGCCCCATAAAATGTGTCACTTAAGCAAACTGCATTTCGTACTTTAGCATTGCAGCGAATTCATGATTGAACCAATCAGATACGTCCTAAAGTGGTGTACCGCTGCCACAACTGGAGAGTTGCCGCTCATGACAACAAAACAGATACTACACTACCACTCCTAAATTTAGCATTGAAAGATAGTACATTAGTCTGAAATAGTATAGTAAACTGAATTAACATTAGAAGATTATACAATAATTCAATTAATAGAAGTAATTGTATAGTTTCGCTCTCAGACAGACAGATACCAAATCTCCATTCGTTTGCTAAATTTTACAGATTCATCTTCTTATTTTATATCACCTCATAGTTTCACATTATTGTTCTTATAGAGAAGAAAGAAAACAAATTACACAGTAAACATTTTTTTAAAAATTAAGATCTATTATTAGTCCTAGTGTTCCTGTGACTGTTTCTTATCTATAGTTTTGTCTGTAGCGCTGAGTGGCAGGTCGCTAGTATGTACAAAGCGGTTATGCATTCAAGTACGGACCTCTTACTTGTTTAAACAAGGTTCTAAATGTATATATGCGCACTTTAAGGTTCGCACCAAACTTAAACATAACAGACAAAGTGAATAATTGATGTACGTTTATATCCGACAGAGTTTATTACAATTAAAAGTTATTTAAAGCGGATAATTTGTTCGGAGAAAATAATTAAATCATAAATGGTGTAAACCCTCAAAATAGATATAATTGAATTTAAAGTTAGGCCAACAACGAAAGAGAAGATAGCATCTCAAGTAGATTAAGTTATGTTTTTGTTGAATATCCGTTCCAGAGTGTACCTGACTCCTGATGCAATTCGCTACCTATGTAAGACAGATTCGTCCCAGGATCGAGTACTTCTACCACATCTGAGGAGGTGCTGCTCAGAGCACGCTTCTTTTTTCTTCGAAACAGTACAAAATTGTCTTCGCTTATCCAATAAAGCACCAGAATTCTACTTAATTTATAACAGCAAGAGAAACCGATCATTCCACCACTTCTCAATGTATCTGAGTCCTAATGCGATTCTTTACCTATACAATAGTCATATGTGTTACAAGATGAAGTACTTCTACCACATCTGAGGAGGTGCCACTCGGAGCATTCTTTCTTGCCTTGAGTTCAAAATCAACTCGACTTCGCAATCTAGTTCGGAATGATCTCTTCTGTGTCTTTACATAGAAGAAACGTAGCTAGTCTTTCCCTACTCTATCCTTATATAAACAGTTTGCTAGTATATCTTTACCTTCCCCAACAAAAACGGAGAAAGTTATCCCTGGGAGGATGATATACAAACCACAGAGCAGATACAACACTACCCCCCATCCCCAAAAAATAGGATTCTGGAAATTACATGGATGGTGGTAATTACAAATGAACATATACTCTACTGCTTCCCTAAAGTAAAAAGGTAATGCCCGAGAGAATTTTATCATACCGAATTAACATATACTACATTATCTCAAAGGAGACGGTAATGCCTGATAGGATGGTCTGATGACAACAGAACAGATACTACACTACATCCAAAGAAATGTGTAATGTCTGGCAGAGTTGTCTCATGGCAAAAGAACATATACTACTCTACCCTCTCCTAGATTGAGCATTGAAAGATAGTACATTACTCTGCAATAGTTTAGTAAACTGAATTGAACATTAGAAGATTGTACAATAATACAATTAATAGAAGTAATAGTATAGTTTCGGCTTCAGACAGACAGATACCAAATCTCCATTAGTAATAGATAAGTGGTTCCACAACCTACGGCAACATTCCGTTTGCTTATTTTATGAATCTATCTTTTTTTTTTTGATGTTGTCTTAAAGTTTCATATAATGGTTTTGATAGAAAAGAAAGAAAAAATATTTCACGGTAAATAATTATTTTAAAAAGTAACGGTCTATTTCTAGTGTTCGTGCGGATTAGAAACAGTTCTATAGCTGTTTCTAATCCACAGTGTTGTGTGTAGCGCTAAGTGGTAGATCGCTAGTATGTCAAAGCAGTCACCCATCCAAATACTAATCTGGCCCCGCGTTCCTTAACTTCCGTGATTTGCTGAAAAACCGATGTTTTCACGTGATATGGTCGTAAGTTTAGAGAAAAGAGAACAGTACTGCCTGCTCGAAATGATGAGAAATTCGTCACAGTTCAACTCGCGAAAAGAAAGTACACATAAATTCACTTTGGCGATCAAATTTGCCTTTTGTCTCTTTATGGATTTTCCGTGTTCTATGAATTAATCAACAAAGTTTCACAGAAACGAAGCGAATTCATAGAATGAAAAAAAGAAAAACCCTCATAAATAATCAACTAGATGTACTAACGACGATTTAATTTGTTTTATCTAGTATATTCTATCTCTCTATTCAACAATAAACAACACATAATAAGTATTGAACGAGCTAATTTTATTACACACACACACTATATATATATATATATATATATATATATATATATATATATATATATATATATATATATATATATATGATTATTTTTATTTATACAGACATGTACAAAACCTGCGACACTGGCATGTCGATGTTATCGATAAACAGCTGTTATAAACTGTTACATAACAGCTGTTGATCGATAACATCGACATGCCGGTGTCGCAGATTTTGTAAAAATTAAAATAATCATATATATATAAGCTCTATACGATATTGAGCACTTTTTATGACACCCGTTGAAATTCTTTCTATTTTTATCCGTTGGATATTTACTTTACATGGATTACTATATATATATATATATATATATATATATATATATATATATATATATATATATATATATATATATATATATATAGTGCTTAACAAGATTATGTCATCATAACCGTGGTTTTACGCACTCTTGCCATCGTCATCTGTACAAATTTAGGATGAAATCTACTCTTGTTCGTTACGCTGTCTGATGATCGCGAGAATGTGTGAAACCATGGTTACGGCATATTAAAGACACATAATCATTTTAAGTACTATAAAGCTCTGCCTAAGAAGACATCGAGCACTGTTCATAAGTGCTAAACCAAAAAAATATGAGCTGGCTAAAAGCCGATACCCATATATATATATATATATATATATATATATATATATATATATATATATATATATATATATATATATATATTATAAGGGAATATAATCCGAGTTTATAGTTTAAAACAGTTTTCTCCTAAACATCTTTTCGACCGTATTCAATTATACATGTTCTTATTTAACAGTATATTATCATGTAAAATTAATCGGAGAAGAAAATGGAAGTATTCTAGAATCTCTTAGTGCTTAACCCGGTTAAAACTTTAAGCATATCCTATTTTGATGAAATTTATATCATATATATAAAATTCTCCGCGGAAAACAATGGAAGTGGTCCCGTACCTCTATGTTATACTTTATGTCCGAATATGTACGTGCCTCTACCTCTAAGTGCCCCTGAGAGAACCTCCTTTAAACTTCAAACATGTATATCCGAAATTTAAACCACATGTATACGACATTAATTCAAAAGTTTTTCCAACATTTCAGCTTCTTCCGACTATATTAGGGACGAAACGGGAAGATAGAGGCCGTAAAAACAAAAAAAGTGATATGGTATTATGAACATAATGAAAAATTACATTGTACTAATCCTCATTCAATCCCAGGCAACGTGGTTTTTTTCCTGCTAGGTTATATATTTTTTCACTGTGCAGCGAGGATTGTTTAGTCGTATTCGCTTCCACGTTTAATATATTGCATTAGTTGCGAATTCGAATGCTGAAATAAATCTTAAAATGTAGCATTTATTTAATAAGCGAAGTCGATGTTATACTGTTTCGAGACAAGTAAGAGTACCGCATCAGGAGTCAGATACTTTCTGAAGTAGTAGAAGGATAAAATGCCTCACCTTAAGAAACTCTTAGAAATTAACGTTTCTTCCATAAGTAAAAGACTGTAAGAGATTATCCACAACTAGATTGCGAAGTCGAGTTGATTTTGAGCTCAATCCAAGAAAAGGTGCTCTGGGTGGCACCTCCTCAGATGTGGTAGAAGTACTTCATCTTGTAACACATATGACTACTATATAGGTAAAGAATTGCATTAGGATTCAGATATATTGAGAAGTGGTGGAATGATCTGTTTCTCTTGTTGTAATAAATTAAGTAGCATTCTGGTGCTTTATTTCATAAGCGAAGGCAATTTTGTACTGTTTCGAGGAAAAAGAAAGAGTGCTCTGAACGGCACCTCCTCAGATGTGGTAGGAGTACTCGATCTTGGGACGAATCTGTCTTACATAGGTAGCGAATTGCATCAGGAATCAGGTATTTTCTGGAGCGGTTGTACAACAAAAACTTAATCTACTTGAGATGTTTTGTCAGTACTCTCGTTTTATTTATCGTCTCTTTCGTTGTTGGCCTAACTTTAAATTCAATTATATCTATTTCGAGAGCGTACACTGTTTATAATTTAATTACCTTAAATAACGTTTTATTGCAATAAACTCTGTCGGATATAAACATACATCAATTATTCACATTGTCCTTTATGTTTTAGTTCGGTGCGAACCTTAAAGTGCGCATATATAAATTATTGAATTTTTCCGGCGAAAAATGTTTTCTCTTAATCATTATCTGAACGCCAATTGTTACCTCGTGATCAGTTGCGTAAAGCGCACCTGGCTGAAATACAGCTCATTTGTTGACGCAGGTTCGAATCCTGTCTGTAGACGGTTTAATTTTATTCAGTAGATTTTAAATAATTTAGACCGCAGACATGTGTTCTTTTATAAATAATATTAATAGCCATAATCCCAACATCTAACATATAAAGTTATCTGGTGAGATTTTAAATGTTTGATCTAATTAGCATTTAACCTTGCATATCAAACTTTGATTCTGACTAGCCAATTTTCATGTTTTCTTGTTGTACCATGGTATTGGTACTATAAAGTACTTCACTTCAGTTTATATATATGTATATATATATATATATATATATATATATATATATATATATATATATATATATATATATATATATATGGTAAGTTGAGATAAATAAAATTAGAATATTATTTATATCAGTTCCAATAATTCAAACACAGCGATTTTTTGGCGTACGACTGTTTCTAGAACAATTTGGAAATTTTTATTTTGTATTATATTTTAGATGATTACCAAAAAGTCGTTTCATCAGCCCCCCCCCCCTTTATAATATAATCACATACAGATGTCAAGAGAGAACAACATCATCTTTTAGCATTACTTGAAGAAAAAACATATTCCGTTAATGAGATAAAACCAGAACTTCTTATCATGCTATTTCACTATACTCAAAATGTAAAATCGATAATAATACCAATAATAGAATTTAAAATATATAGGATATAACAAATTTTAAATATTTAAATCTAGAAAGAACAAAATATAGATAAAAATAAAAATTGTAAAATTATAAATTAAAAATTAAAACCAGTAATTTAAAAATACTAATATTAGAAAAAAGAAGTTAATAGATAATAATAATAATAATAATAATAATGATAATGATAATGATGATGATGATGATGATGATGATGATGATGATGATGATGATGATGATGATGATGATGATGATAAGATTTGTCAATAGGAAAAGACTTAAAACTGTCACAACCTAAGTGAATGATGTATTTCCATTTTTATTAGTAAAAAATATTGATCAGTGTAATAAATCGGAGTAGAAAAACGCAAAAAAAAGAAGTAAAGAAAGATCCCTGGTGGAATAAACGTTTTAATGTTCACATAAAACAACTTAGAAAGGATTTAAGTAAAATGCAAGCTGTCGAAAATGGCAAAATCAAAAGTCAGAGTGCCTGTGAAAAACTAATCCGTAAGTTTTACATACACCGAACAAGTTTCAAGTGTGTAATTGAAGAACTGAAACAGCAGGTCGTAGCTAAGACTGCCAAAGTTAAACGTTACAGCGACATAATTGAGCGGTATCGACAAAACAGACTGTTTGAGAACAACCTGAAACTCCTTTTTAAACAACTAGAAGGGATTGAAAGAGGGAATGGCGTTATACCTGATGCTGATCAATCTAGTGCATTCTGGAAAGGCATTTGTGAAAAGAAAGTAAAGCATCAAGATAATGCAGAATTGATCAAGGATATTGAAAGGTAGGTCTTCTCTAAAGTAGAACGACAAACGAATATAACAGTCGCCGTTGAGATGTTGAAGGAGAGAGTTAAATGCTTTCAAATTGGAAAGCACCTGGACCTGACGGAGTTCAGGGATACTGGTTTAAAAATGTTCCGGGTCATCACCTACGTCTTGCAGAAATGATAAATGGCTGTTTTACGACAGATAGCTTCCCTAAATGGCTGACAAAGGGCACCACAGTCTTGATCATAAAAGATAAAACAAAATGGGGTGAAATAACAAACTTTAGACCGATCACTTGCCTCTCAGTTATGTGGAAACTTTTCACTAGCATATTGTCTGAAAGTATTTATGGTAATTTAGACCAAATAAATTTGCTGCCTGACAGAAAGGCTGCCGAAAAAGATCACATGGCACGAATAAGCAGCTACTGGTCGATAACATGACCCTGAGAAACTGCAAACGAAGAACTACTAACCTTGCCAAGTATTTGACATGGTCTCTTATTCATGGATACATAAATGCTTAGAGATTTTCTGGATTGCTCCCAACATTCAAACAGCTTTAAAGAATAGCATAAAGAATTGGGAAACCAATTTAACTACATTGTTGCATTAGGTAAAGTAAAAATCAGGAGAGGGATTTTCCAGGACGATAGTCTTTGCTTTTTGTCATTAGTTTGATCCTAATGACACTTCTCTTACGTAAAGTGAAGACAGAATATGGACTTGGGGAAGGACTTCCTACAGTCAACCACTTACTATTCATGAATCACCTTATGTTTTTTGGAAAGAATAAACCCCAACTTGATACCCTAATGAATACGGTTTAATTATTTAGTGACGACATACGAATGGAATTTGGCATCACTAAATGTGCCATTATTGTTGTAAAAAGGGGTAAACATGTCCATTGATATGGCCTTGAACTCCCAACACCAGATCTGATAAAGAAATTAGACAGTGAGAGGGGCTACAAATACTTGGGAATTCTGGAGGCGGATCAGTTTTTTTAAAAGGGGAAATGAAAAATCAGGTCACAGCTGAGTACAAAAGAAAAGTTAGAATTATTCTTCAATCACACTTCCACAATCTATGCTATCAATGCCAGAGCAATAGCTATCATTCGATATACTGCCGGTATACTTGACTGGAATTTAGATGAACTAAAACGTTTGGATACCAAAACACGAAAAATGCTTACAATTTATGGAGTTTTTGCAAAGAAAGAAGATGCAGATCGATTGTATCTACCTAGAAATGAAAATGATCGAGGTCTGCTTAGTGTTGAAAATGTTGTGAATAGAAGAAGGTTGTCTATATAAATATATTTCTGAAAGTAATAAGATTCTTTTTTTGTGAAGTGAAAAGAGAGGAAATACTAAGAACTGGGGTGAAAATAAATCAAAGGTTAAAAGAGAGAGGGTCAAAATTATTTGAAAATCAACTACACGGTGTATTATTTAAGAATACTGTATTTAAAGATAATTATAGCTGGAATTGGTTGGTCAGGAGTGATCTCAAAAGATCTACTGAGAGCAGCTTAATGGCAGCCCAAGAACAAGTCACCCGCACTAGGTCCATCAAACATTACATTGACAAGACTGCAGCGATATGCCGATTGTGTAATGAAAGGGAAGAACCCTTAGCGCATATTGTATCTGAATGCCCAATGCTAGCACAACGTCAGTATAAAAAATCGAGACACGACAAAATCGCTCAGGTACTACACTGGAATATATGCAAACTTTATGAATTAGGCAACAATAAGAAGTGGTATGAGCATAAGCCAGAAGTGGTACAGGAGAAAGACAATGTCAAACCTCTTTGGGGCATGCGCATACAGACTGATAAGGTTCTTGAACATTTAAAACTCGACTTAATCTTTCTAAACAAAAACAAGAGAACTTGCTTAATCATTGATATAGTCTGCCACTTCGATACCAGTGCAGATGATAGAACACAATAAAATCAAGATCTAAAATGGGAATTAGTAAGACTATGGAAATGTAAATAAGTAAAAGTGATTCCCGTTGTAATTGTAACGCTTGGAGCCTAATATTAAAAGAGTTGTCTCCCTTACAACTATCATTTTATTTGTTTTTCTGTATATTTTTTTTTAATTTGCAAACAAATAAAAAAAAATGATTTCACTGTATCTTGGACAGCGCCGACTAAGTACAGCTAATTAATTATAAGCTTAATAAGTATAACATAGATGTTATCTTTTTCTCCTGTCTCTTTCCTGATAAAAGTTTCATCAGTGGTGGTCATTTCTAATTAAACCATAGAATGTCCACGTGTTCTGTAAATCTATAAAGCTATAAATAAAATGTTTCCTCTATCAGTAGTTTAGCTTCGTAATCAAGCAAATTGATGATGTTCAGTTTTCTTATTCGAAATATCTTAAGAGCAAAAATACTAAAACTTTTCCCCCTTTAAATCTTAATTACGTTTTTATCAACTTGATATTTAGTAACGAGTGAAACTGTCTGTTTTTGCAGTTCATCTACTTTTTCCAAATTTTGAAAATCCCAGTACAACTTTAAGAAACATCTTTGTTCAAATCTAAGTTTGACTGCTATCATTATTTCAAATTATTTACGCATTACAATAAATTAAAACTGCTGATTTCTGAGACCGGTAGGTTTTACCCACTTTGAATATCACGATCAGCAAACTTCATATCCCGATTTAGCCTTGTAATATTATTTGTAAATAACAAGTTCAACGATCGCTAAATCATTGCTATGTCAAATTGTACGATGCACCTGAACACACTCTTAAAAATGTTAAATAGAATGTTAAAGGTTGTTCACCATTTCGCTAAGTAGCTTACTTTGTTGACGACAAGAGTTTGCAGAATTTATCAAATCTAGATTTTAAAGTTGCTAGTTCGTGTATGTAATGAATAACGGCATAGTTAAAACAAGGTTGTCGCTATAGAAGCTTCATTTAGCTTTGCCTATACTACAGTTCGTATATGGCACCGAGTGAACATACACATTTAGTCTGTGGTGTGTTAAAGAGTTTTAATGAAGTGAGGGTTAATTAGGGGAGCAAAAGTTAATTAGTACAGGGGCCATTGGTACATTTAATACCATCGTGTATTTTCTAGATGTTTCTATAACCTCAAAAATCTGACAGTTTACTTTGTTAAGTATAGTTCAATTGAACTTTGATGGACGTCTTGTATATAATCTATTTTCTGTTTTACATTTATCTACTTAAAAGAACATAGATTAAATAAGAAAATGCACACACACGACAGAGGTTAATAGTATATAAAAAAGAAGAAAAGCTGTTGTTATAGCGTTATCTGGGTTTTACGTGCTCGAACGCGATCTTCAAAGGGTCAAATATCTGCATTTGGAGTCGGATTCACAACGTGAAAAAAACTTATCTTATATATATATATAATGGTTCATTTATATTCCAAAAGCCAATATTTGATTTTATCCTATGAAAACATTTTTAAAACAGACAAGTTTTAGTGCAATTATTTTACGAATATATATATATATATATATATATATATATATATATATATATGTGTGTGTGTGTGTGTGTGTGTGTGTGTGTGTGTGTGTGTGTGTGTGTATAAACATATCGAAAAGTAAAAATAAAAAAGAATAGCTGTACTCACATTAATTGTATGATGATGAGATATATATGATGACTAGTACGGTTACCTGTTTGTCAATTAATTTGAATAAACCTAATAAACAATAATATACATATAAAATTACGTAAGGGAGGATAAAATACGTCCCTAAGCCACATTTGTTATTCAAGTTAATGGCACCAAAAGAAAAAAGAAACTATAAAAGAATAATCCAAGTGACTTGAACAAACAGAGAAAGGACGAAATATAGAATGAAACACAATCAAAATGGTCGCAAAAATATAGACATTTTATATACAATTCAAGTGGTGTGCTGACGACAATTGATTGTCCTTTCGTTTGTTTAGTGAAAATTGAGGGTGGGATATTTTAATTTTTCAGAAAGTCTCAAACAAGGCGTGCGGCCATTTAGTTTAAGAGACTATAAAAAAGAAATTCAGACGAAATCAATGAATTTAATTTACACTTGAAAGAGTGCATGTGATAAAAAGAAGGAAAACGAAGCAATGAGATAGGATACATGAGGTGGGTCAAACAGTTCGTTCGTTTTGTGAATGTAATCTTTCCGGCCTATTAAAGATCGTTTTATATTCCTATTCTTAAAATCCTGTATTTGGTGTAGAGAGTACGTTGACATCAGTGGGTAATAAACCCCGAGCAGAAAAGTTCATATAATTTTTCTTGTATTTCAGGCCTTGAAATGGAAGATAAAGCAAAGCACTACCAACATGTGATTTTTTTTTACCACAGAAAATTTTTAAAAGCTACAGACACCTGCATAAAGATATGCCATGTGTATGGGGAGAATGCTGTTACAGAACGGGTGTGCCAGAAATAGTTTGCTCCATTCTGAAAAAGACATTTTTCATTGAGAGATGCTCCACGCTCTAGCCGGCCAAAGATGATCGACAGTGACCAAGTGAAAGTTGAACAAGATTGCCGTTTGACAACCAGAAAAATCGCACACATTCTCAAGATTTCCAAATCGAGCGTGGAAAATGAATTGAATTAATATCTACTTTAGAAGAAAAAAACGAACTGTTTGGCGAACCCCATATTTCCATAGTCTGCCTGTTCGAAGAAAAAAGCTATGACCGTAGAAAGACATCATTATCCGTCGAACATCAACAGTATTTGGATGAAGACGCTGTGAGGGAATTTCAAGTAAGGCGAGTTGACTCAAAGTGATTTGTAACCAAACGAGAAAGTTCATAAGATTTTACTTCCTATGGTAATAATAACAAAAAAAGCTAACAATGTCTCGTGAATGTAAGAGGTGTGTGCTGTTGAAGCAAGTGAGCGACCAATCAAATTATAGACGCACTTCTAACATCCGGTCGAGGAGACCTAAATAACAAGATGGTTCACCTGGCCCAAAATGACAACAGTAATTCATATAAAGACGAATTGTGGATTTATAAAGACCCAATGTTCTCATGCTATACTGACTTCTTTCCTTCATTCATTTATTTCGTATGAATCAGAGGATTGTATTGTTGGCATTGGTTTCCCCGATATTTTTCTAGTCAGAATCATTTCTATAAAGACATCTGGTACTTACAGGAGAGATCAATTGAAGATTGCCAACATCCTAAGTGAAAAAAACTTCTGTGGAATAAACTAGATTCGAACTTGGCACACCCAGACTGTAATTTCGTGTCATTAGCCACTGTCACTTCCCACTCCTTTTCTGTAAATTCGTAATGTATTCTTGGTGAATGTTTTATTGTTATTTTTTTCAGCATTTGCTGCAACCACATATTTGCTTCCTATTATAATTTTTTTTGCTGTTATTGTTAGATTACAAACGTGTAGTAATAATATCTTGTGTATATAAAATGAAACACTTTTTATGTTTTTTGTTTAATTGTTACGTTCAGATGTATTTTACGTGTGTTGTTTATTTGTGTTGTGTTGTGTTAAACGTTAAATATGTCTAATTATTACTAATTACTTTAATTTTATGTTAGGTTACTTTAAGTAAAAGATATAGAATACAAACATTAATAAAAACCGACTTAATTAATCAGTTCGATTCACATAATTAGCCTTGGCATGTCTGCAGATAGGTAGCCAAAATATTTATATAAATAAAATCTATACTAAAATAGTTCTACTTGTTACTGAGAACTATTTTATAAATACGGTAAATTCATAGGATTAACTCATATGAACAAAACTTGACAAGAACTATATATATTTTTATTTATATAAAGTTAGGTATGTGTATATGTTTATATTTCTGTATGTACAGGATTAACACCCACAGTAATAAACCGTCAGGGGTCGTAAGGTGGGCTATATTTTATTTTAATTTTGTTTTATGCACAGCATGGAAGATAGCTCCGATTTTTGTGTAATTTTCACAATAAGTACTGGAAATTAATTCATAAATATTCCACAAATTACATTTTCTTTGGAGTACTTAAAAGTGTTTTAAGTATCATGATGATGGGCATAACCTCCCATTTTAATATTTAAATATTTCAGATATTGATTGAATCTGCTCCATAAGCATCAAACTCCAATTAAGGGTGATTTCATAAATTTCACTTTCCTCTTAAGACCGCTTAAGCTTGAGCCTTAAATTGTAGACTTTTTAGAATGTAAATCATGTAATCGATTTTGATGAAAATTGGAATAAGGATTCTAGACATGAAGTTTAGTATTATTATATTTCTGTTCGGAGAATTAATTTTACCGGTCCTGGGAGGGTATTCTGATTGATATATATATATATATATATATATATATATATATATATATATATATATATATATATATATATATATATTTGTGTGTGTGAAAAGGAAAAAAGGAAAACAAAGTAAATACAGGAATAAATCATCAAAAACGAGAGATTTTACAGGTTTCGTTCATCTTCGTTGATTCGAACGAAACCGGTAAAATTTGTCGCGCTTTGATGATTTATTACTGCACTCAAAATTGCTTTTCTTTTTGTCTTTTTCACACATCCTCTCTTTACGGCATTTCAAATGATATATCGTGATTTGATCCTCACATATATATATATATATATATATATATATATATATATATATATATATATATATATATATATATATAAAGGCTTTACAGAAAAGAACGCACTCATTTTTACTGCAGCCAAAGTACGAAGGACTCATGTTTTATCCAGTTGGGACTTATTTGAAAATAATGTTGGAAATGTGTTGAATAATATATATATATATATATATATATATATATATATATATATATATATATATATATATATATATATATATATATATATATATATAAACATATAACGGATCAAGTCATTACATTTTGCGTTCCTAGAGTCCAATTTGGCGTACAATCGTTTCCAAAACATTTTGGAAATACTTTATTTTATTTATACTTTTTAAAATAATTTTTAAAGATTGTCCAAAAGTATCTTCATCAGTGCCTGCATCGACACGTTATACAGAAAAGGCTCAAAAAGAACACTTAGAAAACAAATAGCAAAACATCAGGAGAACTAGAGCTGGTAGGGCGAAAGGGCAAACAAGCGGAGTGACAGACTATAAAACCTTCTAATCCTCCTCCACTAAAATTGGTATAGGGAGTTATTAGAAATTGGGTTTTAAATATATTATAGTAGAGTACCTTAAAATTTAAAAAAATAATAATAATAAACTATATATAAAAAAAAATTATAATAGTTGAAGTTAAGATAAAAAAATAATATGCTGACAATAATATATGAAAAAATATAAAGGAAATTAAACTATAGAAATAAATTAATTAAACAGTAAATAGTGCCGGTAGAATAATGACAAAAATAAGAGTATAATAAATATAAGGATATTGATAACAAAATAAAAAATAAAAATCATGAAAATAAAAATTAAAAATAAAAATAATAAAAAAAGAAGATAAAATAAAATTAAAAATTTTAAATATATATATATATATATATATATATATATATAGCATGTAGATCCAGAGTATGATTTTAAATCAACGAAAAAATATATAATATAGATATATGGACTGTTAACCGCATTTTTTGTGTGATCATAATTATTGTCATCCACAGACTGTTTCGCTGTTTCTTAGCTTTTGAATGTGGATCGACTAGTAGTCACCCCAAGCCGAGATTGAACCTACGGCAGCTAATTGATAGTCCGTGATTCTAACTACTTGAAAACGGGACGGGCGCTGTTTGCAAGTGATATCCCAATTCTTTTTATTCATATAAACATTGTCAACTAGATGACAGTGTCTGATTTGTTTATTTACAAAGAGCTTTTCATTGCTCTAATAGTAGCGATCAACTAACGGCAGTGCTCACCCCGAGGTGTGTGTGTGTGGGTGTGGGTGTGGGTGTGTGTATGTGTGTGTGTGTGTGTGTGTGTGGGTGTGTGTGTGGGTGTGTGTGTGTGTGTGTGTGTGTGTGCGCGCGCGTTTAGCTTTAACATGTGATATATAAATACATAAGCGTATTCTTAATATTGTTTTCAAACCTGGATGTATATGTTATAAGTAGGATTAGCATAAATACAGATAAAGTATCACCAAAATTAAACCCGCTTTAAAAATGCTAATCAAATATTGATTTTTAACTTTCGTTCTGCGTTCTCTATGCCAATATTTCTATAGTTTAAAAGAAAATGAAATATTGATCCAGATACGCAAGCCTATAGACGCGCTTATCTCCGGCAAAATCTACTTCATTTAACGAAATTCATAAAATAAGAGAATTGAAACAAAACCATATAAATATTTACATTTTGTTATTTCATTCAAAGCGAAAATTCCTTTTCTATGTCATTTATTATTTTTAATTATTTTTCATTTATTAGCTAAACCAACAGTTCTAATGTTTCCTTTTAGTTGAAACAGGATTGTTTTTACAACATTCACTTAATTAACTTGTTCTCGGAGACGTATGTATTCCTTTTAAGAATCCAATATTCTTTATTGAAAAAATTTTGTGAAAATTGAAATAAAGTGGATTTTTTACTATTAATAATATACACCTCGCATTCATTTATCTATATATATAAATATATTTTTATCTTAATATATATATATGGAACATTTCCTTATATTAAGATTTTTAAATATGTTTCATTTATTATATTAATATATAATTTTATGTAGACTTTTTCAACTATTTTCGTACGAGCTGTTCTATGAATATATATATATATATATATATATATGAGAAAAAGAGAGAGAAAGATTCCTCTTTTTAGTTTAATCTTAGACTATTGTTTTATTCATCGGACAGAGCATTATCATTCTAGGTTAGACTATCAAAACGTCGGCTGATGAATCGGTCACCTTTGGTATCTTTAACTCTGCGGATTGAGTTTCTAATGTTTCCGTGAAACTGAAGGTAACGATCGAAGATCAAACTAGTGGATGGTGTTCATTGAACATATATATATATATATATATATATATATATATATATATATATATATATATATATATATATGAAGAGTTCGAACGCAAAACGCGTTAAATCCAATTCGTTTAAATTGGGAGCTTACAAGGTAAAAACACGAATATATTAAATTTAGACTTCGAATGAAACCTGATTTTAATTGAAATCAAAAAGTAATTATTTCTCTCAGTCGGTGACGGAAAAATGTTTCTAGATAAAAGTAATTTTTATTTTTGTCCCAATCCAGAGTGCCAATTTTGAGGGAGCTGAGGTGTTCTCACATTAAAAACCGACTTCTAGTCTAGCTCTGCTCTCGTATGGAGGCAAGTAAATAGGGACTAACATGAAATTAGCCAGAAAAAAAGGCTTGATATGCCGTTGTAGTATCTTATCTTCATCTCAGTTGTTATATTTATAAAGTAAACTCCTTGGAATTTCCAAGTGAAGTAGTTTTTTTTAGTGTTATTGTATTGTTTTGTATTTACTTTTGCTGTTTTTATATGTTTTTTTTCTGAGCGTTTTGTGTTGCTTTTCGTTTTATTAATGTTTATTTACTTGTTCTGTTTTTCTTGTTTTTTTGCTATTATTTCTTTCGCTTTGTTTTGTTTCATTCCGCTTTCGAAATGAGCTTTTTGTTTGTTTCATTTCTTTTTCTTCTTTTTTTTGTTTTTTTATTTATTTTTGTCCGAATAAAATTCATGATTAAATCATAAAATATGAAAAAAAACGGCGATTCAAAATAAAAAATACCAGAAAAAATATTTACTTTTCTCGAGTTGATATTATTTCGTTTCGCTTCGTGTTTTTTTGTCTTTTGATATTTTTTATAAATTTTATTCACTTTTCTTGAAGTTCATGCCATCTTTAATATTTCGTTTGAATTTTTTTCTTAGATATTTATCTTAGAATTATTTCCACTCGTTTCTTTAATGAATGATAATATAAAGCCATTTTCTCTTACTTACAGCCCACCAGACTAGCCAAATTCCTAAGGGCGAGATACCAGGAACAAACCAGCACACAGTAGAAAAGTAAGTAGACATGTTGGAATGATCATGATAACTGCTATTTGCTTATGCCATCAAGTTTATGAAAAGAAAACGGTAAAACTTGTGTTTACACTTTTTTGAAGCCATTCTTCTTTTATGAAATATTTTTGACAACCAAGTATATATCCACACACCCTTTTTTGAATTTGTTGTTTTAAAGGCACCATTGAATGTATGTATGAGTTTATAGTATGTGAGAAAAGTTCTTATTCGGCAATACCAATGAATTAGTGAAGCGATCAATAATAAACTTGGCGAAAACTCCAGAAATGACCGTCATATATTACTTCCCTTGTTTAAAGGGAGATAATTCATCGACTAATAACAAAATTACTTTCCACAAACTTTTTTTCCTCGAAATTTAAGAGTTTTTGGGCTCTTTTACGTATTATTCGTTTCTTTTAGACTTTATACCGATCGCTTTATTAATCAGTTGAATATTTGCTGTGTGAAATACGATTATTTTCGTATGTTTTTTTTTTTTTTTATGAATTCAAAAAACTGATTATAATATAGTTCAGATCAGTATTACAAATGCGATGACTAAAATAATAATTTTAAAAAACTCTTAGAATGTGTGCGTATGATTTTTTTATAAGCATTAATCAAAATATCTTATGTTCCTGAACTCTCACAGATGCGCATATCCTACACACATTATATATATATATATATATATATATATATATATATATATATATATATATATATATATTCATTTTACATCACTGTAAGTTCTCAGAAATCAAGGGGCCCCTTCCTGAAGCTAACAATTGATTTCTATATGAGATACATAGATATTCGAGTGTTCTATTATGGTCTTCTATTATTTCTCAAAAGTTGAGTTGATAAAGAAGTGAAGAACATTGATTTTACTCTCGCCAATTGACCAGTTAACTACTTTATAGTATACCTGTTTTGTGATATCTTGGTCTTACCGGATACCAAGACAAGAGTTAATCTCGTCTGGTGGAATATCCAGCTTACTGCTGTAACTAGAGGCAACAACACTTGGAGAAGATGCACCATTCCTTGTATGAGCCAGTGTAACCATACTAATGGGATCTTATTTGTGCTTCGAATACTGTTATTTCTCATATTTGGTCAGGGTTTACTTGCAGGCTGAAGTATCCTCATGCCAGGTTCTCCTGACAAACCCTTGTATAGAGAGACCGTAGACACTCGAGTACAGTATCTTGAAGTTATTCAAGTTCTCCTCTACACACAACTTTTGACTAAGATCAAAGTGTAGTATCTGTTCCGATGGATACTGCACCCCATACTGGTGTTGTCTTGGCCTTCGGGTCTTGATTTACGCCGGTCTATGGGTCTGTCCTGTGCAGTTCTAGGAGGTCCACCCTCCTAGGCTTTGCCTCCCCTCTTTGGGGAGGAGTAAGTTTATTGCTTACTGCCTGAGGCGCCCCTACCGGGGAATGCCGACGGGGCTGCCCAGGCAATTTTTAAACCCCACTTTCCCGACCCGACCTTGGGTCACATCTTACTTGTGGGAGTAAGATAAAAACTGGCCTTGTGCCTAACTCCTGGAGAGGAGTAAATCAATACACACACACACATATACATATATATGTGTCTGTGTGTAAGCAAACATTGTTAAACATGACAGAATGTTCTGCTTGATTTACCTTCTTTATTTTTTTCTAATAATCTTTTTTGTGTTACAATAAAAAAAAATAAGAAATGTTCCATAAGTATCACTAGCACTTTCGATTCTTCGTCGAATAATCTTCAGGTGACAAAATCAAATAAGCAAAAAGCTGGAGAAAAGAAAAGAATTTTAAAAAGCAAATGTACAAATCGGTGCATTAACAGAAGAAACGTTTACAATTAAGATTCCACGACACCAGAATAAGCGTCGCAAGACTAATTGTATTATGTTAAACATTTTTAAATGTTACTGGTTTCATACGTGATTTTATTTATTGTACTTTGCAGGGGTTTAATAAGGATAGCTTCGAGTTTGATTTTTTAAATTAGTTTCAGAATATATTATTTTCGTGCTATTAACTTAACTTCGTCTTAAATCAGAGGGGGGAGGCAGTTATGTTTTTTAAATGCTGGTAAGTTGAGCTAAAGTTAACAAGGTGCATGGTGAGTCAACAGGGTATGGTTGTGGCAATCTAATGTAGCTATTAACTTTTTGCATTATAAAAATAAGAGTTGCATTCTCCCAAATGGCATTTGAACTTATATATTCACTCATTCATTCATTCATTCATTTATTTCGTATGAATCAGATGATGCGATTGTTGGCATTGGTTTCCCCGATATATTTCTAAGTTTAATTCTTTCTAGAAAAACATCGGATACTTACATCCTAAGTGAAAGTGTTTGTGTAGAACGAACTGTATTCGAACTTGGCACATTCAGGTTGGCAGTCTGTGTCGTTAACCACTTACATATAACATTGGTTCTTTCTAATGTTTTATAGGTTTGGGAGAAGTTGGATTTTACTACAAGATTTTGGGGTTACATTTTTTTTAGTAAATAATTAGTCTCATTTTATTCTTATTGTCGATAGGTGATATATATCAGTGTATAATATTTGTATGGCTTTTTCGCTTAATCTAAAGTTTGGTTGAATTTGATTGCAATAGTATAGGTTAATATAGTTTGAGTTATAATGTGTATTATTATCAGTAGTATTTTAAAATTCAAAATGATTAATTTGATTTGTTCAGCAAGGATATAATTAGGAAAATTGTTATTAATAAGGACTTGTTTTATATTTTTTAATTCAATTAATAGTGTTTTATTTTGTGGAGGAGATAAGTTTTGCACAGTTAAGTAGGATTTTAACAATGGCTATTTTGTACCAGTGAGACCATTCGCTCTTTTAATTTAAGAAACTAGAGTTTAAGCTGGTTGGGTTTTTTTTATAAGTAGAAGTGTTAAACGTAGTATTACCGGTGCCAATGAGAACATCAAAGAATCGGATTTTTTTTGATTTTTTTTAACATAGTTCACCCCAAACAAGGCTGGCCGCGACTGTAGACGTAAGGGGCTACTGAGAAAAAAGAAAAGGGAGAAGGTGTGGGGAGGGGGGTTAACCTAAATTGCGATATGTGCAGCGCGATGTCTGTTTACATTAGTTTTAAATTTCTGCATGTCAGTATAGTCGGGGAAACAGGGGGCAGGGTGGGAGTTCCAGAGGCCAGCAGCACGAGGGAAGAAGCTATTTGAGTAGAAAGCTCTCCGGCATCTGGGGACCGCCACAGTGAATATATGGGATTTAGTTGATTGTCCAGTTGGTCTAGTGTATTTACGTCGAGGGGGCAACAGAGTAGCCAATTCATCGGAGCATAATCCATTGAAGTATTTGTAAAACAAGCACAAGGATGCTACATTACGGCGATGGGACAAGGACTGGAGCTTGGTTGACAGTGAGGGACCTATTAGGTTGGCGACTCTTTTTTGGACCTTGTCAAGGAGGGAGAGACTAGTAGGTGATGCACTAGCCCAGATGTGGCAACAATACTCCATACATAGGCGGATGGTGGCTTTGTAGAGATACAGGATAATGTCAGGTGTGAATAGTTTACTAGCACGGTAGAGGGAGCCAACCTTCTTTACGGCAGACTTGGCAATGTCTTCAATGTATTTGTTCTAATTCATGTTACCTGTGAAGGTTAGGCCGAGGAGTTTGAATGATGACCTCTCAGGTAGGGTATTATTTGCCATGACAATCGGTGGTTGGAGAGGTTTCTTGTAGTTCTTGAAGGAAAGGAGCTTAATCTTTGCGGCAATAAAAGTTATCAACGATTTATGACCCCAATCCACTACAGTCTGTAGGTCATTTTCTAAAGATTCAGCCATTGCCTCGTATATGATCGCGTCGGTTTTGCCAACATGGCGAGAGTAAAGCGTGGTGTCGTCAGCAAATAAACCAATCTCAGACTCTATGTCATCAGAGACAATAAAGGTGCAAGGATAGATCCCTGGGGTACACCAGCATTTATGTCATGTTGCTTAGATGAACGGCCATCGAGGACATCCCGGATTTTTCTTCCGGTCAGGAAGGATCCAATTATATTAAGTAATTGGCCAGTAATACCGTATGAGCGTATTTTCAGAAGAAGCCCTTTATGCCATACCTTGTCAAAGGCCTTGGATATATCAAGCGCTACCGTCCTAGCTTCACCTGCCTTGTCGAGTGTATGATACATGCGTTCAGAGATGACCGTTAGGATGTTTGCAGTAGATCGTGCTTATTATTTACGTATAGTTCTACGAAGAACTTAAGATGATTCTAAAATGCTAGTGATATATATGGAACATTTATTTTTATTTTGACACAAAAAAATTATTAGAAAAATTGAAAAAATTAGAAAAGTGATAATCAAGCAGTAATATTCTGTTATGCTTAACAATGTTTGCTGATTGCTTGAATGAAATAATTCTGCCTATATATATGTATATATATATATAGATAGATAGATAGATATATTATATTATATATATATATATATATAATATATGATATAAATATATTATATATATATATTATATCTATATTATATATATATATATATTATATATATATTATATATGTTATATATATATTATATATATTATATATATATATTATATATATTATATATATTATATATATAAACATATATATATATTATATATATATATTATATATATTATATATATTATATATTATATATATATATTTATATATATATATATATATATATATTATATGTATATTATATATTTATATATTATATATATTATATATATTATATGTATATTATATATTTATATAACATATATATTATATATATTATACATTTATATATTATACATTTATATATTATATATATATTATATATATATATATATATATATATATATATATATATATATATATATATATATGAGAATAAAATTCACGATATGTCATAAAATAAAATGTGATTGAGACCAAATGTTCATGCTAACAAACACAATAGGTATTTAACCGTCCTAAACATTTACTGTCCTGACCGCGAGTGAAATCTTATTTTAAACAAGAAGATACGCGAGCAGTAAAATCTTATTCTTATTTTTTATAACAAACACGCGAGTTAAATATTACTTCAAAAGTTAATAAATACACACACGTCGTCAAAATGCGAATCTAAATAAAATAATACCCTACTAATTTATAAGGAGAAGTGGAGAAAAGGACGCCAGTTAAATCTTACTTTAAAGAAAGAAACAACTGAACGCACGCCGGCGAAGTCTTAATTCAAATAAAATGAATGCAGATGCGCCGAGAGTTAAATCGTACTTAAAAGAGAAAAAGTAAAGACGCTGAGCGCGAGTAAAATCTCACTGTTAAAAACGAACAAATATGTGAATGAAATCTGACTTTCAAAAACTACAAATGAACGCATAAAATAAAACCCTGTTAAGCTATAATAAAAAAGCAAGCAACACAAACCGTCGCTTCACCGTGAATTAAATGTTACTTAGAAAATAAAAGAAAATAAAAGCATGCTGTTCCAGTCTTAATCTAAATGGAATAAAATCAAACGCAGTGAGAGTTAAATCGTACTTAACGAAAAAAGAAAGAAAACGCTAACTCTTCAAGGTGCGCTAGTTAAACTTTACTTTAAAAAAAAAACAATCAAATACGTAAGTTAAAACGTACTTTAAAAAACAAATAAACGCATTCCGAATCTACAGAAAACGAAACCATGCTAGTTTTGAAACGAAATAAAAAGAAACACAAATCGTCGCGTCACCGAAAAGTAAATCTTACGTAATAAAAAACCCAAATAAACGCACGTGAGCGTAGCTATAATCTTAATAAAATTAAACCAAACGCATGCTGTCGAAATTGTAATGTAATTAAAATTAAGGGTGTGATTAAGTAGCCCTGCTAGTGTATAGTAAGTTTTTAATTTTATGATATTCTGAAATAAACTTTAGAATAATGAATAAATAGATTACCTTAAACCAAAGCATGAATCTAAAACAATAGGCTAATAATCCATTTTCATTAGCTACAAAACATATCCGTATATATCAGGGAGTGTTTGTTACTAGAGGAAATATTGGACGACATTTTATGTTATCGATGAAATCGATTAGAATTAAAAATTTTAGACCGATAATGACCGTAATTGATTAGCCAGTCAGAATCAAATATTGATTTTGTAACTATCAATGCAAAGACAAAAGTCGAGAAACAGTTTGATCTCACTTATATATATATATATATATATATATATATATATATATATATATATATATATATATATATATATATATATATATATATATGGTGTTGCAGCAAAATCCGAAGCCAGAGCTAAGCCAAGATTGCCACTGATATGGGCTGTAACCAGGCGACGATCTGCCGAACGATCACGAAGGTCATTAGTTACGCCTGCTACCACAAGTGTCACCGAATGCCTGAAAGGAATCGAGTACGGTCAAAGCGGCGGTTTTGCTGAACAAACTCAAGCACGAGTTCGCCGGGATGCTGAGGTTCGTTTCTGATGAAAAGAATTTCGAACAAGCAGAACGACAGGTAGATCGGCAAAGACATTGAAGTTTCATTTCTCCGTCATGGTCCTTGACGCCATTTCCAGCGAGAGGGACGTCATGCTTCCGTTCTTCTTTCAAAAGGGCTTGCGAGTTACCGCTGAGATCTACCAGGATATTCTGATGTGCGTGTTGTAGCTCTGGATGGACGAGATCGTCGCCGGACGCCCCTACGTCTTCAAGCAAGACTGCGCTCCTGAGCACAAGGCCTAGACGACCCAGGCGTGGATGCTGAACAATTTGCTCACCATGTAGCAGCCCTCTTCAGCCGACTGCAATTTCCTTGATTATTTCTTTTAGACGTTATCGAGACTAAGACCAGCAAGCACACCCACAATACGGTCGACACACTGAAGGCTGCTATCGTGAAGGCGTTCGCCGCTATGTACAAGGATATGATCGCCAAGGCGTGTGAGTCATTTCGCGCCCGTCTTGAAATGGTCATCTCCGCCGGCGGCGGTTACATTGAAAAATTATGTAGTATTTAACTCAAAGTGTTGCTAAATAAACTGTCGGGTCTCTGCAAATACAACTTTTTTTATTGCAGATTTCGTTTTCTTTTTGTCAAGTGTACAATTTTGCTGCAACACCCTGTATATATAATCACGCGAATTAAATATAACAACGTTAATATAATTAAATAAACCGTTAATATTCTTAATATTATTAACTGAACGCGAGAGTTATTTATGGTGTGATTACCTATGTTTGACGTGATCTCTATGTATTATTGTCTTCTATTCTGCCAAATATCCAACATTAGTCAAACAATTACATATATTATTAGAGGGAAAATTGTATAACAAAAAATGTTTCGAAATATCTCAAAAGAGAAAAATAAATTACTATACTTTTGAAAAGGGCGCATACGCCGAAAGTGCTCAAGTTTTTAGAATAAATAGCTTATTTATTTTTAAAATAATCCGTTGTTCAGGTATTTCAAAATATTATTCTTATTGCCATTCCATCAACGTTTCAAGTGTGGACTTTTTCATTATATATATATATATATATATATATATATATATATATATATATATATATGTGGGGGGTGTACTATAAATATATTTTATTTAAATATTAAAGTGTTTTATACATACAGACGACGTCGTTTCGGGCTTACATCCTGATCAGTGCAGGAAGTGGTGGTTTCAGGCAGTCGTATGGACTCGGACGCAGTTCGTAAATTCGGCCTAGAATTACGAGCCTAACGCCCAGACCGACACAGCCGCGAGAAATCATCACAGACAGTAATTTAAATTAAGATACACTTACTCAGGAAGCAGGGATAAGCGTCATCATGTCAATAGTGTTCTATGCGCGAGCGGAACTTTGCTTTATCGAAGGGTGACAACAATATTGTAATTTCAAACATTTACTATAAATATTTTTATTTAAATATTAAATTGGTTTATACCTACAGACGACGTCGTTTCGGGCTTACACTTCATCGGTGCAGGAACAGGAAGTGGTGGTTTCAGGCGGGCATATAGGGTAACTTCCTCTAACACATTACAGGGAATAATTATTTTGACCCACGGGTACTAGTCAAGTCTAGATATTTGACAAGGGCCTGTGGAGTGAAATAATTATTGCTATGTGATACAGAAATTTACTATATAACCTTAATATTTACTCTGTCCGCTAAATACATTGAGCTGTATAGTCGGAAATATGACGTATGATATATATTTATACGTTTTTATAGTTCTATATTTAATATTAAACCGAACTTTTCTCTTTAGACCTGAAATCTTAAATTTTCTAAATTAACCCCATATATATATATATATATATATATATATATATATATATATATATATATATATATATATATATATATATATATATATATAGTGTGTGTGTGTATAGTTATCAGTTCATAAGTGTTAATCCCATGAAGAACGTGTT
>OY744516.1:196480006-196515006 GCA_963556195.1 Sepiola atlantica
GTAATTAATGCTAATGTATCTCATGTATTACTTTTATCTAAATTTTGACGATGCCTAGGCAATTACTAATTGATTTAAGTTAAGTTTTTATTTCCATTTTGACGATGTTGGATATTTCAACATATTGTATAGGTTATTAATAATTAATTCATTTTATTTATTATTTTTTTCTAAATGTAAACGGATGTTAAACATTTCAACAAACTGCGTAGGTAATTAATAAGTTGTTGATGTAATTTATTGTTTTATCTCTATTTTGACGAAATTGGTATCTCAACAAACCCCCTAGGTAATTAATTAGTAATTAATCTTATTTATGATTTTCATATACATTTTCTCATCTTTCATTGGTTGTGCGTTTTCTTGCAGTCCAATACTACAATTTAATAAATGTTTGAAAAAGCATCAGTACAGAGAACACATAAGGGTTCATCAAAGTGCAATATTCTACATATATAAATGTATCATCATATCATCATTGGTTTACATTTATTCTTATTGTGTTTTGCTAGATTTGGAAGATATACTCCTTACAGTAAGTAAAGATTTGGGTGTAGGATCCATATTAAATTCACTGTGAATAGGCAAGGGTACACTTTTATTAATTATTTCTTCTCATGGGTTTACATGGAATATTATTAACAATCAGAGATTTATTTTACAATACATATATAGATAATAGATTGCTGTTTCATATATATATATATATATATATATATATATATATATATATATATATATATATATATATATATACAGTAGGTTATGAAAATATATTAATGGCAATTAATTTACACAGAGGCTTCCGCGTTTCATCCCCGTAGGGAATTGTCAGGCTAAAACTTACTATCTAGCTATACTTACGTATTGAGCACTGTTGAAGTAAATACTGAAAATCTATACATAAAAGATGATATCTCCCTATAACATTTTATGTGGATACATGAAATTATATATATATATATATATATATATATATATATATATATATATATATATATATATATATATATATATATATATACGAATATTACGTATATATTTTTTCTGTATTTATTTATACAGTTTTCAATACTTAGTAGTAGTAAAAGAGGAAAGAGTACAACTATATACTTATGGTATGTGAGATAAACATAAACGTTTGTGTTTTATTCCCAAAGAAAATTATCATAGTTACTGCTAATAACTTCTTTCAGTAATTCAACACAGATGTTTCTGCGTAACTCACTTCCCATATATATATATATATATATATATATATATATATATATATATATATATATATAATCTAATCCAGGTAAGATTTATATCCACGGGTTAAAATCCAGAGAATCTTCACTGTGTTTATATAATAGTGCTCAATAATAAATAGAACTAGTTATGTAATAGCTTTATTCACGCAAACATATGACTACACGTCATGGCATGTTTCAACCGGAGCTATTGTATTGTAAAGCCGGGATCCTATAGCCGATAAGAATTTTTATAAAATCAAATTTAAAATTATTATATATTTTTTTCTATCGGTCTGAAGATGCCGGGTTTACGGTTAAAACGTGTCATGGTGTTCAGCCAGATATAAAAATATTATATATATATATATATATATATATATATATATATATATATATATATATATATATATATATATATATATATATTGCGCCTAGTGTCCCTGCAAAATAGCTGATAAATTCGCTGTGAAGAGAGTAATACCGCTAAAAAGATTAAAAAGTAAAAAAATAATTTTTAATAAAAGACATATATTAAATAAATCTCTGATTTTACTGTGTTTCTTTTTCTCTTCTTTTCTGTTTTATTATTTG
The DNA here is from genome assembly GCA_963556195.1 of Sepiola atlantica. Taxonomy (NCBI): domain Eukaryota; kingdom Metazoa; phylum Mollusca; class Cephalopoda; order Sepiida; family Sepiolidae; genus Sepiola; species Sepiola atlantica. Next base: position 196,481,833 of record OY744516.1, read on the forward strand.
TTCTTTAAGTATTATGGGTTTTTATTTACGTTTTACATTTATGTTTTTTTATTTTTTATTTTCTTTGACAACAATTTTTTATTTTTTTATTTTTACTTTAATTTTAATAGAAATCTAAATGTTCTTTTATCCATATAGTGTGGATGCATTTGTATAGGTCACTCTATATGGCCGTCTCGGGTATTTTCGTTTAACGTCATCTAAACAACCGAATATATATGGTGTTGTGTGTGGAAATTTGCCGCTAGGTCTCATTTGACAAAACGCATTCAACAACGCTGGTTCTAGTAGCGTCAAAATTATTACTACTTGAATTGAGTCGGCTCCATCCATGTTCGCCACTGTGTCTCTGACGATTTGAAGTCAACGATGAAATGACCTCTTATCATTTACTGTTGCAACGACGTCCAGGTTGTGTTCCAGATCAGCCTTAACTGTCGTCAGCTAGGTTTTTCGTTGTCCACCACATCGCTTTTTCCAACCGCGTAGGAAAGCTGGGCAATTGCTTCGGGGATGCATTCTCCTGATCGATAGCGGAGACTCGAGAGTTACCTTGTCGTAGGTGGGAGGGTTAATTTTGCAGCGAAAACGTACTGAGTTGTTTGAGACGTAATGCTTCCATTGGACACGGAGGATTTGGCGCAAGTATTGTTGATCGAAAGTTTCCAGCCGCTTAACGTCTCTATACATTCCTTCATGTCAACATTAGAACAACAAAGAAACGTTATTATGCAAATGAAATGACCTTTGATAAAATATACGAATATGTGTCGACGAATCCAACTCCAAACATGAATGAAACCTAGCGGCTAATTTCTAAAGCAAAGCTAGCCCTCTAAATATTCGGCTATTTTCGTAATTTATCCGAAGTTACGTATTACTCGAGTCGGCCATAGATAATGGTCTATTGAAACACTGGTACTTTTATAAGAAAGGACCCAACCTGACCCGAATGTTTCCGATTGCGATTTACGGAACAGACTTGAAATGGTCGAGATGTCGCCGAACAGTCAATTAGTACTGATATTAAATAAATAACTTTTTCATTTTATCTTGACTGAAAACTAAGGTCAGTTAACCTCTCCCCGCTCTCCGTCTTAAGAATGGGTGTAATTATTTTCTTTAAATCAGTAAGTGAATCAACTTTATTTCTTTTATTTATTTATTTCTGAGGAAGATATTTTACATTATTTTTTGCGGAGGGTCTAAAAAATGTAACCCTAACCTGAGTTTGCATTCTTATACTTTAGTGAAGTATGCCTGTTTATATTTTTTTCGCGGCTTTCAAATCATAAAATGTTTCGGCCATTTTCGGTCTGTTTCGAAACAGAATAGTTTTTCATTCATTTTCATAAAGGAAAACGAATGAGGAACAATCGGCGGAAAAAGAAGCAATCTATTCGCTAAATATATTGAGGAAGAAATAACAGTATTCAAAAAAAAGAATCACATTCAAGACATAATCTAAAAATGACCAAATAATGTTAAACTTCCGGTGTTTGTTTCAACAAAACATATTATTTTAACATCCTTTCCATAAAAATCGAGAAATAACAATTCTACTAGTTAAGAACAGGATGTTCGTAAATATAATTGTATTTTCTGTTGTTGATTGTTTTCAGTGAAAACCTCACAAGAGGAACCATTTATTTGTCTTGTTTGCAAACAGCCTCTTCCACATCGTTATATAATACAAACAATAAAATACTATATATACCAAGCACATAAATATTATTGACGCTCACACACGGGCACATATTTCTTTTAAAATGAATTGCTTAGTATAACTCAAACTTTGATGTAGAACAATTCTTTTCTCTATTATTTTTTTTTTGTATCTAACTTTTTTTTTAAGATGTTTAGGCCTGGTACAAGTTTTGGTGGATGCACCCAATAAATGATAAAAAGTTGTAAAAAGTTAATGTGCCCATGTTACTCACCAGTTTGTATAGAATATGTATTCAAAATTTCAGAATGATCGGTTTATAAACAATAAATAAATGTTAAATAAAACTTCATACATATGCACCCCCTAAATATTAACATTTACAAGACGATAATGTATCTATGTAGATTATCTTATATATATATATATATATATACAATATTTATGTATATACAATATTTATATATTTATATATATATACAATATTTATATATTTATATATATATACAATATTTATATATTTATATATATATACAATATTTATATATATATATATATATACAATATATATATATATACAATATATATATACACTATTATATATATACAATATTATATATATACAATATATATATATATACAATATATATATATACAATATTATATATATACAATATATATATATATAATATATATATACAATATATATATATATACAATATATATATACAATATATACATATATACAATATATATATACAATATATATATACAATATATATATATATATATATTTAATATAAAAAATATATATTATATATATAATATATCTATATATAATATTTATTAATAAATATTAAATTATTAATACCTACACTTATATATATATATATATATATATATATATATATATATATATATATATATATATATATATATATATATATATATATAAGTGACTGCATTTATTCACTATATAAAAGTAATCACATAACGTTAGAATTTGTGCCTTCGTTATTAAACCTTAAAAAAAACGCTATATAAAAGTTATGCGACTAAATTCTCCAAAGTTATTATTTATTACTTCTGGGCAATGCTGAATTTCAACGCGATTATAATTGAAACAAGGCAAATGTTATCAGTTTGCTTTCTGAAAATTCTGGATTGTCTTTCTATTAGATTTTGCATAATAAAAAATGGCGATTATTTCAAAGATTCAAGTGTTGAATCATTTTACGTTAGATTTACATAGCAAACTAAACACCCTCTAAAAATAGAACAGTCTTGACTTGACTTGAGTCATCCATCAATTGACGACGAAAATTTCACCTAGACCGTGCAGTACGATGCTAGATCACTCATTGTGGTCAGACGCTCCAATCCCAGGTAAGCCGAGTCTCCTTTCCAGAAGAGTCTTGGTGGTAATATGAGGGCTTCCAGGTCGTCGTTTAACCTCTGCAAATCACAGGAACACTTTTCCTGCATGTTTTTTGTGCCGGGATAGATGTTCAGCCAGCCATGAAATATGACGTTAAACAACTGCAGATATACGTGTAAGGCAACCACACAGCATTATGTTTGTTACGTGGTCTCGTCACGATATGTTGTAGAGGGCGCGTAGTATTTTGGTGTTAAATCTATCAAGTAGAGTCGGCTTGTTTTGACCGATGCCTTGAATAATCTGAGTTCTGTCTCATTTTTGATAGCAGCTTTCCAGAATTTGTTGACAGAGTTTATTGCGATCCATAACTGGCCAAATACATGGTAACCTGTTTGGTATTAGCCATCGTTGAGTTATGCCGGCTTCCCTCGAAGGAGGGGGTTTACAGGGAATATCAAATTCACAAGCGGTCCCAAGTCGCATGTATATTCCGATCATGGAAAGATGACATACAACGCCTATCACTCCCAAATGCTCACCCATCTGGTACTAGCCAGGCTTCACGTTGCTTAACTTCGGTGGTGTAACGAGAACCGACTGCCCAATACGCGTATCCACATCATAATAAAAATCAATAAATCCTCCTAGATATTTGTACAGTCGTGTTTTTTAATAACATTTTTGATTATCTAAGCATTTTGTATTCAATAAATCTAGTAATCCGAATATTTTTAACTAACAAATATTTTAGCGGTTGGTGGAAAAGTACTCGAGAAATGTTAACTCCGGGATGGGGGATACTACTACATTAAACTTTTATAACGAACTGAACCCCCACCTAAGAATTAAACAATGCAATTTAAAAGATAAAACTTTGATAATCTAAAAAAAGTGGTTCTTAATCGATAGTAAGGTAACACATTTATTCAAAGTTGACATTTATAAAAGACAGAAACGTATATTATACGAAAGAATAAAAGGTATTCAGTTCTTACTCTACCTTTAAGATAGGAGCATTGATTACTGGGGGATCTAGATTCTTCTTTTGGGGGGAGGGAGCCCCACGGGATAGATCCCACAAAAATGAATTATTGATGCTCTGTGGACCCGTTTGGGCATAACCAAGGGTAAACAATCAGCGATGCTCGGATCCGTTGAACCACCAGAATCAGTTCCCTACACTTCTTCCGCCGAAGTGCTTAAGGTTCCGGTCTTTCCACTTTTTTCTAATTTTGTTTCTAATATTAAAATTTCTTTTTGAAAAATAATTTCATATGGGAATCTTTTTTAAGCCCAAACCTCAATCAGATTATATACATGTGTTAATGATACAAAGATTTCTGTTTGAGTAGACATTTTTTGGAGCGCGCGTTTTAATAACGATCGAGTTAAGCCGGGTAACGACGCATTTGAAAGTGTCTTATACGAATATGCATGTGTGTATGTGTGTGTGATAGAGTTGAATGAGAAACAATAGAAGAAGGAGAGAAAGCGGCTTCAAGAGGAAAATCTTCAAATAGGCTGAGAATGCCGTCTAGTGAAGAGATATCGACCATAAAGACGATTCTTTGCTGCTTTGCTTTTCTTTTCTTTTTTTGATTTTTTCAAAAACTAAAATAGAGACCTGATCAGCGCAGCAAATTGAAGACGGTGACCAAACGTACACACGCATGCGCATGTGACACAACTTCCGGTGTGCGTGAGCAAATGTGTGTTTGGACGTTTGCGTATTATTGATCGAAATACGCTTCTTCATTATTATTTTATTCCTCTCTCTCTTTTTTTCGTCTCTTCTTTTATTCCTTCCATCCAAAAATATTCCCCTTGGTTGCAATTTGACAAAAGCAACTGTTCATAAATTATCCAATCAAAAACTGCATGGCATTCGAATCATTTCTGCCTAATGGCATGCCACTGTTTAAATATTCATTCACTTTTGACGTGCATGGCAAAACAATCACTTCTTATTTCAATTCAAACGAAAGCATGTCTCTTTCGTTATGAACGATACAGATTTCCACCAATCGAATACATCTACGGAATGAAATGGTGTGTGTTCAAACCTTACAATCATTTTCGATGCTGTGTGTTCTAAACGAATTCAGGACCTCTTGACTACCGGACATTTGGCCCACTGGACGTTTTTACCAACTATTTTTTCATAGTTTAACATTTTGGTTAATACATGAAATAATCATCCACTCTATGATAAAGACCAATGGGTATTTATTTGTGTATATACGAGGGTGGATCAAAAAGTTCATGGAATTTTTAAGAAGTTAATTGATTTTACAGAAACAACATATATACATGCGCTTATTTCTCAACATAGTTGCCATTCAGGTCAATGCACTTCTTAAGTCGATGTTTCTAGGTTCGATGACAGTTGTTTATTTCTACGGAAAATTATTTTAAAAGCATAATCAATTAATTAAAAACGTATAAATTCCATTTTGTTTTCTCGGGATACGGTCAATATTTTTATATTTTTATTGACAAATTTTTATTGTCAAATTTAGATTGACAAATTTTATTGACAAATGTAAGTGAAATACGACAAAATTTGAAAATTATTATCTTTAAATTAATTTCTTTTGAAAAAAAAACTTTTAATTTTTGAATAATTTTTTTATTTTTTGTTGATGCAGTACTAAATTAAATTATCTGGATAACCGTTGTTAATAAAGAGTTTTAGACATCATTCGGAATTGGACAAAATAAAGGAAATTCTTATCAGCAACGGTTATCTGTATGATTTAATTTCGGACCGCATCAACATAAAAGTTTCAAACTTTAACTACCTTGGATGGGTGGCATTAGTCGGGAGCTGGAAAAGCAAATTACGAATAATGTAACTGGTTGCTTCTTTTCTGTTGCATTGCGTTTGGCTTTTAGCACAAGGTCTGCTTTTCCGTCTTTCCCCAAAGACAGTTTACCGTATATCAGAAATAGTAATAGTATTCACCAATACCATTGCCAGTGCAATGATGGTTATATTGGGCGTACAACTTTACATTTAGAGACTCGGATCAATCAGCATGTCCCATCCAAATTTTGCTTGCCGTGCCATTATGTATAAAATAGAGTGGTTGAAGATCTTGCATCGAGCGGTTTCTACTTCTCATCTGAAAATGTTGAAATCAGTCGCTATCGCTTTCGTAACCTTTCCTTGTGAAAGCATAAAGATTTTATTAAATCGCTATGGGGGGCATTTTTTACCTGTAATCACATTTTAAACGCTTTCTAATCGGTACATTAATTTTTTTTAATTTTAAACGTATTTTTCAATTTAATATGCATGTTAATTTCCCCAATTTTTCTATTTCTATCCCACCCTATCCTCTAAAAACGAGGAGGTAATGATTGGGAGAATCGTTTCACAACCACAGAAACAGATAATACACTACTCCCGCTCCCAAATAAAGGAGTTGGTAATCCCTTGGAGGATAGTATCATGACAACAAAACAGATACTACACTAACCCACCTAAAAAGGAGGAGGTAATGCTTGAGATGATGCTATCATCACGAACGAACATATACTACACTTCCTACCTCCTAAAAATGGAAGCAATGCCTGAGACGATTATCTCATAACAAAACCGATATTGCACTACTGACCCTGTTGGAGGTGATGTCTAGGAGGATGGTATCATGACAACAGAACAGATACTATACCACCTCATCCCACCCATCGAATTGAGAATTCAGAGATAGTACATTGGTCTGAAATTGTTTAGTAAAGTGAATTGAGCATTATTCCAAGTAATAGTATAGTTTCGGCTTCAGATAGGCAGATACCAAATATCTATTAGTAATAGATGCTGTTATCAATTTTTCCAAAACCATTGCGCGATCAATCTGCTTTATAAAGCTGTCAAACGCAAAGGTTAGGCAATTTTGGTCAGATTTGAGAAGGATAAGAAATGTAAATGTAGTATTGCCTAGAAATGCGAATTTAATATCTCCTAAAAATGTGAATTTAATATCGCCTAGAAATGTGAATTTAATATTGCTTAGAAATGTGAATGTAATATCTCCTAAAAATGTGAATTTAATATCGCCTAGAAATGTGAATTTAATATCCCCTAGAAATATTTGCTATTTATGGATGTCAGGCGCAAACGAAGACTCCCACAACTATATTGTAAAACCTTTAATACAAACTTGATACCATCATTGGATACGTCGAAAGTTTTACCTGAGAAAAGTTACGTTTTATCTTTGCATAGAGTCTTGTTTTCAATTGCAATCTCTGACAGAGAAAGACGTATAAAATATAGTATAGATAGGTGTACCAGTAGGAAGTAAAAAAAAAGTCGCCAGTCATAATACTTCCACTAACACGTTTAACTATTGTGGTATTTTCGTGGTTATCCAAAGTGCATTTTTTTCTCCAAACATTTCTCGCGAAATGTTCTTTGAGAAGATTAAGAGCAGAAGGAAGGCGATACTTAATGTGATTTTGCTCTCAGAGAGGTAGAGTTGATCAAGATAGTAGTCCGAAGAAAAACAGTGTAAATACGTTATTTTTGTAAGTTTTTTTCAGTACGGTGTTTATTTACGCTGTGTTGTGGAACAAACAATGGAAAATGGTGGCAGACAATATACGCACCAAACACAACACGTTTTAACCTATTTTGGAAACATAGTCACTGTAATAAAATAAAAAGAAGAAAAGGAGGGGGATAAGGAAAATGATATAGGGAGAAGGGCATAGAGGAAAGAGAGGAAGACGAACTTAGAAGGAGAAGGAGAAGAGGGTGGAGAAGGAGGAGAGGGGAATAGAGGAAGGAAGAAGAAGAAGAAGAAGAAGAAGAAGAAGAAGAAGAAGAAGAAGAAGAAGAAGAAGAAGAAGAAGAAGAAGAAGAACATAGAGGAAGGAGAGAGAGAAGACGGAAAGCATAGAGAAAGAAGTAAGGGGGTAGATAAATACAAAAGAAGAAGTAAAAGAAGAATAAGAAGTTTGAAGTAAAACATTTTTGGCAAAGTTCAATTGCTGATAAATAACACAATCGACAAACCAACTGTTAATTCCGTCAGATCTATTCCTATATTCTATTCCTATATTTTATATATTCTATTCCTATATTCTATATTCGATAGTTTAGAGAATGTCCCGTTGGTTGCTTGGTTCGACGGCATGTTAACCATCGTTTGACCATGTTATTTTATTTAAGCAAAAAATATATATTCACAAGTTTTTTTTAAAACAGAAACCATAATCATAAAGTTAATATTATGCTTTAGGCATGAAGCCCGAATCTTTCTTTTTTTTTTGGGGGGGGGGGGCGATAGTCATTTTTTCAAAAACATCTGGGCTTACCCTACACTAGACGCTCGCATCAAAATATCACATTCACTCTGTGGTTGGAGCTTACTTATATGGTCCGCAATATATTTTTTAAAAAGCTAAGTGTTACGCCGCCCACTGCTTTCCGGGTGCTCCGAACACAAGCAGGTCGATCTCTAAATGGGAGTGGGGGCTAAGGGGGATGTCAAAAATATAACAGATCAGGGTGGTATATGGGAATGAATGGTGTCGTTTGGCCATGTTATGCCGGAACCGTACATATGTTTTGTATTGGTTTGTAAATCAACTTGTTTTGTCGGTGTATGTCTTATAAACAAATAGTCTGCAAAAGACGGTTTCTATTTAACCCATAGATGGTCGACTGGCAGGTACTACCACTCCTCCGGGTCAGAGTGAACCAGTAAATTGTGATAACTAAGGGGTGACTAAAAACTCCTAAATATGGGGGCACACCACTAGATGCGGTGTTGTGCCATACCTCGTTGGGGAGGAGGTTTGAGAGGTTCATATGTTTGGGAACTAGAGTAGGCAGAAAAAATGTAGAAAGGGCTGAGAAAGGTAGGTTTCGGGTGTTGGTTTGAGGTTGGGTAGCGACGAACACCTTGTCCAAGGGTGTCAGAGGCGGGAAGAATTCTATTTAATCCATCGATGGGATCAGTGGATTAGAGAATAATGGTAACTAGGGAGGGGTAACTCTACACTCCCCCCCCCCAAAGCTCTCAAATTGGGGCCTCATAACTGGATGCACATGATGGTCATACCCATGACCTCTATCACGTGAACGTAATCGCTAATACAACTGATAAAGGTATACCCCACACATTCCTAGGCCTGCGTGAAATAATAGTTAATCATCAACTAAACTCTACCAACCCTTTGTCCAGCAACTGAAGAGGGCATCAAACTGTAGTATTTTCACCTACCGATGCGTGTACATACACCTTTATACACCCGTGTCGTTTTCGAGACCAGGTTCTTGATTATCTGTGGATACAAAACCAGTCAGACGCCAGTGTTCCATTTTTAATAAAGGTTTATTACAAAGAGAATAACAATCGCAGTAAACATCAGAACGACGACGGATTATTTCTGTACACGTAAGAGAGAAGGAGAGAGGGGGGAAGCTCGTCCCGCTACACCTAGTTACATTGTCCTCGCCCGCTCCCTAGCCACATAGGGGCCAGATCCCGGACACGTCTTTCCTACTTGAAGTCTAGTCAGAAAAAAAGAAAATCTACGGCAAGAAATCACGTGATTTCGCGACTTCCGTCTGAGGTCACCTCTTACCCTTACAAGTGTCACTCAAACTTTTCTGTTCAAACACGGACCTCGTTATGTAATATTACAATATTCCATGCCAGACGGAGGGAGAGTGTCCGTCCCCGTGCCAATATTTTCTCATCATAAAATTGTTTCTGGTGGAATGAATCTAGACGCAACATATTCGTCTTCTTCCAGTTTCGAGAAACAACCGCCCATATGTTATGCACTTTCTTGTCTTTCGGGCTGGGATCACATTGTAGTATATGTTCTGTCCTCGGTCGTGGGAACAGAAATCTTTATTGATTTTTGTCATTCTTTTTCATTTTCTCGCATCCGAAGTGCCTCATTAGGGATGCTGGATATTCTCCACATAAAAATACAGGCTTTTGTCTAACTTTGCCCTCGTTTGAGGCGCAAATAAATAGTGACCTTCCGTATCTATTTCATTGAAAACTTTTATTACATCAAATCCACAATCGTTACGGGGAGGAGGGGGGGGTATTTTGTTTGTATATTTTGTTTCTATTTTTTTGTTTGTTTCTTTTTTGCTTTTTATTGTTGCTTTTTTATTTGGCGGGTAATTTTAAACTTGCAAAAGGTTATCACGTCATACAAAGCCAATAATTAATTAATCTGTGCGCTAGTTAATATAAATTAATTAATTTTGATTTTGTTTTAAATAAACGAATTTTATGATAGCTGGTCTCGGCGTAGTTTCTACATTATCGATTATTTTGTTATTTCTAAAAGGTTCTAAAAGTCCTTGGATAATTGTGTATAGCCTCTTTTTTCCAGCTAACCGATTTAGTGTTTAAAAACTTAATGAATGCATCAAGACCCATGCGAATGCTCTCTTTGTTACAATATGCATTTCTGTACGAGTGGAGCCATTAAAGAATGTTATTAATACTAGCATTCCGTTTGCTGGGCAAACTGGTTAGAGTTACGAAAGCGAACACAGAGTTCTGAAAACGTGAATCTAAATTCGACGATGATTAAGCTCATCTTTTATTATATTCCTTCTCCTCTCCCTCATCCAACACCCACCTTCATTTCAGCTAAATCAATTTGGACGTCGAAAAGAAAAGATCAAGACGATAAAGCAAAGAAACGATACGTGATCTAGGATAGACCTAAAATATCAAAATTCATTTTATTGTTCCCGGATAACGCCGAAAGTCTCTTTGCTTGTTAATAAAAGTATGAGATAAATAAAATAACGGGAAAATATTAATATAGAAAGAGGGAGAAAGTGTGAGAAATTGGGGATTAAGTGGAACCGAGGCAAATGCCAAAATCTTTTCCTCTCTGGAGACGTTTGTGTTTCTTGGCTCAGCGGTTCGAGAATTCTCATCTGACATTAGCATAAGAATATGTACTTATATAGATGAGAGCACATCTGAAAAACGCATTTCCAAATAAAAAATATTGTTTATACTTACATATCACACAAAAATAAGTATCCTCACCAAAAATTAGGACAAATTATCGAGTAAAATTTTAATAAAAAATAAAAAAACAGATTTATCGTGTTTTGCCGACTGCTATTGATTTATTACTTGTTAATATGACAGACTGAGTTACGTCCCCCTGTTATTCACTCAAATCAATGGCGGACCCTTACAATACGATAAGACTGATTTTGATTTTTAATTAAAATTCTACTGGATTTTTTCTAATTGTTGGTGTATATATGTATTTTTGTCTGATATATAAGTATATCAAAGGGGATTCCGATTAATTTATTTGGAACTGTAATTTTCACCTGTGTAAATGCGTTTTTTTTTTCATATGTTCTCTCATCTATATAAGCACCGAATAATAGGAATAGCATTTGAACGTCTAAAAGATAAGATATGGAACAGAAAAAACTTGTAAACGCTCCTGAAGGTAAGATTTTACAATACATCGATAGTTTGTATTGCTGTATGTGCAAGTGAAACGGAATACAATTTGACTGTGCTATTGCAGTTTAACGTCCCATGATCGTTCGACTCTTTTCGATATAAACAGAAAACAGGTTTTGAAAAAACTTAGCATAAATAACAACACCCCCCACAACTCAATGCTGAAATGTGATCACCATACAAAATAACTTTGTTAATAGATAAAAACCTAGGCAAGTTTCTAAATTAGTTTTAAATAATAAGTTGTCCCATGTTCTTATTATTAATATTTATTTACATTTTAAAATGACAAGGTCTATTTTTTTTAATATTGAACTCGAGAGAGTAAATTGCTCTTAAATGTAAATCTTATTCTATTTCTGAACGACGATGAAATGAATTATAATGTAAGTTCTTTTTTTTTTAACTCACTAATTTCTATGCGATTTACTAAGAAATATCAGTAACTATTTTGGTCCCTTTGACCTCGAATGAATTCGGATATAAGCATAAATACGACCACTGGATTTATCGTAATATTTTTTCAATAGAAAACTTCCATTGGATGTTGATACATGATTTTTTTAGGTTGGGTGTTGTGTAATATTGTAGGTTGAGCTTATTAGCTGTTTGATTTTTTACACTATACGTCTACCTCGTGTCCGCATGTTCGGTCTACCGCCATCTTGTCGCTAGCGGTTTGGACTGCATTCGTGTCGTGCTTCCTGGCTCATTTAATTGTGACGTCGGGAAAAGCTGAAACCAATTTAGTAAAATATGCTTTTCTTTGAAATAATTATAAACAAAAAGAAATAACAAGAAAAGTTTGTGTGAAACAAATCTCTGCCTATATGTTAGCCGATCTTGATAATGTGTGACCTAGCTCGCTTCTACCAAATAGTAGCTGATATCTTAACAAAGAGCCTTTCCTCCATATTACGTTACTATCTTCGTGTGGCGCTTTACTTCCGTTCTCACACTAACCCTAACCCTTAACCTCTTGACCTCACTAAGCATCCCCATACTTTAACGCTGTTAGTTCATCTGAGAGAAAAACAACCCGCTAATAAAATTAAGCTAACTTACCCAGCTTTATTTTAAATTTATTTCAATTGCATCGTTGGACAAACAGAGGGGGGGGGATCTTCAGGCTAAAATTCTCCCGGGGGTGAAACGCGGGAGCTTCTGTAAAGCTTAATTGCCATAAATATATTTTCATGGCTTACTACCTAGCTCTACTTACGTATCGAGCACTGTTGAAGTAAATACTGAAAACTGACACATAAAATATTATATCTCCTTATAAAATTTTATGTGAATACATGAAATAGTAATATATATATATATATATATATATATATATATATATATATATATATATATATATATATATATATATATATAATTATATTTAGCAACGGACGATGTCGTTTTGAGCTTATGCTCTCATCAGTGTAGGGGGTGATAATTTCAGACTGTCACAAGGCGCGAAACCGTTTCACATAGTCACCTTTGACTCCACATGCTTCCGCTCTATCAATAGGAAATTAAGTTATAGTTATGCCAATTGCGGCGGGCTATAAACATCAAGACCATCAATAGGATTCAACGAACTTAATCGGAGCCTCGATTTGAAGCTTAAGTGAATGTCTATTTTTTTAATATCTCCTAACAGTGCTCAACTTTAATTTTCTTAAATGGGCTTTTTTTATAATAATATTCATGAATAAGTAACAAATTATATTTACCTACAGACGATGTCGTTTTAAGCTTATGATTTTACTAGGGCTCTTATCAGTGTAGGGGTTATAATTTCAGACTGTCACAAGGTGCGTATGAGGAGTATACATACAACAATAAAGATGATAATAACATTTATTTTTATTATTATTAATGTTATTATTATTATTATTATTATTACTATTTAGCCTGTTCAAAATACAACTTTAGTATTGAAAGCTCTATTGTAAATAACATAAATATATAATATAGAAGTAGCCATGCACACATAAACGCATATATATATATATATATATATATATATATATATATATATATATATATATATATATATATATATATATATATATATACGTGTGTGTGTGTTTACACTCTAAATATTTCGATTATTTATTTATCTAGTATTCTATAATGGGCGTTTTGATGCTATTATTTAATTAATATACCTTCGTCTTTTTATTGCCTTCTCAATAACCATTATAGTTTCCTCGCGGCCTCTCTTGTTATCTGAATTGTAATCAAAATTATTGTTGCTACGACCACGTCATTATAATTATTATCACTTATTTTGTTAGCAGTAACGAAATCATTATCGCTTGGATACACAGTATCATTTCGAATGTTTCTGCACGACTGCGTTTCAGAACGTTTTTCATTTCATAATTGCGAGTCACTTAAAATTGATTAGCATATCGAGAAAATCGAAACACAATAATAATAATAATAATAATAATAATGATAATAATAATAATAATAATAATAATAATAATAATAATAATAATAATAATAATAATAATGAATTGTTAAAAGACAAAGTAAATTGGGTACAAACGGCGGAAAACAAAAGAAGAGTATAGTTTTGATGATTCGATCTGTGAAATGATCTTCATTGACTCAAACCTACTTACTCTTCGAAACATTGATGGCACTTGTCGCCTAAAAGAAGGGAAGGCGTGATTGGTCTACGGCAGAGGTCGGCAAACTTTTGGAAAGAGGGAACCAATTGGCTATACAGTGACTTGCTGAAGGGACGTGGTATCGATATAATGATAATAATACAATTAGACAATTTTATGTTCGTACGTATGTTATCACCCTAAACTACTTTTTTAAGTATGGGATCGCCTGATCGCCAAAGATGCAATAAAAAAAATTATTTTTTAAATGTTCAACTGATGTCGCTACTGTTTCGAACTAAAATACACTTTCTTGGCCTTTCGGTCTAGGATCAAAATGCACTTTCTGTTTAGTCAGAAGACGGTCCAATAATATCGGAAGTCAATTAGAAAAGCAAGCAATGTGCGTGCATGATTGGCTTAATTCTGATCTATGGAACCTGCTATATTGAGTTCAAATTCAATAGTATCAATTGTGATCACTTTGGAAAATGAACAATCTATGAATAAAATAGCAACTTATGTTCAATTAATCGTATATAATAAACTGTTTTCAATAGTTATTGCGTTTCGTCATTATTGGCCTCCGTTAAGTCTCGATAGACAATGGATACCTCCTGTAAAGGTGCCTGTTCTGGGGGTCAATTGTGTCGCAAGGGTTGCGCAATCTGAACTACACCTCTTCTGAATCGATACTGTTTAATTTCAATGGCAATTTCGACTGGAAACAATGCCGATATAAGTAGATAGCTCTCCACATACAACACCTTGTATTTCCACTCAGACTGCTAGACTTTCGAATTCCCTCACAGTTTCCTGCTTCCCAGATTGTACTAACATGCATGAAATTTAAATGTAATGTGAACAGACATCTCGCTGTTCAAGTCCCTACTTAGAGTGTCCCTGTAGGCATGGTCCCTAATTCACAGTAGCCCCTTTACGTCTCAGTGGCAATGGGCCTTGTTTGGGGTAAATATGACTAAAAAAAAAAATTTAATGGTCACCCACTTTAGTACAGACCAGGCTTAACATCGCTTAACTTCGGTGATCTAACGAGAACCGGTTTATCAACGTGATTTAGTCATTAAATGACCCCAAAACGGTTTATATGCCGTAAAATCGACAAATGAAAGGAAACATGAAAAAAGCTCGTGCACGATTTCATTGGTAAACATAGAATCCTTCTTTTACACCTTTTCACGTTTTAAGTTGTTTGATGTCAATAGAATTTGAACAAACGTTGTCATTTTAGGCATAGCTGAGTGTGGAAGGGATAATAATAGATCCGCTTGGATTTGAAACTCGACATATCCGCTTCCATAGATAGGAACGATATGCACTAGGTCAATAACACAGCCATATTGTTTTTTTAAATTAGGATTTTGTTTGTACTTTTTGTCTTTCTTGTATTACATATTCTTGATGGGTACTATGTTGTATTCCTTCTATCAC
This sequence comes from Sepiola atlantica, assembly GCA_963556195.1. Classification (NCBI taxonomy): domain Eukaryota; kingdom Metazoa; phylum Mollusca; class Cephalopoda; order Sepiida; family Sepiolidae; genus Sepiola; species Sepiola atlantica. Next base: position 196,497,430 of record OY744516.1, read on the forward strand.
GATCCAGTTTCAAATACGTAGCTCGAAAATGTTCTAATTACTCTTTCCAACTTCCTATTAGTTACTTATAAGTTATAATTTTTGTCTAATGATGACCTTCCACCCTTTCTCTCCCTATTCACTAACATGATATCCTTTAACTGCTTCCGGTTTTTCCTAGTAACTGTTTCAGGCGCATCTTGTTAAGTAGGTTTACGTGTGTGATATTCATTCTGTGTGTACAATTAATAGCTATTTCGCTTCGGTTTAACAATTTTGTAAATTTAAAATTCCTATGTTAACTTTATATTTTGAAATATCTGTATATATCTCTATCAACTCGCAAACAATGTTGAAGAGTTCCTCAGAAATTGAAGGATAAAAATCTACTATATCAAATTGTGCGATAGTGCAGGAACAATCTCATAGTTCAAAAGTATTGAGGACAAATAAACTGTAATTTTAACCCGTTGATTCAATTATTATTAGCTCTGGTGAAATTATTTTAGCAATTCTTTCTATCTCTTTATTAATTCTGGTCTACAATTTATACCTATCTCGTTTATTCGGTTTAACAATCTTTCTAATTTAAAATTTTTTTGCTGATTTCATATTTGGAAATGTCTGTAGATATATCCGTAAGCTCCAAAGCAATGTTGAAGAGTTTGTAAGAGATTAAGGGATAAATAGCTATTATGTCGAATTGTATGAAAGTACAACATTTTGCCGTCAATAGTTTTTAACCATAAGATTTCTCCCTCGGTGTTAACCCATTGATTTAATTTCAGTTCTCTTTTTATCTTTTTTATTGAGTCTGGTCGAATTATTTTAGTCATTATTTTCATCTATGTATTAACCCTGGTCTACAATTTATAGCTATCTCGCGCCTTCGGTTAAGCAATCTTTCTAAGTTAAAATTTCTATGTCAACTTCATATTTTGAAATATCTGTAGATATATTTGTAAACTTTAAAGCAATGTCGAAGACTTCTTCGGAGATTGAATGATATAAACCTACTGTGTTGAATTGTATTAAAGTATAAGTATTTTGTCATCGATATGTTTAAATAATGAGACTGTCCCTGCAATTTAAAACCATTTATTTAATTCCAGTTCTTGTTTATCTCTTTATTAGCTCTAGTAGGAATTGTTTTACTAATCCTTCCAATTTGAGGTCTGACTAGTTTAATCGATTTAGTTGTTGGCTTGTTCATGAAAAAATTGTTGTGGGCTTTTTAGTTGTATATACGCTTTTGTGTATCTGGTTTATAATTTATGGCTATCTCATATACAATGAATTGTTTGGAATCTTTCTCATTTAGAATTTACAATATCTTCTGATCTGTGGAAAACAATACGACAAGACTGCTCCCCTGTTGACTACAACATGGCCGTGTTCAATTTGCTTACTCTATCGCTATAATTTATTTACTTTTAGTGTCTATTTGTTTAGTTGTGTTTGTTTGTGTAGTCTTTTCTGATTTTTGTAATGTATTCTTTGGTGAGCTTGTTATATTCTCAAACTAGAAACTTGTATACATTGATGAAAGAAGAATATAACAAACTAGGCAACTCTGTTAGTAATGTAGTATGACTGTTTGTCGCAAGAAGAATTAGAGAAAGTCTATCCGTTAAGAATGCATTTAAAGTAAGACCCTACCGTTACTGCAAAGAACTTTCCTTTTATTACTAAGTGTACCTAAAACCAAGCGTAACTTCCATGGACAGAGTTTCTTTCCAAGAAATTCCTACCTGTGAGACACAATACCACCGAACTGCTTCCCTGCTGACTGCAACATGGTCGTCTGATGTCAACAAATACTTAAATAATCAAAGTTTGCCCTGTCCACGCATCGTTTCTAAAATAATTGGCCAAAAAGATCAAGCGCATATTTCACACGAACATACTTAAATATAAAATGTACGAGACGTACCGGTGACCCGTTGAGTCACAGCCACTACCACTCTTTATTCTAATTTGATTTAATTCGAAGATTCATAAACTCTGGCATATTTGTTAAGACATTCTTCTTACATAACTCAAAATAATAACCCTCTTTTCTTCGATAGTATCTTTATTGTTGTTGTTGTTATTATTATTATTATTAGTATTATTATTATTATTTTATTATCATTCACCTAGAGTTTTCACACAGGGTATCATCAGTGATTACTCACTAATAATAACCGGTGGTGTTCCCTGGAGTCTTGGTGACAACAAGTCTCCCCATATTTCCAGTACTCTCAACCTCTTTCGATAACCTTTGCAAGCGACTTTGCATTATCGCAACAGCCACTTAGCATTGATTTGTCGCTGGCAGTGACCATTGGTCTTCACTGTTATTTGGGTGACAATAAGCCTCCCCAAGGTCTCAGTACTCTCCGCACTCTTCAAGTAGAGGTGTGGTTAGTGCTCTCCCTCTTCGGTCTTTTCATCCTCCTTGGTCCTTCGACTATTTTGTGAGGTATCAGCTGAGGTTGATGTCTTTGGAGGGGGACACAGTTTATGACATTTTTTAAGATTTCAGCTGTCCGTTGTATAGTCTCAGACTTTTTGATTCCAATTTCTCCTTGTCTTTTCCCCAGTTTTTCGGGACTGTTTCTAGTGCTCCTATAATTATTGGTATTATATTGATTTTGTTCATGTTCCATATTCTTTTCAGTTCGCTGGCCAGCTCCGTGTATTTACTTTGTTTTTCCGTCTATTGGATCTTCACCCTGTGGACTGCTGGGACAGCAAAATCTACAATTTGGCAGTTTCTTTCCTTCTTGTTAATTATTATGACTTCCGGTTTCCTTGCTTGGATAAGTTTATCTGTTTGTACCTACATATCCCAAAAGATTATTATTATTATTATTATTATTATTATTATTATTATTATTATTATTATTATTATTGAAGTATTATTAATTATTATTATTAAATAGAAGTAAAAACACGTATTATTTTCCATCAAATTTACATACGTGTTTGTGGTGTGTATAGACACGCTTATGTAAATTCGGTAACGACGCTGGAACAGAGAGAGTTACTTTCTTCATGTCTCAATTCCTTAACAGCAAGATTAACAGTAGAATTGTTATGTGATCCAAAACACATAATACAAAAATAGCCAACAAAATCCATGAGCTCTTTTGGACTTTAAGTCCGAATAATTGAGCTAAATCTCTTCTGCAGTATTTACACGTCTCATAGAGATTTAGAATGTTTCATTTTTTTATATTTATATATTTAATTGGATTTTTTTGTCTCCTTCTTGACTTCTAGCTGAGAGCAGGATAGACAGTGCATGATAGACAAAGAATGACCAAGTACCCCCATTTTCCCCACATTTTTATGGCTTTGTGCCTAATTTGTCCAAATGTATATTTTATATTTTTTCCAAATCAATAATTCAAAGTATAGTATCTGTTCTGCCGTTTGTCAGTGAAGGAAGCCGTCTTGACTGGTATGATTTTTATGTTTGTCTTATCCAGAGTACCCTGTTTTGGGGAGATGTATTTTCTCCACTTTAAAACTAAGCTTGTGTCTAACTCTGCTTCGTGGGGGGGGGGGGCGTGGGCAAGTATGACAATCTAAATAGGTAGCGTATCATTCCTATCAAATTTGTAAGTTCGTAGGTCTAATAGCCTGAAAGTAATTAACCAGCTTACAACTTTCATATATAGAGATTCCCCTTCATGGAATATTCGTAGGAGAATTATTTCCCTCATATCTATCCACTATCAGTACAAACAGAAACCATTTTTTAATGTTTTAGCGACGAGGCCACAACGTTAACCTCCAACTAAAAGCCTTCTAGCACTGTCTGTCGATGAGTTTCGTAGCCGTAGGGAAAACATTGTTATTGGATTTTCAATGATGGGCTATGGTTAAAGAACTGTTTCTGAATATATACTAGTTACGGCATTACTATCTTCGCTGGGCGTGAAAAATATTCAATTCTCGCTGATTTTCTTGTAGATACTTTAAAATATTTTCATATTATTGAAGTGTCGAGTATTTTTTAGACTAGCAACATCACCTACTCTATAATAAAGACTAATGTGTATTTACTTATATATATATATATATATATATATATATATATATATATTGTTGGTGATTTTATTATTCCATTATTGCTACAAAATATATGCTGTTTCATTAGCATCCATAATGAACGCCAACTTTTCAAGCGTCAATGGAATCCAAATGCCTAAGATTTTAAATTCAACCCCAACCGGAAATTGAAGATGCATAAGAGGGAGGGGGACAGAGATTGGGCTCAGCCTATAGCGAGGACAGGAAAGGGGAGGGGGAGACCCCAACAAGTGATATTTCAGAAAGTTGAGTGGGATGATCTCTAGTGTCTGGGCCATCGTGACCTCAATTCCAACCGGGGCGGAGGGCAGGGTGGGTCTAATTTAATAATGAGAATAGAATTATAAAGTTATAACTGTCATTTCTGTTGTAATAAGTGATTATCGTGTAGATAAAAATGTTTGATAATTTTAATTTAGGGTATTAATTGCTACTTTTGAATTCTATTTTAATATAATTATTTATGGCTTGTATAATGAGCTCAGTAACGGTAGTGAATTTTGTTGTGATAATATTTTTTAATTGTGATTATATTATACTAAAATTAATACTAGTGAAATTATTATATAAAAGAAGTGTAATGGTGTTACTATCTTTAGTATTAATAAAAACAATTATAATAACAATAATAATAATGCCAATCGTACCTACGATAGTCGCAGTGACAATAGTATCAATAATAATAATAATTATTATTATTATTATAATTATTATTATTATTATTATTATTATTATTATTATTATTATTATTATTATTATGATCCTGTTACTTGTGAAGTCATTGGGCGAAATAAGTCTACAAGTGATGGTAGGTTTTTATAGTTCTACTACCAATAATAAAGACTAAGCACCAGTCAATAATTAAGTGTTCAAGATAGTAATCGAAGGATTAAGTAATTAAGATTAGATTAATCTAAGTGATATCAGAGTTGATAGCTATCACAGTTATGGGTTTAGGTGGGAGATGGTTTTGGTAGAATTGGTAGTATGACTGAGAAACTATTGAGGCTGAGAATTATAGGTAATACTTAGAGATTTGATGTTATTGATGGTTTAGTGGGGTGGTTATATATTTATAGATTCATCGGGACTTGTTGGGGGTGGGGGTGGGTAGTAAATTTGGTGGGTGGGTAGAGTGTTGTAATGTGTTTTGAAGTAGTGTATAATGTGGTGGGGTAATGTAATCATTCATTTTTTTTTTTAATTCATTTTTAAATATGTGGGGGGTTGGTGTGGGGTTAAGGTGGGGTATGTGTGTTGCTAAGGAGGTAGAGTCTACTATGTTTACAATTGATAGACGTCTCTTGTTTTCTATTTAGGAGTTTATTTCTGTCTTTAAAACGGATAATTTCCAGTTTTTCATTTAAACATAATCTACATGGTGAGTTCATTGATTTGCAAGTGCTAGATGTTTTAAAGATTTTCCATTTTATTATGGGGGTTTCTTTTTTTGTTTTTATTTTGTGGTAGTGTAGTGAAAGTCCAGTTTGGCCAGGATGGTCAGGGTTGTTGAAGAAAAGTTTATGGTTGTAGAATCTTTCCTTGAAGTTGTTACCTGCCAGACCAATATAATAGTTAGTCTGGGATGGGTTTTCGGTTGAGGAGATAGATGCCTCATAGACCACTTGGGTTGATAGGCACTTTTGGTTTAGGGGCAATTTGATTTGTTAGTACAGTTACATGTTCTTCTAGGATTTGAGGTTACTGAGGTGTTTAGTATTTTCATGTTGTGCTTTTTTATGATTTTTTCCAGGTTGTCACCACAACAATAGCTGAGTTTCAGTGTGTTCTTATTAAACATGTTATGGAGTATGTTGTTATTGGGGAAATGAGTGTTTATTAAGTTCAGGAATTTATTCCCTGATTTGGTTTCAGTTGAATTGTTAAATGGAGGTGTATACCAGATAATTTTCCTATTTCTATTTTTGTTCCTACTAGGGTTATTTTGTGTAGTTGGAATATACTCTATTTTGGTATTTTTATATCCACTCTCCTTTAATGCTTTATCATAAAAGTTCTTATGTTTATTGAATATATCTATATTAGAGGAGTTGTTGCTAATCCTTCGACTAATTGATTCAGGGATGTGTTTACTTACAGATCTAAGGTGGTTAGATAGTGGGTTGACATAAAGGGGGTAGGAATTATCTTTAGCATAGGGCTCATAACTATCCCTATTGAGCTTGAAGGTAATATTGAGGAAGTTGACCTGTTTAACATTTGATGTTATTTCAGCCTTTAGGCTTATTCGTTTTATTTTTTTAGTATTATTTTTTTGATTTGTTCACACTTTTGTCCGTTTGTGTTTTTAACATACATTAGGCCATCATCTCTGTATAGACCGATCGAATCGACTTCGAGATCTTTTGTTAGGTTATATAGTAAGTACAGGCCAACCAAGTCTGTCACCTCGGCAGAGTCAAGAGAGCCCATAGAAACATCGAAGGAAGAGAAATGGTCCTTCTTTGTACATTGTTCTTTATTATTTATTATTACTGTGGTTCGGCATTTTTTAATTATGTTTATTTCGTCTTCAGATATTTTAGAGAGGAGAGTGGCGAATTCTATGACATTTTCGAAGAGTGCTCTGGTTATTGAGGGGTAGTAATTAACTATATCGAATTGTATAAAAGAGCATTTATATTTGTTACTAATTCTATTAAACCAGCTTATGGTTTCAGCGGTATTAATCCACTGGTTATAATTGTAGGTGTTTTTAATTTGCTTATTTATTTTTTCTAAGATGTTTTTACTGATTTTGCCTATCTCTTGTCTAGTAGGATTAATAAGTCTGGTTTGAGGTTTAGTGTGGAAATTAATTTTTTGATCTTTTAATAGTATATATGCTTCTTTTGTTTTTAATTTGCCTACTCTATCGCTAATCTTAAGTTTATCCGTTATAGTTTTACTATCCGAGTTGATTTTATCGATTAGGTTAATTTCAGATTTTTTATAATTTGTTGTGATATTTTGTATTATCACAACAAAATTCACTACCGTTACTGAGTTCATTATACAAGCCATAAATAATTATATTAAAATAGAATGCAAAAGTAGCAATTTACACCCTAAATTAAAATTATCAAACATTTTTATCTACACGATAATCACCTATTACAACAGAAATGACAGTTATAACTTTATAATTCTATTCTCATTATTAAATTAGACCCACCCTGCCCTCCGCCCCGGTTGGAATTGAGGTCACGATGGCCCAGACACTAGAGATCATCCCACTCAACTTTCTGAAATATCACTTGTTGGGGTCTCCCCCTCCCCTTTCCTGTCCTCGCTATAGGCTGAGCCCCATCTTCGTCCCCCTCCCTCTTATGCATCTTCAATTTCCGGTTGGGGTTGAATTTAAAATCTTAGGCATTTGGATTCCATTGATGCTTGAAAAGTTGGCGTTCATTATGGATGCTAATGAAACAGCATATATTTTGTAGCGATAATGGAATAATAAAATCACCAACAAAAAATATATTTTGCTCTGAATTTTCATTGAGCGCTCTCATAAACCCGGTTTCAACTTCCTTCGGATTTATACCCCCTGGATATTTGTTACAAGTTATTTATATATATATATATATATATATATATATATATATATATATATATATATATATATATATATATATATATATATATATACTTAGGCAGCAAGTCATTCGCCCTTAACGATACTCATAAAACATTAACTCAAGTCTTCTTATTTTAAAAAACCTAATCCTGAAGACGATTAGAAAGTCGAAAGCGGTCGGGACAAAATGGCTGAATTAAGAACAATCGTGGAAATACTCTATGGATTGCCACCTGAAACCAGAAAGATAGCTCGACGGTTTGAGAACCTCACGAAGATTTACAAACGAGAAAGTTCCGTTACGTTCAACAACGCTTGCTTGGAGATATATATATATATATATATATATATATATATATATATATATATATATAGAGAGAGAGAGAGAGAGAGAGAGAGAGAGAGAGAGAGAGAGAACATATTTTAGAGGTCTACATTTTTATTTTGTATAATTTTACATTACTCGTCTTATTTTTAACGTAATACAAATGGAATATATTAGCCTATTTACATAAATAGTAAATAAATTGGCGCTGAATTTATTCTACACTAACCCTTTACTTGAGGGAAGTGAACTGCTTATAAGTTTTTAATTACACATTCTAATGTTAATATATTATTTTCATATAATACGCAAGCAAGGCTGAGTATCTCTGCTCGTAAAATATAATGTATAGTGCTATAATATCTCGTTTTCAGTCCTCAGGCTACAATTAAAATATCAAATCTGTTCTGTTCGGTCTTTTTTTGCCTATCCTCTCAGGCATTACCCCATAATGTGAGAAGATATTACATCCAGGTATGTAATTTTTGTCAAAGGCCTCTTTGAACCTGGAATATAGTCGATATCATCACGGCCTCCTCTGGCGAAAACACGGACAGAAAATGATGCGTTTTTTTTTTGTTATTGTTGTTGTTAAGACGAAAGTGACGATTGGAAAATATTCTGCGGAGACCGCGACTGGGCGTTGACGAGAACATTCCCTCGACAGGTAGATTTAAATTCCCGTTGATGAAGTTGTACACCAGAATACTGATATTCACTCTGATACCGTTACATCAAGAAAGGAAACGGGTGAGCTTTTCTTTCCGGGTATTTTATCTTCCTGCCCATAACCTAATAGACATGAGAACGACAACAAGCACGACCCCATCGTAAAAACTAAATTGTGACTTTTGAGAAGACCAAAACGTCCGAAGATGAAAGCGCTTTGTAAGGCACAATGAGAGCAGTCCGTAAAACCAATTTAAAATCTTCACTTGAATTACATAATCTTAATATTTAGCTGTACATTTGCATGCATGTGATTTATTTCGCTCAATTTCTGTTTATAGTGAAAACCCGATATTTCTTGGGGAAAATATCTTCAGTTCCGACGTGGATTCGTAAGTATTTACATATACACACAGAGTCACTATGAAACACACTATATGTACATACACACATGCATACATATATACATACACACAGTGGTATGTATATATAGAGAGATTAGTTTGGTATTCCTCGTATGCTTCTAAATATATATTTTATAATGATAAGTGGGTTAGGGTTGAAGAATAAACAATGTCGTTTTTTTTATAATTTTTTGTAATTATAATTCAATATTTCAAACTCCATGCGTTCTTCGTCTTGAATTATGAGAGTAGTGAAAAACTGAAATGAGGCTGCCTATTTCGGGGTATTAATATGCTAAAAAATTTGACGATCATATTTTGGGGGTCGAAAAGGGTGAAAATGTCGGCCAAGTGTTGTTGAAATCTGTTTAGGGACTGTTATTTTTTTTTTAAATGGACACACTTTTTTCAATGACAGCCTTTAAAAATGTTAAAATACCACTTAGCCGACATTTCACCTCTCCTCTCATCTCAAAACAAATAATTGTCGAATTTTTTACATATTAATACCCTGCTCATGTGCAACAGCATTTCAGTTTTTTTCTTCATCAACTCTAGTAATTTCTGATGAAACACGCAGGGCGTTTGAAATATTAAATTATTAACTTAATAGTTTTACTACTGTTTTATACCATAGACATAGATTATCAAATCATACATTATGTATATATATTTGTTTTTACTTTAACAGCGCTAAATACATTAGTAGAGCTTAGTACTATTATGAGAATATACATATGGCAAGCTACACAGAAACGGTTGTTTTTCGTTTCAAGAGATGAGCTCCTTTTCTGTGTAGCGTGCTTTCCCAGCAGTATAATTTCATACTATATATATATATATATATATATATATATATATATATATATATATATATATATATCATACTAACGTAGATATGGTGTCGGTTGCAATGCGCTACTTATACATTGCTTTTCAGTTTAATGCTTATACATTTTTCGTTTTTTTTATTTTGCTTTGTTTTGTTTTTATTTTGTATTTATTTTAGCCGCCTTCTAATCATATATATATATATATATATATATATATATATATATATATATATATATATATATATATGATAGGTTAAAGGGTACATATATATGTGTGTGTTCTGTGTGTATATATATCACAATTTTCATATAAATGACGTTTATAAGCTTGTTTTATACTCAAAGATTTCGAACGTGTATCTTATATCATTATTCTTATCAATATTATGTCAGTGTTCAATTTCTATCAAAAGAGGCTATATAGGTATGTGCGTATATATATATATATATATATATATATATATATATATATATATATATATATATATATATATATATATACTAGACAAATACCCGTCCCAGGACCAGTAAAATGAATTTCCTGAACAGAACACTTTTGCATTAATTTTATGTCCCCTAATGAAGATAAAATTCAAGATATAATTATACTGAGCCTCGTGTCTAGAATCATTATTCCAATTTTGATCAAAATCCATTACATGATTTTGATTCTAGAAAATGTCTAAAATTTATGGGGTCTTAAGATAAAATTGAAATTCAGGGAATCTTGTGCCATTGGTGTCTAATTACTTTGAATCAAATTCAAAGAAAATCTGATATATTTTAATATTACGCCTAACAGCTGTGTTTGAAATTTCATGATGATAGATTTATTAGTTTCGCAGTGAATCTTGTACATACAAATATATAAACACATACCTAACTTTATATAGATATATATAATAATAACAATTATATATATATAACTAAATAAATATATTGTTTATATATATAAATATATATGTATTTATAATATATTAAAGTTAGTTGAGATCAACGAAATTTGATATATTTATATTTAAATAGACATGTGTATACAAACATATGTGCGTGTACATGTATGCATATAGGTGTATAAAATCTATATGAACATGTATGTATATATAAGGTATATATATATATAAACATATGTAGAGAGAAAACGTTATAGATATATAGACATATATATGTATATATATATACTTATGTATAGAAATGTAGACTTATATGCACTTATATGGACTTCATATATACCAGTACACACATATACTGGTATATATATATATATATATATATATATATATATATATATATATATATATATATATATATATATATATATATATATATATATATCGTACACACTCAAAAACTATATATATGTTCTAAGAATTCAAAACCAACTATTATTAGGCTTAAGATCGTTTCCTAGACTTTTTGGAAATATTTTTCATTATATTTTCGATGATTCCAAAACGTCACTTTATCAGCACATTTTATAACATAACATAGAGAAGTATCTTCGTAAAAACGTTTAGTTCCTGTACTAAAAGATAATATTAGTGAAATGACTTTAGAAATAGCAAAAATGGAGCAAATTAAATAACAAATCAAACATTTGAAATATTCAAAATATTCACCATATAAGATGAATCAAGAAGAAAATGCGTAAGACAAAAACATACATAAAAGAAAACATACATGAATAAATTAAATTAAAATATAAAAATAGTAACATTAAACTAAACAATAAGAAGAAAAAATACTGATTATAATAATGATAAAATAAAAAAGTAAAAATAAATTTGATAAGAAAGTAAAATTAAGAAATAAAATAATAAAGATTAAATAAGAATAAAATAATAAATAAAATAAATAAATAAATAAAATAACAATTCATTTTATTTTAAATAAAAAAAACAGATAGAGTATAATTTGAATTAATCAAATATTAAAATAATTAGAAGAAAAAAGGCTATAATAGAGTAAATAAGGGTATATCGAAAAAATAAAGATATAATTCAGAAATATAATTCTATTTATAAGGATAACATGTAACAGAATTAGAAAAATGTAAAATAATAATGATTATGGGTAGAGGAATAGACTTATATATAAAAAATACCGGAGAAGAATTTTAAAAATTTAAAATTCAAAATGGCAAAAAAGAATTCAGATTAGAAAAATACATAGTAGAAACAATAATTATTTCAGTAAAATTAATAGAAATAGAAAAATAAACATACAGAGAGAGTAATTTAAAACAAAATAATAAAATAATAATTAGAAAAAATTAATAAATACAAAAATAGTAATAAGAAAAATTTGTAATTAGAGAAAATAATAATAATAATTAGAAAAATTTAAAATAGTATCTACATACACATAAACAGATACACACATATATATACAAGAATAAAAACGCTTTTATATAGAAGATAAATTAATTATTTTTATACTTTCATATATAAAAAATTATATTTACATATAGAAAAATTTTTTTAAGTCAATTCAAAATGAAAGAAAATCATCAGAAACTAATTAGAAGAAAACAGAAAACGAGTGGCCACTCATACATAGATTAAAAGAACGCTAAAACGAGTTCATTAAAAAAGACAATTATTACGCGGTTGGACGCTAATTGTTATCGGAGAATGTCATTACAAGGTCATTAAAGTCTTATCTCAATATATTGCTGCCATTACAAAGTGAATATCATTGAACAGGGAAGTGTCCATTAAGGGAATCCATGGTATTTCAAAACTCCGGGTTATTATTGTTTGAATCACTCCAGGATCCATCCCCATTCGAGTGTGGATAAGTATTTCAAAACCATATCTGTATCTCTCTCTCTCTCTCTCTCTCTCTCTCTCTCTCTCTCTCTCTCTCTCTCTCTCTTTCTCTCTCTCTCTCTCTTTATATATATAGATATAATTTCTCTCTCTCTTTATATATATAGATATAAAAAATGAATTTCCTGAACGGGACATATACATATATATATATATATATATATATATATATATATATATATATATATATATATATATATATATATATATATATATATGTATATATGTATATATATGTATATTATATGTATATATATATGTATATATATGTGAATATATATATATATATGTATATATATATGTATATATACATATATGAACTTACATAAACAATATTATAGCTTTACGTCAATCAACCAACGTTTCGACGCGTATTACCGCATCTTATCAAAGGGAAGGTAAAATAAATTTAAAATATAAAATTGAGAAATTCTGAACCTCGCTTTGGAAAATCATAAACTGAAGCTATATTTTAAGAGGGAAAGAAATGGGCAAAGAAGCGTGTTGGGATGGGGAGGCCGATCAGATTTAATTTTGGTTAACTGTAGGTCATATCGCTTATTAAGTTTGCACTTGATCACTGGTTCTACGCTTGATAGGCCGGACAAGCATGTTGCGTCAAATCATCCGGTTATCAAGCAGCCAGAGCTAGAGATAATATATGTATTTCTATTAAAGAACGCTAGATAAATGTAATCCCCAATATTTAGAATTGTCATCTTCGTATTTTGAATAAGTTGTGGTTATATAGATAAATAACTGTATTTTTCATTACTATTGTTATTAAATATTTATTATTATTTCTATGTGACTTGCTATGTTCTTCCACCTTTCGACGCTGTTATTATCATCATCATTATTATTATTATTATTATTATTATTATTGCTATTATCAGAATAAACATTGTAGCTGTTATTCCTATTTTACCGTTATTATTGATATAAGTACTATTATTATTGATACTATTAGTATACTATAGCTATTCCTGCTCTACTTGGTATTAGGCACTCTTGAAAAACTTAGTTTTATGTTCACTGTTTTAACACATTTGAACTTGATCAATATATATATACATACATATATATATATATATGTGTATATATATGTATATATATATATATGTATGTATATATATATATGTATATATATATATTTGTATATATATGTATATATATATATATGTATATATATATGTATATATATATGTATATATATATATGTATGTATATATATATATATATATATATATATATATATATATATCCCAGCGACTTCCTCTGATGATAAGATTTTGATCTTTGAAAAGCCTGGCTTAAGGAAAATTTAACTTGAATAAATTGCCTTTTTGCGGAATATACCTTGCTTTGAACTTTTGAATTGAATTTTGATTTGGCTTTTGCTTTCTCTAATTCCTTTCCATTCTCCTTCATTTCTACCTGCTCTATCCTGGATATTGAGCTGTATACTCTTCACAATAGGGTTTTACCTTTCCTAAAAGTTCGCTTTTAGTACACCTCTTTATATATATATATATATATATATATATATATATATATAATATTATACCTTAGTTAATTCAGGGTGCAGTTTTCCATATATTCATCTAAAATAACTTTTTATTAGCATACAACCTTTCTCAATAAAAAAAACATTTTCCTGATATACAAACTATTTACAATTGTTTCTTAGGGAGGCTTCATCGGTGCTTAAAAATTCACCCGTCTTGCTGACAAAACTGAAGTGCATTAAATATTTATTTTTTATATATTTTTGTTTTCTTGACAATATCTTTATAAAGGAAATGCATTTTGATCATAATTTTGCATTTGAATGTTCATATTTTTATACGTGCGTTTCTCTTTTTTTCTATTGTGTTTATTTCTCTTCTTAAGTGACCTCAACTATTGCAACGCCACATTGTGTATTGTCGGCAGTTGAAATCAGTATTCCAGACATTTAATTTCCCTGATGAACTGCCAAGCAAGTAACTGCTTGGTAGTGAAACACGTGTAGGAAAAAACATTTAATTTGAATAAATAGTATTTGTAAGAAAAAATATCTTTAATGGTGATCATTGGTGTCCTGAAAGGAATGCTTTGGTAAGCCTTCATGAAATCACATATATATATATATATATATATATATATATATATATATATATATATATATATATATATATATATATATATATATATATGTATATATATATATATATATGTATATTTATATGTGTATATATATGTGTATATTTATATGTGTATATATATGTATGTATATGTATATATATATGTATATTATATGTGTATATATATTTATGTATATATATGTGAATATGTATATATATATATGTATATATACATATATGAAATTACATAAACAATATTATAGCTTTACGTCAATCAACCAACGTTTCGACGCGTATTACCGCATCTTATCAAAGGGAGGGTAAAATAAATTAAAAATATAAAATTGAGAAATTCTGAACCTCGCTTTGGAAAATCATAAACTGAAGCTATATTTTAAGAGGGAAAGAAATGGGCAAAGAAGCGTGTTGGGATGGGGAGGCCGATCAGATTTAATTTTGGTTAACTGTAGGTCATATCGCCCATTAAGTTTGCACTTGATCACTGGTTCTACGCTTGATAGGCCGGACAAGCATGTTGCGTCAAATCATCCGGTTATCAAGCAGCCAGAGCTAGAGATAATATATGTATTTCTATTAAAGAACGCTAGATAAATTTAATCCCCAATATTTAGAATTGTCATCTTCGTATTTTGAATAAGTTGTGGTTATATAGATAAATAACTGTATTTTTCATTACTATTGTTATTAAATATTTATTATTATTTCTATGTGACTTGCTATGTTCTTCCACCTTTCGACGCTGTTATTATCATCATCATCATTATTATTATTATTATTATTATTATTATTATTATTATTATTATTATTATTATTATTATTATTATTATTATTATTATTATTATTATTATTGCTATTATCAGAATAAACATTGTAGCTGTTATTCCTATTTTACCGTTATTATTGATATAAGTACTATTATTATTGATACTATTAGTACACTATAGCTATTCCTGCTCTACTTGGTATTGGGCACTCTTGTAAAACTTAGTTTTATGTTCACTGTTTTAACACATTTGAACTTGATCAATATATATATATATATATATATATATATATATGTATGTATATATATATATGTGTGTATATATATGTATATATATATGTATATATATATGTATATATATATATATGTATATATATGTATATATATATATATGTATGTATATATATATGTATATATATGTATATATATATATGTATGTGTATATATATATATATATATATATACAGGGTGGGCCAAAATAAGAGTCCTATCTTCAAATTTTAGCCGAAAAACACTTCTTAAAACTTACAAAAACTAAAGTATTGTTTTTTACACTGTTTTGAGTTTTTTAAGCAAAAATAATGTTTTCTAAATGAGGGTACGTTCCTTAGGGCTAATACGGCTCATGCTTGCTTCGGAAGGGGTCCTTTACTTATTCTAAAAAAAAATTTTAAAAAATCAATAAATAAAAAAGTTATGAATTTTTAAAAATAGGACCCTTATTTTTGCCCACCCTGTATATATATATATATATATATATATATATATATATATATATATATATATATATATATATATATATATATATATATAATATTATACCTTAGTTAATTCAGGGTGCAGTTTTCCATATATTCATCTAAAATAACTTTTTATTAGCATACAACCTTTCTCAATAAAAAACATTTTCCTGATATACAAACTATTTACAATTTTTTCTTAGGGAGGATTCATCGGTGCTTAAAAAATCACCCGTCTTGCTGACAAAACTGAAGTGCGTTAAATATTTATTTTTTATATATTTTTGTTTTCTTGACAATATCTTTATAAAGGAAATGCATTTTGATCATAATTTTGCATTTGAATGTTCATATTTTTATACGTGCGTTTCTCTTTTTTTCTATTGTGTTTATTTTTCATCGATAAACATCAATAAAAACATCAGTCAAAAGTTAAACAAGAGCTCTTGTCGTACACTATTAAGCTCTAATTCAATTCTCAATGTTAACGAAATATATATATATATATATATATATATATATATATATATATATATATATATATATATATATATATATATATATATATATATATATATACAGGGTGGGCAAAAATAGGGGTCCTATTTTTTAAAATTCATAACTTTTTTATTTATTGATTTTAAAAAAAAAATTTTTTTAGAATAAGTAAAGGACCCCTTCCGAAGCAAGCATGAGCCGTATTAGCCCTAAGGAACGTACCCTCATTTAGAAAACATTATTTTTGCTTAAAAAACTCAAAACAGTGTAAAAAAACAATACTTTAGTTTTTGTAAGTTTTAAGAAGTGTTTTTCGGCTAAAATTTGTTTTATTTATTTTAAAAAATCTCGAAAGGGTCAGTCTACACACACATAAAGTTTGGTGAGTTTAACTTTTATTTTGTGGAAGTTATTCAAATTCAAGTTATTCAAATTTAAAGATAGGACCCTTATTTTGGCCCACCCTGTATATATATATATATATATATATATATATATATATATATATATATATATATATATATATATATATATATATATATGATAAAAAATGGAAATAATATTCTAACGTCATGGAAAATGGAAAATAGAAAGACCCAAAATATCATTTATGTATTCATTAACGTTTCGTCTTTGTTTTAATACTTCCTCAGGATGATTGGTGTAAAGACATAACACACAAGTAGAAACATTTGAAACGGACCAAACCTTTTCAAATGTTCGTA
>OY744516.1:196522506-196527506 GCA_963556195.1 Sepiola atlantica
ATATGTATTTATATATAATATATATATGTATATATATGTATATATATTTAAATATATAACATATATAGATGTATAGATATATGTATATATAGATGGATATATATATATATATATATATATATATATATATATATATATATATATATATATATATATATATATATATACAAGCCTTATTTAATTTTCCCTTTTTGTTATTTTCCATTGTTTACTCATCGACACGGCAAGCAAGTTTTCTGTTTTCAGATGTTAGTTTAAACATTATATCTCCAAGCGTGGTTTCGTCGGTCATCTCCCGAGTGCTTTCAAACTCTCAATCGTCATCAGGGGTGGTGTCCTTTTTTTCGTCTATGTGCTGTAAGCTTTTTTATAGTTTTTGGTTTTTATTTGATTTAAATTATGGAATACAGGCAGAAACCCATACAGTACTCACCTTTCTACACGATCTAAATACTAACAACAAAATCCTTTCCTAGACGTAATAATAGACTCTAACAACCACACAGAATAGTCGACATCCACATACAAAAAGAAAACACGAACAATAACTCCGAATCTGCTCAACTACCACAGTGAATCTAAAAAATATAAAATCGCCTTAATAAAATACCTCGTCCACCGTGCGCACACAATACCTTCATACAAATGAATAGTATACAAAAAAACTAACCACATACAACAAACCCTTGTTAATAAAAATTTTCCCAATAGAATCGTTGAATAACAAATAAAACTCTAACTTCCATACACCGAAAGAATCAGAATAAAAGACACAGTAAAAGTGACGCGTTCCTCTTATACTACAAAAACCAAATGCACTCTAACTACAAACTTGATTTTTAAAAAAGCTATAACTAACATAATAAACAGATACACTACACCTATTGAGCAACAACAATTTACGACACAAAATTCAAAACCTCTAACTTAATAATCAAAAGCAGTAACACCACTAAGTCCCACATGTTTCAATACCCATTCGAGGAAGGTTACCTAATACTCAAACGCACAAATACAGCACTCTTCCCCGTGGATTAAATAAAGGGTCTTGTTTGAAATTCCGTTCAGATTTTCGAGTTCGGCATAAAGATTACCGAGTTCGACAAGACGCATTTTAAGAAGATCGGAAGTTATGTCGGCCGAAACGTTGTGAAAATAACATCCAATATGAGAACAGTAGCCCGAATAATCTTAATAATGCAAATTATCAATCTCATCTAAAAATTTTAAAAACTTGAAACTTAATATTATTTCTAGAAATTAAGCCAATAAAGAAAAAAAGAGATAAGTGACATAGAATACAGCTAAAATGTCAAGATTATTTTTTTTGTTCCTGGGTAACACCGGGTGTCTTTGCTAGTAAATAAAGATATGAGATAAGTAAAATAATGGGAAATATTAGTATAGAAAAGCGAGAAAGAGAAAGTATGAGAAATTGGGGATGAAGTGAACCCAAGCAAATGCAAAATCTTTTCCTCTTCTGGAGATCATATCTGAATAAACAACAAAACGGTTGGTTCCATGAACCTAATCTGACATTAGTAGAAGAATATGAATAGCCACTTCTACATTTGGACGTCTAAAAGAAAAGATATGAAGCAGGGAGAGCATATCAACGCCCCTGAAGTAGAGTTTACAATGCATTGATAGTTCATATTGCTGTATATGCAAGTGAAACATTGACTCTACTGGCAAACCATGAGAAGAAGCTCAATGTCTTTGAAATTAAATGTTTAAGGACAATCCTTGAGGTAACTTTGCGATATAGATAAAGAGATGCATATATCAGAAAGAGGCTTAATACTAAGAGATGCCTAAACAAGGTTATTCAAAAAAAAAAGAGAGATTAACGTGGTTTGTATATGTTTCCCGGCTACCAGACTCCAGCTATGTAAAGAAATCATATAAAGAAGATTTAATTCAAAAAAGATCAAGAGGACGACCACCAAAGAGAAGGGCTACCAAATAAGAGGTGAGACTGGTATGCTGCTCCTGACAACTGAAAGACTGATCGATGATCGTGATGAGTGGCGGGATTTTGTTTTCAAGAATGTGACGAAGCTCTCTGGAATATGCAAATAAGTCAAGTCAAAAAAGAGAGGAATCGAAATCGGAAGAGAGAGAGAGAAATCAAAAAGTATAATATGATATAGAGAGCATAGGAAGACGTATTTGAACACTTCCAACATGTTTTAGTTAATATATTTCCGATGCTTTATATTTATATTTGCCTCAAATTTAAACGGATGTGGGATTTTCATATACAATCTTCAAACATAAAATGCATAAAAAAAAGAAAAACAGAAAAACGAGAAAGAAAGTATTTTTGCACATTGATTTCATATTTTTATACCGAGTTGCAATAGGCTCCGTTTCAAATTACTGATCAATACGCGACAGTTCTTATTGATCTTGGAGCCAATGGCACAAAAGAAGCACACGATTTTACTCTGTGTTTTATTGCAAATCGAAACCCCACTTCATAATATCGATATTTTTCAAAATGAATTTTTCTGCAGAGGAAGGTTTTCAGAATCAAATTCTTGAAAAACTGTCTCTCTGTAGAATTCCAATTTACTTGCTTCACCACAATGACAGAGTTAGACACGAGGTCGGTTTTTGATGTGGAGAAAAAAGGGTATCTGGATTAAGACAGAAATAGAAATGTTTCAATCTAGAAGGATTTCTGTTTCACTAACCTTGGACAGAACAGATACTACGCTTTGATTCGAGCTGGGAATATCTGTGCAGAGATAAATAAGCATTCAAACTTAGAAAAATCTTTTTTTGCGTGATCGTTTGTCGTTGTTGGTCTGTGTTCCAGCTAAGGTGAGACCGTTGGTAACGTGTTTTCGATGCCGGATCCATTTAGCACCGAGATTGATTCCGACCTTTTAAATCCTTTCAGTGGCTATTCATGTATTCTACGACTTGGATATATGCATTCTGTTATAAAGTAAATCTTATATTGTAATATTTATCGATTCCGCCTGCGCCAATCTGTGTTTCATAAGAGAATATGATACAAATTGTATTAAGAAATAAATGTTGTGATTTTTACGAGTCAAAGCAAGACGATATTAGAAGTGACTTTTCTTTGTACAAGTTACTTTTACATAATAATAAATGCGTTACACTTAAAATAAATGTGTTACACTTTAAATAAATGTGTTACACTTAAAATAAATGTGTTACACTTAAAATAAATACAATTATCGAGAATAAAGACTATAAATTCTTCAAGCATTCAAATATTCCTTTACTTCTCACCGATTCCATTTATATATATATATATATATATATATATATATTTGTTATTGTTTTTACTGTAAAGAGTAATGCAGAAGATGGCCTTTTAGTTGCCCTAAACTTAATAGAACGTATTCATATATATATATATATATATATATATATATATATATATATATATATATATACACATTTTTTACGTACATAAAAGTAATCCATTGACACGTCTTTCTGGCTATTAGCTATCATCAGCATTGTTAGACAAGGATTGAATCTAGGATTACATTGTCTGTAGTCTGGAGTTTTACCAACAGACTATGACGCCTTGCCTGGGAATATGTGTGATTTTTTATCGCCTAAATATTTAAGTTACGTATTTGTTATTGTTTTACTAGTGATAGTAACGGCGTTCAGTATTTTTCCACTTAAATCAATAAATAAATAAATAAATATATATATATATATATATATATATATATATATATATATATATATATATATATATATATATATATATATATATTGATAAATTAATCAGTAATTTACATATAACCTCTCAAACCAATATTATCATATCAAAATAGATTAAAAGACAAAAAAAAATATTTTTTTAACCCTAAGTGAACTCATTATCCTATAGTATCTACTAAATACCACAGAATCAATTACCCCCTAAGGCATGGAAATACCAGAGCTTCCATTCGAAAAAAAAAACTTTATCTACCTACAAACAATAATTAGATTAAATAACTATCCATTTATACCATAGTTTATACCATGCTTATTATAATTATTATATTTAATCTTCCATTAAGTGACAATTATAATTAGAATCCATCACTAACTGTTACAATTAAAACCATTAACATTATTACCATTAACATTATTACGATTAACATTATTATTATTATTATTATTATTATTATTATTATTATTATTTTATTTATTATCATTACTATTTGACTATCATTATCTCTATTATTACCATAACCACCTCTACTATTATTATTAGTTTTATATTTAGTATTATTATTAGTATTAGTAACAGTATTATTATAATTAGTATTATTATGATTATTATTGTTATTATTGTTATCACTTTATTATTATTACTAATATTATTATTATTGCTATCATTATTATTATTACTATTATTAGTAGTATTATTGCTATCACAATTATTATTATTTTTATTATCAATAGAATTATTCTCATTATCATACTTACAACTATTATGATTAACATTATTGCTATTTTCTTCATTATTATTATTATCTATATATTAATACGATAGCGTGTGTGTTCGTGTGTCACGCTTCCGGCAATAGCTCTGCGCATGCGTGCCGCACTTAAATTTTGAAAACATTCAACTAGCCTGCGTTTAGGAATATTTACATGTATTTAGCTCTGGCGCAATGGTTGGCGAGGTAGACTTTTTTACTTCGGCCCGACTGGTTCATAGTTCGATCCCAACCAACCTCTAAGATTTTTATTCTACATTTCGAGGGGAAGGGGAAGAAATAATACATTTTTTTTTATCACTTGGTTAAAAACTACTTTTTTGCGTTGCTTAAAACTTAAAACTATTTTTTGTTTTTATGTTGGCGTTTTTAATGGCATTGTCTATTTAATTACGTTGACTGCTTAAAAAGTAGGGTATCGGCCAGTATTATTTATTTATTTTTATTTTTTTGAACGGATGGCATATCAACCTTTTTTAGTAGATATGCGCAGTGTCTATCGTACACGAG
>OY744516.1:196532506-196537506 GCA_963556195.1 Sepiola atlantica
CTGACACTCACTCAATCAGCTACGGTGTATTTGGTGGTGGTTTCCACTGTGCATACTTGAAGGAATATATATATATATATATATATATATATATATATATATATATATATATATATATATATATATATATATATATATATATATATGAGATATTTTTTATTTACACAGACATGTATAAAATCCGGGATACTGGCATGTCGATTTTATCGATCAACAGCTGTTATAACTGAGATCTCATCAGGGAGAGTAACAAATCCGATCTTAACCTTATATGATATTTGGAAAGAATGAATGGTGGAGAAAAGAAAAGAAATTACAGGAATCGTCAGTGTAGAAAACAATGATTCACACCGGTCGCCGGGCTCGAACCCCGGAATATGAATCATATTTCAAACTCAAATTCCAATGACTTTGCTCTCACGGCCGACTTCAACAACTCGGTCAAGCAGCGAGAGATTAATCCGATTTAAAGGAAGCTGTAGAGAGTTCGACTTTTCAAAACAACATTGCATTTAACCCACGATGACGGGTGTGTTAATATTACTCGCCTAGTTTTGGGGCGACAAATAATTTATTATAAATATTTGTTTATATCTACATACGTATGCGTTTCATCATTACGGGAATCGTCAGTGTATATATATATATATATCAAAATAAATTGATAGAGCAAATCCAAAGCTATCTAAATATAAATAAAAATAATGTATAATCGCATATGTAACACATATACTAATTATATTTAAAAATAGTTACGTATAATAGACAGTATATAGGGATGAAGAAGGAAAGAAATGTTGAAAAAGTTAAAAAAGAAGAAGAACGAGAAAAAATCGAAAGTTAGCTTATAACGCCGATTGGAAACGCTGTGATTTTTTAAAAAAGAAGAAGAAGAAAGAGAGAAAGGATGGACAGTTGGCTTATGAACGCCGGTTGGAGGCGCTGTGAGTTAAAAAAGGAAAAGAAAGAGAAAAAATCGGCAGGTAAACTTATGAATGCTGTGAGTTGACAAGGAGGATTAGTATTTATTTGAAATTGATGACAAGGAATTGAACAACAAAGGAGGAGGAGGAGGCGGAGAAGGAGGAGGGGGAAAAAGGACTAAAAGTATATATATATATATATATATATATATATATATATATATATATATATATATATATATATATATGTATATATATAATTAAAAAAAAATTAATATTTGGATATGTTGATATTTTTTATATTTTTATTATAAAACTAAAACTAAAAATACATTAATCACCTAAAAAGTAGTGTGATGGATTCGTCTACACACTTTAAAATGCAGCA
This sequence comes from Sepiola atlantica, assembly GCA_963556195.1. Classification (NCBI taxonomy): domain Eukaryota; kingdom Metazoa; phylum Mollusca; class Cephalopoda; order Sepiida; family Sepiolidae; genus Sepiola; species Sepiola atlantica. Next base: position 196,533,818 of record OY744516.1, read on the forward strand.
ACATTTTTGTAAGTAACGGATAAATTTTATTAGACAGACGAACAACACAGGTAAGGAGGACTTTTTTTTTATTAATAACTAATATAAGTAAACAAAACATTTATACGGAACAAAACTTAGGTTTAGTATACGGAACGTTTATGTTTTTGTCTTTTAAGGGAAGTGGGGTCTGATCAACTCTGTCTTGTTTTTAAATTCCCGAAACAGTTTTTCATGGTAAACAACTGATGATCCCTTAAATAATGTTAGAAGCAAACTAATATAATAACTGTAAAAGTTAAATTGACTTACATGAGTGATTTTCCACTGAAGGACTTGGGACTTAAGGTTTCAAAAAAAAAAAATTTTTATATAGCTTTAATGGTTGAGAAACTTCCTACACATGATATATATATATATATATATATATATATATATATATATATATATATATATATATATATATATATATATATCATGTGAGCTTAGAAAATGTTGATTTAAGTAAACTCTGTTAAAAAAAATAGACGCTTCATAACGATTGCCGTTTATTCATTAACTTTTTCAGAGATTTAACAATGTTTGTTAATTCTTGAGATCAGGATTGAAAGACAATCATCATTATGTGTCAATTTACTAATACGCAAGCTTCCGACATGCACAAATCATCAGCAATTCATATCTGATATCTAGTGCACTCGATGCTTTCTTCAACAGTGCTTTATAGTATGTGAATAAATTGGGGGTTTAATGGGTCATTACCAAATGGTTGAAGCCCTGAGCGATTGTCAGACAGCCTAAACACGATCTAAATCACGAGTATTCACTTGCTATACGAGTTGTAATGACAAAGGAGAACAGGAGTAACTTAAGAAAGCTTTATTTGGAGCATAATGTCGTACAATATTAATGCTGCTATTTATATTGTTTAGTAAAAGCAGGAGAGTTCTCCAAAAGGGAGATAATTCAAAATAGGAAAAGTTATTCGTGATTCTTCATTACACTAGTATGACTGCATTTTCTTACAATTCTGTTTGTTTTTTTTGTCTTGGTTAGAAAAGGGTAACATGTGGATACATTATAATTATTCTCTCGCTTTTACATTTATATCAATGAACAGTTTATTACGGTTCCTCTGTCAATCCATCGTTTATTTATACGAACCTCATTCATCATTAAGACCTTAGATACTGTGCTTTCTTTTATTTTATAATACAATCTATCGTTATCTGCTACCATTTTCGTTGTTTTCGACTAGGCGGGAAGCAAATTTAACGTGATATAAACGAACAATAGGCCAAGGTCATGTAAAATCAATTCAATGAACCTAAAATGCCAATGAGTGTCACACCGAAAAATTGAATTATTCTTATAAATACGGAAAGTGAAAATCAACAAAACATTGGAAACCATAAAAACAAAAACTACAATATAATAATAAACTTTAAACTCATAGAGTCTATTCATACTTTAATGCGGAAACTATAATACGCTTATTAAATAAGTACATATTGAAGATGCACTATTTCTTGTGATAAAACGCAATTAATATTGGACTTTTCTTATCTGCTTCATAAGATAGATATAAATATATATATATATATATATATATATATATATATATATATATATATATATATAATCAAAATAGTAGTAAGCAAAGTAACAAACGCTACTATCACCAATAAAAACAATTACATAAAATACATTAAAAATATTTAGGTGATAAAAAAAAATGCTGTCTAAATATACACACACGTATTTGGCTTATTAAACTTTACAACATGAAAATTTTAAATTCATAATATCTAAAAGGTGAGATGTAGAATTATATATATATATATATATATATATATATATATATATATATATATATATATATATATATATATATATATATATATATATATATATATATAAAGAGAGAGAGATTATATCAATATAAATAATATTTCCGAAGGGATCGAGTTGGATACTTAGCATTAAATAGAGCTTATACATATATATTCATTTCAAAAATGATTATTAAATCATGTTATAATAATTTGTATTCAAACCAATGTGTGTGTGTGATAATATAAAAAAAACATTTTTTTATATAGTTCAGATAGATTCTTATGGGAATCAAATCCCAAAGCAAAATGTAGCTAAATATTCTAACTTTTAAATAGTTATTTCAAAATTTGTAATAGAGCCATAAATAAATAAATAAAATGACAGTGATTTAATGTCAGTTTCGAAGCAAATAAAAACAACAAAAAATATCGTTATCAGAGATTGTTGTCAAATGAAAACTGTACACTACCAAAGCGAAACTTCATTCAAAAAGTATTTAAATATCTAGAAGAACAACACAAAAACAGTGGCGAAATGGAATTAACAAACCCTAAAAAAGATTTCAAATCACAGAAAACTGACATTCGAATGTTCAGAAATAATTTGTTTGCACATCTGAAGGCTTACTAGGTAGCCTCTTAAAAGTCAATACAAGACTCTTAAGTCTTGTATTGACTGCTTACTGTCTGAATTTGTTCAAGTATGTATTGAAGTATCCTAGAAACACGTGTAGGATATTTTGCTTCGAAACTGACATTAAATCCCAGTATACTATAATTTTTATCTCTAATTATATATATATATATATATATATATATATATATATATATATATATATGTGTGGGGGGGGGGTAAGGTTAGTTAAAGAGAACCCTAGCAGGGTGCGCGATTATTAAGAAAAATAAAAAAATAAGAGCGTAATATTTATTAATGTTTGTATTACAGAAGATCAGATGAACATCAGTGCCGTCATTTCTAAATCCTAACAAAAGAGACATATAAAAGGATTCTTTAACAGACTCTCTTCAGCTTCTGCTTATCTGTTTCTGTGATTCTATTGACGACTTTTAGATTCTCTGCGTAAATTTAATTTTCATTATGTTTACCAATTCGGTATTTCTACATTCTAATTCTGCCGGTATTTTATGGGCGAGTAAAAACAGTTTTTATTTTCTTTTGGTCTTTTAAAATTATGTCGATACCATACCATACCATATATATATATATATATATATATATATATATATAGAGAGAGAGAGAGAGAGAGAGAGAGAGAGAGATAGATAGATAGATAGATAGATAGATAGATAGATAGATAGATAGATAGATAGATAGATAGATAGATAGATAAGTAGATAAGTAGATAGATAGATAGATAGATAGATAAGTAGATAGATAGATAGATAGATAGATAGAGAGAGAGAGACTAAAAAATGTATACGACCGCGTAACTAAAACGAAGTAAAGCTTGGAGTTTAGAGCAGTCTGTATCATTAAGTTTTTTAAGTTACACCGAGATACTCTGTTTTTCGACACACCGTAACACCGGGCCGACGAATTAGTACTTTCACGAAGTCAAGTTTTTTTTAGGGGAAGATAACTAACATAAAAGATAAAAATAAGTTTTAGCTTGCAGGTACGTGTGTACATACACACACGCGTATTTAAAATAGACGAGAATATATGTATCAATTAGAATTTCATTATTTAATAACAATTTCGGAAAAAAAACTTTTACACATGTTTCTAGATTAGTTGCTGATGAATTCAGATAACCATAGGCGGTTTACTATAAACAGCAATTCTCCAATTCTGGATTGCTTGTGTTTAACGTCAACTCTTTTAATACTTTGAAGTTCGATTGCATATTTCAA
>OY744516.1:196542506-196577506 GCA_963556195.1 Sepiola atlantica
CTGAGGTATGGAAAGCCCGGTCGTTCAATAATGCATAATACTGAAAATAACACATATTACACGCTCTTATTTTATTAATTGAGCACTCTGTCTTTATTCCTTTACATTATATATATATATATATATATATATATATATATATATATATATATATATATATATATATATATATATATAATGTATGTGCGTGTTTGATTTGTACTCTATTGATTTTTCTCTTTTTTGTTTTGTTGTTGTATTTGTTCATATTAATGAAATAATACTTTACCCAAAGTCTTTTTTTCTTTTTTACAAACTGAATGCTCTGAAAAAAAAGATCGTATGTTAGTTTTAGAGTTTGTTTTCTTTTCTTTTTACTCTTTCTTTTTCTGTTGAACAATTTGATTTGTTTATTTATTCGTATTTTTATTTGTATACAATGACTTTCAGGTGAATGATTCTTTTCGACTGGCACTTTCTTTGCATTTTAATGCATTGTTTCCTTACAATTATTTAGTCATGAAGACCTGATTTTAATAGTTACAGTTGGATAAAGAAACCTGTAATTGCTCTTATTCTCTCCTGAACACTGTCCCAGTCTAATGACAACCTCGAAAGTATTCATTTATGAAATACGTGCTTTTATAATCATGTATGGCTCAAATAACAACTGATTCTTCTCCATCTCTCCCAATCAATACTAAAGCAAAACTGGCGATTGTTATTACTAGCAAGAATATGGTCTCCCCGGTCTTATATTCTTGCTAGTAAATATAATGTAAGTGTTGAGTTTGCTAATGAACAGACAATTGTTACAATTTATTGTTGACGTACACTACCACCTAAAGGAGGAGGTAATGCCTGGGGATGGTCTCATAACAACAAAACAAATGCTACACTACCATCTAAAAGAAGGATGTGTGGCCTGTGAGGATGGTCTCATGACAACAGAATAGATACTACACTACCCCCCTCCCAAAAAAGTAATCCCTGAAAGGATGGCATCATTGACCACAGAGCATATATTACACTAACCCACCCATGAATTAATGAATTATTAAAAGATTGTACAATAGTACAATTAATAGAAGTGATATTATAGTTTACACTTCAGATACCAAATCTCTATGAGTAATAGATATTGCTACAGTTAGAAAACGAAAACTTTTCATTATTAATCTTCTCATAATATTATTCATCATTCAACTGACAATCCGTCCATCTCATTAACCGTTATCCTCGAGTGGGTTTTGACTTGGAAAAGTGGTGACTCATTAGTAAAAAAAAATGTGTAATGTTAACATTATCGAAATATGTATCGTTTGGAAAATATTATCGGATTTTCCAAAACGTCTTGATCATAACTTTCTTAACACAGAAGTTCCTATTGAAACACGTCCAAGACTTTTAGAAGCATTAAGAGAATCAGCAGTCAAAGAATTTAATTATACCAAGTGCGAAAATCGGTTTTATTCGGTTTAAAGTGTGTTTTACACGCTGACATGTGTTGCACGGCTTTTAGTAATTGACTTTCAAATTAACCTATCTCTGGTCAAGTCTTTCTTTATCCCTTTTTCCATCAAATCCATTTGTATCAGTTCCTCCAATGCCTTCATTGGCCATAACCCGCCAACTGACCCTGTTAACGCAACTGTTCTACATCTACTAACCCAATCACTCTTAATGTGACCAAACCATTCTTTAGACATCTTCCTATACTGTTCAGATTTAATCATTTATCTTAGACACATATTAAACATTTATCGTATCATTCTCATATTATTTCTTCCAACACATATCCTTAACCCTCACTGGGCAGGTTTTACTTTCATACATAGTCACACTGCGCACACTTCCTGATAGACTCTTCCTTTGATCGACAGTGGTAACTCTATGCTGGTTAGTAATGACAGAAGTTCTAATATGTTAATACTAAATCAGCAGTAAAAATTGGGTACACAGTCGTGGAATATAAATTAAAGATTTAAATATGTGGTGCTAAGATAGACGTGCGTAAATTCTTTAGATAGAGAAAAACATTAAAAAATAGCCAGCAGTAGAAAGATCGAAGAAGAAAATAGTCCGAAAATTAACGAGTGGAATAAAACTAAAATATAACATTGAGAACATACGGATATGCCGTTATCATAGCTGATTCAGTTTTATTAGTCTGGGCTAGTGTTCAGAAGAGCTGTGAAGACGTGCACAAGAATTGGCTATCAGGGTCTTCTCTAACTTAAAAGCAAAATCGGCGTGAAGAGAGTGAAAAACAACAAATAGACTACAAATAACTGTTACCAAACGATAGAAAATTTAATATTCTATCAAACTGTTAGTTTCTAAAAGTTTAAAACTATTTGTAATAAAAAGAAAGATTTTAAAATAGGCTTACGATACAACTAATTATAAGTCCGGGGTGGTTTCCAGTCGGATTAGGGTAAGTATTTTTATTTTTTGTATCTCTTTTTTATGGAAATCGCTCCAGACAAAGCATGAAGCCACTAAAAAATACTACTACAAGGTAAAAAAAAAAACTAGCCAATGATAAGTGTTATATGGATAGATTCCGACCCAGTAAACAGCAATTCTTCCCCCTTTGTCAAAAACATCGCTCATGGAGTGTGAGGACTAAAGGACAAAATAAGGGCAGCGAGAGTTACGAGGCTGCTGAAAGTAAACCCAAGGTCCACTTTCTACTCTCCAAGCGATCACCTTAAAAAAATAAGTCGACATTTTTTTACACAATCAGTTAAGTGAACGTAAGAACACAAATTTTGAAATAACAAAACGTACCAATAATTTCGATATAATATTAAATTTTCTATCCTTTTGTATAAGTTATTTGTTGTATATTTGTTTGTTTTTTGCTTGTTTTTTATCCCTTTTTTCTTATAAACTATACTGCATAATCGCCTAAAAATCTGTTTTACAGAATCAAATGCCTGTTGGCATGTGTTGTCATAATAGATAGAGCATGTGTCTTAGTGAAAAGTCGATTCAATTATTATTGAAAATGACGACGTCATGAATGTTATAAATCGCTTCAAAACTAGTGGAGGTATAATGGTTCATCTGCCCTATTACCAGTTATAGACAGGTAAAATGCATAACAACAACGACGCATGATTTTATCTAAGTCAAATTAAATATTCATGAATTTTGCTTTTTATTTTATTATTTGCTAGTTAAATTCAATTAAAAATAACTTTAGTTTCTAATTTCAAATAAAGTATAGAAATCAGAAAAGTGCTTTCACTGAGTTAATTAAATTATGTATTATATGCCGCAATGGAATAGCGAAAATGGATATATTTCAAATGCGCACATTCAATATATGCGTTTAACTGTGAAAATTGTATTTCAAATGTAAGCCTGACAGACCGACCCGATATATATATATATATGTATAGTCTTAGAAGTTTTTCAACCATTAAAAATATATAAAAAGTCTTTCGTTGGAAAACTACTATCACTATATTAGTTTGCTTCCAAATAATGTACGCTAGTCTTAACATTATTTAAGATATCATCAGTTTTTTTTTATCATGAAAAACTGTTTCAGTAATTTATATATATATATATATATATATATATATATATATATATATATATATATATATATATATATATATAACAAGTTGAAAGGTATTGATAAAATAGACATAAAAACAATATTTTTCAAAAGTGCTTAATACAAGGTAGAGTTTTATAAAAATATATTATATAAACATTTAACAATGGTCAACACAAATCAATTCATATTTCGGTGTTACCGTGCACACTCAACGGAGCCGCAATTCATACTCTATTAGACTACAGTACAAAAATATGCTTCGTCATTCATTTTCGCCATAAATTGATTCGTGTTCTGAACATTAGATCATTTTTTAATCAAATTTATCTATTTCACTATTTAGTGAGGATCAATACTTAAAACAAAATTGACAGAATTTTTACTCTCTCATTAATATATACTGCTACCACTCCCCCCTCATTACACCGAGATAAGTTATTTAGTAGAATACATAACTTTCGCTTCACGTTACGAATGCTTTATTTACTCCTCTCCAGGAGTTAGGCACAAGGCCAGTTTTATCCTACTCCCACAAGTAAGATGTGACCCAAGGTCGGGTCGGAAAGTGGGGGTTGAAAAGCCAGCGCCCGAGAGGTGAGCACTCTGACCATCAAAAATTGCCTGGGCAGCCCCGTCGGCATTCCCCGGTAGGGGCGCCTCAAGGAGTAAGCAATAACTTACTCCTCCCAAAAGAGGGGAGGCAAAGCCTGGGAGGGTGGACCTCCTAGAACTGCACAGGACAATCCCATAGACCGGCGTAAATCAAGTCCAGAAGGACAAGACAATACAAGTCTATGGGGTGCCTAGCAAAAGTGTACGGATTCGCATTTCGATAATAATCCTTCAGATTTTCTAACATTAGCACATATGACTTACAAATGGTTTTACAAGGTTCACGACCATTATTTAAGTTACTTATTTAACTTAAAGCAAACACTGAATATTTATTAGTCGTAATTTCTACAATAATCAACTTTACAAAAAAGGCACACCTCAAATATACGTTAGATAAGATAAACAGATAAAAACAATACAGTTATTGTGAATAATACGTGGCTCCATACATTACATTCAACGTTATCATGTAGAATCGCTTGAAAATCTGAAACAATTACATCACCTATAAACTGTAAGTTTAAAGTTCTTTAGCGGGGTACTGTCATTTCTTCATGAATGTTAAATGAATAATGATGAAATTAAGGTTCAAAAATTATTTTTTCGATGGAAAAAATCAATGACCTACCTTTTAATTGACTCCCTTTTTTACTTGCTTTAACTCGATTTACCTTTTTAAAATACCGCGTGATTATAACATTTTTTTTCATCTTAAGTTATTGAAATGATATTTAAATAATGACAATAATAACTATCATAAATGTTTGTTATTTCTATTTCTTAACATCACGTTATTATGACAAACTTTTTTTTATTTTTACTTTGTAAAAGAAAAGTAAGAAACAAAAATGAAGACAACATAAAAAAAAAACTTACAATTAATTACTTTAGATTTCAACTTTTTTCGATATAATAAGTGATGTACATACTAAAATACATCTTCGCCATTAATAACGCTAAGATATTGTAAATAGTTGTCTTTTAGATAAGTGATCATCTACGAGACATGCGCATTACTTTCTTTTCTTATTCAACCGTTACGTATTGAAATTATATATGACTTATCATAAAATATACATGCTTTATAAAAAAAAACCTTGTTTAACAATTCATATATGTCATATCATAAAATATGCATGCTTTATAAAAACCCTGCTAAACAATTCATATATGACATAGCATAGAATATACAGGTTTTATAAAATTCCTGTTTAACAAAGCATATATGACATATCATAGACTATACAGACTTTATAAAAAACCTAATTAACAAATCACATATGATATATCATAAAATATACAGGATTTATAAACATACTGTTTAACAAATCACATATGACATATCATAAAATATACAGGCTTTATAAAAATACTGTTTAACAAGTCATAATTATGTTTCGGGATTGATAACTTGTATTATTTGTATTATACTAAGAATACAATTACGAATTACTTAAGACTTCTACCCGGTAATGGCTGACGGAACAAGAGCAATCTACCTGCGGATGAAATAGAGGGTTCCGTTCGAAATTCCGTACAAATTCCCGACTTCGACATAAATATTACTGTGTTGCATAAGACGAACCTCGAGAGGGTCGGTGGTTACATCGGCCGAAACGTTTTTTGCATCTCCCGCTATAAATATATAATTTTAAATTGATTGAAAATTATTAATTTTCTCTATATATAAAACTCAATGTCTGTATGTGTGTTTGCGTGATGTTTGTGTGTTCCCTATAGAAAGAAAGGTCAGAGAATGTACATAAAATAAAAAAGTATATTAGTATGTAAAGTTTACCGGGGTAGACAACGGAAGTGTTCTCGGATCTCTAAGTGCACCCTTATGGAAACTATTAGGGCACAATACCCTTAAAAAGTTAAAATATATCCTATTTTTATGAAATTTAAATTATATGTATAAAATTTTCTGAGGAAGACAATGACAGTGGTCACGAATCTCTATGGTATCCTCTATGAGCCGAATATCTACGTACCCCCACTTCTAATAGAACTCCTTTATATTTTAAATGTGTATATCTGATTTTAGTAAAATTGAAACCATCTATATAAGACACTAATTCAGAGAGTTTTCTAAAATTTCAGCTCTTTTCAATTATATTAGGGGGCAACACGGGAGGGGCCAGTAAAAACAAAGAAAGTAATATGGTGTTATGGGCATAGTTAAAAAGTATATAGTAGTAATCCTCATTCAATCCCGAGCGACGTCGGGCCTTCTTGCTAGTTCTTAATAATATTAAAAAGTATTAAAAGTAAAACTTTATTATTATTCTTTAGGAAAGGTGATTACTGCCATTTTGGTAACCAGTTTACGGATGAAAAACATAAATAGATAAATGGAAGTCTTATCGATTGAGTTAATTGTTGGTTTATTAACTGATCGTTGGTTCTCTAACGCGAAAAGTGTTGCAGCAAGAATGAAGAATTGGAAAAATGAAGGCTTTTTTAAATTGGTTAAAATGTATTTGTAGTAGAATGACGATGTTCAGTTGATCCACTCCTGCGTTACAGATGCAGTCAAATCCCCAGCCCAAGCTAGAGGGAGCAAAAGGCGGTACGTCCGCTCACTTAGTCTGCAAGTCTTGCTGACCTGTTATTTTTTTCGATCCTCTTTCGATCGGTGGCGTAATTATTTTACAATTGTTATACTTTTTTTACACATTCCTGAAATCGGCATACCTCAAAATACAAACAATTATATGTTTATACTTTCATTCTCGTCTCAACCTTGAAAATATCGTAACAATCACAGTCGCATTCCAAACGCGACAGATACCTAAACTACATCTTGGTAACCAGTTTACGAACGAAATATATAAACAGATAAATGGAAGTCTTATCGATGGAGGAAACTACTGGTCTATTAACTAATAAATGTTACGTTATCACTTGTTCAGGTTTTTTTATAGCTCACAATTTATTCTTTTATTGAAGTCGCTCCAGACAAGGCATGAATCTACTTTATGTAATAAGCTAAAAATAACGAAAGATGATTAACAAAAAGATCACGGCTATAGGTAGGAGGAAAACAGTCAGCAGGAAGAGTTTCAAGTGCCTGCAGTTCTTGAAAGAAGCTACTAGAATAGGAAGCTGTATTATAACGAGCTATCTGAACAGCAAATTGATAAAGACCACTAGACCAACGAGTCAAACAAGCTGGAACAAAGGAAGCAGGAAATAAATCAGACAATTTTGAAGAACACATGCCATATCAGTACTTATAGAAGAGACTAAGACTATCAATATCACGTCTCTGATAGAGAGAGGGTGCAGAGAATAAGAAAGAGTGGGGGCAACCAAATTACACATACGCTTCTGAACCTTATCAAAAACCCTCAAATGGGACAGAGATTCAACAGTCAAAATATGACAACAGAAATCTATACAATTAGTAGAAGTTCGACAATCTCTTGATACCGTCCTGCCTTACAGATGCAGCAAACTCCCCAGTCTTATCTGGGGGGGGGGACAAAACGCAACTGCAAATCTGTCTACACTGTTTTATTTTCGATCCTCTCTCGATCTGTGACGTAATTTTGACAATTGTTAATACTCCTCAAATCGTCATGCCTCAAAATACAAACAATATGTTTATACTTTCATTCTGGTTTCAACCTTTAAATTATCACAATAGTCACAGTCGCATTCCAAACGCAACGTCTACCCAAACGCATGGCCTACATCTTGTGACCATCTAGATTATAATTCTTATTTACTATCTTGCTTTGTCGATCACCCCGGGGTAATCTCGTTACATAAGGACAACCTCGTCCCCATCGATCTGCCTGCATTTCCCATTCGGAAACCATAGGAAAATACCAGCGACGATAGCTTAATGATAGTTAACAAACTTCCAATGCTCGAGGCTCAAACTCAAATTCTATTTTAATATTGGAAATGCAATCAGTAGAACGTTGTCCTTACCTCCTCTCTCTCCCCCATACATTAGGTTTTCTCATTTCTATTCTTTTTCTTCTTCGCACACAACGAAACATAGGCGTTGGCTAGAGTTTGTATTGTTTTGTTTTTAACGGTAAATCAACCCTTTTTTGCTGAAAGAAATTCGTTATTTCCATGGAAGGTGCTCGACTGAGCTTCAAATCTCTGGCTCATCCATGTAAAACAATCACAACCAGAAAATCGTCTTCTCCCACCACTGGAGAGAACTTTCTCCAAGAACTTCCAATTTACCAATATATATATTTGAAAAATATTGGTTATAAGTTCCCTTTTATCAATATATTTGGACTTGATTAATTTATATTTATATATATATATATATATATATATATATATATATATATATATATATATATATATATATATGTGTGTGTGTGTGTGTGCGTGTGTGTTAGAAAAATACCCGTCCCAGGACAGGTAAAATTGATTTCCTATACAGAACAGTTTTTGTGCCGCATTTATGTCCCTTTACTGTTCGATAATGTTGAAAAACTAACATTCCATTGTTTTTATAAATTTTTCGTTTGATTTTAATTTCCTACTGTGCTTAATTGTTTTTCCTTTCTGTCTTTCATACACACACACACACACACACACATATATATATGTGTGTGTGTGTGTGTGTATATATATATTTATATATATATATATATATATATAAATATATATATATATATGAATGTACATAGATAGTTAAGTGATAGATAGATGGATAGATGGCTAAATAGATAGATATGTAAGTTGATGGATAGATATATAAGTTGAAGGATAGATAGATAAATATGTATTTGGATGAATAGATGATAGTTATGTAGATAGATAGATAGATAGATAGATAGATAGATAGATAGATAGATAGATAGATAGATAGATAGATAGATAGATAAACCACTCTTTCTGAATACAGCCATATATCAATAGTTTATTTGACTTGATCTAGATTTATCTGTATTTGGATGTACTAAGTCGGTCTAAGTTAAAAGCACAGAAAATTTAATCAGTGAACCTAGTTGAAATTTCTGCAACGTAAATTACATTAACTTCACATAAATGGCCTAGGGAAAGACAACATTCCAATTCTCTTAATAGGCAGACGAAGGATTATACGTAACAATCTCGAAAGGATCTGCGCATTGACAAGAAACAGCTCTCTTTCTATTGGCATAATAACTTAGGGTAAAGGGCACGGCAATCTTCTTGAGTCGCCGCATAATTTGATCGGGTTTTAGTGGATGCGTTGCATTGGCGCGTACGCCAAAGTTTTCGGGGCTTTTTACGAATGTGTTAAAATATGATTGAAATTACATATTCATGAGTCTTTGCTGGTCTCCATTTCAATCTCTTTGAACTCATATCGTCATTGTTCGCGTACCCATTTGCTTGGTAACCTTCGGTCTTGAAAGACAATGGATACCATCTGAAAATGGGTCTCCGTAATGAGTAGTTTATGGTGAAGCAATGGTTGCACAATCATCAACCGTAATTCAGGTAGAAATGCAAGACGACATTAAGCATTTGCTATCCGATAAGCTATGTGCGTCTTTCACGATTGCATGATTGGTTGGCCTCCTTCGGTCTCGAAAGACAATAGATACACTTTGAGATAAGTCTGCACGGTATGGAGTTTATAATGAAGCAATGGTTGCATAATCTCTAACCGTAGTTCAGGAAGGAATACAAAATGACAGGACGCATTTTCTACCACGATTGTATGATTGTTTCATCTCTTTTTACCACTATGCATATAAACCAAATTAAACTAAATATAGCGCACATTCCCCATCCTAATTCCTAGCAACTTTGTTACAAAACTCATGATAATCAGTTAATTAGTTTAGGAGTGAATCCTATACATGACAAATATATCCACATATACGCATACCTGTCTTTATATGAATAAAGATATATAGGAAGGTGTGTGTGTCTGCGTTGAAGTAGTAGTGTAATGGTTGCCAGCGCCAACAGTGACCTCGGCATACCGTATTCGAGATCGGTTGTGTTTATTGAGTCACTTTAACGAATGCCCTTCAGAAAGTATGAATCTCTCTCCGCTTACCCCAGCTATGCCTAATACACAAAGGTAGACTAAATTATCAAGAAGGAAATCTCCACTATAACACCGACGACAATGTAGGTCTCTGTTATTTGGCGCCTATCATGCCTCGTTGACCTGGTTGGTAGAATGAATCGTGTTCTCCACAATGCAAGAGTCGCTTGGAGCAAATTCACACGTGCGGAGGTTGTCTGATAATTCGGATTGCCATACGCCTTATCGATAGACGACTATATAATTAGTGTAGATAACTTAGTTTGAAATTAAGTTTTAATTAAACTTAAAATTGTTGAAAATTTTACATCATTTTAGCTAAATCGAGTTAGTCGATATCTAACAAACTGTACGTGAAGTACCTTTCAGTTATATATATTTTTAAATAGATTGGTTTTGTATTCTTTCTTATATTAGCAACTAGCGGAAATAACAGCTTCGTGGCGTCTTTTAACATACTGGGACATTATTGGATTCTTTAATCAGCGTAACGCGGTTGTATCCAAAAGAATCTGAAAAATGATTGATGATGATGATACTGTTTATGGTCTGTGAAAAAATAAATAAATAAATAAATAAATAAATAAATAAATAATAATAATAATAATAACGACGACGACGACGACGAAATCGAAAAGAGGTGAAGAATACTGGGACTCTGCGGAGGCTTGTTGTCACTCAGACTCCAGGAAATACCACTGGTGGTTGTCCGTGAGCAATCACTGACGATGATCTGTGTGAGAACTCCTAGTGAGTACAAATAATAATAATAATAATAATAACAACAACAACAACAAACACCACCACCACATACGGTGGCACCAGCCTCGACTTATTCCATAAACAATTCTTGTGAAGGAGAATGGAAAAAACGAGGGGGGGGGGCACCAATCAGACATCCACTGGTAAAGTGTGAGAGTACTGGAACCTTGGGGAGGCTTATTGTCACACAAATTCTAGTCAGACGATTGTTGCTAGTGAAAAATAAATGGAAAACGGTAGTTGCGATTACGCAAAATGATTTGCAAGGGTTATCGAACGAGTTAGGGGGTGATGGAAATCTGAGGAGATTTGGTTGTCGCTCAGACTCCAGAGGAACACCACTGTTTATTGGCAATGAGCAGCAGCAGCAGCAGCAGCAGCAGCAGCAATAATAATAATAATAATAATAATAATAATAATAATAATAATAATAATAATAATAATAATAAATTTAAAAAATAGTAATAATAATAATAATAATAAATTTAAAAAATAGTAATAATAATAATAATAATAAATTTAAAAAATAGTAATAATAATAATAATAATAAATTTTAAAAAATAGTAATAATAATAATAATAATAAATTTAAAAAATAGTAATAATAATAATAATAATAAATTTTAAAAAATAGTAATAATAATAATAATAATAAATTTTAAAAAATAATAATAATAATAATAAATTTTAAAAAATAATAATAATAATAATAAATTTTTAAAAATAATAATAATAATAATAATAATAATAATAATAATGATAATAATAATAATAATAAATTTTTAAAAAATAATAATGATAATAATTATAATAATAATAAATTTTTAATAATAATAATAATAATAATAATAATAATAATAATAATAATAATAATAATAATAATAATAATAATAATAATAATAATAATAATAAATTTTTAAAAATAAAATAATAAAAATAATAAAAATTTAAAAAAACAACGTCTTTATTTAATATTTTCAGATATAAAACTACAGATGTAAAGGGAGCGGGGACTTATCGATAAGTACTCTTCCATTCAACTCCTCGATTTATTTATTCTTCTTAAGAATAAGAAGTAAATAAAAAAGATACAAAGTACACAAGACTACAGTAACAACACAGCAAATAAGTCATCAATATACTACAACATGCGGAAATTGTGCACTCCGCACCGAATACAGAAATACAATTTAACAAGACACACGCCTATACACCTACATTCACATGTACATAAATGTATCCACTTAAATCCATTCTGAAAAATGAAGGAATCAAAAACATACTACTATAGAGAAAACTGAGTAAAAGTACACGACTGAAGTTATGGGTGTAAATCTTTTGTGAAGCTATGTCCCCATTTATTTTTTATTATTATCAAACTTTGTTCAAACTTTACGGATCTGTATTAGACTTCGAAACCGATCATATGAAAACCGATTAAAAGCAGTTTTCATGTGAGTATCTCTAAAACCGAAACCGTTTTCCAGAAACCGATTTTTATTTTTGTGGTTTCCGCATTCCGTGAAGCATTTCTATATTGTTTCCCCTTTGAAGAAACATCGTTATGCCTACCTTTTAGATGGCTGAGGTCTGCCTGTTTCATTTTAAAAGATCGCAACATATCAATAGTATACCCTAGTTGCACTGTTATAACAATAACATTTTTCTGATATGGTTATTCATGTTTTATATATAAACATGTTATGTACATTTGTTTCTCTAAAACCAGTCAAATGTCGTAGCCTACAACAGTGTAAACAATTACATATCATAGACTCAATTTCTCTGCTACTTTGAAAACGGCGCCCAAATAAAAAAATAATTCCTCAATTTAGTTATTTTTACAATAAAGAAATTAATTTTATAATTAGCCATGATTTTTTTTCATTGTATCTTTAGTTTCACTCTACTTTTTTCGCTGTTTTTAACATGGAATATTTAAGGATGTGAATAATTATAATCCGGATCAAATTTTAAAGTTTAGCGCCTCTGCACATTCGCTGTTCAAAACGGTGTACTACTGAAAATAATTGTTAAAATTTAATTTCTAATCGTTAGGATCGGTTCCATTAGGGGATCGTTTTCACTATAAGCTTGAATGACGCAATGATCCCCCGTCAGAAACTTCAAAAGTAATGCATTTTTTTCGATTTTTTTTCGCGCTGATCTGAAACTTTGGCGTCTAATCTTTATCAATTCATACAAAAAGGAAATAATGAAACGAGAAAATAATGCAAAAGAAAACGTCACAAACGGTTTTTAACAAGTTTTTAAAATGACTAACATTTAAACTCGGTTTTGAGAATTAGCGAGGATTTTTTGCGAGCTCTATATAACTTTGTGTAAGCTATAAAATACATTTTCAATATGAAGTTCATGCTAGATCGGACGCCCGTGTATACAATAAAGAAAAATACGCAGCGTGTCCCCAAAAGATTTACATGATTTCAGATGTGAATATCTGAGTAACGACATGCCCTATGTAAACGAGATTTAATCTTGAAGAATACGAGTTTTATTCGACAAACTTTGTAAACATTCACAAGTTATATAGATTTTATAACCGATTTCACAAAGCTTAACAAATATTTAATATGCACACCGCTTTTTGACATGACGTGCGTCAAATCGGTAATCCAGCTCATGCCAGAGACACTGTAGTATGTTTTGTGTAAAAGTGTGTGGCTCCCTAGTAATTCTCTGCTTGTATTCTTCTAGGCCTGTAATCTTATATTATCAACCTTGTGTCATACACACAGCAGCAAAGTTGCTATTATGATTACAGAATACATAATTTTACAATATATATCTATATATATATCAGTTCACAACATATAGCAATAGATAGATATCCATATAGACATATCAGTTCATAATAGATATCCATATAGACATATCAGTTCATAATAGATATCCATAGATAGACATCATTTAACCATAGATAGGTATCCATAAATTGATATCATTTCACAATAGATATCCATAGTGCAGTCTACAATAGTTATCCATATATATATATATATATACATATATATATATATATATATATATATATATATATATATATATATCCGTATCTGTTCACAATAGATATAAATAGATATCAATACCTTGTTTGGTAGTCGTTCATCTTGCGCGCGCTCTTGCCGTGATCGTCTCATACAGAAGAAAATGCTTGTCTTATAATTGTTTCTCATATCTTTAAAAAAGACTAAACTCTACACAGATCAGATGGAAGAAACGGACAATTCATTCAGCAACATCTACGCTCCGAACCACTGACCAATCCGAGGGCGAAAGAGAAAGAGATCGAAATCACTAAGTAATTTTCGCCCTATTACGTCATGCGTCCGACGCCTTTGCGTACATTCAAAACGGACTGCCTGCTTGCTATCACCATCTCATTTTGAGCCATGTGACGTAATATACGTTTTTAATACATTTCCACAGCCTAGCTAATTTTAACCCAGGACACAGCGAGTTGATCTCTGCTGAACTCCGCCTGCCACATTTCCTGCTATTTTCAACTAACTTAAATGTGTACTAGTGGTTCTACTCGTCCAATATTTAACAGTGAGAAGGAGTGACGGTATAGACCAGTCATTTCTTGTACCCTGATAGCAAAATATAAGATGGCAAGTCACTTGTAAAGCTTTTTGAAATTGGTTATAAAATCTATATCCCTCTGAATTTCGTGATCAAATTTTGATGAATAAATCTTGTATCGTTCCGTTTGCCGAGAACAAGTAGTTAGATATTCAGACTAATGTACTTTCATCCAATGTTCAATTTATGAGGGATGTTAGTGTAGTACCTGATCCTTTTTTGGAGGTAGTGTTCTGTCAATCTTTTAGGGGCACCTGTTTACAACAACCGGTATACGTAGAGAGTATTCTTACCAAATTTAACATTCTTAGATGTGAAGCATAGTTAAACGATGCAGAAACCGGTCGACAGACGAACGTCTCTAATATTGGTATAGATCAAGAGTAAAGACTCCAAATCACGTAGAAGACTTATATCGATTAATAATGGAGATTTGGTGTCTGTCTGTTAATTCTTTTACTATACTATTACACTATCTTATGTTCAATTACGTTTACTATACTACTTCAGACTAATGTACTATATTTCAATTCTCATTTCAGGAGGGACGCTAGTGTAGTATATGTTCTGTTATCATGAGACCATCCTCCCATGCATTATTTCCTCTTTTGGGTGGTGGTATTGTAGTATATGTTTGTTCATCAAAATACCATCCTCCCAGGTATTACTTTTTGCTTTGAATGTAGTGTAGTATGCATTTGTTCGTCATGATACCATCGTCCCAGACATTACCTCGTCCCAGGGATTACTTTCTCCTTTGGGAAAGTATTGATATACTAGAGGTCGCATATTTTGTTAATCATGAGTAGTGAATAAATTTCAATGTTATTCACCTTGCTATGATTGCTTATCGCTTAGAGGTGCGATTCAATACAGCAATTACTTTATTTCTCGAAGAAAATGATTTTTTTTCTATCAAAACTGCTTGACAAGTGTGTAGAACAAAGCTATGAGTAAAATCCATTTGTCTTTCTTGTGTTCCTCTTGTGTACAACTTGCCTAAAAGCAGATGTGTATACTGCTAACTCATAAGCAAAGATACTCTGTCCAACATTAGTTAAACCATAAAACCTAGCCGAAAGTTTAGTCAACGTATGACACCCAATCCAGACTGTCCATCCTAGAGTTTTCTCTCCTGTACTATAATAACCTATCGTCGATACTTAACATGTCTACTTTGCAAGGAGTGACCCCCGCCAACTTTATCGTTTACTCAACTTTATTCGAGTTCATGACTTCTTGTAATATTGATGTTGATTTTTCGATGACAGTTTTTTTTAAGAAGTACATATTCTCGGAGTTTCTGTGTATTCAGAAGAAAAAGGTGACTAAAACTAGAAAAATGTCGCTCTTTTATTGAAAGCATATCACATTAAATCGTTAGATCACCGAAGTTAAGCAACATTGATCCCGGTCAATACTTAGATGGGTGTTCGTTTTGAATACTACATACCATAAGTGAGAGTGACTGAAAAGTCATTATCTCTTATACCCTTGAGAAAAATATGAATATGTCTCCACTTCTTTTAGCTATGCTTGAATAGTAGAGTAGATTTATTATCACGCATTCGTTAGTTGACTAGTATATGAGAAACTCCTAAATAATATCAGTTCTTCTCTGGTTATCCCAGCATTGCTTACTTCTTAGGTTTCTTCTTGCCACTAGATTTCAGAAATGCTGGTTTGAAAGAAGTGCAGTTTGGGATTGCGCAGCTCTTGTTTCACTATATACTTCTAATTGCGGTTTTCCTCTTTCAGAGTGTATGTCGTTGTCTATTGTGACAAAAAAAGGCCAGAAAAATATGATCTACATAATTATGGTATTTAACAGACAAGATTTGGGGTGGGAGGGGGTGGGGCTATTGTTGAGATAAAAAGTCAAGGGAGATAATTATAACAATCTATTTTTGACCTACTAAGATGCAATCTAGTCTAATGTCACAACTAATTACGACCTCTATTTCATCAAAGCTAGACGAATCAGATTGAAATCGACGCGAATCGAAAAGGCTTAATGATTTCAAGTCGCTTTAATGTAATTTATGAAATCATACTAAGCCCTTTCAATATGGACATCAGTTCATATATTGGAAATGATATTCGCCCTTAGACCCTTTCGTGTTAATAATTCTCGAACCAAGTCAATGTAGCGGTTATAATTCTGGCATTTCGCCAATTTGGCATGTTTCGGTTTAAAGGGCGGCAGTTGCGGCGCTAATGTGCGTTTGGCACAAACCACTTCACGTATGATTACGATTATATTAGTCCCTTTAGTTTTGCTTTCGGAATCAAGGCATCGTGCCGGTAATAACGTTAGCACTTGATTCCTTGAGGCTTTTTAATTTTAGAATCTGTCCAAATCGTCATGTTAGAGTTTACCTTGATTCTCATCAACACATTCCCTTATCATTTAGCGGTATCCGTGGAAATTCTATGGTGAATGTTATATTCTTTTTGTTGCAGCTAAATTAATTATTTTTAATTTTAAAATTATAACAATAAAATTTATTAAGCAGAAATTAAAATATATTACAAATGAAATAAAACTTATCTAAAAGGGGAAAATTCCAACGACAATAACATCTCAGGAATTTAACAATATATATTGAATAATAGTTAACTAGTAAAAGTTGAGAAGGAAAATATTGAGGCAAATTATAATTAATTAATTAATTAAAATGGCATTTTTCGAAACTAATATGCAAGTATCAGGAAGTTTCATCGGATGTCCTGCTGACTTGGCAGGCCGAGAGCAGGCTCAAAGTGTTTCCACAAATAGTGACGATGGAGAGGCGCTCGTAAAGCCGAGTCAATTCACGATTGTTCCCGGTGTGGCGAGTCATGAACAGAGAAAACTGTTGAGGAAGTCGCGTGTGGCAGGGCCTAACGCTCCACTCGTCTCTATGGAGATCGGTTGAAATACAAATTTGTCGAGAAGACCGGCATATTTTGGTTGTTAAATTAATTGCCACGTACTAGATGAATTGTACTATCTTCACAAACATAATTACGTAAAATATCTATTTAGTAAAACTATTAAAGCAAAAACATAAGCATTTTTGTTTAATATGATTCATCGTGTTAGATAGCAGGTGTGTACGGTGACTAGTATATATTTCAGCATAGCACGAAGTACAAGTATAGGCAACCATGCCTGTGTGTGGAACAATAAAAATTGAAAGTGTGTATTGAGAATAACCTGGCACCAGGGGGAGATTGACAGGTGAGGTGAGAGTGGCAAGGTCGCCTGCACTCATACTCATTCATATATGCTAAGATATATATACTAGTAACTGTACACACCCGTTATGCGACGGACGATAGTTTTAGAACCCCGAGGCCCCCAAAAGTCTTATTTTAACGTTTCAAAATATACGAAATTTGCAAACATATTTATTGACATTGTTTTTTTTTGTTTTTCTATACATAAACATCGAACAATCATAAAAAACGATTACTTATTAGAAATTACATCTTTCGGACGATTACAAAACAAAGTTATGTGATTTGCAAATTTCATAGATAGTTTTATTTATTTCTTTTCAAGTTGTTGATTTACATTTTTCTCGTCCCGGACAATCATGAACACCAAATAACTAAATATTTTAAAGTTATTCTTATTCCTCGGGCAACACCTGGGAACAGGTCCGCTAGTATATATATATATATATATATATATATATATATATATATATATATATATATATATATAGGTACAAATAAAAAGAAACATTGATATAAATTGTCAATTTAAGAGAATTGATAATAAGCTGTCAATCTAAGCGTAATCCACGTTCCGACTTCCGCCGTTGAACACTGTAATGACTAGCTTACAGTGTATGTCCGCCGCACGACATTAACATAATTTAATTCTCGTCTTTCCCATGGTAATTCATGGTGGCTGAGGGGTTGAATACCGGGCTACAAAGTCAAAGGTGATTTTATGACCGGGTTCGGCTCTTTCGACTGGCAGTAATTATCATCTACTACACTAAAAATTGCGTAAGCATAAAACACATGTATCTGTAGGTAAATCAAAAAAATATTTAAATAAAAAATATTATATATATATATATATATATATATATATAGGGTGGGCCAAAATAAGGGTCCTATCTTTAAATTTGAATAACTTGAATTTGAATAACATCCACAAAATAAAAGTTAAACTCACCAAACTTTATGTGTGTGTAGACTGACCCTTCCGAGATTTTTGAAATAAACAAAACAAATTTTAGCCGAAAAACACTTCTTAAAACTTACAAAAACTAAAGTATTGTTTTTTACACTGTTTTGAGTTTTTTAAGCAAAAATAATGTTTTCTAAATGAGGGCACGTTCCTTAGGGCTAATACGGCTTATGCTTGCTTCGGAAGGGGTCCTTTACTTATTCTAAAAAAAAAATTTAAAAAATCAATAAATAAAAAAGTTATGAATTTTTAAAGATAGAACCTTTATTTTTGCCCACCCTATATATATATATATATATATATATATATATATATATATATATATATATATATATATATATATATTAACGAAAAATACGTCCTATAAAGTTTGGGGCGACTTATAATGCAATTTCTGCATCTTTATAACTTAGGAAGTGAAACAATCGTAGTAAGCGTAAAGCAGCACACGCTACAATCACCAATAAAAACAGTTACGTAAAAATACATTATATATATATATATATATATATATATATATATATATATATATATATATATATATATATATATATATATATATAATAGAGAATAGTAGTTTGCTTGAAGCATTGTTGGGAATAGTAGTAGTATGATTAAGAAGGCTGAGAGTTATGCAGAGTGCCGGGTATATTCCAATTTCACCATTTCACTCCCCCTCTCCATTTCATCATTACTAAACTCCTATATTAAACCATCCACTACTACCACCACCACCACACACCCAAATAATCAAGTAGGCCCCGTCCCCATACACACATCTATCTCAACACACCCTCTGTCACATGAGAATAACAACCCCTAACAACCAAATACCATAATTGACCTACACTTACTATCTCACAAAATAATTCACCTCATACCCTGTCATTATTAATTAATTTAACAACTTGCATCCTATTACCCCACATCTAAATAAATATAAAATGTATACAAATAAATTACAAATATAGAAAAATAAATAAATAAAAATAAAATAAAATAAAAAACAAGAAGAGAAAATTAAGAATAAATAAATAAACAATAATATATATATATAAATATATATATATATATATATATATATATATATATATATATATATATATATATATATATATATATATATAAAATATATAACTTAATACACAGACTTCTACCGACTGAATCTATAAATTAATTCTCATTCAAGACACAAATTTAGTAATAGGCAGAGTTACTCACTTACACTGTCTTACAGATAAACCCCGAATTTAACTAGATTCAATTAAGCCTGAGCTAAATTTAAAATCCTATAAGTAACAAATTACATTAATTCGATAAACTAATTTAATGAAACTCACAATTAATAATACTTTTTTAATATATGATATCAATAAAATTTAATAAAATTTATAATAAAAAAGAGATTAATTAATTACTTTATATTAAAAACAAAACAAAAAATACGAAAAAAACAACACGCAGAAACAAATGAAAATTTTTTTTAAATATATTATCAAAACTAACAGTTAATTAATCACCATACAATACCTATCATTTATCTAATATAACACACATATTTTTGAACACTACATTTATATAAAAGCCATAATTTTAAAATGTATTAATTTCTATTCTCTGCGGGACGGGTTTGCCCCAGCCCTACTCTCTGGCATCCATTTTGGTGAATTCTCTATAGAGACGGGTTTTTCCTTTGGTGTTTATTATTTTTGACAAAGTGAAGATTTTCCCGAAATATTAAATATATGATTTTTAATAATCATCCGGACAACACACAAACAGCCAACAAGAAATTTTAAGAAAAAATAAATAGTAAGTCCCCCCACTTCGATTCATTATTTTTGTTCCTTCCAGCTTACAGCCTACCTGGCACTCTGCATTATATATTTATGGCAATTAAGCTACACAGAGGCTCTCGCGTTTCATTCCCTGGGGGAATCTTCGTACTAAAATTATATATATATATATATATATATATATATATATATATATATATATATATATATATATATATATATATAGAGAGAGAGAGAGAGAGAGAGAGAGAGAGAGAGAGAGAGAGAGATTTTGTCGAACACTTCACATTCATAAGCGTGGTCAGTTAATTAATAACAATGTATTATCATTCTTATTCTAAAGACTTATCGAATAACACTAAAAGAAATGCTAAATAATGTTAAAACGTTACAGCAATTTTCTGATATATGATCTTATGAACGATCAAAAAGCCGCATTGAAATGTTCTATGTCAGACCTGAGTTATAAATGGCTGAAAGTCGTCAGGCGGATTGCCAACCATGTATAAATCAACTATGGTTTGAAAGTTTTAGTAACAGCTCTTGATCGTTCAACCATTCATAAATCATGTCAATATATATATATATATATATATATATATATATATATATATATATATATATATAATTCAATATTCAAAATTCTACAAAAAACAACAAAATAACAAGAAGTCTTCTCAACAAATACCTCGGCAAATAGCGTCAATTATTAAACGCAATTCTACATGAAAAAGCATATTATAACCCCAAAACGAAGAAAAAACATCCGCCATATTGGTTAATAATACAGTTAAAATCAATTAAACTGTATATATACATATATATATATATATATATATATATATATATATATATACATATATATATATATATATATATATATATATATATATATATATATATATATATATATATATAATAGAAGAATACCCGTAACAGGACGGGTAGAATTAATCTCCAAAACAGAATATTTTTGCACCAATTTTAATTCTTTTACGAAGTTTAAAATCAAGAGTATTTTTTCATTTATCACTCCGATATTATTATCAAAACGGGTTACTGTTATTTAAATCGCGAATACAACACAAAGCTTTGATAGTCTGTATATATAGTGGAGATAAAAGAATCAGGGAGAATCTTTTGACTGCCTAATTAGCATAACTATTTTTAAACCATTCATAATTAATTAATGTTTAGTATTATTATTTTGGAATTGTATTCGCTTTTTTTTATATCTATATGCAATAGTTTCGTCTATATTAAAAGTAATTACTTAAAGTTATTTAATAAATAAATCGGAAAAATAACTAAAAACGTTTTAACTCCATGCGCTAACAACGACTTTATCGAAGGTCGTGCAAGCTAGCAAAGAAAAAGGAAGTGGGAGCGACTGTGGTTGTCTTGGCTTGCTATAAGCGAGGCAGAAGCGAGAAGAGAAAGGGCCAGTTGGTGGGGGGGGTCGTTGTCTCGCCCCCTTTCTGCCCCCTTTATTTCGCCTTCTTTCTGAAGTGTTTACCTTTTTAACTTGATGGAAAGAAGAAAAGAAAAGAAAAAATTATTTTATCATTTAAAGTAGGGAAAATTTACGTACATAAATTCAATTTTTCGGGCCAGTTTTAGAACAATTAACTAAATTCTTTTTGTTATGGGAGTTAAATACGCTGCATTTTTTTGGGGGGGACGCTACTTTACATGTAGTTTTATGACCCGGACTTAGGGTTAGTGGTAAAAAATGTTGTTAAGTTCCTTAATACAATGGCCCCGAAATGTGGGAACATTTTATGTTAAATATATATACAACTGATCACTCACTCTAAATTCTAAACTATTTGTTTTTCTTTCTTTCCGTTTTACATGGTGAAAACACCGAATCTCCTTAAAAAGCAGAATGTCATTTTTTTCTGGGATGGCGAGGTATTAATGGAGGGTGTTAATCTGTAAATTTACCCATATTTATTTTTTTTAAATCTTATACTTTTTTTTACTAGGTCCCTTTTTATTTTAATTTTAAGCAATTAATTTTAGTTGTGTTTACCTTTCCGGTGAACATTAAATAAATAACTTTAAAATGATCTAATTAAATAAATAACTTTAAAATGATCTAATTAAATAAATAACTTTAAAATGATCTAATTAAATAAATAACTTTAAAATGATCTAACTAATTAAATATCTTATTTGTATGGGAAAATATTGAAAGTTTGGATATAATTGTAGATTAATACCCCCTACCCACCCCACCCTCGATAAAATGAGATTCTACTTCTTCAGGCGATTACGTGTGAATACCCTTAAAAACCTGGCCGAATAAGAAACAACAACAAATATTTTAGAATTTAGAAATTAGTATATAAATTTAATGTAAAATAATCCTCTATTTCCATGCCATTCTATAGGGTTCATGGAAGTTTACCATTTTTTTTACTATTGAAGATGAATTCTGTGCCTTATTTTTTTATAAGGAGCGAAGGAACTTTTTTGTGGCGATTCCGTGTGGTTTTACGACCTTGCCAGTAAAACTTAGGGTCAGTGTTAAAAATACATTAACTGCCCTAACAATGTAGAATGACCCTAAAAAGA
The DNA here is from genome assembly GCA_963556195.1 of Sepiola atlantica. NCBI lineage: Eukaryota > Metazoa > Mollusca > Cephalopoda > Sepiida > Sepiolidae > Sepiola > Sepiola atlantica. The sequence goes on from OY744516.1 coordinate 196,565,633, forward strand.
ATCTCATTTTTAGGGGGGGGGGGTAATTTAGCTGAGGATGTCACTCTACAAATTTACCAAAGTTTATTAAAATTATGGAATGAATTCTCTGAGTAAAAAAACATTTTTATAAATTAATGCCCTCCTCCTTCCATTTAATTGCTGCCCGGAGGGCGGTAAGTTTTGCTAGTTTTTCTACTAAAAATCATAATATATAATTCTAATTTTGATCAAAATTCATTATATGATTTTGATTTTAGAAAATGTCTAAAATGTATGGGGTAAGTTTCAGGGATCTTCGGTAAGTTTTGCTAGTTTTTCTACTAAAAATCATAATATATAATTCTAATTTTGATCAAAATTCATTATATGATTTTGATTTTAGAAAATGTCTAAAATGTAAGCGGTAAGTTTCAGAGGTCTTCAAAGAAATTACAACTCAATGAATCTTGTTTAACGTATGTCTAATAATTGTGGATCAGATTACATGCAAATGTTATATAATTGAATTTTCAAATGGTAGATTATGTCCATATTGTACCCCCTAAAAGCCCTTTAAAATATCCTGAAGACACTTAAAGTTGTAGAATATTGATTAATTGATGTCTCATGCCTATTGTTAAAATTTCACAAGTATCGACTGTATCTGAATTTTCACGAAGGGCTTCTCAACCTTCTTTTTAATAATTTTGCATCAAACTAAATTAAACTAAATATAGCGCACATTACGAGCTCTTACGCCTATCAGTTGTTTTTTTGTAAATTCATAATGATTGGTTAATTAGTTTAGGAGTGAATTCTGTACATACAAATATATAGACACACCTATCTTTATATAAATAGAGATGCTCAAACTTAACCTAAGAATACTTCACTTCTTAACATGGCGCAGTTATTAGAAACACGGCCGTGCAAACATGATTAATCGATCAGTGTTGATTATGGCCGGATGCCCCACAGCCGCGACCTCATGTGTGCGCCAAGACAAACAGAGCACGCATTAATAAATTGCCAACTACAAATTCATGAATTCGGACATTTTTAAACTCCATAAATCTTTTCATTCTGATAGCTATGCAAGCATTACACTTACACATAATATTTACTGGCTGAAGAGCCTGTCACGGGCATCTTTGGACCCGTTACCTAGCAGGGTTGTGAAATCGCAGTCGGAGGTTTTGGAAGAAGGCAGAGTCGGATTTGTAAGAATACTACGAGTCAAAGTCAGGGTTTTTTTTTTAATTTCCGAAAAAATAACACACAGTCTGAATATTAGAAGACTTTAAAATAAGGAGTCGAGCTCGGATATTTGGAATTCTAAGATCCGGTTTCGGATTCAGAAATTTTTTCATTCTAAGAGTCGAAGTCGGACTTTGTACCTTCCGACTCTGCAAACGTGTTCCTGGGTAAAAGCAAAAATAGTCAGACTCTTTCGAATACTAAGAGTCGAAGTCGTGTTTATTTCATCTCCGGAGAGTCTGAATATTGGAAGAATTTAAAATCAGAAGTCGGATAATTTGGAATTCTAGGGGTCGAAGTTGGACTCGTAGGAATGATTGGAACCGGAGCCTGTTTTTTTTTTATCTCCGGAGATTCAACATTAAAATAAGGAATCGCGTCGAATAATTGGAATTCTAGTAGTCGGAGTTGGAATTTTGGAAATCCTAGGAGTCGGAGTTGGAATTTTGGGAATCCTAGGAGTCGGAGTGATACCTTGCACCTTCCGACTTCGCACCCCTAGTACTAAATACAAGGATGTCGGGTTGGTCCAAAATACTTCAAAGCAATCAATAAGATACTGCTATTGTCAAAGCATAAACCACCCCATCTAATATATAAAGTAGAGACGTTTTTCCCCTCTACCTTCTCGGAGTATAGGAAAATAACCACATACATCACAGGCTACTAAACTCACCGCTATACTACACTTATTCACTCGAGCGTGTTTTAGTAAAGTTGTTATTATTTTTTCCAACCTAACACTAAATATTATATTTGGCCCACCATCAACGTCTCTCCGAAAAACCAACTCCATATAGGTGGTAGCAAAGACTTTTCCCCCTAACAATTGTGTACTGTGACTACACTCATCGACACCGGGTACTAATAAACAGTTTACTTTTCACAAAACAGTCCGTCCTTATTTATTATTTGCCTGGTATTAATTTACTACATAATATAAAGCAATACGCAAACAAATAATGACCGCTCCCGTTCAATCCGATGATATTCCGCGAATATCAGATTACGTTTTTCCTATTTCTAACTATGATTTCCACATTTACATTCATTCCGGAATTAAGCGAATGACATTAACGAACACAGTACCTGCAACATTTATTCTTCAAACAAGACGGCTAAAATTCCTTCATTAAATCGACTTCCTACTTAATTCAATAGCCGCCAAGATACTGTTAGACCCCGACACATTTATATTTTCAAACTCATATACCTTTAACCCTTCTCAAATAAATGACCTAAAGCGTGTCATTGTTGAACTTTATTTTTAATCGCCAGAAGCTGCCAGTAAACAAGCTTAGCTTAAGTGGCCTATTTTCCCAGGGAGGTTTCTCTTTCGCCATTATCGCCAGTATCGGCGTTCGATCCCATTCTGCTTTCTTCTTCTTTTCTTCTTTTTTTTTAATTTAAAACATTCACCAACACGGTAGAGGGGGGGGGGAAGAACAATAGGCGGTTTCTTTTTTATGCAATAGGTAGTACTTTCTCCCGTGCAACGCCGGGCGACGGGTTCCGCTAGTTAGTAATAAAACCTAGTTCATACCATTGATTGTTCCTCATCTTTCGGTTGGCAATCATTCCATCCCATTAACCCGTATCATTGATAAGTGGTGACGCAATAGTAAAAAAAAAAGCTGCTAAAATAAAGCTTACACGACTGAAGTTATGGACATGGAATGTATTGCCTTTTATAGTATGGCATGTTTTATTATGCACTAATACTGTTTGGAAAAGTATGAGCTCAGAATCTCACCCTAACTATTGGTAACATAGCAACGTGTGTTCAACCAATCTTTCACAGTGGATATTGTGTTTCGGTATTTAACTACACAAAAGGGGTTGATATGCGATAAAATAGTTAAGCTATAAGTAATCTCCAACCATACTTATCCTGGGTCGGCATTGATTGTCTAGTGTCAAGGATAAATCCAAGACGATTATTAAGGGAGTGTGACTCTTTCTTTCCCCATTTCTCTTTTTTCTCTTTCTTTCTCCATTTCTCTCTCTTTGTCTCTTTATTTATTTCTCCATTACTCTCTCTTTATTTCTCGATTTTTATCTCTTTCTCTTTCCGTTTATTCTCTATGACTGTCTTTCTATTTATTTCTCCATTTCTCTTTTTTCTTTTTAGTTTTCATTTTCTTTTTTTCTTTTTCTTTCTCCACTTCTGTTTCTCTTTTTTTCTCCATTTCTCTCTCGATCTTTTTTCTCCATTTCTCTCTCGGTCTTTTTTTTCCATTTCTCTCTCCCTTTTTTATTCTTTCCCTCTCTCTTTCTCCATCTCTTTTTCTTTCTCCCTCTCTCTAAATCTCCCTCTTCACCTCTCTCTCCCTCTTTACCTCTCTCTCTCTGTCTCTGTCTCTGTCTCTGTCTGTCTGTTTGTCTGTCTGTCTGTCTGTCTGTCTGTCTCTCTCTCTCTCGCTCTCTCTCTCTCTCTCTCTCTCTCTCTTTCGCTTCTTGGGAATTCATCCAAGCACTTTTATTACCAATGGTATCACCTTTGTATAGTGTCAGTAAGCCTTATTCATATCAAACAATTGCAGATTTTTTCTGAAGACCAATCCTTCTAAAACCTGTCGCCACAGATACGCACACTACCACTATATGACATTAAATATATCCCGTCTCCCCTCATACGCGATCAAACTTAACCAATCTGGTCTCTGGTATCTCTCAGCAAACCTTCTTTATGTCACACAATTTCAGATTATTTCTTAGGGCCGATCCCTTTACCACCCCCACCCCCATCATGAAATAGATACATATTCCGACGTGAAATATTTAAATGCTATGGACGACGTCGTATACTGTTCAGCTGAGTAGAAAAGAGAAAGACTACCAGGACGAACGAATTCCAAATCTTCTTGTATCTTGAAATACGTAAAACTCCATTTTGCTTATTCGTAATTCTCATGTCGTAACGCCTGTAGAATATAAAGACGTTTGTATAATTCATTACCTGGATTCCACGGAAAGACGTATCCTAAAGTACCGCGCTTTGTGTGTAATGGGATTCACTTCTTTTACAATAAAAATCTACATAAAACATTCCTCTGCCTTAAAGACAGGGGAGAACCATGAAATTTGGCCCGAGTTAAAGAGATTTACAGCTGTGGCCCGACATAAACTTCGTGAGAGTTTAAAATGGTCGATATATAAAGGGACATTTTGTCTTAACTTGAAATCAAGTTTCCCTTCTTATATTTGTATAGTGGCTCAGCGTTTATTTTATTGGTACTGGTCTGCTAGAAAATAGTTACGCTCTTGAATGAAGTCTATTACCTGGCTTTCAGGATACGATCAAAGTATAATATCTGTTCTACAGTCAGAGGAGGAGAAATCATCATAGATTTAGGCATTTTCTATTTTCCTCTAACCCGGAGTGCCTCTGTTTGGTGAGATATATTTCCTCATATGAAAACCGATCTTGTACCTAACCTTTCGATCGTTTCCAGAGAAGTAAATAGGAGTATATTATCAATAAGGAAATATTGGTATATACAGGGATGATTGTCTCACTATATTTCATAGCACATCGAGCAGAAGTCTAAACAGAAGAGCAATAAATATTTAGGAGTTCTGGAAGAAGTAAAATGATACAGTTTGTTTAGGAATTTGAGTTTTGACTTAAAAATAAAAATGAATCTAAAAAGAAGTTTATTTTTCACCCATAACCTTTAATTTAAAGACTAGTACATACATGTCATATAGAAAACCAAACACTACCCATGGTATATTAATAAACAATCTAACCACCCAGCCTCAATTTTCAAACAAATCCCTAGATCGATAAGCCACAGACAAGCTACTAATTCCAGCAATATAAACATATTTAAGCAACACAAATTATAATATGAAACAGCTTTTAAAAATAACGGAAGTAATAATAATAATAATAATAATAATAATAATAATAATAATAATAATAATAATAATAATAACGGAAAAATCGAAAAGAGGTGAAGAATACTGGAAATCTGCGTAGGCTTGTTGTCACTCAGACTCCAGGAAATACCACTGGTTGTTGTCCGTGAGCTATCACTGACGATGATCTGTGTGAGAACTCCTAGTGAGTACAAATAATAATAATAATAATAATAATAATAATAATAATAATAATAATAATAACAACAACAACAATAATAACAATAATAATAACAATAACAATAACAATAACAACAACAACAACAAAAATCGTGGAGGAACAAAAAGAATGCCGGGAAGGGAAAAGAGGGGCGCATGATCTGCTATACATATATCAAAAGATCCTGAAAGAAGAAAAAAGCAAGAAAAGAACATATATATGGCATGAATTGACTACAAAAAAGCCTACGACAGAATCCCTTAATCATAAATAATTGAATGCTTAAAAATATACCAGATACCCGACAGGATTATTAATCTTATTAAGAAAGCAATGGGAACATGGAGACTAGAACTAACAGCTGGAGGACAACGCCTGACTGAGATTTTCCAAGGAGACTCCCTATCACCACTACTGTTTATCATAGCCATGATGGCACTCAACAACATACTCAGGAAATCTGATGCCGGCTACAAGTTTACAAACACAGAACAAAGAATAAACCATCTGATGTACATGGACGACCTGAAACTATTTGCAAAAAGCAAAAAGGAACTGGAAAAGCTGATAAATACGATCAGAATTTTCAACAACAACATTCAAATGGAATTCGGAATGGACAAGTGTGCACTGCTAGAAATTAAAAGGGGAAACTGAAGACAACAGAGGGCATAGGACTGCCTAACCAAGAGGAAATGATGGCGCTAGGAGAAAAGAAGAGCTATAAATATTTGGAAGTTCTGGAAGCAGACACCATAAAATCTACAGAAATGAAAGAAAATATTGGAAAAAGATATTTGCGAAAAACAGGGAAACTTTTATAAACGAAATTATATAGCAGAAATTTAGTAAAAGGAATAAATACCTGGGCAGTATCACTAATAAGATATTCTGGACCATTCATAGGCTGGAATAAAGAAGAGCCAGAAGACTAGAAAAGTAATGACCATGCGCAATGCACTATACCCAAAAGGCGATACGGATAGACTCTACGTGAAATGAAATGAAGGGAAAAGAGGACGAGTAAGTATAGAAGACTGTGTGGAAGACACAAAAAAGAGCTGAAGGAATACATAACCCAGAACACAGAAAGGTTAATCACCGCAGCAAGAGACACCGTTCCAATGAACAACTAGGGAAGAACTGAAACCAGAAACAAAAAGACATGAAAATAAAAGTAGAAAGGAAAACAACTACATGGACGCTTCATAAGACTGACAAGAGAAGAAACCAACGAAAATAGCTGGCCATGGCTAAAAAAAAAGTCACTGGAACACAGAAACGGAATCTTTACTGACGGCTGCATAAGACTATGCGATTAGACAACTACATTAAAGCTAAAATAGATAAAACCCAGAAAAACAGTAAATGCAGAATGTGTGGACAAAGATACGAAACAGTAAATCATATTATAAGTGAATGAAGCAAACTAGTCCAAAAAGAATACAAGAACCAACATGACTGTGTGGGGAATCCAGTACACTGGAAACTTGCATTACGAACACACGGACAAATGGTACAAACATAAACCAGAGACAGCACTGTAAAACGAAAAACACAATATATATATATATATATATATATATATATATATATATATATATATATATATGTTTGTTTGTGTGTGTGTATTAAAATGTTTGTATTTTAAATATAAATTGTATAACATAAAGTGTTATAATAGCCCAATAGTGTGGGACTAGAGCTGTAATAGAGAATATTTTAATGTTATTTAAACTACATCAAATGCATGAAACAAATTCTCATATATATATATATATATATATATATATATATATATATATATATATATATATATATATATATATATGAATGAACGGACAGATAAATAGAAAGGATCAGGCAGAGAAAGATAGAAATAGACGGGTATTTTAGATAGATAGATAGATAGATAGATAGATAGATAGATAGATAGATAGATAGATAGATCTGCGTGCGCATGATTGTGTGTCTTCCCATTAATGCTTGGATATCGACAAAACGAGTAATTAACATGAAATGGAATGAACCCCCGAAAGGAATATTTTAACTATTGAACATGTTCTTCGCATGTGCAAGTTCGCTTGAGTTCTGATTCGCGTATAGCAGAATGCACGATGATTGGCTATTTGGTCACGAATGGCAAAGTGTTTCTCTTGTTGAAGGTTTGTTGACATTATATGTTATTCGTTGCAGATAATTGCATTATTTCTGATGTTGGGGCTTGGCACTCACCTCTTCTGAAGTTCAACCTAGTAAATTGAAGTAACGGCCTTTTGGCTAAGCTCAAAGTGTAATGTATGTTCTGATAATACATTGCATTTGTTCTGTCCTCGGTTAGTGAAGACTTCTAAGCTGAACCATTTTTTTTTAGTCCCAATCCAGAATGCGCCTTTATGGGGAGCTGGATTTTCCCCACATTAAAAACCGACCTCCAGTCTAGCTCTGCCCATCCTGGGGGAGCAAGTAAATAGGAACACACGTGAGCAAATGTGCTATGCAAAGGGTCAAAATTAACAATGGCGAGTTGCCAAAATATTCTGAGACATTAAAATACAAACAGATGGGCTCAACCAGGCTAGAAGACCAGACATGATAATAGCCGACAAGAAGAAACAAACGTGCTAAATAGTAGATTGCCTCGTCCCAGCTGATCACAGAGTGAAGCTGAAGGAGAAAGAAATACTAATTACATACGTGATACTTTTTTATATTCTAATGGGGCACCACTTATGAAGGTCTGGAGGCCCCTTTAGTATAAGGGTTAATGAGAGTGTCAGTTGAACGATGAACAACACCTTAGGAGGATTGGAAACGATGAATAGAATAGTCAGAATTTGATTATTCAAGATGACGTCTTGACAATTATTTGTTAACACTAGACTTGAAAACGACCATGTTGTAGTCAGCTGGAAAGCATAACCGTAGAATTGTGTTCCACGAATGGGAATTTCTAGAAAATAAACTTTGTTCATGGAATTTCTTTGTAGTTTTAGGCACACGGATGGAGAAAAGAAAAGTTCTTTACGGTGGTTTTATCTATACAAGTTCATATTGTGACTGTTTTCAATTTTTAATTATTCACAAAGTTTTGCCACTTATTTATTCCGTCTCATCCGCATCTCCCTTTATTCGCTACTCTTCTGTCCCTTTCTACTCTTTTAAGCCCATTAAGTGTTTCTCTGATTATACTGTCACCTTTACGTTATCCAACTTTTTTCCTTTAATTTCTGCTTCTTCTTTCTTATTCTTTCCTCCCTTCGCTTTCTTTTAATTCATTCGTTTTCATTTTCATTCCTACCTACCTCCTCTTTCCTTCCTTCCTTCCTTTCCTTTTTTAATCCATTCGCTTGCATTTTCATTCTATTCTTTCATCTCATCTATCCAATTAATTCGCTTTCACTTTCCTTCCTTCCCCCCTCTCTTTACTTCCTTTACTTTCCTTCCTTCTCTTTCTTTTAATTCATTCGCTTCTACGTTCATTCATTCATTCTGTTTCCTTAAATTACTTTCGCGTTCACTTTCATTTCTTTTTACCTTAATTCATTTGCTTTCACATTAATTCATTCTCATTTTTTTTGTAATTTATTCACTTTCATTTTCATTCCTATCTTCCTTCCTTTAATTCAATAGCTTTCACTTTCCTTCCTTCCTGTATTCTCTTTTTTTTTGCTTTCATTTTCATTTCATATTCTTTTCTCTTTCCCTTTAATTCATTCGCTTTCATTTTCATTCATTCCTCTATTCTTTTTCCTTTACTTCATTCGGCTTCTTCTAGTTCTTCTGTCCGTTAATCTTTTCACATTCTATTTCTTTTCTTCTTATTTTTCATTATTCACCTTTTCCGTTCTTTTAATTCCTTTAACTTCTATGTCATGCTTTTCTTCTTTGTGATTCCTACTGTTTTCTGTCATCCTGCATTTGTTTCTCCTTCCGTTTCTCATTAATGTCATTGATTTTTTCTACTTCTTAAAAATCTATTCATACTTCCTCTCTCTCTCTCTCTCTCTCTCTCTCTCTCTCTCTCTCTCTCTCTCTCTCTCTTTCTCTTACACACACACACGATACCCCCTCTCTTCTACACACACACACACTTTTCTCTGGCCCTTTTTCTAAATTTTAGATTTGTAATGTTTGTCTTTTTACTTTCATTCACCCCAAACAAAGCATATTGCCAATGGTGCATAAGGAGCTATGACAATAAGAGCTAGATTTACAGTGGGGAAACATAAGTTTTGAGCTGAGCAGCATGATGTTTGTTCACATTGCATTTAAATTTCTGCATGTTCGTACGGTCGGGAAAATAGGGAGCAGGGGCGGAATTCAAACGGCAAGCGATCCGAGGAAAGAACTGTTAGAGTAGAACATGTTCCAGCATCTAGGCAGCTCTACGGTGAAGGGGCGGGATGTTGCTTCTAGTCAGATAAGTCGGAGGTATTTTTGTTGAGAGGGATACAAGTGCAGTTAGTTCATCGGGGCACATTTCCGTGGAAGTACTTGTAAAACATGATAATCCTCAAGGTGATGTATAATTGGTGTGCTTTTTTAGATGGGTTAGAGTTAACCTGATTTTACGATGGGAGAAAAAGCAGCGTCCGAGCTGGGGAGCTGAGCTGGCCTCTAAAAATAACCTAGTCAGCCCCGTAGGCATTCCCTGGTATGGGCGCCTCAGACAATTAGCAAAAAAACACCCCTTTCCCTAAGAGGGAAGGCAAAGCCTGAGAGGATGGACCACCTAGGACTACCCAAGACATAATACCTCAGTTCCACAGAAGAAGAACACCGAAATTGTCCGTCTCTGTCGAACTCATTATCAAGAACGTATTCACGACTGGTACTTAGGAGGAAAAACATTAGGCGATTTTCGCCCTCGAAATCATTTTCTCCCCTCTGAGAAGCGGAATTAGAGTGCATACACACGCCAGGCAATGTAAGGATGGGTCAAAGTCTTAGCTGGGCCTTACTTACAAATATTGTGTGAATTAGTACGGAAGTTATACCATGAAAACATTGATAACTAAAATTAAATATTTATCTGACCAGGCTGAAATAAAGAGAATCAGATCCATACATCAAATTGAGTAAAATCGATAGTTAAAATGTCGTGAAAATTTCAACCATAACCGAACTTTTCAATTTAAAAGTCCAATATCAATGACAAGATCATATAAGATGCAGGACTTCATTGGCTATAATATGGGGCAACTAGCGAGTCTCTACGACAAACAGAACCGAAGACATTGCCAAAAGTGTGACTTTCTTCTTTTCCGTTATCTTGACCTTGAACTCTGGCCTTAATATTCCAAAATAAAATCAGTTCTAAATTAAACTATGACCGATATTTTGATCAAGTTTGGTGACGATTGGTCACTAGGCTGTACATAAACCAACAAATTCGAGCGAAAACATAACCTCCTTGGCGAAGCTAAAAATCAAGAAGAAATAGTATCTTAGTTAGATTGGTTTCCATGGTAGATATCGTCCCGGCGCGAGGTAAATAATTTAATGTAATCGCTTGCTATTGTAGTTACCCTGAACACTTTCTGGCTCTGATCGCCTCAAGTTGCAACTACGAAGATCAATACAATTCAAGTAAATCGCTCCTGGATAGGACAACAACTGAATATCACCGTAGCTCAATGCTGGCAATCTCCAACTAGTGATTATATCGATGCATAGCCGAAAGGTGAAACCGCTGGCACTGCTAAGTCTTCCCTTCGCCTTATACTTAAATAATTAAAGTTGATCTATGAGATACACACCTCTCCGTTTACAGCAAAATGATCTTCACCGGTCCAATTCTTTATCCGCCGAGTCAAATTCTGATGTACCCAATTCACAATTTAATATCAAGCTCAAACTAAATCAATATAATATGCACTGAAGTGACTGCATACTCTACTTTTGAAGGTGTCAGCAGTGTCTTCGTTGATAATAATGTAGCTTTTTAATCGATCTATATCATAAAATGAACATTATTTATGTATCTATCTAGTTGTCTATCGATCTTGCTTAAATACGTTTAGGCGATTAGACTTAGGAACATGAAACTGTATGAATTTATCTTTTTCCTACGCGGATTCTCTTAAGAGGAGTCAGGAAATGGGGAAACGTGACGCTAAAGTATTAACCCTCTCCCCAAATTGTGTGTGTTCAGTAACTTCCGGGACGATTAGACTTATTCTTATGAGATCAAGAACAAGGGATCTATATCTATATATCGAGTAAAGTAACCTATGGTTTAGCTCTGTTGAGCGAGGTTCGAAACCGGTCAGTTTGCCCATTCATTATTTTATTTTTAATTTCATCATGTTTAAATATCAACCTCAAACAAAATCAATATAAGTTACTGCATACTCTACATTTAAAGTTGTCAGCAGTAGATTTACTCTAACACTTACAAAAAAGAATGTGCCCATGTATATATATATATATATATATATATATATATATATATATATATATATATATATATACATATATATATATATATATATATATACATATATATATATATACATATATATATATATATATATATACATATATATATATATATATATATACATATA
>OY744516.1:196582506-196585006 GCA_963556195.1 Sepiola atlantica
ACCAGTCTTCGTTTCAAAACGAGAATTAACCAACACGTTCCATTGCTTTAATGCTACCAATAATAATTTAGACTCAGCAATTGGACAATACCTATTTTCTAATTGCGCCTCTAACTATTAAAAAAAGATTCCTTTAGAAACTTATTCCGGGCTCGTACTTCTAATCACTTGGAGTTTTTAGAATCTGCTGCGATTGCCCAACTTATATCTTCTCTCTGTCGTCACAAAAGGTTTATTAGATCTCTCGACTTGTTTGGAAACATGTATCAGGAAAGTTCGTGCCGATCTTTAGTAGTTCATGTTTCGACACGTTAAAACATACGAAATCATTGACAGACATAATATACTTACATCTGTAAGAACAATACTTCAAGCTATCACTTGAGAAAAAAGTTAAAATTTATTAAACTTACGTAAATTGTTTAGCCCTTTGAAAATGGAAGATTGTAAGACTCATTTGTGACACTTTTCAACTACCATAAACGCAAACAAGATATGTTCAGTGTACGGTGAAGATGAACTATACGGAAGTGGTTTGCAAAGTTTAGAGCTTGAGGATTTAGCCTTAATGATAAAAACGTCCAGGCAGACAATCCTCTACAGATAATGACCAAATTAAGACATTAATTGGGAATAACCCACATTACACAACACGAGAACTAGCGAAAGGGTTTAATGTATCAACATCCACCATCAATTAGTAAAACTTGGATACACAAAGCGATACGATGCTTGTGTCCAACATGCTTAAAATTCGGCACGAACAACCTGATAACTAATATATTATACGAAGACACATTTCTTTCATATCGTTATAATCGTCAGTTAGTTTGTGTCTAAAAATGTGTTGAGTTTTTTAAATAACGATTGAATGTTGTTCTTCTATTTATTCAAACGTTTTATTCTCTTTTTTTTTCTAATTCCAGAGGGAGCTCTTTGGACAATTACGACATAAACCCCAGGCAGACCCATGTTGGTTTTGACGAACAGGAACTGTCTGTGGACATGTACAACGACGATGTGGATTATATGACGAAAACGCCCGTATCAGTTCTTAGCTCTTCTGACGTATTATTGGACAGTGCCCTCAGGGAGCACGAAGCATCGAAAAACACCAGAAACAAGCATTCAACTTTCTACGGAGAGCTACCAGCGTATCCTTACGTCAATGGAACTGCCATTCTTTCTCCACAAAACCTGGAACATATGAATACAACGGACATATGAAGAATTTATAGATATCTTAGTTATTTTACAAGATAAGTTATAAGAATTTTTTAAATAAAACAAAAATGACGATGATGATGATGTCAGTGACATTATTATAATTATTATTATTAATATTATTATGACAGTGATGATAATGATGTTGATGATGAAAGGAAGAACAATGGATTTTTCAATGAAAAAATGTAATGGTTATATTGATGATGATGATGGGGGTGGCGGTGATGATAATAATGATGATGATGATGATGATGATGAGAAGGAGGAGAATGGTTTGACGATGAAGCTGATGAGATTTTTAGAAATTTGAATTTTAAACAAAAGAAAGAAAAGCAAAAATAAAATAAAAAGCAAAAATATATATATACAGGTTCATCAAAAATACGGAAAACATTTTAAATGGATAATATTAATCAAAGGAAAAATATTCACATAAAAAAACGAAAATTATTTGAAAAAAAAAATTCCCACGATTTTTATTTCTTGCAACAAAAAAATGTTTCTGCTCCATGCATTTTTTTCAATAAGAAAAAAATCCTCAATTATAAACAAAAAAAATTAAACGAAGAAAAATATTAAAAAGAAAAAAAAAGAATAAAAAAATGTCTTTCAGAATTTTTTTCTATTCTATCAGAAAAAATTGAATTTCAGATGGCGCGTTCTTCAAAGAATTATTTTTAATTATTTTACCTTCATATGATGGTTGGATTAGTGGGAAATTTATATATATGCATATATATATATATATATATATATATATATATATATATATATATATATATATATATATATATATATATATATATATATATATATGCCTGTGACAAAAAATATGAATAAAAAATCAACTCGGATATAATAATATTATGGCCGACCCAACAATTCACAATTCACCCTTCAAAGATTTCCATTCAACAAAAATAGAACAGTCACTACAAAGGAAGCGAAAAAATTAAAATAACCAAAATATTAAAAAAAAAAAAACACGCACATATTCACTCGTCTGTTTTCCTTCTCTCTGTCTATCTTTTTCTTTCTTTCATCTCTCTCTCTCTCTCCCTCCTCTTTCTCTCCCTCTTCTCTCTCTCCTTCTATGTCTTTCTCTGGTTACATTCTTTTGTCATTCCCTCAATCATACAAACTCATAAACATGACAAAAACGCACACATTAACACTCCTACATTAAAATAAACAGCGCATGCGCATTCACTTTTGCACACATAATTAAAATGAAACTAATCCATTGCATCCCTTTTCAGTTCCTCTTTATTTC
>OY744516.1:196590006-196595006 GCA_963556195.1 Sepiola atlantica
GACAATTTCTGTGGTATAAACCGATGTTGGTGCCATCATCTTTTTGTGTGTGTGTGGCGAATAGGGTGTGTCACATTATAGGATTTGTCTTATATAACCCCCTGACAGTTTCAGTTCCCTTGGGTTCGTATTAGTATACTCTATCTATATTTATAGGTTTCTTTACAAAGTGCTATTCTATTCTAACTTACTTAGTCGGTGTCACTTGGTTCTGTGGGCTGGTTGCTGCACTCGAGTATTTTTTTTAATATTTAGACTATTCTCATCAGTGCAGTGGTTTATATGGTATCAATTTAATTCCAATTTCCCGCAGACTTATTATTATTATTATTATTATTATTATTATTACGGAAGTTCGCAGATATTAACATGATCCTTAAATTCCTAAAAGGAGCCTATATTTATGTAAGATTTAAATTATTTTATCAAAAAGAAAATTTACGAATAATAATAATAATAATAATAATAATAATAATAATAAACTTGTCACTCAGACTACAGGGAACACCACCTGTTTTTTACCATTGGGCGATCACTTATAATGATTCGTGTGAGAATTCTTAGTGAAGAAGAAGAAGAAGAAGAAGAAGAAGAAGAAGAAGAAGAAGAAGAAGAAGAAGAAGAAGAAGAAGAAGAATAATAATACAACAACAACAACAACAACATTTTAAAAAACACTCACAAACATTCCTCGACTCCTACTACAGAAAATGGTCGGGAATGGTCAAGGAGGGTAGAAATACCGGGGAGGCAAAGAACCAACTGGAAGAGTGCAGAAAGTACTAAAACCTTGGGTAGGCTTATTGCCACTCAACTTCCAGAGAAGACCAACGGTGAGAAATCTATGGTTGTTGCACTAACGTAGAGTGATTTGCAGCGGTTATCGAAATAGTGTTAGAAATCTGGGGAAGCTTGTTGTCACTAAGACTCCAGAGAACGGCACTTGCTATTGCCAATGAGCAATCACTGATCCAGACTCCTAATACCAGTAAATATTAATAATTCAACAAACACGTCATGACAAAGCCTTTTTTCGATTGGCAAATATTAGGATACCATGTAACTCAACGATGACTATTCCTACCGAGTGATGATTATGAACAAACGTTCTGTTCTGGTGTTTTCAAATATGCACCCCAAAAAATCCCTGTAAAATTTGTTTTCGATTATTCTTCATTATTAACAATTTTGGCTTAACACTGATAGAGATTATTTATTTTTGGAACTGCTTACGCCCTTGATGTGAATGGTATAGTTGAGAGAACAATAAATCTGGAAAATACCAAGTTCTACAAGATGAGGTGACATGCATCAAATTGGTGGCATTCAAATAACACTTCATGATTTGCATGCAATGCAGAGACGTGTGTGTATTTTTTTTTAATAATGATTACGAAAATGAGAGATAAAATAAAGAAAGTGTATTTTTTCTTTTAGATTTCTTTTAATCAAAGAAAATTTAAAGTTAAAAATAAAAATGCATCTAACGAACTCGACGAATGGTTACCGAAGAGATCGAATTTTCAATAAAATATTTAACTTTATGTAAAGTATTATTTATTGTTGCTTTTGTTGTTTTTATTCTACAGTGTCTCTGTTTTCAGTCGATTTCTCGGTCACTGTGTTGACTATCGGAAATGGCATATTGCAGTAATAAAACCAACGTGACATAGTCATGCCCCTGGCCGGAAGTCACAAAACGCGGTTGTTTGACACGGAAACACAACTCTTCGGAAACTGAAATATATGGAGATTTTATGAAAAAAAAACACCTGCAAAGGTTATCTGTATAAATGAATACACTTGTCGATAAATAAACACCCTGGGAGGCTTGGATACATTTACAGTGAAGACGAAATTCCAGAATGACGTTTAGAGGTGGATTTGTGCGCATCCAAAAACGTTATATAAACTAGCTCAAATTGAGATAGAGAGATTCAACTTGCTATCGAGTTTGGAATATCCACTTCCGTCAATTCTCGTGCTTCCTCTACCCCTCTCTCTTACCTCACTCGTTCACCGCCACCGAACAATAGTGATGTATGTATGTATATTTTGTACACATCAATGTTTTTCGTCATTCTTTTACGAAAATCGCGTCTGTTAAATAATCTTTCTTGGAGTTTATATATTAGATCTATTGTTCTTTCTGCTTCTCGTAAAGTCGGTTTTTGCATCGATCGCTTCAAACATTTACTCACACCTGAGGCTATACCCTATCCCTACAAATCTACTATCCGACCATGTATGGAGTACTGTTGTCATATTTGGGTTGGTGAGTTTCTGCCTATTTAAGGGTTCTTGATAAACGTATCTGTAATTTGATTGGCCAACCCTTTCTTCTCTGCGTCCTCTCTCTTAAAAACGTGATGTTGCTAGTCTCAGTCTTTTCTATAAATACTATTATGACATGTGTTCTTCGGAATTGTGTGATCTATTCCCCGCTTCCTTTGTTCCAGATCATTTGGCTCGTTGGTCTTCATCAATTCGCTGTTTTGATACCTCATTGTAATACAGCTTCCTATTCCAGTAGCTTCTTTTCAAGAGCTACAGGCTTGTGGAACTCTCTCCTGCTGGCTGTTTATCTCCTACTTATAACCTTGGAATTTTCAAGACTACGGTCAATAGGCATCTCCAGTCTTTTCGATAATCATCTTTTGTTCATGTTATCTCCTTACATCAAGTTGCTTCATGCTTTGTCTTGAGCGATTTACATTTTTAAAAAAACATCAGTATGTCAGTAACGAAGTAACAATCAAAACACGGATTAATCAAAGTAAACAGTTTTTATTTATTCACTGTATTCGTACTCGTAAGAGTAAAGTACTGCCGTATGGCATTAACAACTTCATCACCAGGGGTCTTCTCTTTCAGGTTCCGTAAAGAAGGCAAGTAGAAATTTAATGTCACGGACTGAATAAGCCGGTCTCTGAATCACAAGGAATTGTAATATTGATGTCTCTACTAGCTTGATGGACTATTTTTTCAATCAACACCCTTCTTAGACTCCGGGCTAGGATATTTTGTAAAAAAAATTGGGAATATTTTAAGTAGAGTGAGATTGATATTGTGGTGACTGCAATAATTCTAGCCAAGCGTAGAATAGTCAATTTTGTTATTGTAGACCAAGTAAGACCAACAACAGCCTTTCCCCCCCCCACACTTTTGATGGCTTTGTGCCTAATTTGTTACAGTATATATATTATGTTTACCTTATAGCAAATAACTAATTCAAAGTGTAGTATTTGTTCTGTTCTTAATCAGAGGAGGAAGAATCTTTTTGACTGGGGGCAATTTTTAGTATTATCCCATCAATGTGCCTCTTTACGGGAGCTGGATATCAACTATATGAAAAACGATCTTGTGTCTAATTTTACCTTCGTGCGGAGGAAAGTAAATATGGATAAGGCACGGTCACGCCTAGTATTATACGGGATTTTATCTCCTGATATTTTACTGAGCCAAAATCTGTTATGCCGACCAGCTCAG
Organism: Sepiola atlantica; assembly: GCA_963556195.1. Lineage (NCBI taxonomy): Eukaryota > Metazoa > Mollusca > Cephalopoda > Sepiida > Sepiolidae > Sepiola > Sepiola atlantica. Next base: position 196,593,496 of record OY744516.1, read on the forward strand.
TCAGGCACGAGAACATTCAATATGTTATAAATCAGCCCTTCTCATCCCATTGAATTTTGAGATGAGGAAATCACGTGCCCTAACTTCGTTTCAATGGAACGTCTCGATGCCGATCGGCAAATACCGCCAAAAGGTTCATCTCTGTTATGATTCTGACAAGAGCACTCATTCATTCATTTCGTATGCATCAGATGATTCTATTGTTTGCATTCGTTTCCACGATATCTTTCTAGTTAGAGCATTTTCTAAAAAGACATCAGATACCTACAGGTGGGACCACGTGAAAGTTACCAACATCTGAAGTGAAAGTGATTCTGTGGAACCAACTGGATTCGAACTTGACACACCCAGGAAATAAGTCCGTGTCTTTAACCACTTAGCCACCGTCACCTCCCACAAGAATAATGCTCATATAGAGTTGTAAGTATTGGCAGTGAGTTTCGTTATGGCGCGTATTTTTTTACTGACTCCAAAATGTGAAAGCTGTTGCAGAAAAAAATAAATGTCGAAACAAGAAAGGTGTTTTCATAGCTTACACTTTCTTGTGGTAGAATGCCGACATTCTATTAACACATCCAGCTTTACATATAATAACAGTCTCCCACCCGCCGCTGTAGGGATTAAAGACGGAACGTCCGCTGACCTTGATCAGTGACTGTCATTCTGACATTCGGACCGCTTGCCTTTATAATTCCCTCTTAACTCTCTGTTTCCCCGACTGTACCGACAAGCAGAAATTTAAATGTAATTTGAACAAACATCTTGCTACACAACTCCCCACTTAGGATGCCCCTATACATCTATCTCCTAATCCCAGCATCCCCTAACGTCTAAGTGATAATGTGTCTTGTTGTGATAAACAAAAGTATAACAAAAATTTAAATATAAAAATTATAAAGAAATATTAGAAAAGATAATTGATAGGCTAAGGGAACGAACATGAAAAATTGAAATTAACTAAGTAAAAAGGAAGTAGAATATTAATTCGGTAAATACGGAGTGGGGGAAGGGAACGAGAAAGAAGAGTGAAGAAGAAAAAAGACATATGATATGGTTAAAAGAAGACCGCTTGGATGTTCCAGTGCATCTCCCTTGCATCATCCTCTCCAACGACATGCCCATTATGACGTCATCCTGCTACGTTAATAAAGAAAACAAATAATGTTATCCTCGTGTGGAATCAAGTAAATGGCGACTTATTGAAATAAACTTTTTTACTAATTTTCAGCTGCTGAAAAGAAAATTGTATGTATATAGCCATTCAAAAAAATCTATTCCTGAAAAGTTAAAAAAGCACAGAATAAAAAAGAATATTAAAAAAATGGTGATTAAATGTGACTTTAGAATAGATGTAACAAAATATATAACAAAATATATTTTTTAAAAACTAGATGTATCGGACCTACGGGCCTAAATTCTTGCATATATATTAAATATTTAATTGTTTTAACGCAAATGCGTAGTTTAAGAAAAATCCATTTGGACTATTAACATTATTTCCAAGCATATTG
>OY744516.1:196600006-196640006 GCA_963556195.1 Sepiola atlantica
CTTTTAATAATCTAGATTTAACTATCATTATCATTCAAAAAGAAAATCTTTTAATAATCTAGATTTAACTATGATTATCATTCAAAAAGAAAATCTTTTCAAAAATCTAGATTCAACTATCATTATAATTCAAAAAGAAAATCTTTTCAAAACTCTAGATTTAACTATCATTATCATTTAAAAAGAAAATATTTTCAAAAATCTAGATTTAACTATCATTATCATTCAAAAAGAAAATCTTTTAATAATCTAGATTTAACTATCATTATCATTCAAAAAAAAATCTTTTCAAAAATCTAGATTTAACTATCATTACTATTCAAAAAGAAAATCTTTTCAAAAATCTAGATTTTACTATCATTATCATTCAAAAAGAAAATCTTTTCAAAAATCTAGATTTTACTATCATTATCATTCAAAAAGAAAATCTTTTCAAAAATCTAGATTTAACTATCATTATCATTCAAAAAGACAATCTTTTCAAAAATCTAGATTTAGCTATCATTATCATTCAAAAAGAAAATCTTTTAATAATCTAGATTTAACTATCATTATCATTCAAAATGAAAATCTTTTAATAATCTAGATTCAACTATCATTATCATTCAAAAGGAAAATCTTTTCAAAAATCTAGATTTAACTATCATTATCATTCAAAAAGAAAATCTTTTCAAAAATCTAGATTTAACTATCATTATCATTCAAAAAGACAATCTTTTCAAAAATCTAGATTTAGCTATCATTATCATTCAAAAAGAAAATCTTTTAATAATCTAGATTTAACTATCATTATCATTCAAAAAGAAAATCTTTTAATAATCTAGATTTAACTATCATTATCATTCAAAAAAAAAATCTTTTCAAAAATCTAGATTTAACTATCATTATCATTCAAAAAGAAAATCTTTTCAAAAATCTAGATTTAACTATCATTATCATTCAAAAAGAAAATCTTTTCAAAAATCTAGATTTAACTATCATTATCATTCAAATAGAAAATCTTTTAATAATCTAGATTTAACTATCATTATCATTCAAAAAGAAAATCTTTAATAATCTAGATTTAACTATGATTATCATTCAAAAAGAAAATCTTTTCAAAAATCTAGATTCAACTATCATTATAATTCAAAAAGAAAATCTTTTCAAAAATCTAGATTTAACTATCATTATCATTCAAAAAGAAAATCTTTTCAAAAATCTAGATTTAACTATCATTATCATTCAAAAAGAAAATCTTTTAATAATCTAGATTTAACTATCATTATCATTCAAAAAGAAAATCTTTTCAAAAATCTAGATTTAACTATCATTATCATTCAAAAAGAAAATCTTTTCAAAAATCCAGATTTAACTATCATTATCATTCAAAAAGAAAATCTTTTAATAATCTAGATTTAACTATCATTATCATTCAAAAAGAAAATCTTTTAATAATCTAGATTTAACTATCATTATCATTCAAAAAGAAAATCTTTTAATAATCTAGATTTAACTATGATTATCATTCAAAAAGAAAATCTTTTCAAAAATCTAGATTCAACTATCATTATAATTCAAAAAGAAAATCTTTTCAAAACTCTAGATTTAACTATCATTATCATTTAAAAAGAAAATATTTTCAAAAATCTAGATTTAACTATCATTATCATTCAAAAAGAAAATCTTTTAATAATCTAGATTTAACTATCATTATCATTCAAAAAAAAATCTTTTCAAAAATCTAGATTTAACTATCATTACTATTCAAAAAGAAAATCTTTTCAAAAATCTAGATTTTACTATCATTATCATTCAAAAAGAAAATCTTTTCAAAAATCTAGATTTTACTATCATTATCATTCAAAAAGAAAATCTTTTCAAAAATCTAGATTTAGCTATCATTATCATTCAAAAAGAAAATCTTTTCAAAAATCTAGATTTAACTATCATTATCATTCAAAAAGAAAATCTTTTCAAAAATCTAGATTTAACTATCATTATCATTCAAAAAGAAAATCTTTTCAAAAATCTAGATTTAACTATCATTATCATTCAAAAAGAAAATCTTTTCTAAAAATCTAGATTTAACTATCATTATCATTCAAAAAGAAAATCTTTTCAAAAATCTAGATTTAGCTATCATTATCATTCAAAAAGAAAATCTTTTCAAAAATCTAGATTTAACTATCATTATCATTCAAAAAGAAAATCTTTTAATAATCTAGATTTAACTATCATTATCATTCAAAAAGAAAATATTTTCAAAAATGTAGATTCAACTATCATTATCATTCAAAAGGAAAATATTTTCAAAAATCTAGATTTAACTATCATTATCATTCAAAAAGAAAATCTTTTCAAAAATCTAGATTCAACTATCATTATCATTCAAAAAGAAAATCTTTTCAAAAATCTAGATTTAACTATCATTATCATTCAAAAAGAAAATCTTTTCAAAAATCTAGATTTAACTATCATTATCATTCAAAAAGAAAATCTTTCAATAATCTAGATTTAACTATCATTATCATTCAAAAAAAAAATCTTTTCAAAAATCTAGATTTAACTATCATTACTATTCAAAAAGAAAATCTTTTCAAAAATCTAGATTTTACTATTATTATGATTCAAAAAGAAAATCTTTTCAAAAATCTAGATTTAACTATCATTATAATTCAAAAAAAAAATATTTTCAAAAATCTAGATTTAACTATCATTATCATTCAAAAAGAAAATCTAGGTCATAGGCTAATGAACATAACTTCAATCAAAATGCTAATTATGTTCTAAAGAAGTCAGAATATAAGGGTAAAATACAATTTGAAGTAATGGCAAATAAACCATGAGAAAAATCAATATAATTATAGGGTAAATAGATTAAGCAGCAATGACTAAAATAAGCGGTTGAATTCACCCAGTAGTTTAGGAACTCATGGTGTTCAAAATATAAAACCCTGCTAACTAGTAACGATATAAAATAATTTAATCACCCAGTAGTAGAGGAACTCATGGTGTTCAAAATATAAAACCCTGCTAACTAGTAACGATATAAAATAATTTAATCACCCAGTAGTAGAGGAACTCATGGTGTTCAAAATATAAAATCCTGCTAACTAGTAACGATATAAAATAAATTAATCACCCAGTAGTAGAGGAACTAATGGTGTTCAAAATATAAAACCCTGCTAACTAGTAACGATATAAAATAATTTAATCACCCAGTAGTAGAGAAACTCATGGTGTTCAAAATATAAAACCCTGCTAACTAGTAACGATATAAAATAAATTAATCACCCAGTAGTAGAGGAACTCATGGTGTTCAAAATATAAAACCCTGCTAACTAGTAACTATAAAAAATAATTTAATCACCCAGTAGTAGAGGAACTCATGGTGTTCAAAATATAAAACCCTGCTAACTAGTAACTATAAAAAATAAATTAATCACCCAGTAGTAGAGGAACTCATGGTGTTCAAAATATAAAACCCTGCTAACTAGTAACTATAAAAAATAATTTAATCACCCAGTAGTAGAGGAACTCATGGTGTTCAAAATATAAAACCCTGCTAACTAGTAACTATAAAAAATAATTTAATCACCCAGTAGTAGAGGAACTCATGATGTTCAAAATATAAAACCCTGCTAACTTGTAACGATAAAATCCGATTCAAAGCCAATAAACAATTACTAAGAAATAGGAAGGTTAAATACATATCCGAGAAGTATAACATGGTTCAACCGTCCATTATCCCGTAGCATCAAACCTAATATCCCGATGAAAGTCTCCAAAATAATCGGCGATAACTTTAGAGTCCTCCACATATAGACAAAAGTCATGAATAAGAGTACCATTAGAATATCTTATTCAACAGACTCAAACCTAGGCCAAAACATAACTGCATCTAATTACAATAATATCGGAGAGTCAAGAAAACAGAAGTACTAGCACAACAAAAACGCTTTGTAATTGTATAATTAAAAGTAATTGATCAGTTAATAACAGTTGTATACATAAGGATGTGTTTACTAATGTGTTGTTTCATATAGTAGTAAAAATAATAATAATAATACTTGTGATAATACTTATATAATTAACAATAGTAGAACTAATATTCAATATTCAAATATTTGAACTTTGGTTTTTTCGAAAGCCAACTTATACATCTGTATTTCTCCTCTGATGATAAGATTTCGATCTTTGAAAAGTCTTGGCTTAAGGAAAGAATAATAAACACTAGTTTATTACTGAATACACCTTGCATTGAACAATTGACATTTGAAATAAATTTGGACAATCGTCGCATATTTATCACTCTTTTTTCTTCTATCTCTACAATTGCTCTATCTCGTATATTGAGCTAATCCTCTTCACAATAGGTTCCATCTACTAAAAGTTTTTACTTTGGTTTATATTTGATCCCACACATGTATATATATATATATATATATATATATATATATATATATATATATATATATATATATATATATATATATATATATATATATATTTGTGTGTGTGTGTGTGTGTGTGTGTGTATACATACAATTACATATACACACATACATATATCAACATATATATACATATATGTAATACACACATATACTATACATATACACGTAGAGAGAGATATATACATATATATATACGTCTATATACGTATACATAAATATACATATATATATACGTACATATAAATATACGTACATATATATACACATATGTGTATACACATAGATATATAACCTATATATATACATACATATACATATAGACATATATACGTAACATATATATATAAATGTATACACATAAACACATATGTATAAATACAGATATATACAGAATTACGCACATATATGGACATATATACATATATATCTATACATTGTAACATATAACAAAATTGTTTTGCTTAATTAATCAGAACAATAACAGACTTGCTTAATAAAGCAAAAACAAATGTATTTTCATGTAGAACATACATTACTTTCTTTGATTTTAACCCCAAAAACATCATTTGGAAAATTGAAAAAGTATAAAAATGTATAATTAAGCAATTGTATCCTGTTATTTAAGAATAATGTTTTCTTAAATGAAAGAATTCTGCCTAAATACACTTATATATATATATATATATATATATATATATATATATATATATATATATATATATATATATATATATATATAGAACAGTTTTTTTATTATATTCCAATAACCATGGTTTGTTTTATTACTTTTATTTTTATTTTTATTTTTTCACATTTCCAAAAATTCCAAATTTCTGTGAGATATATTTAACGGTCCGTTTCATTTGTTTTGTGCCAAACAACATTTGTATGTCAATATCGTCTCTGCAACACTACAAAATCATCAGAAAAAGTTCACAAATAATAAGAGTTCTTAGATTAGAGTGTCTTGAAAAACACCCACATCATACATCAGTTTCATTTTAAGGTGAAAATAAACAAAAGAACAAACAAAAATTTTAGAGCAAACACTCACATGTGTACGATGAAACTAATCAGCCATTTTGATTTTTTATTTATTTATTTTTTTTTTTTTTTCGTTCAAAGCTAGTATCTCAAAAAAAAATTAGTGCGATTAGTTTAAAAACTTTAATTCGGTAATATTTGCTAAAATATTTAATATGTACTATAATTTTTTTTTTATATAAAGTTCTAGTTTATTTGAAGATAATTTATTTTTTTATTAAAGTTACCTGAATGTTTATGGTGCGAAACTCATTTAAGCAGATCATTATAGAGCTAGTCTCAATGTGTAAACCGTCCATTCAATCAACTATTAAAAAAGTTTATTCTACATAAGTGTTTATATGGAATTTATATAGTATTTATTAGTAAACCTTTTCTAACAATATTGAGACAAGCTTACCTTCCCAGAAATTCATCACTCAAGTAATAAGCCACTAGTTAAAATGCGAAACTAAGGGGGCTATATTTACGGCGAAAGATATCCTCCATATTAAGCCAGATTACGATTTCGAAATATAGAATGGGCATTATATATTTATTTATTTATTTATTTAATTTCTTAAAATGTTCTAAGGATTCAAAAGTAGTTTAACGGGGATCTGTACCTTAAACATTAATTTTTACTATGTTTTATTTCTAAATCGTACTATCAAGTGAATTGCTAAGACAAATATACGAATGTAAACAATTAGAGTCTTACATTAATATTTCCATCTATTATTTAGTCGTTTTTCTCCCTTCTTTTAAGTATCATTATGCTTATTAATATACATTCACAAATATGCTTAGTATCCATCAATAAATTCATACCAACCACACATATATACACACACATAACATAAGTATACATATACATACATATTCACACACACACACACACATATACACATATATATATATATATATATATAAAAATATATATATATATACATATATATATACATACAGACACATGCATGCATGTATACACCTACACATACGCTCACACACATATCGAAATATTTCTTCAGTATATGTACGATAAAAAACAAGTATTTCTTTTACTTCTAAAACTAAAAGATTAAGTGCAAATAGGCTTAAAATAATGTCAAAAACCCAATTAACTCTAAACAATTAACGTGACTAAAATAGGAATTAGATCATTCATGTTTATTTTTCTACGATGAAGCTTTTTTTTTTTTATTTTTTTTTTGTTGTTAAATCTAATATTAGGTTGTACCTACTCTTACACTTATCTGTCAACATGCCTACCTGCATACATACATTAAGAGATCCGAACGCAAATAAAAACATACAATCAACATCTACAAAAAAACTCCACAAACAACCACTACAGAAATTACAAGCCTCTAAATATTTGTGTTAAGTAATATGATATCAAAATCGTTTCCCATAAAAAGATTGCTTAACATCGAAGTTCAATTATAATATGTTTGTATCTTTCCATTGCTTAAGGTTTCAATATAAGCGAATCGTAACTATTATGCTCAACATCCAAACCTATATATATATGGGTATATATATATATATATGTGTGTGTGTATGTAATATATATATATATATTTATACGTAATATATATTTATATATATATATATTTAATATATATATGTAATATATATACATATATATATATGTAATATATATATGTAATATATATATATATACATATATATATATGTAATATATATATACATATATATGTAATATATATATATGTAATATATATACATATATGTAATATATATATATACATATATGTAATATATATATATGTAATATATATATATGTAATATATATATGTAATATATATATGTCATATATATATGTAATATATATATATGTAATATATATATGTAATATATATATGTGTAATATATATAAGTAATATATATATATTTAATATATATATATGATATATATATATATATGTGTAATATATATATATGTGTGTGTGTAATACATACATGTAATATATATATGTAATACATATATGTCATATATATATACATATATATATGTGTGTGTGTGTGTGTGTGTGTGTGTGTGTGTGTGTGTGTAATATATAAGTGGTAAACTACGCAGACTGAAAACCTGGGTGTGCCAGGTTCGAATCCAGTTCGTTCGACAAAAACACTTTCATAAAAACACACACCTCACCTTGTGTCTAACCTCCTTGAGAGGAGGTAAATAATATATATATATATATATATATATATATATGTGTGTGTGTGTGTGTGTGTGTGTGTGTATATATATGTAATATATATGTAATTATGTAATAGATATGTGTAATATATATATATATATATATATATGTAATATATGTAATATATATATAATATATATGTAATATGTAATATATATATACATATGTAATATATACATAGGTAATATATATATGTAATGTTTATATATACGTAATATATGTATATATGTAATGTATATATATATACGTAATATATGTATATATGTAATATATATATAAATGTAATTATATACATAAATTACATATATATATGTAATTTATATGTATGTAATTATATATACAAGGGGCGTTCAATACGTTATTCTCCTGACCTACTTTAAGTTGTCTGATCTAGATGAGATTTTGCATGTGTAATGAGTTATATCTCATTTGGGTTGTGGGTTCTGATTTACAGGTGTCAGGTGTGAAATGGAGCCAGTTTTAGGGTCGCGCAGTGATCCGGTTTTTGTATTTGAAAGGACGCACACCAAGGGAGACTTTTGATGAAATGAAAGAAACTTATGGTGTGTATGCCCCATCATATGACCTTGTAAAACGCTGGCATCGTGAATTCAAACATGGCCGGAAGTCTGTGGAAACAGCTCCCAGACCTGGTAGTCCCTCTTCTGCTATTGATGAGGCATATGCCCGTCAAGGGTAGGCTGCCATTTTTGAAAATCAACGCATTACAATTCGCCAAATAGCCCCAAATTAGTACAGGGTATGTAGAAACTATCATTTATGACCATTTGCATATGCATAAGGTGTCTTCCATATGGATTCCCAGGTTGTTCACACCATTCCAGAAGCAAGAACGCGTTGAGTGCTCGAGTATGAATTTGGAGATATGCCAAGAAGATGAGTCAAAGTTTTTCAGAAGACTGATTACAAATGATGAAACTTTGGTCCATCCCTATGATCCAGAGACCAAAGCCCAGTCAAGGCAGTGAAAGCACTTGGACTCACCACCTCCAAAGAAGGCAAGGGTGCAGCCCTCCGCTGGCAAGGTCATGCTCACAGTCTTCTGGGACAAGGACGGAGTAGTGATGACAGATTTCCTGGCAAAGTGTACAACAATTACAGAAGCCTATTATGCTTAATTAACAGAAGCTATCAAAATCAAGAGGCGTGGCAAGATCAGCATAGGTATCCTCCTCCTGCAGCTCGCATGTCGCCAGATCAGAAGCACGGGTGCTTGGCTATGAAATCCTCCCCTACCCCCTTACTCTCCTGACCTTGCACCCCCTGACTCATAGGAACCCTATGTAGAGAAAGATTTATAACTGTGCCAAGTTTCATTAATCTACTGCTATGAGAGATGGAGCAGGGGCATTACTTATTGAACGCCCCTCGTATATATATATATATATATATATATATATATATATATGTGTGTGTGTGTGTATATATATAAGTATATTTGTAATATATATATATATGTAATATATATGTAATATATATATATGTAATATATATATTATATATGTATTTACATATGTAATATATATGTAATATATATATGTATAATATATACATATATATATAATATATATATATTTAATATCTATAATATATATATATATATTTAATATCTATAATATATATATTCAATATCTATAATATATATATTCAATATATATAGTATATATACAATATATAATATATATATGTAATATATATATAATATATAATATATGTATAATATATATGTATAATATGTATATATAATATATATAACATATATGTATGATATGTATATAATATATATATGTATATAATATATAAATATAATATATATACATATATATAATATATACATATATATAATATATATAAAAATATTATATTAAATACATATATATACTATATATTACTATAATATATATATATATATATATATAATATATAAATATAATATATATATATACATATATAATATATTTGAATATAATATATATATACATATATATATATGTAATATATATAATATATTTAAATACAATATATATACATATATATGTAATATATATATATAGAATATAGAATTTAGACAAAGAAAATTCACATACACATTGCAATTGTCAGCATTTATAATTTATTTCGAGTTTCTAGTCTCTTCAGAATGCTACATATAAGAAATGACGGGAGAAAGAAATATTCACCAGCCAACAAACAAATATTATATGCAGAGGGAGGGGGATATAAAAAGGGGGACAAACAACACAATTTAGTTAAAATCATCAAAAAAAAAGAAGGGGAGGGAAATATAAAGAGGTCAGCTAATATGTATCTCCAGTTGGAATAAAATTAAATTAAAAACTTATTATTAAGATACGCTGATGATAACCTCCAAATTATATTTGTCATGAGTATGTAGACACGAAACCCAAACCCCATCGTCCCCCCCCCCCTCCAGCCGCGAGACCACCGAAACCAGACAGCCAGACAAGATTTTTCAGGAAGAGAAGGGAAGAGAAGGGAAACAAACCAGGCGAAAAGAATCAAGCGAAGCTGAAGCTGGGGAGAACAATGCAAACATCAATACAAATAAAGAAATAAAATAAAATAAAAGATAAAATATAGAAATATAAAAATAAAAAGCAAAAATAAAAAATAAGAGGGACAAAAATTAAAAGCAACAAGCTAGTAAGATAATATAACGACAACGTATCGATAACAAAAGAAAAAGAAAAGTAAATCAAAACCATCTTAGAAAGAAAAAAGAAAGAAGAAAATAATCTAGCCGAAAATAAGGTGGCATAGACAGAAGCCTAGAAGAAAGAAAGAAAGATCTAACTAACGAATGTATGTATTTATAACAATTTTAGACAACATGGTTTAATCTAGTGAAGAATTTAGTCGATAAAGTAATATTGATGTCAAAATCAGATAATAATAATAATAATAATAATAATAATAATAATAATAATAATAATAATAATAATAATAATAATAATAATAATAATAATAATAATAATAAAAAAAAAATCTAATACTAATAATTTAAATAATAATAATTATAATACAACTAATAGTAATAATAATGGCAATAGTGATAAAACTAAACATAAAATAATCAAGATAATCATAATAATAGCAATGATAATATTCATATTGGTATTATCAATAATAATAATACTAATCGCAATATCAATAATAGTGTTAATAATGTATAATATAAAAATAATACTTTAAAATAGTTAATAATAGGTAATAATAATGATAATAGTAATAATGATAATATTAGTAATAATATTAATAGTAATAATGTTCAAATGATACTCTTACATATTCAAATTTAAAAAATATATAAGATAGAATAAGATAAAGTAAGATAAAAATAATATAATATAGAATAAGATTAAGTCAAATAAGTAGGGAAAATCGAAGTAAGAATTCATAAAATTTTCGGAAAAAAAAATCCAAAAAAATAATTTAAAAAAAAGAAAAAACATTTCTCAAAAAAAAATTTTTTCAATATAAAAAATTTAAAAGACTAAAAATTAAAAATTAAATAATTTTTTTTTTTAATAAATAATATAATAAAATAAAAATTAAAAATAAAAATAAAAATAAAGTAAGAAGATAGAGAAAGAAGGGGTAGGGGGCATTTAGGGAAATGGTATCGTAATTCAAAAATAGTTAAGAATATCCATTCTAACCCAAAACAAATATTAATAAAAATTAAAAATAAAAAATAAATAAATAATAGATTAATTCCAACTTGAGATACACACGAACGGTCCAAAATTTAGGTAGATTCACAATTTAGGGTTTCTGTAAAAATATAATTAAGAGTTACTAGTAATTTTAAATTTAAAGTTATGTCTACATTTGCCCATCATATAATATATATATATATATATATATATATATATATATATATATATATATATATATATATATATATATGCATTATATATGTAATATATATATGCATTATATATATACATATGTATATGTTATACATATATATAATATATATTTATATATATATATATATATATATATATATATATATATATATATATATATAATATATATATTTTTAAATATATAACAAGAAGGAGGAGAAGGAGGTGAAGGAGAATGAAAGGAATGAAAAAGAGAAGGAGGAGGAGGAGGAGGTGGAGAAGAAGAAGAAGAAGAAGAAGAAGAAGAAGAAGAAGAAGAAGAAGAAGAAGAAGAAGAAGAAGAAGGACGAGGAGAAAGAGGGGGAAAAGAAAAAGGACTAGGAAAAAAGAAGAAGGAGGAGGAGGAGGGGACGGAGAAAGAGGAGATAATGAAGATAAGGAGAAGAAGAGTAGGAGGAGGAAGAGGAAGAGTGGAAGAAGTAGGAGAAGTAGTAGTAGTTTGTTACATTCCCACGAATTTTTGTTTAAACTCAACTATACTGTCTAATTACTGATAAAATCAATTGTGTTTTTATAAAATATCAACCCTCTCGCCGCACGACGCTGTAGGAGTGTCTATATCTCATAAATTCTCCAGTAAATTTCATAAAATTCAAAAACAAAATCTTTATTCTTTGGCCTTTTGGCTAAGATCAAAGTGTATTTATTTACTCCTCTCCATGAGTTAGGCACAAGGCCAGTTTTTATCTTACTCCCACAAGTAAGATGTGACCCACGGTCGGGTCGGGAAAGTAGGGGTTTAAAAATTGCCTGGGCAGCCCCGTCGGCATTCCCTGGTAGGAGCGCCTCAGGCAGTAAGCAATAAACTTACTCCTCCCCAAAGAGGGGAGGCGAAGCCTGGGAGGGTGGACTTCCTAGAACTGCACAGGACAGACCCATAGACCGGCGTAAATCAAGCCCCGAAGGCCAAGACCATACCGGTCTATGGGGTGCAGTATCCATCGGAACAGATACTACACTTTGATCTTAGCCAAAAGGCCAAAAGTGTAGACTACACTCTATAGACCGGTATCGTCTTGGCCTTCGGGTCTTGATTCCGCCGGTCTGTGGGTTTGTCCTGCACAGTTCTGGGAGATCCACCTTCCCACTCTTTATATTCTCACATTTTGAGAATGGTCAGTTTATTGCTATCGCCTGAGGCGCTCATACCGGGGAATGCTGGCAAGCGTTGGCTTTAAATGTCACAAAAAACCCCGACCCCTACCTTCCCCCTTCCACAGTGGGCTTTCATGCCTAAGGGTGGATGCATTCTGGGAATATAATTTTAATTTACTGAATTAATGTTTTCCGGGATGTATTACCCTAAATACAATCTATTCTTGTTAGTCCTTTTTGGCATTTTGGCTGAGATCACGGTTTCGATTCTACACTCAGTAATGAAAAATCGGAATATCCATCACTATCTTCTGTTCCCCTAGACCATGGGGCGGGCAACCTACGGCCCTCGGGCCACATCCGGCCCGCGAAGACTTAGCGTCCGGCCCGCCATCCTGCTATGCTTGATTATTGCAATCCGGCACGCGGACCTCCCAGTAAAACTCATATCATTTTGTGACATAGACGTAGAAGTAGGTTTCAATTAAGATTTACAGTGGGATGGAAATGTATAAATATCAGCGAGCGATGATGCATGTATATTTCATTTTTCTTTAACTATTAATTTCAAACCATCGGCCTGAGATAAAAATAGAAAAAGAGAAAGAGAGAGGCAAAGAGGAAAAAGAGACGAGCAAAGGGCATAAAACAGAGAACTTATGTGAGGTGTGTCAAAACACATGCTGGGTCAACTTGCTACTTCCCTCGTCATTATTTTTTATGATTCCAAAATGGCTCTTCGTCGGCGCCTTACATAACATCACATACAGAAGTCTCTTTAAAAAAAATCAGATTTGTAGAGTGTTCAATGCAATTTTTGTACAATTTATTCATGTAAACAAAATATAGTCATTCTGAGATTTCGTTTTTCACTCCGGCCCGCGATCTCCTTCCAAAAGTCTCATCTGGCCCTCACTCTGAAAAAGTTGCTCGCCCCTGCCCTAGACTAAAGTGTAGTATCTGATCGTTGCAATTTGATTTCTAATCAAAGATCAAAATTCATTGACAACTATCTAATCTTTTGAGATCTCTCCCAGGTTTTAACTGACGACAAATGTATACACTTTCCTGGTCTTATCTCATTCGCCTGTCACAACTACCGGCGAATCCGTATGCTTTTGCCTGAGGCGTGCCAACCGGCGCATGCTAAACCTCTCCCCTCAAGTTTTGCCTTAGGCGCCCCTACCGGCGAATGCTGACACTCTCCCTCTCAGGTTTTGCCTAAGGCGCCCCCTATAGTTTTACCTGAGGCGCCCTCATCGGCAAATGCCGACACTCTTTTCTTCAGGTTTTGCTTTAGGCGCTACCACCGGCGAAGGCAGACACTCTCTCCTCAAGTAATACCTGAGGCGGCACTACCGTCGAATGCAGACACTCTCCCCTCACAGAGGAAAGGAAAGGAGGAAGGAAGGGAGAGGGGGGAGGGAGAGAGGAAAGAAGGATGGGAGGGAGGAGGGAAGGGAGGGTGAGTAAGCTCGCCATTGAGCAACCCTTGACTTATTACACACACTTATGTGCAGCTGGAGATTGATTAACTCTTGCCTCACTGCACACTCCTGTTGAGAAGAGATGCGGCTCGAGATTGAGCAATTCTTTCCTCACTACACACTATTGCTCAGAAGATTTAAATATCAGCGTCTATTAATTTTGAATTCCACCGCCCCCACCCCCCACCCCCACATATTCCCTTTGATGTCATTTTCGGTTGAATTTTAAGAATGACGTGCAAGAATGAGTCAGTAAAATTACTACATATTACATTGATTTGTAAATTACTACATAACCCCGTTGAATTCACGAAAACCGGCCACAGTTGACTCGATATTATACGTACGAGTTGACGGTGTTTCAGAAAATATCAGCTTGTATGTCGCGTGTGACGGAAGCTTTTTGTGGACATACAAACAACCTTACATACATACACACAGACGTGTGCCCGAAGAGATGGGAAAGAAGGAAGGGATGGAGGGATGGAGGGAGGTAAGTAGGGAGGTAGGAAAAAAGGAAACAAAAGTAGGAAGGAAGTGGTGAAAAGAGGGAGAGAGGAAGGAAGGAAAGAAAGGTAGGAAGGAAGGAAAGAAGGAAAGGAGGAAAGGAGGAAGGAAGAAAGAAAGAAATGAAGAAAGGAAGGGAGGGAGGGAGGAAGGAAGGAAAGGAATGAAGAAAGGAAGGAAGGGCGGAAGAAAGGAAGGAAGGGAGGGAGGGATACAGGAAGGAAAGAAAGAAAGTAAGGAAGGAAGGAATGAAGGTGGCGTGTGTGACCCTTGCGCCAGAATCGAGGTGCAAATAAAATAAATTCGCTGCACTAAAAATGTCAGCTCAATGATCGGGGTATTCAGTGTAACTTGATGTCAGCTAAAATATCAACAATGTTGGAGACACCAGCCAGGTTCAAGAGGTCAGATAACCTGTCACCGGCGTCTGTGGTTCCCTTCCTTTTCGGCCTCTCTTTCTCTTTCCCTCTCTCTCCCTCTCCCGTCTCTATCTCTTTCTTTCCCTCGTCGCTTCTCCACGACAAGCGAAACAGAGTCGACTTTTGAAATCTGAATGAGGAAGACGCGTGCTTGACACGCTCATCCAACTGAGCCGAACCTTCAAGTTTTAAATATGTTCTTGGACAAAAATAAATTATATTTTTATATAATAAGTAAAATGGTTTGTTCCATTATTACATAATGTTAGATTTGCAGCACGATGGTCCCGACCAAACAGCCAGCCAACCAGTCCCAGAAGGAGACGACAGTGACTATTGTCAAACGATGATTGCTCACTGGCGATAACAAGACGAGACATTGCACATATGTGCACAATTCGTCACATATCGTCCCAAGATCGACCCCGCCAAACGATAGAATCACATTGATCGGATCATACTGGTTCAGAGTCATCCAGAATACAACACTGAGTGACTCTCCGGGCCACGATAGAATCACAACATGAATGAACTTGATTTTTGTTCTTTAATACGACAGGGGCGCATAAGTATGAGTTATTTTTTTATGATAGTGACACAACATGAAGGAACAAAATGTTGGTTCTTTGATACGACAGGGGCGCATTAATATGAGTTCTTATGTATGCGCACCGGGGTGGGAATAGGTACGTATATAGTATGCGCACCAGGGCTGAGATAGATGCGTATAGAGTATGCGCACCGGGGTGGAGATAAGTACGTATATAGTATGCGCACCGGTGCGGAGATAGGTACTATGTAGTATGCACATCGGGACAAAGATAGGTACATATATACTATGTGCATTTGGGCGGCGATAGGTACATATATAGTATGCGCACTGGGGCGGAGATAGGTACTATATAGTATGCACACCTGGGCAGAGATAGTATGTGCACCGGGGAAGAGATATGTATGTATATAGTATGCCCACTGGGGCGAAGATAGGTATGTCTATAGTATGCACACCAGGGCGGAGATAGGTATGTATATAGTATGCTCCCCGGGGCAAAGATAGGTATGTATATAGTATGCGCACCAGGGTTGAGATAGGTACGTATATAGTATGCGTACCGGAGCGGAGATAGGTATCTATATAGTATGCGCACCGGTGTGGATTTAGGTACGTATATAGTATGCGCAGAGGGGTGGAGATAGTTACGCATATAGTATGCGCACCGGGGTAGAGATAGGTACTATATAGTGTGTCCACCGAGGTGGAGATAGGTATGTATATAATATGCGCACCGGGGCGGAGATAGGTACAGATATAGTAGGCACAGCTGGGTAGAGATAGGTACGTATATAGTAGTCGCACCAGGGTAGAGATACGTACGTATATAAAAGGCGCAGACAGATGTTGTACTTTTAATAGAAAGTTGTCACACTTTTGCCTTGGGCAACGGAAGGGGAAAGGTGGGAAAGAGACAACTTTCGCCGAAGGCAACAGGAAAAAGGAGGCAATGGGGAAAGGGGCGGTGACATGGGGCTATCAGGGAAGAGAGAGCCCCAGGCAACGCCGGGTAGCCTTGCTAGTCTATTATATAAAGGGCAGTTCTCTGTGTGTGTGTGTGTGTGTGTGTGTGTGTGTGTGTGTGTGTGTGTGTGTGTGTGTGTGTGTGTGTGTGTGTGTGTGTCCGCAAAAGACTTTAGCCACAAGCGACACATGCCTGTCAAGTTGATATTTTATTAAACAGCGTCACTCCGGATCTATAATATCGAATATTCAGAAAAAAATTCATTCCAAGAGGGTCAATTGGGCCGGTTTTTGTATATTCAACGTTATTATGTAGTGATTTGAAAATCAATTTAATATGTAGTAATCTTGCTGGCTCATTTTTGCGAGTAATTCTTAACATTCAACCAGAAATTACATCAGAGAAATTATGCAGAGGGAACCCCTCTGCATAATTAATAGACGCTTATATTCTTTCTTTGCTTTCCTTCCTTCCTTCCTTCCAGCTCCGTCCGTCTGTCCAGCTACGTCCGTCTGTCCGTCCAGCCATGTCCGTCCGTATGTCCAGCTACGTCCATCTGTCCGTTCAGCTACGTCCGTCTGTCAATCTAGCTACGTCCGTTTGTCCGTCCGTCCAGCTACGTTTGACCGTCTGTCCAGCTACGTCCGTCTGTCAATCTGTTCACATACGTTCGTCTAGCAACGTCCGTCCATCTGTCCAGCTACGTCCGTCCGTCCGTCCGTCCGTCCGTCCAGCTACGTTCGTCCGTCCGTTCAGCTACGTCCGTCTGTCTGTTAAGCTACGTCCGTCTGTCCGTCCAGCTGCGTCCGTCCGTCTATCCTGCTACGTCCGTCTGTCTGTCCAAGTACGTCTGTCCGTCCGTCCATCCTTCCAGATACGTCCGCCCATCCATCCAGCTACGTTTTTCCGTAAATCCGTCCGTCCGTCCGCCCTGTAACGTATCTCCTTTAATCCAGCTACGTCCGTCCGTCCAGCTACGTACGTGTGTCCATCTATCTACGTTTGTCTGTCCGTCCAGCTACGTCCGTTCATCAATCCAGCTACGTCCGTCCATCCGTCCAACTACGTATCTCCGTCCGTCAATCCGTCCAGCTACGTCCGTCCGTCAGTCCAGCTACGTCTTTCCTGACTTCCAGCTACGTCCGTCTGCCCAGCTACGTCCGTCCGTCCGTCTATCTAGCTACGTCCGTCCGTCTATCCGTCCAGCTACGTCCGTCGGTCCATCCATCCAGCTACGTCCGTCCAGCTACGTCCGTCCGTCCATCCATCTGTCCAGCTACGTCCGTCTGTCCACCTTCGTTCGTCCGTCTATCCAGCTACGTTCGTCCATCCGTCCAGTTACGTACGTCTGTCCGTCCGTCTGTCTGTCAAGCTACGTCCGTCCGTCCATCCATCCAACTACGTCTGTCCGTCCGTATATCCATCCAGCTACGCCCGTCCGTCCATCCATCCGGCCAGCTACGTCCGTCCGTCCATCAAGCTACGTCTGTCCGTTCAGCTACGTCCGTCCGTCCGTCCGTCCGTCCGTCCGTCCGTGGGGGAGCCTCAGGCAAAACTGTAAAGGAGAGTGGCTGGATTCGTCGGTGGGACGCGTTAGGCCCAATTTGAAGGGAGAGTGTCGGCATTCGCCGGTGGGGGAGCTTCAGGAAAAACTTGATGGGAGAGTGTCGGCATTCTCTGGTGGGAGCGTTTCAAGCAAAACTTGGCCTATATTTATGGGAACATTTTATTCTAATTCACATATGTAGAACACCAAAGTTATGCCATCGATTTTTCAATCATTCTGTACATTTCTGTGACTATTTATATTGCTCTCGCGCTTTATGTATCTCTTTGATTTTGTATGTATCTCGCTCACTCTTTAATAAATGTTCTATGGCAGAGCCACGTGTCTGGGAGTGCCTAGGTGTATGGAATTTGAAATCATGAATAGTGTGTGAAGAAATTCTCTATTATCTATTATCATTTCTGATAATCTAAAGAAATTAGACGACCGCTGACCTTTCTTTTATAAAGTGTGGATTTTCTTTCCAAATTCGTTTCAGGCGGCGACGTAAATCTGGGTTGGTTGTCTGATTTGCCATTTGCTTTCTCACTTTCCCTCATCACTTGAAATGATTTCCTCTAGGGTATAGAAATAAGCAAGTGTTTTAATCGCTAACTTCTGCGTAACCGGATGGAAGTACATATATGAAATGAAAGAGATATATAAAGCAATATAAATAGTCACAGAAATATACAGAATGTTTGGAAATTCGATGGCATAACTTTGGTGTTCTACATATGTAAATTAGAATAAAATGTTCCCATGAATATAGGCCTTAAATACTGATCAATATTTTTTTTTGTAAACATCTAACACATACAATGTGTGTAATAGTGCACTGTTATTTCTACATATGTGATAACTAAACACTATTCCCGTGGCAAGATCACAAGTAAAATAAACCTGGCGCTGGTGTTGTCACATACACGAACAAAAGTATGAATAATATAAAAATATAAAAGCTGAGGGGCTAAGAATAAACATCTAAACATCATCATCGACAAGGGCTCCTTTAATAGCGAAGATTGGAGAGTCCGTATCCTTTGAGGCTTGGCCTTCTTATTTAGGACAACATAATGAATACAACAGACATAAATACAAGTAAATAAATGTCATCACCACAAACTAAAAAACAAAAAACATAGAGGAATAAATGGACCCAAAAGGAAATTAAACGAGTAATTGAATGTCATTAAAAAAGCAGCCCAATCATAAAGAGTCTCTCTTAACATATAGAACATAATTCCGAAGTTATGCGATCGATTTTACAAATATCTTGTATAAAGAATGGATAATAAATATTATAATAACTACATTATAAGTAAACATACCCCACATTGGTCCACTAAGGGTAGGTAAAGTTGGGTGCGTTACAGTGGATAGGAAGATGGCGGGTCTATGACTTGTGAATTCTAGTCAGATGCCTTAATGAACCATGGGCTAATTCCACTAGATCTAAGCGACTGAAATATCGACTCCACCCTTAAATGTAACCCCTTCCGCTAGGTGGTAGCATCTCTACTTAACTTTATCTGTGTAGCCGGTGAGTCTTTACGTCTGTTGAGCCTGGTTAGAAACGAAACAAATTATCACATCAGACTGACATGGAGTTTTGAATTATTTCAATTTTAACTTTATTTTTGCTCTATACTTATATATACATATAGCATGGAAGATCCGAGTTGAGTGTATTCTTATTAACAGGAATACCATTCTGTTAGAGACGTAAAGAGCAAAAATAAAGTCATAATTTAAATAACCCAAAGCACCATGTAGAAAACACACCTAAACAAACAATATACACTAATAAAAAATGCTCTATAAATAAAATAAAATTAGATTTATTTAAAAGATAAAACGCTAAAAACATCTCCCATAAACAAACTATAACTTACGACAGCTCTTTACGAATGCTGATTATCTATTATGAAGGAACACAAAAGGCAAGCCCCATTTTCCCGGATTCGGTGATATATGTTTGTTTCCCCTGTTTATTTACATTTTTCTCGAAGTCTTTGACTACTAAACGGTGCTGAAGATTAGGTTTGGCAATAATAAGACGATATCTACCACTGAAACGACATATCCAGACTGATGAACTCCCTGGACACCAATCAGACACTGTAATGTATGGTTTTAAATAAAATATGTATATATATATGTGTGCGTGCGTGTGTGTGTGTGTGTATGTGGGTCTGTGGGTGGGGGTGCGTGTGTGTGTGTGTGTGGAAAGAAATAAAGATGGTTAAGGAGTGACAGAAGAAATAAAAATGAAGAGAGAGTATAAAGTGCGAGGGAAATATAAAGGATCAAAGAGAAACGAGTATAACAATTCAAAGCGATGGTTATGACAACTTAGCTATAGATGTCATACCTATGTACAAATATATATATATATATATATATATATATATATATATATATATATATATATATATATATATATATATAAAGTCTGAATCAGTAAAAGCGATAAACAATAAGAGAGTCATAAGAAATGTGAAAGAAAATAGAAAGAGAAAAAGATAGATATAAGCATTGAAAGATGTAAAGAGTGGGATTTAGACACACAGAGTGCGAGAGACCTTTAAAAGATAGAGGGATATAAAGAACGGCATATATATATATATATATATATATATATATATATATATAGAGAGAGAGAGAGAGAGAGAGAGAGAGAGTGAGAATAGGAGAGAGAGAAAGAGAGAGAGGAACGGAGAGTACGAGATGTATAGATATATAATATTTTTGTTTATAAAAATAATAAACAAAAATATTCTTATAAATAAATAGCTATATTTATTATTGAGCACAATAGATATTCTCCGGATTTTTTACCCCGCAGATACGAACTTAATCTTAGGTTATATACATAAAGAGTGCGATATTTATAAAGAGTGTGAGAAGGAGAGAGATTGAAATAAGTAAAATAAATATAAAAGGGTGATATATATATATATATATATATATATATATATATATATATATATATAATGGTAATAATCCAGGTAAAAACATCCACAGGGTAGTAATCCAAAGAATTTCAACCGGGTTTATAAAAAGTGCTCAATATCAAATAGAGCTTTATATATGATTATTTTTATTTACACAGACATGTACAAAATCTGCGACACTGGCATGTCGATGTTATCGATCAACAGTTATTATAAACTGAGATCTCATCAGGTAGAGTTAGAATCTGATCTTAACCTCAGATCATATTTGGAGAGATTCTCTTTTATTTTTTCGTATATGTAGCCATGTTTATAGTCGCCTATAATTTTATTAAGTTTCATTTCGGCATTGTTTGCGGTGATGATTTAATTTTTTTCTTTAATTGTTTAAACTCGAAAATCCCGTGTCATTCAATGACTTGCTACCTAAATATACATATACATATATATTTAAAGAAGTGAGGCTACCAACATTTGTAAATTTGAAAAATCTTTTTTTTAGAATTGTTTATTATTTTATAATTTTGTAATTTTATAATGCGTTTCGAGCATCTTGGTTCTCTTCATGTATTCTTTGTATGTGAAAAAATGGTTTATTTTTTACAGTTTGGCGTTCCTGCGCATGCGTGTGTGTGTATGTGTGTGTGTGTGTGTGTGTGTGTGGGTGTGGGTGTGTGTGTGTGTGGGTGTGTGTATGTGTGTGTGTGTGTGAATATCTTTTACTTCTCTGGGTCAAAGCTATGTGCTTTTTTGTGTGTTTCTGACTTTTATCTTAGCGGTCATCTTCGTGTGTGACGATTAAGTACATGTGTGGGTGTGTGTGTGCGTGTGTGTGTGTGGACTGCATGTACATTTTGCGTTAGTTTTGTTTTGTGTACGCAGGTGCGTGTGCGCATACGTGTGTTTTTGTTTTTGTTTATACATGCATATACACACACATACATATATATACATATACATACATATACACACATACATATATATACATATATAGAGAGAGAGAAATAGATGGGGAGGGGGAATAAAAGCAAGGAAAGAATAGTTATGTATATATATACATATAGACATACATGTAGACATAATTTAATTAGCTTTTAGTAGTTGTTTACGGAAACGATTGGTTGACAGCTACCGTCAGTATTTGGATAAAGATAGATAGATAGATAGATAGATAGATAGATAGATAGATAGATAGATAGATAGATAGATAGATAGATAGATAGATAGATTCTTGTCTATACACGTACTCACATTCGTTTTTATATGCATGCAGATGTGTGCGATATGTTTGTTGTTTTAGTTAAGTTATGATCTATTCAATGCTGGGTTAAATTTGAAGATAAAGTTTTTCTTGTTTGAGGAGATATGAATAATTTTGAGTTTGAAAGATAGGCATTACCTTGAATTTACCTCTGCTGCATGAGTGTATATGTTGGGAAACAAATAATGTTCTGTTTTCCCGGATGTTTATGTTGCTTTTATGTAAGGCAACTCTATTGTTAAGTGTTTTTTAAGTGTATTGTTATATAAATATATATATATATATATATATATAAAGGTAGATATAGATATGGATTATTAAAAATAGAAATATATAATGATAAATATAATATAATCATTGATGAGATATATGTATATACATATAAAGAGTAAGAGATATATACAGAATGAGAAGTAAAAGCGATATATTCTTAAATATAAAGAGTGAGAGGGAAATATATTAATGGTGAGTGAGAGAGATATAAGTACGAAGTAAAAGGATATATTCTCAGAGAAATATATATATATATATATATATATATATATATATATATATATATATATATATATATAAAGAGTAGGGGAGATACAAACAGTGGGCAACAGAGATATAAAGATTTAGATGGATATATAGAGTTGTTGTATCATGGTGGCAGTCGAACCTCTTTGAAATGTGAGTGAAAGATATATAAAGAAAAGGATATATAAGCATTGATGAATACAAAGCTACTATAATCGGGCAAGCTTTTTACACTTTCCTCGTCCACTTTTGACTACCTATTCATCAGGGAATGGTTAAGACACTTTGATAATAACGGTTAACTTCTTTCTGTTTTAGGAGACATGGATAAACCTGTGAACCGCAGAAAGGTGCCGTTGTCTCTGTAATAATATTTTGTTTCAAGTTTCCAGGTTCTATCACGGGACTTAGAGTTTATGCAGTGACTCAGATTCGACTCTGGAAGCAGACACATATGATGAAGGTGACAACAGAACCCTAAAACTACTGGACGACAAGACGTGATCATCATCATCATCATCATCATCATCATCATCATCATCATCATAACCACACGAGACTTGAATCAGTGCATGAAGTCAACTCGCACTTGGTAAGCAGTGCTATGCGTATGAAACATAGTCAGGGTTGTTACAGACAAAAAAACACAACGTGAGACTAGAGATACGTAAGTAGAAGAAGCACAAAGGACGCACACACATTAAACAGCATTTAGTTAAAAAAAGAAAGAAAAATTAAACTTTGTGAGAGTAAGGAAAGTTCATCGTTGGAACAAAGTTACAATAATCCCTCCCTTTTATCTCTCTTTGCAATAACATTGTTACACCCTTTTATACTAAGGAAGATTATTTACATAAGAGTTTACGGTTTTAGTTTGCCGTTCGGTAGTAAGTCAAATTCCATCTTGCAAAATGCAGAGAGAATATAAAGAATGAGAGGCATACATAAAGAGTTAGACAACATTAGGACAGAGAAACATATAAGAACTGCGAGATGTAGAGAATGGGAGGGGAATCTAAATGGTGAAAGTAAATATAAAGAATTCGAGAAAAGGAGATATATATAAAGAGCGGGGTATATAAAGAAAACGAGAGATATAAAGCGCATGATATATATATATATATATATATATATATATATATATATATGTGTGTGTGTGTGTGTGTGTGTGTGTGTGTGTGTGTGTGTGTATGTATATATATACTTAATTAGGTATGTGTATATGTTTATATAACTCTTAAACTAATGAACCGATCATTATGAATTTTGAATTTGAGAATATATATTCTCGGCAACACTTTGAGTAACATGGGCACATGTGTTTTTGCAAGCTTTGCCGGAATTTCAATTAAATTTTAAGACCCTTAAATTTAAGCTTTAAATTTTAGAGTGTTTTATCAATCAAAATCATGCAATGTATTTTGATCACAATTAGAATAAGGATTCTAGACATGAAGTATATTTTAAAATTTTTTAAATTAATTTTAAACTCTGAAATGCTATAAATGTCCGGATAATTACATCTTAAACACGCAAATTCCAGATTTCCACCCGTCTGAGTCCTAATTCTTAATTTGAACCCTTTTAAACTTTCTGAATTATATATAATTTTGTCTAAATAAACCGTTTTAATACGAGAATATTTCTCCCCCACCAAAACTGTTTACTTATTGACCAGACACGCTACTGTATTAGCTTATTGAAACCCAACCCCAACTCCTAACTGAAGCCATACCAGACCTAGCAAATAAACTAGGAGTAATCAAATTATATTGTTGCTTACAAGCGATGAGCTGTAACTAAACAAGCCCTTCTCCTATCCCATTCCTAGTATCAGCCATAGTTTCCTCTGCTAAACCTTCTCCTCCCATATCTCTAATCACACGCTTCTCATCCACTTTTACTGGCCTCGTCTTCAACCAGAAAATTCTTTCGCAGACCCTAGGTTCGATTGAATTAACAAACACCTTTCACTAGTAAGTCGGCCTACTTGAAATATATACAATATTTTAAACTCAATTCCTTAAAAACTATTATCATTCACGGTCCACGGAAGTATTTTAAAATGACCCTAATTCTCCAACTTACATCCTAATAAGCGCGTTTTATCTACGGTTAAATTAAACATCATTCTGTTGGAATTGCTACATTTTGAACATTTCTAATGCAGTCTCCACGAAATCCCTTTTTTCATCTTTTAATCTTTCGTCACCGGACAAGTTGTCAACGGACATTTCCCCAACTGGACAGACTCTATATTTTGATAACCTTTTTACACACACACTCTTACTTTCCATTACTTTATATTGTTCCTTAATATTTTTCAAATTTTGAATTTTGGCTATTCCCGTGCCAACTTATCCATCTATGTAATTTCTCTGATGATAAGATTTTAATCTTTGAAAAGCCTCGCTTAAGGAAAGAAAAATAAACATGTTTTATCGAGTACACGTTGCATTGAACAATCGAAAATGAAATAGATTTGTCATTCGCACATCTTTATCTCTCTTCCTTCATTTATCTTATATATATATATATATATATATATATATATATATATATATATATATATATATATATATATATATATATATATATATATATATATTAAAATAAACATAGTTTGAGTATCCGACAATCATTTCAGGACATTCTAGGTTCCTCTTCAGGGATGTACTGGTGAGCTAAGATTATATCATAATCTTATGATTGTGTATTGACGGGTATAATCTTAGCTCACCAGTACATCCCTGAAGAGGAACCTAGAATGTTCTGAAACGATTGTCGAATACTCAAACTATGTTTATTTTAATATAAATGCTCTAATATATATTGAGCACGTTTGAAAAGTAATGGTTTTGTTAATTTAGTTAATATTTGAACTTAATTAATTAAAAATTTTATATATATATATAATCGTGTGAGAGCGACATATAAAGAGTGAGACAAAGATATAAAGAGCGAGACAAAAATATAAAGAGTGAGAAAGATAAAATAAGATATTGAAATATAAAAAGAGTAACCGAGAGAAATATAGATAGTGAGCGAGATATACAGAGGTATAAAGTGATATATAAGAAATAATTTACACTAATGCGCTGAAAGATTCGGGATATACTGAAAGAATTAAAACCTAAAATAACAGTGATTGATGGGGTATCAATAATAATAATAACAGTGGGGTTAGAAAGAAATCGAATATAATTACGCATAATAGGGCAATCATTAATAAGCCTGAGCGTAAACTAAACAAGAATATAAATAGAATATATAGTGAAAGCAATAAACGGGATAAACCTATCCGACAGCAATATGTAAAAACAGATTATAACAAACAAAAGGTTTCGGATAATAAACGGATAAATAATCGCAGACGTCAGGTAATCTGGTTTATATCGCCGTTCTCGAAAAATGTGGAGACTAATATCCCTAGATGCTTCTATAAAATAATTAGAGGAAAACTTTAAAGCCCCACATAAATGCAGTAAGATATTTAACAAAAATACGAATAGACTATCTTACTCAACAGTACTAAACTTCTTCTAATGGGGTATAATAGGATCAAATACAAATAGAATCAATACATCTCAAGAAATAAATAACTCGACATAAAACTAAAGTAGTTCGGTGACTACACCCCTTTGTTGAGAAGAGTAGGTACATTCCACAGTCGGCCTTCGCCGCAGTTTACTATGTATGTGTTAGTTAATAGAATTTCCTGTATGTGGCGTTATGGCTTAGTGACAGAGTACTCGCCTTGCATGCAAGTGATTCGGGTTTCAAATCCTGAGTTCGAATATATTCTACTGATGCGCCGAAATGGGGGGGGGCGAAACTTGCGTCTAAGACTTTCTGCCTGTGGCATTCATGGTTTATGTGGGCTAAGGCGTTGTCTGATTGTAGAAATAATTATGTATATCATCTCATATTAAAAATCTAATATATATAGATAGATAGATAGATAGATAGATAGATAGATAGATAGATAGATATACACTTCAAGTCTGAAAAAAATTTACATAGGTGGAACAAGTACTTATTTTACGGCTAGATACAGAAACCATAAAATATATTTAAATAACTTATATAAGAAATGTGACACCTCATTTTCCAAATGCATATTGTTTCTAAATTAATCCAATAAGGTACCTGTGCTGAAATTAAGTGTCTTGAAGAAAGGTTCAACTCCTACGCTATACAACCCCACCTGTTTTCTTTGTCTTAATGAAATATTAGCTACTATTATGTTCCCTGATAGAGATAAATTACTGAATCAAAGAGATTAAATAGATAGTGGCTTCAGACTCATCAAACAGTTTACCTTGGATAAATATAGTAACAATCAATAGAATTTACCATAACATTCTATAAGGGAACCTTAATAAACCTACTATCTGGTTTAACATTACATTACAATAAGTATACAAGTAGTATTACTTACAACCTTTTACAAATTGTAATTAAATTAATTATTAAGCTAGCTAGTTAATAAGTGACTTTAAATATAAATATCACAGTAAATGGTTGTGTAGATGTAAAATATAGTAAGTCTATTTAACAAGATTATATTTAATAATTAAACAAATAGACAAAAAATACAAATCCCATAGTAAATTGCTATCAATGAATAGTATATTTACTAATATCTGTTTAACTTCCACTATATTTTACGCTGGTAAAGGTTAAATAATAATTTTTAGAAGTGTTGAAATTCCAACACTGTTTTATCCCATTATGTGGCTTGCCTGTTATCGAGGTTAATTTGCATGTATACTTATGTAATTGTATTGTGTGGATGTGTTTTTGATACGTGTGATTGCCATATTTTTTTACAGAATTTTGTTTGTGCTGGTGTTATGATTATGATGTATGATTTTATGATTATTTGTAATTTAGATTTTGACAACTACTCTCCTTTTATTATCAGTCTTGCTTAATAATAAGTATAAAATTAATAGGTGTAATAAATACGGGTTGAATTTTCAAATTAACAGGTTTGAATATAAATTAATTTATAAAAACCCTAGTTAACTACGATATATAGATAATTTAAATTGAGTACGAAGACGATCTAGCAATATTGTGCAATTTGTGATGAGAAAGATTAATTCCGTCTGTGCTTTTTTAGGATTGCTTGTAATTATACTATCCAGGTTTTTGTACGTACAATTTTAATATACTAATTCATAAGTATAATTGTAAAATAATATGGCAATCACACGTATCAAATTAATAAGGCTAAAGAGATCAGCAAACCATGGAAGAAGGAAAATACAGCTGGCAAAGAAAAACATAGACTAAACAAGAAGCATGAAGAACTAAGGCAAAAGATACTTGCAAAAGAAGTAAGACTGTGCCAATGAAGAGTAACACTTGCTAGCAGGAAAGAGGATGATGATGATGATGATGATGATGATGATGATGATGATGATGATGATGATGATGATGATGATGATGATGATGATGATGATGATGATAAGATACATATACAAATCTGAAAAGTGCAAACAAAATAGGACTTTTGCAAACAATGAAAGCCATCTTTAGCAAAACATAAACAATGGAAGAACAAAAACAACAATTAAACTCGACAGAAAGAAGACAATTCTGGAGCAATATATGGGAAAAACGACACGATTACAAACGAAATGACGAGTGGCTGACGAATATGAAAAAGATCTTCAAAAAAACGAAGAAAGAACAGAAACCAAAATTAATGAAGAAACACTAAAGAAAACCTTAAGATAAATAGCAAAGTAGAAAGCATCCCTGCTTTTATAATCTCCTGGAACTGACCTTCACTTCATACCTAAAATGAAAGACTTACATCAAATCCGTTTCTAAGGTCGCTAGAAAAATGGTTTGATCATTCTACCGCTCCAAAAAGTATCTTACTCTTGACGCAATCTCTATAAGAGTCAAATACGTCTGAACATTGATTACTGTTGCCACACATGTAAAGGTGCCACACATGTAGATGTGCCTTGACAGAGTACAAAACCGACTTCGAAATCTATTGGGCGATGTCCTCTTCTCTTCCATACAGCCTCTTTCTCACAGAAGAAACGTTGATAGTATTTCCCTACTATATCGTTATTTTCATAGTAGATGCTCGACTGTAAAACATCCACAGCAAAAACTCGTCAAGATACAACCACTGCCAATAATTTTCCTTTCTCCCTCTGTGTACCGAAAACTATACAAAACTTCCATGGGCAAAGTTTATTTCCTAGAACCCCCGTGTGTAGAACACTGTACCGCGGGGCTGCTTCCTAGCTGACTTTTGACGTTTTCAAGTCCAATGTAAACAAATTATTGTTGAGCCGTCCTCTTAAATAATCAATTTCTGACTAATTGCATACATTGTTACAAATCCCTTCGATGTTTCACTGTCCACCTGACAAACCCAATGAGTGGTCCTTGGGCTTTGATGAGCGGTGACTCGTTAGTAAAAACTACATAAATCTGGACACAACGGTATACCTGGTCCTAGATTAAAAAGATCACGACCTTACATGAACAGCTAATAAGATGTATACGCAAAACGGACATACTGAAGTAAATGATTAAAGTAAGAACAAAAAGACAGAGATAAGGACATGATCTCATGTAGGCCCCTGACATTTTAACTGAGATAAGCTGGAAAAGGAAATGGTCAGTTAGTGAGCTGTATATGTCGTTTGTTCTGGTTTCGCCGAACAGAGCTGTGGTGCCGTGATTGACTACAGATTCCGTAATTCTTGAGACATGCAAGGGTCGGGGCAAGTGGGGTCCCATATTCGTGGCTTTTTGGCTGGAAAAGGCAAAGAGTATCATACCGTAGGGTCGGCGACCATCGCCTTTGTCCACGACAACCAACTCGATAATTGGTGTAAACTCAGCAAAATCGAGAACTCGTTTGACCATGTCATTGAATGCTAAGTGATAAGGCAGAAGATCGGCGCTGAATATGCAGGAGAGAGGTTGCAGGGCAAACTCGTCAACAGTTTGGTCGCAGTGGCATTGGCGTGGATGGCATAAACGGAGCAATGTAAGTATTGTGTAAGTATTCTTTTCTATCTTTGTTTGATCCCCATAGAAAACGTTTACAATTCCAAATTGAACTCTAGTTAAATGATGATGAATTGAAAACTAAATGAGCAGCAGTTATTAAACATCATGCGATGCTTTGTTCACTGCTGGAAATGTGGAAAGATTACTGGGTAGGGCATGTTATCGCTTTTCGGCCCTTCCTGCTCCTCCCCTTCGCACGATCAAAATACAACGATACAAAATAAAAATAACATCCCACAATAGTGACTTAATAACGAATGAAACAGAAAAAATTTGTTTCAGAATATTTTGGCGTAACGGATATAAGTGCTAAGTAAGAATAAGTTCTAAGTGACAGTCGTTTGAAGGTTGAAGGCTCAATAAAAAGTAAGTGTGAATTCAGCCTGGAGGTAATAACCTATCTAGGGTTCAAAGTTAACAAGGAGGGCACAGCTCTCCGACAGAGAAAGTGGTTGCAATGACAAGAGCCTCTTTACCCAGGAACGTCACAGAATTTAAAGCCTATCTTGCGGCATTGAAATATTATCATAATCATCTACCAAATTTGTCCACACTGCTTCAGTCACTTCACAGTTTAATGAGGAAGGACGCAGTTTGGAAGTGGGAAACTTGCAAACAGAAAGAGACAAAAATGCTGTGTACAGCATCCCTTCTGGCTTATTTTTATGTTTTGTGCGAGTGGTTGCTTCTCCCTGTGGCCAGTGTTGGCTCATAGGATGGAAGATGGCAGTGAAAAGCCAGTGTGTTACATTTCCCGAACACTGACGGATGCTGAAAGGAACTATGCACACAGAAACGAAAAGACTAGCCCTGTTTTTTACAGTTAAGGTGTTACATCAGTATTTCTTGGGTAACACTTTTAAAAGTTTCACTGATCATACGGTTGTTGGGTCTATTTACAGAGAACACTGACGGATGCTGAAAGGAACTATGCACACAGAAACGAAAAGACTAGCCCTGTTTTTTACAGTTAAGATGTTACATCAGTATTTCTTCGGTAACACTTTTAAAAGTTTCACTGATCATACGGTTGTTGGGTCTATTTACAGAGAACAAGCCAATTCCAGCTATGGCTGCTCCCCGGGTCCAATCTTGCATCCTGTTCTTGTCTGGGTCGTTTTCCATTGGGAGCTCATAGAGATAACATCTCTAAGTCGACGAATGAAGTATATATGATGGACTTTGTGGAAGCTTCAGTGAAAGAAGAAGCTATGATAGCAGAGACAAGGAAGGATCAAATCTTGAGTTGGGTATACAAATTCACAATAAACGGTTGGAACGGTGTCTGTTGGGGTGAGCAGTGAACCCTTTATTTCAATAAACGGAAGGAACTGACTTGTGAATATAGCATGATACTGTCGTGAAGCAGGATTGTTATTTCCCCCCAAGTTGTGAGTAAAAGTACTGCAACAACTACACCAGACTCACCGTAGGCATTGTGAGAAGCTATGTATGGTGGAAAAAACTGGGTGGAGGTATTGAGGACTGTCAAGGGGTGTGAAAACTGTCTGCTAGATCCGAAACAACCCAACAGAGCTCCTATTCATTGTTGGGAGTATTCAAGTCAGACCAGGGAAAGGATTCACATCGACTATACTGGTCAACTTTTGGGACACGTGTTCTTACTCGTAGTGGATGTTTTATCCAAATGGATGGAGGTCTGCATGATGATTTAAAGTGGAAGATTTCTTTCCAAGTTCATTTTAAGCGGCGGGGTTGTCTGACTTTCTATTTGCTTTCTTGCTTCCCCTCATCTCTTTAGATGGTTTCGTCTGAGGACTTGAAAATAGCACGTTTTTTTACTGGCTAACTTTTGTGTGACAAGAAACATTTACATTTATTTATATACAAATAAATACACATTGTTTTTTATTATAGCGTACACAAAGCACACACAAAGCTCTAGAATTAAAAAATGTCATTTAGGTACCTCACTCTTGACGCAATTGTTTACCTGTATAAAGGCTAGACATGTCCTGAGATGGAGTATTGGTGACATATCTAGAAGGTGCCTCTCAGAGAACTGTTTCTTGTCTTGACAAAGTACAAAATTGACTTCGTAATGGGGATTATCTCTTCTCTTCCCTCTATCACCTTTCTCACAGAAGAGGCCTTCTTAATCTTTATGTACTGTTCTGTTATTTTCGTGATAGATGATCGACTGAGCTCCCTCAGTGTACCTAAGACCAAAAGGAATTTCTGTAAACAAAGCTTTTTTCCTATAACGTCTCATTTGTGGAACACATTACCACGGGGCTGCTTCCCAGCTGACTACAACATAGTCGTTTTCAATTCCAATGTTAACAAATACTTGTTGTAACCGTCCTCTTAAATAATCAAATTATACCCATTCCACCAATCGTTTCCAATCCTCTCATGCTCATGTTCATTGTTCAACTGATAATCTCCTTACCCCTTATCCTTGGTGCCTCCGGGCCTTGATAAGTGGTATTTCATTAGTAAAAAAAAGTTTCTAGAAAAATGGTTGGATTATTCTACCGCTCCAGAAACTCGTCTAGCTACAACCATTGTAAATAAATTTCCTTTCTTCCTCTGTGCACCTAAAACTAAACGGAACTGCCATGAGCAAAGTTTCTTTCCAAGAACTGTCGGTTTGTGGGAACACAGTATCACGGGGTTGCTTCCCAGTTGACTACAGTATGGTCGTTTTCAAGTGCAACGTTAACAAATTCGTATTTAGCCGTTCCATTAAGTAATCAATTCCAACCATGGTCTTCAATCGTCAAGATGTTTGTCTCACCATTCACCTGACACAAAGCATTAACCATTGTCCTCGAGTGGCCTTGGGCCTTGATGAGCGGTTACATGTTAATATAAAAAAAGATATGACTACTAATACAATCTACTACCTATATAGAAGCCAGATACGTCCTCGGATGTAGTATTGCTGTCACATCTGGGGATTTGCGGTGGTATGGTTTGGTAGTTTTGTTTTACGGCATATCAACCCTTTTTGGGTTATTTAATGCCGAATCTGGTCATTATAGTAAAAGATTTATGCTTCAAGTTCTAAAAATAAAATAAAAAGGGGAGGGAGAAAGGGAGAGGGGCTGTTGTTTTTGTTTTTGGTTTTGTAGAACATAATTAAGTTTTACAAAAAAAAAAAAAAAAAAAAAAAACGTCAATGTAGGTGAATTTCGTCTCAGGGAGCCACAGGGCAGCCTGATCTGGTATCACCAGTGGGGATTTGCGTTAGCAGAGCTCAAAATCGACTTCGCAATCTAGTGGGGGATGATCTCTTCGGATTCCCTATAACCTATTTCTCACATAAAAGACTTTGCCACTCTTTCTTCGTTATTTCTGTGAAAGGTGCTCAACTAAGGTCGAATCTCTGATTATTATAGATCTGATGCACCTAAAAAGTTGCCCAGACTGAAGTGAATAAAACGTAGCACGGACAAAATATAAATGCTCCCTAGATAAAACCTTTGTTATTCTGAAACAACAGACATTTGGAGATTTCACCCGGGAAGGGCAGCGAACAGCCGATTACTTTTGAGTGATATTAATAACAGGGAGAATTGCGGAGGCGAAGAAGACATTTTGGGAATGTAAAGAATTTCTGAGAAAAGACATCAATATATCTAAAGATCAGACAGCTGATACGCTATACGTTTTCTATGGGTGTGAGTCTTGTAACTTAAAATAATTTAATCAAAATAAGACTCCAAGCATCTGAGAACCGGTGTGTAAAAATAATCTTTAGAATCAGTTGAAGAAATAGAATATGAAATAATAAGTTTTTTTCGAAAGAGCAGGAACGAAAAGAGATCTTGTGATCGATCTTATGAGAAGAAACGTGGGTTCGCAGATAATGTTTTACGTGAAGACGAACTAGTTAACACATTCCTGGAAAGAAGAATAGAAGGAACAATATCAAAAGAAGTGACCATTAGTATCTGAGTTGACTATATCGTAATATAAATAAACTAGGTGTATAAGTATTACTGAATAGTTAATTCTCTTTGGTTTTATCCGAGAAACGGAGCGGGCGTGTTTCCCAAGGTATTCTTCCGTCTCACCCTACGAGAATGGTTAAGGCAATATAACACTGTGTATATACTGTGTAATTCTAGCACACGTTATTGGAAAAAACAAGGGGTCTGCTGAAAAGGAAGAAATGGATGACAATGGTGATGACGTACTAGACATAAACGAAGTACGTCAGCACACTGCCAATGAAGAAGTGGTAGCAGTATATTAGTAGCTGACCGAAAAGCTATTTTCTCGTTGTAATAGCAGGCCTTTCCAATGGAAAATGACGTCATGCTCTGTAGGTAAGTCGAACAGTCAGACGATGGGCATTTTGACCCCTCTATTCACTTAAAAATTCATCAAAATTCAGGAAATCAACCAATTTTAATGACATTTTCAGTATTTATTCATTAACGATCACTGAATATAATTAACTCATTACTTTATTAGAAATCCCAGTGAAAATGTATTATTTCGTGTATGCAAAAAACACCTTTAATAAAATTATATCATGAAAATATTTTTTTATGAAAATGAAGATATTAATAAAAAATCATTGAAAATATAGTTCTCATATTTTACGAAAAACAATACCGCTAAATTCCCGATTGATAAAATCAATATAACTCAAAGAAAAACTAATTTCTCGAATTAAATAACATTGCAGAAATAATATGACGCGGTTTTCTAATATTAGTACATATCTAGTTAATGATAGCTTTTAAATAAAAAGCATTAGAAAACTTTAAAAATTGCATTTAAAAATACAAAAAGGAAGGAACACGATTCGACTTATATTGAAACTGAGTTTTATTCAATATAAATTTAAATATAAAAATTTCACAATGAATAATTGTTTCTGAATTTAGGAAACAAACAATTAAATAAACAAATGAATTATGAATACTTTTAAAAAATGTAACCAAACAATAATTAACAATTAAATAAAAAAACGAATTATGAATACTTTTAAAAATGTAAACAAACGATGAATAAATTTAAATAAAAACAAACGATAAGTTAGTTTTAAAATGTAAACAAACAATAAATAAATTTAAATAAAAACAAACGATAAGTTAGTTTAAAAATGTAAACAAACAATAAATAAATTTAAATAAAAACAAACGATAAGTTAGTTTTAAAATGTAAACAAACAATAAATAAATTTATATAAAAACAAACGATAAGTTAGTTTAAAAATGTAAACAAACAATAAATAAATTTAAATAAAAACAAACGATAAGTTAGTTTTAAAATGTAAACAAACAATAAATAAATTTAAATAAAAACAAACGATAAATTAGTTTTAAAATGTAAACAAACAATAAATAAATTTAAATAAAAACAAACGATAAGTTAGTTTTAAAATGTAAACAAACAATAAATAAATTTCAATAAAAACAAACGATAAGTTAGTTTTAAAATGTAAACAAACAATAAATAAATTTAAATAAAAACAAACGATAAGTTAGTTTTAAAATGTAAACAAACAATAAATAAATTTAAATAAAAACAAACGATAAGTTAGTTTTAAAATGTAAACAAACAATAAAAAAAAAAAATTAAATTAAACCAAATAATTTAAATACAAACAAACAATAAAGTTACTAGTGCAGATTTGTTTTTACTCAAACTTATTTTAAAATATGTTGTTTTTTTGGGGTTTTTTTGGAAATCGCTGTTGAAAATGCATGAATCCACTTGCTGTAAGGGGCTACCAAGAACAAATATGATTATTACAAAGACAGGAGATGTCTATTGTTCTTACTCTTGAAAAGATCAAGGCTATGAAGGTAGAAAGAGAGTTCCACAATCCTGCAGTTCTTGGAAATAAGCTACTGGAATAGGAAGCTGTATTATAATGAGGTATCAAAACAGCGAATTGATGAAGACCACTAGACCAACGAGTCAAATATGCTGGAACAAAAGAAGTGGAGAATAGATCACATAATTCTGAAGAACACGCCATAATAGTATTTATAGAAAAGACTGAGACTAACAACATCACATCTTTGAGAGAGAGATTGCAGAGAAGAAGAAAGGGTAGGCAAAGCAAATTACAGATACGTGTCTGCACTCTATCAAGAGCCCTCAAATGGGACAGAGATTCCCCAGCCCAAATATAACATAGTTTTAATTAAAAGTTTTCAATTTTCTGCTTAATTTTTTGTTATTAATGTGGTCATTTTCCTTACCACAAAAATTGTTCAGCAGAGAATTTGAAGAGCTCCATATAATCATTCTTTCGATTCTTTCAATACTGTGACCCTCATCACAAGAGTCAACATGAAAAAGAAGATGGGCATCTGCCAAAACATTTAAGGTGATGTACATAGCTAATTCTCGTTGATGTACAGAATGAATGGTTTTTCGTCGAATCCTGATGTCTCTCTTTGTATATCTTCGGGATTGAAGTTCATATACCTGAAGAAATAATTTAAAAGGCAACCATACCATAATTTTAACTCATGTTATTAACTAAGAAAAGATATTGAACAAACAGCTACAATATTAAATAAGTTCAAAAATCTAAATTTAAAAAAAAATACTTGTAGAAACACATCCAATAAATGTAATCCATGTTATCAATTAAAGTCATGAAATTACAACATTAAGAATTCATAACATTTATTGAAATAATTGAAAATGTGTGTTTTTCTTTCTGCAAAACGAAGTTTATTTGCGATACAGTAAAGTTTGAATATCTCGATGAATTCACACACATTTTCAACGAAATTTATTAATTAATCTTACATTGTATTTTTTATCTGGAAATAAAATTCTTTTTTTCTTGTAGGATTAAAAATCGAACTCTTTAAAATAAGTTAAAACACAACATCATCGAAATCCTGTCATTTCAGCCATTTTTTTTCGGATTTGATTTGGAAGAAAAAACTCTTTAAAATAAGTTAAAACACAACATTTATTTTTTTACTATTTTTTAAATCATTTTCCATTTTGTTTTCAATTGAGGTTTAATTTTTGTAGAATAACCTACGTTCTGTTAGCTGTCGTTAAAAATGTCCGGTTTTATTTATTTTTAATAAAAATATTGTGATATTTTAGTTTTTCCTTGACACCATAAATATGTTTTCATTTTATTTATAAATCAAAATAAAATTAAAATATTTTTTAAATTATTATAGATACATATTTTTCGTTAAAATTAGCGCCAAAATTGTGATTAATTTAAGATTTCAAAACATCATTTCACAAACCTTGCTATATTTTGTTGGAATCAACTTATCCCGCTTAATGCAACGTATTCAGGCTAAAAACAGTTTTTATCTTTTGAAAAACCAAATACAGCCACTGTTAGTCCATTTTTGTAATTTCCGTTACAATGTGGTACAATACATGCAAATGGCATCTTGATTTTTCTCAGTAAAACCGAGATGAAACTAAGGAGAGATAAGACGGCCACTGACAAACCCAACACCTACGACCAATGACGTCATCAGAAAATCTAGAGTCAGTGACAAGACCTGCTTTACGACGGCCACGGTTTTGCGCCATTAATCGAGATGATTCGAACACTGTCCTCGTGATAACGGACACCAACGCCGGTCGAGTCAATGACGACTCGTAATGTCTCTATTTTAAACACCTGGGGCAGCGAAGGCTAGACATGTCGGGTTATGCAAATAATTTTTTCTGCGCGATCAGTGATATTAAAACATTCGTGGCGGAAAAACGAGTTATTTGAATGAGTCGTTTAAAGAGGAATCATTTACCATTATTTTGATGGATTTGATGCTGTTAAGACAGAGGTTAAAGAAGACATGCTTTTGCGGTTTAATTTCCGAATAAAAGGTTGTTTCTGATATTTGTGCCTGCTGCCAGTTGGGAGGTTTTGTTTTTCTTTAAGATTTTTCCTCTCAATATTCTGAGAAAATTTTTGGGCGCTCTTTATTTTTGTATCGGTCACGTTTGCGGTCCTGTTGGTGACAGAATTCAAATGTCGCCCACATCAATGTTCAACCGTTACATTTTACTACTCCTGTCTTTTTGTCGCGTCCTTCGCTTTTATATCACTACCGGAGTGCGACTTTAGCTATTTTCTATGCCATGTTGCTCATTGTTTTACATTTGCCACAGCCTTTTGCGGGATGATCGTCCTATTTATCCGTTTATAGAATGTACATTAAAGGGGAAAGGGGTGTGTTGAAGTATGAAATCGTTAAGAGTACTTCGAAAACGAAAAAGAATTCATTCATTAACATTCAGATAAATTGATGAAATGAAAAAACGAAAACTGCATAGAACGTCAGATAAATCGACTGCATGAAAAAAAGAAGGAAGAACTAAAGAGAGAGCGGCAAGACAGACGCTCCATGTTCAAGAGGAAATATAAGTAAATCGGTATTATAAAAGGAACAATGGAGATTGGAGAGAATGAGAAAGATAGATATATGGAGATATAATGGATGCGGATGGGTAAAAAAGAACAGGTAAAGATATTAACTGATTCCTAAAATGAAAGGAAAACAAAGTCAAATTATCAGAGGCTGATAGAATCTTATAGCACCAGTAGAATAACGAGGAAATATGCGTTTATAGCACCAGTAGAATCACGAGGAAATATGCGTTTATAGCACCAAGAGACTATAAAAAAAGATGGCGTGCGAGTTGCGTAATGCAAGGAGTTTTTGGTTAATTGAATCCTAACTCGGATTGATATCGTCACAAGTGACTTGCGTTTCACACATTTTTTTTTTTCACTTTTATTCACCCCAAACAAGGTATATTGAGACGTATGGGGCTACGATGAAATAGGGGCCAGATTTATAGGGGTATCCTAAATAGGGAGTAGTGCAGCGAGATGTTTGTTCACATTACATTTAAATTTCTGCGTGTTGGTACAGTCGGGGAAACAGGAAGCAGGAAGGGAATTCCAAAGGCAAGCGGCTACAAGGAATAAAGCTATTAGAGTAGTAAGCTTTCCGGTATCTAGCAACCTCTACAGTGAAAAGGTGGGGTTTTGCTGCTTGTCGGGTTGGTCATGGGTATTTACGTTAGGGAGCGCAAGTTCAGCAAGTTTGTTGTTGCACATTCCGTTGAAGTACTTGTAAAACAATCACAGTGATGCAACATTGCGGTGATGGGACAGGGACTGGAGCTTGGTAAGCAGTGTGGGACCAATTATGCTAAAGGCTCTTATTTAGACTGATGACTGGTGCACCAGCCCAGATTACGACATCTGCATACCGATATAACATTATACGGTAGAACACCTTCAATTCGAACATGATATATAGTAATTTATTATTGTTCATGTATTTTGTTCGCCTCTCGAGCCCGGGTTGACAATGCTCTTCTTTTCTATCGGGCAGGTGACTTAGAACATGCCGACACAAGAAGAAGAAGAAGAAGAAGAAGAAGAAGAAGAAGAAGAAGAAGAAGAAGAAGAAGAAGAAGAAGAAGAGTTAATAGTATAACTTTTTACGTTTAAGTAAAAATTTACTGTATTAATTTAACTGTGGATCTATTTCCTTAACTATAAGTTGCTTCTCTCTGGATCATTCCGCAATTGTATGAGCGCCCCTATATTGCAGGACCTTATATTTGACGTGTTTTCGTGCTAACATTTAAACTAAAATAAGTTTTACTAAAAATGCCCACTATGCCATATGACTAAATCAAACAATGTGCTATCTACTTAGTATCAGGCGATCTTTCAATAATACCTAAGTAACCTAAATTTTAACTTTAAAAATATATTACTGATCAGTAATGTGTAAGAAATGTTTGTGTTCTTCAAATTACGAAAAGAAACAGGTGCTTTTCTTAGGTTTGAGAATAAAGAAACAAAGAAACGGGCTAACAGCATGATCTTTTATTTAAAGTGTATATTAATCTGCACAATCTAATATAGCATGTTTAATATATAGGAATAGTGGATAAGTATGTAACAGACTAGTAGAAATAATAACA
Source organism: Sepiola atlantica (assembly GCA_963556195.1). Classification (NCBI taxonomy): domain Eukaryota; kingdom Metazoa; phylum Mollusca; class Cephalopoda; order Sepiida; family Sepiolidae; genus Sepiola; species Sepiola atlantica. The sequence continues at coordinate 196,639,942 of OY744516.1, forward strand.
TAAATACGCATATCTAAAACCAATCGATATGTTAGCCCACGCGGCAACAGTGAACGACCACATAA
>OY744516.1:196652506-196750006 GCA_963556195.1 Sepiola atlantica
GAGAATTCTTTAGTTTGCTTGGAACGACCTCTTCTTCAAGACTTTTCGTCCATAGAAATACGAGAGCATGGACCAAATGGGCCCTGCAGTTTTTCAGTAGTAATGCAGGAAAGCCGTCAGGACCCGCAGCAGCCGACGGAGAGAGTTCATCAATTGCAAGCTCAAAATCGGCTGCAGTTAGAGTAACAGTTGACAGTATAGAACTTATATCAAAAGTGCGATTATGTGAAGCTTGACTGCTTTGCATTGGTTTGCTGAAAACGTCTGTGTATTGTTTTGACAAAATTTCTGCCATCTCAGTACTGTTACCAGTAAGAACACCATTCTGGTCCACCAATGGACCAACTTTTGTCTTGACTTTGGACTTTTTCTTGACATATGAAAAGAAATATTTTGAATTACTTTTAATGGAGTTGACAGCCTTTCCCTCCATAAAAGCGTTAGAGTCAGCAAAAGACTTCTGCAGTTTCCTTTCAATATCCAAACATTCCTTGGACAGTTTGGAAATAACAGCAGGCGATGACACTTTCAAAAGACGCTTTTTTATCTTCCGTCTTCTTTTAGAAAGTGAGTGACGGTATCTTACCACCTTGGGCGTTCTTTTCTCGCATTCTGATTTACGCAATGGCACATGCTTGCAGCAGGCAGTGTAGACAATTAAATAAAAAGTGTCCAGCATTGCAGATGCACCCATGTCTCTTAATGAGTCTTCCCAATCAGCATGGCTTAGTTCCTCTGAAAGAGCAGTCCAATCGACTTCCTCGCTGAAAAAGTTTAGTGCATTGAACATTGTTCTTGGTGCACGATTATTCAATACCTCACTTTTATATTTAACTTTATATGTTGTTTGAAGCTGGATGAGACTGTGGTGAGATGTGCTTTGCAGTAAGGGTACATTGGTGCTCTCATGAATCAAATCAGAATTATTGGTGAAAACAAGATCAAGGATATTCCCATCTTTGTGCGTGGGAGACAGCACATGCTGTGACAAAAAAGGCTCATTGCAGAATTCGTTCAGTGAATTTATCATCAATCGCTCAGCATTTGATGCTCCTGGAATAGCCTGTCCATCAGGCCAAGATACGTGAGGGAGATTAAAATCTCCACCGACAATGATATCTGGAGCAGGGTTTATTGTTGATAATATATGTTTGACTTTATTAAGAGGAGAACTAAAATCATTTGGTGTGGATGGGTGTCCATGGTAGCTGTCATCAGGTTGTCTATAAGTAACAAGAATGGCTAAATCTTCATAGGAGGAGTAAAGGCATAACATCTGCACACATTCAGACGCATGAGAAAAAATTACATTACAGGAACATCCAATATCATCACGGACATAAAGAGCAACACCGCCGGTGTGCCTTCCACGTGTTTTGGCTTTTCTTGATGTGTCGCATCGGAAGAGTGTAAAACCTTCTATTTCAAGTTCGGCATCTCTGTGCGAATTTAACCAAGTTTCCGATAAGCCAATAAAAAGAGAATTGTCACTGTTAAGTTCATTTTTGATAAACGGTACTTTGCTTGGAACGGTCTGAGGACAAAGACCTTGAATATTTACAAAAGCAAAGTTATTTAAGAGTGGTGAACTGGATTCACCAAATTCATTCTGGGTCGAGGGAATTCTTGATAGTCCACCAGATTTATTAGATTGCAACAATTTTAAATTAAAAGATTAAAAAGAGACATATTCGTTTCATTTGTTTAAAGAATATTCAGCTGACAATGACAATTATTTTTTTATAGAAGAAGAAAGTGTTGTTGTTTTTTCTTAACCCTAACAGACTTATTATTTCAAAAGGAATATTATTATGAACAGTAAATTATAGAGATTGATGTAGAAAGTACCGTTGAATTTCTATGGGGTCCCGACGACGACGACGACGATGGGGAAGAGGTGAGGGGGACGACGACAACAACGACGATGACGATGACGATGAAGAGGCAGAAGAGGAGGAGAACGAGGACGACGACGACGACGACAAAGATGACGATGAGGATGAGGAAAAGGAAGAGTAGGAGGAGGAGGAAAAGGAAGAGGAGAAAGAGGAGAAAGAGGAGAAGGACGACGACAACGAAGACGACGATGACGATGAAGAGGAGGGGGAGGAGGAGGATAACGACGACGACAACGATGAAGAAGAAGAGGAATAGGATGAGGAGGAGGAGGAGGAGGAGGAGGAGGAGGAGGAGGAGGGGGAAGAAGAGGACAACGACGACGACAACGATGAAGAAGAAGAGGAGGAGGAGGAAGAAGAGGAGGAGGAAGAGGAGGCGGACGACGAAAACGAAAACGACAACGATGGGGAAGAGGAAGAAGAAGATGAGGAGGAAGACTACTACGACGACGCTGATGGTGGTGGAGGTAGAAAAACAGCAGCATATCGTAAACACAATTAGAAGTATTGATGAAACAAAAACGAACCTAAGACAATTGAGACTACTTTATAAGAAAAATACAATGATTTTACTATACCCACGCCACTAAAAAATACAAAAGAAAATTGCATAGGCACCAACATCGGTTGGTGTTATAAAAAATGGTCGTGGTGGTTCTGAAAAGATCGGGAAGGGATAGCACCATCTAGCTCTCAACTGGAAAGATAATGAGAATACTGGAATCCTAACGAGGCTTAATGTCACTCACATATCGTTATCAGAAGAAACTAAATGGTAAACGGTCGGTGCGAGGACGCAAAGTGAGTTACAATGGTAATCGAAATAAGCGGAAAGAGTACCAGAAATCTGTGGAGACTTGCTGTCACTCAGACTCCAAGGAACACCGCATGATTTTACCAGAAGAAATTAAAATGGCACTGGGACCAAACACAACTCGAATGATGGATTGAGTATGTTATGACGAGCCCAATGGAGTTGAGACTTAAGCGAGTCAAGATACTGATTGACCCAAAAAATTCGCAACATTTTGTTTTTTGATGACTTTGTGTTAGGTTGGGTCTAGTCTACAACATATTAAAAGTTGGACAAGATCGCAGTATGGGAAAGTTTCAAATTTCGAATATGACTTGTTTTGATTTACAAGTCATTTTCCATTTACATGTGAAGCACTAACTCGGTCAGTTTTCATGATAAATCAACACATCTTGGATTTTTACTAGTTTTCAGGGTCACCCTTCCACATGAAAGGGTTACCAGCGATGCCAAATAAACCCTTATACAATATCAATGGGTACCCCTACGCCCATTACCCTTGTTGTATCCACCCTTATTCACTTATGCCACAGTGCTTTTTCAAAACTTTTAATTCCTCCTCATCATCTTCCACTGGATAATTTTTCATATTGTCACAATTTCCATCTTGGCAATATCCACATGCACTTGTACATTCTAGCCCATGCCTCCGGTAGGTACACCATTAGGTTATTGCATCCTTCTGAACAGTTGCAATAAATTATATGAATCAGTGCATCTGGAGCAGGGCTTTTGTCCGTCATCACTGGAACAAATTTGCCCCCTTCCACCTTACACCCCCACAACGATGGCACCATTTCATCACTACATCCGATCCACTCCATAACCTGGTAGTAAGTCTGCAAAGAATGAAATTTACATGCAGAGGGCGTTGGTGGGAGTCGTTGTAGCATGATGAACGTCTTAACTCTCGTAACTTTCTTGCAGAGCATATTGTATCTAATAGATGCCAGACGGTATTTCTCTATCCACATTGAAAAATTGGTAGAGAAAATGCTTTTGAACAGTCTGTCATTGTCTTTTCTCTCTTGACAATTTGTTGGTACACCGTCTTTCCTATTCCGAATACTCTGGACACCGAATCGCATCTCGTAAAGGCATGCAGGAACAACAGATCATTACAAACTGCTTCACCAAGACTCTGCTTGAGAACCTTGATATTGTAGATGTAGGATTTTGTCTTGCCAGAGCAAAAATAAAATGTAGTACATTTAGAAACATATGCACGAAACAGCAAGAAAAGGTTCGTGTATTCTCCAATGAGAGTGGTTTATTTGAAAGCAGACATATTGACGGCTGCCTTTGCAATCTCAACATCGGCATCTCTTTCCGCTTTAATAACGTCACAGCCTTTCTGCCGCATTCGTTCCATGATCGTCTGGATCAGCGCCTGCTTGTTTGCCACATTTGACAAGAAGTCCTCCTTTTTCCCAGCAAAGTTTGTTACCTCGGTAATGTTCACCTTTCTTGCATTCAGCTTTCGATTCCCTGCTGAGTAGTACAGTCCTTTATACTTGGTCCAACTTTATAACCATCAAACACGACAGTTGTTCTCCCATAGTGTTCAACAGTAAATGAGGCATAATCATTTGCAATCGAGCTGTAGGTATTCCCCGTCTTCCATTTCAGACGGTGAAGAAGAGATTATCCGTCTAGTACATTGTGTTCTGTGACTGAAACGGTTTGTGTCACAGCACTGTCCAATTTTGTTCCAACATAATTTCTGAGAGCTGATGCCAGCTGTGGTTTGTCTATTTGACGTAAGATGCGTTTTCCTTCAAACAAAGACATCGGGTAGAGACAGAGTAACGATTCATCGCCTGAAAACGGCTTAAAGCTGTCTTGTCGCTCTGCAACTTTCCCGATGTCCGTCTCATCTCTTCTCACCCAAGAGACAGACAACTCCTTATGTTGTTCGCTTGTTGTGTAACTTCGTGCGGTAAGTTATTGCATAGCAATGTTGTGAGCGGATGACATAGTAGACGACATGGCCCAAACTGTTCTCTGGTGCTCGGATATCCCACTACCCCGTGTGAGCCCACCATGGCTTTTGAGTAAGCGCATTAGTGTTTGCTCGATGACAAGATCGGAGCCAAGACTAGCCCAGTATTGGCTACTGCGTCTGATTACGTGAAACCCAAACTGAAACTTTTGATGTACTGCAGGGTTGTCATCTTTCATGGCATACATCTTCTGGGGATATAGACAAGCCGACTTCAGATAATTTGGATGACCAGTGGCTGCGAATATTGGCAGGCAAGCGAAGACGGCACCGTGACGCAGTTCCTAAGACTCCATTCGTTCAGCTGCAACAAGTGCTCTAGCAATTCCTAGCATGTGCTGATAGTTTATCCATAGATTTCTGTTTTGGAGGCCCTTACCATTTCATCCCTTATCAGAGTTAGACTGTTGTAAATCCTACCGATGGAATATGATTCCAACAATGACTTCAAAGTCACATTCACCAGTCTCCATCAGAATGTACAGCCGCTCAAGTTCCTCTATTTGGTCCTGAAAATCAGGTTCATCCTCCAAGATTTTGGCAACAATCTTACGTGTGAGACACTGATCTACCAGCAGGTGGCAACAAAATGCTTGTTACCCTGTCCTTTTTCTTTATGTGAACAGTAGTTCCGGCTTCAACAATGACTTTGACACCTCTTTTGATACTTGCACGGTTGACACCTGCAGCAACCATTTTCTCGAAGTACCACGTTCTCATCACAGTTCAAATCCCGTTCGCATAAACGTCAAGTTTCTCTACTGGCGGCTGAACTTATGTTTGACCCTGAAAATATACGAAAATATATGTATATTAGTATATGGTGATTAGTATAGAGCTAGTGAATTGTTTGTGAGTAAAAACGTGGTCTCTGAGTTTTTAAGTTGTTTTCTCATGAATTCTATACCCTATAAAACAATTATATTTATATACGGAGTAAAGGGGCTCGATTAATTGAAGAAAGTAATAATTCACCATCGGTACCCATATAAAAATAATCACCCATATGCTTTTTAGTGAACCTGGGTGAGTGCAATAAGGGGTTTAGGAGTACGGGTACAAATGTGGATGTAATGAGGGGTTTAGGGGTCGGGTACCCCTAGATATGGTATAAGGGTTTATTTAGCATCACTGGTAACCCTTTTTATGTGAAGGATTGCCTCTGAAAACAAGTAAAACTCATAGATTTATTGATTTATCATGAAAACTGACCGAGTTAGTGCTTCACATGTAAATGGAAAATGACTTGTAAACCAAAACAAGTCATATTCGAAATTTGAAACTTTCCCATACTCGGATCTTGTCCAACTTTTAGTATGTTGTAGACTAGACCCAGCCTAACATAAAACCACTAAAAAACAAAATGGTGGTCAGGAGAAGATAGAGATGCCCGTGAGAGTATAGATGTAAGTCCCTATTTACTTGCCTCCATACGAAGATTTCTCCTTCACTGACTGAGGGCAGAAAAGATGAAGTGTGGTATGAGAACAATGGGAATAAAAATACACGTTTTAATGAGGAAAAATATAAGTGTAAGAATGATAAAGCGAATCAACAATTTCAGGTCAACTTTTAGCAACATCCGAAATGCATTCTTCCCGATTTGAAGTAAGTTTCAACTCAAGAAAAATGACATGTGTATCAGAGTTTAGTGCTTCTATAGGAAAGATATATATCGGCTCGAATGTTTCTGATTGTGATTTACGGAGCAAACCGGAAATAATCGAAGCGGTTTACGATTTGAAAGCTACCAAAATAATGTGAAGAGGCCGACAATATTAAAGCATACGACTGCAAAACAAAAATAGATTTAACCGCGGTGACAGAAGCCGTTCAGTCTCCCGAAGAACTAATCGTATTCTGCCCCTCTCCCCCAAAAACAGCCTCATCGCAAAAACCCAAACAGAATGTAACCTTTTGGTTAGGGTTAGGATTAAGGTTAGGTTCGGGTTAGGGATTAAAAAAAAAATATTTTTAGCCCTTTCAAAAAATAAATAAACTTCCTAAAAAAACGAAAAGAAATAAAGTTGATTCAATTAATTGTTTTAGGAAAAATATTCAACCCATTCTTAACATCGATAAGGTGCAATTGACCCTAACGTTAAGTCAGAGGAATAAGTGAAAAAGTTGTTTCATTTAATGTAGGTACTAATTGACTGTTTGGCGACGGCTCGGCTTTTTTTCGGTCTAGTCTGTAAATCGCAGTTGGAAACATTCGGGTCGATATGGGTCCCATCTTATAGAAGTACCTTCAAGATTTCCACCATGCATAGAAATTTGAAGATTATTGCAAATTCTGTAATGATAGGATATAGTAGGGGTTTTTTTAATTCATGTTCGTACCCTTGAAAAGAACGAGTCATTAGCTTTTCTAGAATACAACAGCAAGATAGTTCAATTTATTCGCAGGTAAAAAGTTTTAAAATATCCTTTAAAAGGTAAAGAAAATCTTTAAAAAGGAAACAAAGAATAGACATGCACCGGATACTCGATTAAGCTATTACTTGTAAACCATTTGTATGACGGGTGAAGGGAATTTATTTTATATTTGTATCAAGAACCAAAATTAGTAGTTGTGCAATGGATAATTTTGGCGGGAAAATGTGTCGCTATTGTTAATCAATTGTATTCATGCGTGTAGGTCACGGAAGATTGTTAAAGATGGCTCCCGACGTAGCAAGAAAGAAAATAACGGAATATGCAGAAGAAAATGTTAAAGCCTTAAATAGAAATTGTGACGCAAATTTATTCCGAGAAAAAACAACATTTTTAATACGCTTTTGATGTGAAGATGTTTCTGTTTTCAAAATGGAAGCCATAGAAATAGCGAGCAAATATTTTGTTTTTAACATTAGCGATACTACTGCGTTCAGTTTCATTGAATTTAATTCCAATACAGATATCTCTTTAGCTTTAAAAAAAATACGACGCCAAAGCAGTCGACTGTTTGCCGGGGCGTGTGACTTAGTGTGACTTAGTGTGTCTGCGCCGTGAGATCTTTTCTGGAAGGACTCTTTCGTCCTGGCACGGCACAAACTAGCTACTTACGTAGGGCAACCGATAGGCACATTCCTTTTAATTAAAGGGTCAATTATACCCGGCTGGGTACTTGGTCGGTTTGCAGGGAGGCGTTAACAGGCGTCTTTAATTCTCTCCTGAGAATTAGTTGTCTGGCGGGACCGCTTTACTGCAATAGAACGCTCTGTAATTCAGGGAACAAGGTGTTTTATATATCAAAAATATAATTTATTTTTGCCGAAAAGAATTAACATTTTTAAAAACTCGAATGTTCGGCTGAGTTCGGTTAGCATGTCAAAACACGCGTCTGCCTCGTGCAAATTTCAAGAGCCGACTGCAAATATCTCTTCGCTGTAGACTAAGCTAGAGACAGGGAGAGTGAAGAGAGAGATACACAAACAGAATACAGTCGTCATTGTTCCGAGTTGCAACATGTCTGGGTGTCAGTCGATCTGACCCCTTGAAACCGGCTACCTCAACGTTGATATTTAGCTGACATCTCGGATCTCACCCAACGACCCCTATTACAAATAACACGACTGTTATGCGAGCTGTATTTTCCGTGTAGAGCTGTCACGACCGTACAACGTGGTAAAAGGGCTGTAAAATGTTAAGGAAAACTAGCTCCCACATAAGGGGTCACTATACTTTGCCACAATACTATGACAGGGTTAGAAACGATGCGTGAAAAAAGGAAGGGTTTGATTACTTATGAGTTCGACAAGTATTCGCTGACATTGAGTTGAAGACGACTATGTTGTAGTCAGCAGGGAAGCAGTCCCGTAATATTATGATCCACGGATGGGAAGTTCTGTTATAATTTAGCTACACGGGTGAAGAATAGAAAGTTCTTTGGGTTAGTGGTTGCCAGACAAGTACTTGCTGTGAAGGTGGGGCCAGGGAGTGTAGCTCCGTGGAACACCTACCATTAAAATAATGATAAAGTAGAGAAAGACTAACAACGTCTCTTCTGTAAGAAAGAGACTGAAATAAAAAGTGAGACGGAGAGAAATATCAAGCGTTTAAAAGTATAATGAAATTATTATTGTTTTCAATTGCAAAATAATTAAATCTATATAAACAAAAGCGAATAAAATAATGGATGACTTCGTGTCAAGTTACGCTGATTTAAATTTCGGATTTTTTTTTACTAAAGAGGCACAAATTATAAAAGCTAAAAGCCACTCGAGGATAAGAGTTAATGATATGAATAAAGTGACAGTTGAATTATGATTAATATCATGATACGATTGAAAATAATGAATATAATGAATACAATTTAATGACTTATCAAAACGGTATGTTAAAATGGAAGCAATCTTCTGGCAAGGTTTTTCGCAGATGAGAAATTCTTGGAAATAAATTCTGAAGAAGGGAATGGCGTTCCCTCCGCCTATCGAGACATCGATAGTCGAGACTGACCGTCGAACGCACACACGCCCTGGGCAAGATTAAGGGGGGAAAGGCCGTGAGCTAGCGCTGGTAGTTTGAACTTAAGGTGTTTTAGTTATTTTTCAGATTTATTTATTAAATAACTTTAATTAATTATTGCATATAGATAGTAAACATAAGCTAATGCAATTCCAAATTAATAATACCGAACATTAATTAATTATGAACAATTAAAAAAATGGTTATGCTAATTAGGCAGTCATATTGTGTGTATGAATTGTTCATTTATATGCGTAAGTTCAGACAGTTAAAGTGTTCTTCGGTTTTAGAATAGAGGGAAGGAATGTAACAAATATGTGTATATGTTTGACTTATTTGTCAGCGTGTGAGTATATGTGATGTCTATGTAAAGGAGTTGATAGCAGTTTCATTCTTCCCTTTCCCCAGCTATTAACTGGAGGAGTCTCGGTCGAGTATGTGTTGCTTCCTCTTTTTTGACCGGCTTTCAGCTTTTTTACCCATCGTGTCGACTCCTTTTATAGAAAATGTGGGGATCCTGGAAACATGTTTCTTTTTTAGACGGTTTTTAAAAAGAATAGTCTGCGGACGTAGTCGTAGACTATCACGTAACTTGTTATGTTTATAATTTGGTCTTAATCTGGCTGGAGCCTCTTTCTGTATAAGGATGTGATAGCTTTTTTAGATGTAATTTTGAGACGTGCATTATTTGTTTGTGCCACGCTGTTGGTTTAGAAATATAAAATTTAAAGATGTGTTAATCATATACATTCATTGTAATATACTGATGCTAACGGATATATGTAATCGAAAAGATTTGATCTAAATAAACTGACCACTGTCAAATTATCATATTTTCTATTCAAATGAGAACCACAAGCGTACCAACTCTATAAGAAATATCTGATCATCATCATAAGTCCAACCATTCCTCGCCGTGGTAGGTAGGATGGCAACGTGGTAGTGTCAGAGCAATCCGGCTAACAGGGTTCTGGTGAAAATCCAGAAGGAGTCGGCATCAGGATGTCTATCTATGCATGTGGCAAGCAAAGACGTGTCAGGTGCGGAACCAAAAATCAATGGAGTAAAAGTGACAACGTTACTTCTGTCCCAACTCTTTGTGTGCTCTAGGTCAAACCTTCCCCGACTGTGCATGCAACCGTATAGTCTTGCTGTTCTCTGTATCGAGGGTACAAACCTGCAATCTTGTAGGTCTAATGAATAGATGGAACCAACGAGGAGGGCTTCATGCAGACGAGACAATCCTGAGGCACGATCTTAATGAGCTCGATGCAAAAGTCCGACTTGATTAACAACAACAACAGCAACAGTAACATCATCATAAACAGGCTCATCTTGTCTTGTTGTAGAATGCAAAACATTGAGATTGAATTTTTTTAATTACTGGAAAATGTCATTTGCAGAGCTTAGCATAAAAAGATTAAGAAAAGGGAAAATAAAACTCAAGTAATTAAATGATACTTGCTTCTGGCGGTCGTTCTGTCAAAATTCAATTAACAATTTTTTTATTCAAGTGATTTTTAAAAAAATGATTCCTATTTGATTCCATTCATACATACGTACTCATACACATGATTATATATATAAGAAAATATATATATATATATATATATATAAGAAAATATATATATATATATATATATATATATATATATATATATATATATATATATATATTATTTGAATACCTACAGACATCGATGTTTCATGCTAACGCAATCTTCAGTGCAGGAAGCTAATTCTCAACGGTCGGCGGACGCGAACCCCGATCACAAATTGCCACTGATTTGCAGTCAAGAGTCTTAACCCCTCATAGGGAATTAGTTAATAATAAGAGATGAATTTAACTTTGTAGATGGCGATCGGCGGCTAAATTTACACAAGCAGTTATATATATATATATATATATATATATATATATATATATATATATATATATATATATATATATATATATATATAGCGTCTAGAAAACGAAAAAAAATGGTGGAATGGACTCTTTTGTAACTGGTTTTACTTATATTACATTAAAAAGGTTATCTTCCGGTTTTGTCGTTTTTCTTGCTAACGAATCATCACTTGTCAAGGCCAAAAGCCACTCGGGGATAAGAGTTAATTATATGGATTGATTGTTAGTAATAATGAAGTATATAATGAGAGGATTTAAAATGATTTAAATGAACAAAGTCTGATTACTTATGGAGATGGTTTATGACAAGTATTGATTGACGTTGGATTTGATACGGTCATGTTGTAGTCTGAAAAGAAACGGGGTACTACTCCAGATGAAGCGCCTAATATCCGTGAATGCTCGGCGGCAACGATCGGTCAGGTCGCGGAAGCGCCCGAGAGCTGCCGAGACGAAAACGAGGCTGAAGCAAAACTGAAAGTAGTAAAAATGGAAGAGTGGCAGTATAAGACGAAGAATCAAAAGAAAAAAATACATATATTTTTTTAAAAGATGAAAGAAAAAAAATGAACAAACAATAGCTGAAGAACTATAAATAAACTTCTTTTTTTTTAATTTTTTTTGTGGGCCAAATGAACCATTTTAATTTTTTTTTTTTGTCTTTTTTTACATAGATCAAAGAAGTAAATGCTATTTCTTTTACGATATTTAGGCAACTTTTTTTGTTGTCTTTTTTTACATAGAACAAAGAAGTATGTTATTTTTCTTAGGATATTTAGGCAAGTTTTTTTTTGTATATTTTCTTTTGGAGGGGGGGGGGGATTTCATATATTTTCTTGTCGGGGGTCAGTGTTTACGGATACGTTTGCGGTCGGTTCGAAGGGTCTTCCTACCGCTTGTTTTGTTGTGCTGAGCGCAGACTGCTTCAGTCTCGTTTTAGTCTCGGCAGCTCTCGGGCGCTTCCGCGACCTGTTCGATCGTTGCCGCCGAGCAGTCACGGAAATTAACGCTTCATCTGGAGTAGTACCAGAAACGGTTCCGGAGAAGAGAAGTCTTTGGAAAGAAACTTTGTTAATGGAAATTTTGTTAGATACTAGGAATTCTGAAGAAGAAATGACAGTTCTTCTCGGTTGTCATGGTAAGACGAGTCCTTGCTGTGAATGTCTTACAAGGAGGAACCAGATATTTGTGATCAGTCGAGCAACTTCCATTTGAATAAGAAAGGACTAGCAACATCTCTTCTGACTTTAAATAATAGTTTTTAGATAGTCTTACCGTCGCAGTGGAAATTTAACGAAGCTAATCTATACAATATGTTCGCTGCGTCTTTATCCTTTATCTCCCTTCCCGAATGCAATTAAAAAGAGAGCTCTATAACAAGAACAACCAGTAACATTTCTTCTTGTTTGAACTGATTTCAATGTAAGTCGCTTGTTTTGTGAATGTTTCTGTTTGCTGCCTTATAATGAATATTTTTCTAGGAGCGAACTTTGGTTTTCTGAAGAGCAGCAAAGATCCTGAATCGACATATAAATGTTGGTTGTTTTATCTGTTCGCGAATATATAATAAGAATATATGCACTTACATATATTTTCCGCAATCATATATATATATATATATATATATATATATATATATATATATATATATATATATATATATATATATATATATATATATATTAGCATATTTTTGCTAGCCTGGCAAATAACATCATGGTGAACGAACATATACTACCCAAAAGAGGAGGTAATGACTGTGAGGATAGTATCATGATGAACGCCCCGCCAAAGAAAAACACAATGAGAAATGGCGTCTGTGTTCATCAACACAAGAGCCATTTCTCATTATGATTTTTTTATCTCATTTTAGTATGCTGACAATTCCTTTTGGGTATAGACTTTTTAAAAATTAAAAAAGTCAGCCTATCTGGATGACACCGCGGTACAATTCTGAAATATAGTTTACAAATAAATCATTTATATATATATATATATATATATATATATATATAGAGAGAGAGAGAGAGAGAGAGAGAGAGAGAGAGAGAGACTTTATCACAGCTCTTCAGTATGGATAAACAGACAAGTACTTTAAGCTGAGATTGAAATATGGTCGTGTTTTCAAAAGTCGAGGCATCTATCCATTGCGATATATATATATATACTAGCTGTCACTACTCGGTATTTCGCGGAATTATTTTTATTTCATTTTTTAATCGTCGAATTTTATAAATTACTATTTGTACCTACCCGGCGTTGCCTGGAAGTATTTTTTCTTTTGTTTTTGTTTTTGCTTTATTGGTTATTTATATTTAACATGCCTGTTTTTTTTTTCCAAATTATTACTACTTTTTTAAATACTTACTTATTGTTGTATCGTTCGGTCAGTTACACGTTACGTACGCATGTATATTAGAAATACAGTACATCATATTTGTTTGAGAATTACACGTAACCTTCATAAAATTAATGATCCTTTAGTTCATATAAAACAAGGAAAAAAATTCCGTTTAGAAAGATTTCTTTTTAGCTTTCACTTAATAAGAAACAAAACATCTATTAAGGAAGATGTATTTTTAGTTGTGAAATTTAATTATTCTCGTATCCTATGGCCATTTACAAGTTACGTACGTATTACATTAATACATTTTTATAAATCTCTTTTTCTGTTAGGCATGATTACACTTCCAAAAGTGAACATCCATTTTTCTTTTTATAAAAAGATAAAACTTTCTCCCCCTCACCAATTTCTAAACATTTTATAAATATTCATTTTCTTTCCTTCCCATTTCCCTTTCTCCTGAATTCGACAAAGCCAAAATATTATTGACCAAAAACTGAACGCTGAGATTTTAACAGAAAAGTGTGAAGTCTTCAGATTCCCAAAATATATTTTGCACCCCACGCTAAAAAACCTGACAAAACTTAAACGCCACAATATCTAAGACTTCAAAGAAAAACATAGACTCTTTTGTGTCACTGTTGTTTCTTCAGGTCACTTTTGTTTGTTGATATTTTATCTGAGACCAGAACCGGAGTTCGGGAACAAATAACCACGTATTTTCGTGTGTTTTTTATTCTTATTTCCATTTGAATCCGGTAAATTATTGTTTACTCCTTGCGATGACGTGTTTTTTCGTGTGGCACATTATAGCTGGGTCTTTTTAACATACAGTACATCATATGCGTTTCATACGTTCACGGAACCGTTCTCAAAGAAAAGATAATTTATTAGATAGAATTAAAAGAGAAAAACTTTGTTCAAAAGATATACGTTAAAAAGTTAAATACAAACGAAAAGAAACACATTTTTTACTCTTTTCGATTAACCACAACACAAGGAAGCGAACTTGAAGTCTACAGATCAAAAGTGTGTTGTTTAAAAGCCGAAAAGAGAATATGTATAGAATTTGGGCGCTGATGCTGACGTTGTTGTTGGTTCAGGGTGGATAACTAGCTTTCAGTTAGAAAATTAGCATAAAATAGAAAGAGAATTTAGGACGCTGAGATAATCAACCGAACAATGAAACAATGATATGTTAAAACTGTAACATTATTATTATTTTTTAAATACATGAATTATTTTAGGAAAAAAATTATATCACATATTGATCTATGTACCCAATATTTAACAGTTATCCCAATTAGAGGGGGTGGCTACTTTTTTAAGCAAACTTCGTGTAGTTTAAACTGTAACATTATTATTATTTTTACGATTGAAGATATGGTTTGCTTTCTTTTGAAACGTTTAAAAATAATTAACATCGAAATTTGTATGTCTAAATTATTTAAAATAAACATACTTTTTAAATTAACGTTTTAAAATTAATTAACATCGAAATTTGTATGTCTAAATTATTTAAAATAAACATACTTTTTAAATTAACGTTTTAAAATTAATTAACATCGAAATTTGTATGTCTAAATTATTTAAAATAAACATACTTTTTAAATTAACGTTTTAAAATTAATTAACATTGAAATTTGTATGTCTAAATTATTTAAAATAAACATACTTTTTAAATTAACGTTTTAAAATTAATTAACATTGAAATTTGTATGTCTAAATTATTTAAAATAAACATACTTTTTAAATTAACGTTTAAAATTAATTAACATCGAAATTTGTATGTCTAAATTATTTAAAATAAACATACTTTTTAAATTAACGTTTTAAAATTAATTAACATCGAAATTTGTATGTCTAAATTATTTAAAATAAACATACTTTTTAAATTAACGTTTTAAAATTAATTAACATTGAAATTTCTATATTTTTATTTATTAAAGAATGAGATAACTTAAAAAATAATTAACATTGAAATTTCTATATTTTTATTTATTAAAGAATGAGATAACTTAAAAAGTAATTAACATTGAAATTTCTATATTTTTATTTATTAAAGAATGAGATAACTTAAAAAATAATTAACATTGAAGTTTATATATATTTTTAATTATTATTTACAATTTACTAAAATAAAGAAAAAACATTTTTTTTTATTTTTAAATGAAGGTTTTTTGGTCTCATGCCAAAAGACACATACGAAAAATGTTGGGGACCAAAACTGAAATGTTCCACCTTCATCTCATAGAGTTTTTTTGGCGTATAATTCTTACAATCAGGGAGAAATATGTGATATAATTTTATTTTTCGTTAATTAATAAGTTTATTTATTTTTTGTATTTGGTTAATTAACATTGTTTTATTTCATTTTTACAGTTTATAATTAACGTTGATTTTACCTAACATTGTTTCATTTTTAGTTCTTTAATTAACTTGTTTCATTTTTCGATTTATTAATTGATTATCACTGTTAATTCCTAATTTGAAATTGCGTCCTTCGAAAATTATGTGTTTACTGATTAAAGATAAAGATACGTTTAAAAATATATAGTAGTTCCAGGTTGTAAAAGCACGCGTAATTTCCCGAAAAAGTAGAATCCCCCCATCTAAAAAATAATAATGTTACAGTTTTTACATAACATTGTTTCATTGTTCGATTGATTATTTCAGCGTCCTAAATTCTCTTTTTATTTTATGCTTATTTTCTTACTTAAAGCTAGTTATGTCCCCTGAACCAGCAACAACGTCAGCACCAGAATTTGTTGGTACCTTTCAAAATAAATTAACGTGATTGAAAAAAAATAGCGCGTGGACAGGGGAGATAAATCTAAATTCATAATTCTTCGGTGCCAGCTAAAAATAAATAATTGCTACTTATTTCATACGAAATGACGTACGCCGTATAATGAAAAAAAGCATTTTGTTTTGTTTCTTATATCTGAACAAAAAGACGCTGCCTATTAAAAAACAGTGCGTTTCTTACTCGTCTCACAGCTTCAATTTCCTGAAGCTCTTCTTTCATGTTTTTCAACCATTCGCCATTTCTGTTGTAGTCTTTCTACTTTTCATATATATTTCTGTTGTAGTCTTTCTACTTTTCATATATATTTCTGTTGTAGTCTTTCTACTTTTCATATATATTTCTGTTGTAGTCTTTCTACTTTTCATATATATTTCTGTTGTAGTCTTTCTACTTTTCATATATATTTCTGTTGTAGTCTTTCTACTTTTCATATATATTTCTGTTGTAGTCTTTCTACTTTTCATATATATTTCTGTTGTAGTCTTTCTACTTTTCATATATATTTCTGTTGTAGTCTTTCTACTTTTCATATATATTTCTGTTGTAGTCTTTCTACTTTTCATATATATTTCTGTTGTAGTCTTTCTACTTTTCATATATATTTCTGTTGTAGTCTTTCTACTTTTCATATATATTTCTGTTGTAGTCTTTCTACTTTTCATATATATTTCTGTTGTAGTCTTTCTACTTTTCATATATATTTCTGTTGTAATCTTTCTACTTTTCATATATATTTCTGTTGTAGTCTTTCTACTTTTCATATATATTTCTGTTGTAGTCTTTCTACTTTTCATATATATTTCTGTTGTAGTCTTTCTACTTTTCATATATATTTCTGTTGTAGTCTTTCTACTTTTCATATATATTTCTGTTGTAGTCTTTCTACTTTTCATATATATTTCTGTTGTAATCTTTCTACTTTTCATATATATTTCTGTTGTAGTCTTTCTACTTTTCATATATATTTCTGTTGTAGTCTTTCTACTTTTCATATATATTTCTGTTGTAGTCTTTCTACTTTTCATATATATTTCTGTTGTAGTCTTTCTACTTTTCATATATATTTCTGTTGTAGTCTTTCTACTTTTCATATATATTTCTGTTGTAGTCTTTCTACTTTTCATATATATTTATGTTGTAGTCTTTCTACTTTTCATATATATTTCTGTTGTAGTCTTTCTACTTTTCATATATATTTCTCCGGAATTCTTTTGCTTCTGTTGGATCTGATTGTTGTATTTTTGCTCTTCCATTGTGGTAAAACTGGCATTCATTGTTTTTAAAAGTACTATTTTGCTAGTATTGTTCAGATTTGTATCTGTATCCGCTTAGTCTTCCCCCCTTTGCTGGTATCTTTTATTTTAGTTAGTTGTGTTTTTGTTTAGTCTTTCTTCTTTTTCGGTCGTATATTTCCTCTTCCATAATTTTCTGCTCTTTTTTACATTATTCACAACTTTAGCTTCTTTTTGCAGTTTGTCAATTTGGGTTTCTCGTCTGGACTTTTTTTATTCATTCTTTTGTCGGGGTTTTGTTTCTATATTTAGTTTTGAAATTATTAATTCAGCCTCGGCATAAATTAGGTTGTTTAGATATGTAATATTATCTGTCTAGAGTCTCTTCACCTTTTCTGTTTCTGATTTTACTTTGTTCCATTCTTCATTCTTTGCAGATGCAAGTTTCGTTTTCTCCTCGTTCATAATTTCTTTGATATGTCCGACCGCTGTTGCTTCTTCTACAGTGAGTTCTCTGATCTCGTAATCATTGATTTCTGCAGTTTCGGTGTTTATATTTTGCTAGTCTTCTACCTGTGAGTTTATACTGGGGATGTTTTCTGATGTTCTGCAATATCGCTTACCTTTCCTTTTATCTTGATTTGTTCTAGCTCCGAAAACCATCATCTCTTGCAGGTGTGTTTCGCTTGATCCGTAATCCTTTGTTCTGTTGCATGGTAATCAATGACTATATCCGGTAGATTCTTCATTTGTTTTCATTCAGCCGCTTTATGTATTGATGAAAAGCTTTACATTACTGGTTTATTTTCCTTTGTAGTCTATTTCTCAGAGTTGTTTTTGGTTCGTTGCATTACTCACTTCTACTTACCTGTAATTGGTCTGTGATATTCTTGTACCTAAATAAGATGGACCAACCTTCGCAGGATGTCAACCGGGTCTCCCATATTGGCCATAGATGGAGCACCTACCGACTATGATACAGATATTTTTATTGAGCCAAACATGTTTTAACTTTTGTTTGGTTATTATTATTATTGTTTACTCATTAGAGGTTTTCCCACAAGTCGTTATCAGTGAGCAATCACTGACAATAACATGTGATGTTCCTTGGAGTCTGAGTAACAAGAAGTCTCCCCATATTTATTGCACTCTTCGTCTTTTTCGATAACCGTTGCAAATCATTTTGCGTTATTGCAACAGCCTTTTTTCATTGATTTCTCGCTGTCGACGACAATTGGCCTTCTCTGGAATTTGAGTGGCAATAAGCCTCCTCAAGGTTCCAGTCTTCTCCGCACCCTTCCAGTGGAGGTCTTATTTACCTTTCACAACTATGTTGTGTGGTACCACATGCGTGTGAGTGTGCATGTTTTTTTTGGAGGGGGGTGGGGTCAGTTTATGTAATTTCTGGCAATTTTATTTCCCCTTAGTTCGTATTATTATTTTTCTCACACTGGTCATCACCAGTGATTGCTCACTGTTCATAACCGGTGGTGGTCCCTGGTGTCCGAATGACAACAAGTCTTACCAGATCTTCAAGTACTCTCCACCCCTTCCGATAACCATTTTAAATGACTTTGCGTTATTGCAACAGCAGCTTGCTTGCTTGATTATTATTATTATTATTATTATTATTATTATTATTATTATTATTATTATTATTATTATTGTTATTATTGTTATTATTATTATTATTATTATTGTTATTATTGTTATTATTATTGTTATTATTGTTATTATTATTGTTATTATTATTATTATTATTGTTATTATTGTTATAATTATTATTGTTATTATTGTTATTATTATTGTTATTATTGTTATTATTATTGTTATTATTATTATTATTGTTATTATTGTTATAATTATTATTGTTATTATTGTTATTATTATTATTGTTATTATTATTATTATTATTATCATTGTTCTTATTGTTATTGTTCTTATTGTTATTATTATTATCATTATTATTATTATTATTATTATTATTGTTGTTATTATTGTTATTATTATTATTGTTATCATTATCATTATTATTATCATCATTATTATTATTATTATTATTATTATTATTATCAGCAGCAGCAGCAGCAAATATATACTCCTTTCTATGAATATTTTTCTAGCCTGGAAGGATGGTATCATTACGAGCAAACATATACTAAACTGCCCTCACAAATAAGAAAGTAATGCCTCGGAGGATTGTATCATGAGGAATTAAGATATCCTAACCCCCAAAGGGGTGATAATTACTAGGAGGATGTGTTATATTATGACAGGCCCTGTATTTTTAAGTGTACGGATCCACGAGTATGAATTGTGAGAGAAATATAATCTAGATAAACTAAGTACAAACTTGAGGGCAGTGGTAAATTAGGACGTATGTGTGGACGTAAGAGAAGATCACTTGACTTACACAATTGTGACAGTGTCATCTGCGTACAAGCTCGGTACAGGTCATTCTCACGGTTTGGGTGACAGTGACGAAAATCTGAAGTTCAAAAGGTGAAAACACAAAGGTAATCTAAGGCAGTTATGAGAGTCGTTGAAAGGTCAGGGGTCCTACGTAACAGATCCTTTGTGTGAAAACTTAGTTTTTCAGTCAGTTCCCGGAGATCGAAGCGAAAGGATCGCGACGGTTAGTTCCCGATCTTCGAAGCGGTAGATCGAAGAAAAACTCAGCCATGTAACTTTGTGTAAAAAGTTAGTTATGAGTTAATTTGGTTGGAAGCGGCCAGAACGAGTTGACAATGTAGCCGCTTACTGTGAGGGCTGTATCTCTCAGGAGATTCAGTACAATTAACGTGGCATTCCCCAGCGAGGAAGAAGGATGAATGATTCGCGGAACGAATGGAAAAAAGAAACCCCGACAACGAAGTGTGAAATAAACAAGTGAACGGAATCTCTCTGAAATCCTGTCTCTGAGCGTTTTGTCTTTTGCTTGGAAAATAGAATCTGCTCCTTAAAACAGGTACCCCACCACGATCACAGCCAGCAGCTGACCAGCGACGAACGAACCTGTAAGGTAATCTTTCTTAGTTCATTAACAAAAGAGACCTAAATGACTATATTTAAACTGTTATATTGGAAATGCTAGGTTTGAAAATGAATCGGCAGTTTAAAGACTTAAACATGTGTTTAAAAGTGACTCTCAGAAACTGTATTTAAAAATGACTCTTAGAAATGTCTTTGTACAAAAGTATTAAAAAGAATAGATCGAACCACTCTTAATCCTCTCATGAACATTTCGCATTACTTTCGATTCGGAGAGGATGAGATCCGAACAGTTGAAGTGGTTACGAAGAACTGCCTCAGTCGGGAAGGATTAGTTATTATTTAATAATCATTATGGTAAAGCTCCCGTCTGTAGTATATTGTCCCGTCTGTATTATAATAGTAACGTGTGTAATGTGTAATGTATTATACAACAGTCTCCCCTCTTACAACTCATAGTCAAGTGATTGTACAGCAGTCCCCCCTTTTGCATGATCCCCCTTTAAGGGATTATGCAACAGATGGTCTCATGACAACAGACCAGGTACTACATTATACACTCAAAAAAAGAAGGGTAATACCCGATAAAATTGTATCATAACAACATAACAGATACTACACTACCTACCCACCCCCAAAAGTGGAGGTAATGCCTGAGAAGATAATATCATGACAACAGAATAGATGCTATACTATCCATCCACCCACGTAAAAGGGAGGAGATAATGTCTGGGAGGATAAAATCACGATAAAAGAATAGATACTACACTACCCCTTCCTCAATTGAGCATTAATACAATAGTACATTATATAAGTAATAGTATAGTGTCTGCTTTAGACAGACAAATACCAAATTCTCATTAGTAATAGATTTTTATCATCATCATTATTATTATTATCATCATTATTTTATTACTACTACTATTATTATTATTATTATTACTACTATTATTAATAATAATACTATAATTATTATTAATACTATTATTATAATTAATAATGCTATTATCATCATCATTGTTGTTGTTATTAGCAGTAGTATGTATCCGTATTACATAGAAGTTGGTGTGCCGAGTTCAAATACTATTAAATCTATTGTATTTAATTTCTCACTGTTGTTGCAGGGAAATATATGAACCCACCATTTCTCTCAGTTATGGCTAAAATGATAACTTGTGTTCTATTAATCCTGTGCGCGTAGCTGAAAGTTCGCCCTACCCGAACTAAGCGTTGTACTACGCGGAGACTGTCTGTGTCGTGGGAATAGTTTATGACTCTGGCCAACGAGTGAAAGTGGGCCGAATATCCGGAGCTCGTCGAGCTGTGTCAGCGAAACAATTGGAAAGGGAATTGCAACTCGATTGAAATGGATTGCAAAGGTGTGCAATACTCCAACAAAAGTGGGAACAGGTCAGCAAAGGGGAAGGAATTGAAGACATAACGGAAGCAGTAAAATCAGCTTCTAAGTGGGTGCTGGTGAAGAGAGGAAAGAAAACAAGAGAGAAAAAAACTGACGAACTGATCTCATTGAATTCACTAGTCTGGCCATTGCAAAATGTATATGTCTATTTATATATATATATATATATATATATATATATTTTTGAATTCCTTTCGCCGGCCCGATGAGTTGGTCGCTATTAGCACCAATGAAACAAAACTTGTTTTGTCGCAACTAATGGAATAAAATCAAAATATATATATATATATATATAGTTTATGGCCGCTATTTGAGCGGTATGGGTACAGTACGTGGCCATGTCAATTTCTGTCTTTACTTAGCTTCTATTAGTACGAATAACATTTCAATTATTTATGGAAAAAATATGCTACTTTGTATTTGTACGAGAGAATAAGTAACTACGATGAATGTATTTATATATTGTTTTTATTGGCAAAAACATTCGAAATTATGTTTTTAAGCAAATAAAATTGGCTTTGAACTAATCCCTTTATGTCTACTTTTATGACTACTTTTTGCGGATTATCAAAAAAGGTTACTCAGTTCTAAAAAAATATTTATGGAATATTTTTATCTTATTATGCCATGTTAATCTATTTAAATTTATAAAATACGTATCCAGTTTAAAACAAAACTATCATTCAGACTTACGTGAGATTCGAACTCGGGTATTGAAATCGTAAAAACAACTGCCTAGTAAGTGTTACTCTGCCTATTGCTTCATTTTTATCAACCAATCACATGTTTCTATTTGCGTACGTAACAAACTCCAAAAACACTATGCCTTTTATAATATATAGATAGGTACATATAGGCATTATGTATATGTGTGTGGGGCTAGATAAGGCTCTACTTCAGCGTTTCTCAACCATTTTACCTTCGTGTTACCCTTGAAATAAATTACAAGTATCAAGGAACACCTGCGCAAAAACAAAATTATATACCATATATTTCTGATTTTTTCCATCACATCGTAAATATCATAATACATACTTTTAAATAACTCGTTTAAGGAAAAATGAATACCTCTTTGCCAAATTATTTGGAAATCTATATATATAAAACTCAATGTTTGTGTGTTCCTTATAGAAAGACAGGTTAGAGAATCTGCATAAAATCTAAAAGTGTATTCTTATGTAAAATTTACCGGGAAAGGCAATAGGAGGTTTGCCGAAACTCTAAGTACACACCTAAAGTTGGCTATGAGGGCATAACTTCCTTAAAACTTCAATTATATTACATTTTTATGAAATTTAAATTCTGTGTATTACATTTTCAGGGGAAGACAATGGAAGTGGTCCCGATTCTCTAAGTTCCCTCGTAACCTAAGGTCCGAACCTACTTAAAAACTTCAAATATGTCCTATTTTTATGAAATTTATATCATATGTATAAAATTCTTTGGAGAAGACAATCGAAGTAGTTCCGAATCTCTACGTTACCCTCTATGTGTCAAATATTTACGTGCCCCCCCACCTCTAAGTGACCCATTGGGAAAGAACCCCTTAAAAACTTCAAATACGTATATCCGATTATAAGAAAATTTAAACCATATGTATAAGACACTAATACGGAGTCTTTTTCAACCTTTCAGTTTCTTCCAACTATATTAGGGGGAGAAACGGGAGGAGGGGCAGTAAAAATAAAGTAATATGGTGTGTTTTTTTTGTTGTTTTTTTCTTTTAACTTGAATTCACCCCAGACAAGGCACATTGCCACTGAGACGCAAGGGGCTAATGTGGATTAGGGGCCATAAATTATAGGGGGCATCTTTAGTGGGGAGTTGTGCATCGAAATATTTGTTCACATTACACTTAAATTTCTGCATGTCAGTAGAGTCAGGGAAACAGGGAGCAGGGAGGAAGTTCCAAAGGTTGGCAGTTTGAGCAAAAAAAGCTAATAGAGTACCGGCCCCTGGGGACCTTCACAGTGAATGGATGGGGCTTAACTGATTGTCGAGTTGATCGGGTGTATTTACATCGGGTTATGAGCATTGTGAAAAAGTACATCGTAGTGATCTTTATTAAATCCCGAACAACGTCGGGTACTCCTGCTAGTGCTAATTAAAAGTCATACTGTTCGTTAATAATATTTCACCAGAGAGTGTACAAAAAGATCTTAAATTCAAACGTAAAAAATAAACACAATTAACCAATATCATAAAACCTATAATATAAATGTAAACAATGAAAACAGATAATTGCTGCATTTATTAAACATCAGCTTATCTCATTTGTTCTAGCGAAATCCTTAGGGGTCTTTTACGAAACCTTAGGGGTCTTTTACGAAACCTTAGGGGTTCGGTGAACCCCAGTTAAGAAACGCTGTTATAGAGCCTCGGGGTGGAGGCACTTTTCAGAAGAAGAAAAACCTGAACACAAACCTGAGGCTTATAGCTCAGTGGTATCACTGTGATCCTTTTGTGGCACTCTTCTGTTATCAGAATATCCAAAAGGTTCGACGTTTAACACATTCGGTGGCACAGGCGAGCTGACCGGAAGAGGAACAATTGCATATACTTCCGACTAAATTCGGCCGTACTCAAAATATGAGTTGGCTACAATATGAATAATAACTAGCTAGATGTATATTAATTACGCAGTATATGAAATTTGTGCACATATTGATAACAAGCTGGATATTTGTTAATTACACTCGATATTGAATTTATGCACACATTAATAATAGCTAGCTAGTTATGTGTAAATTACACAGTATTTGAAATGTATACATATATTAATGTAAATTACACCGTATATGAAATTCGTGCACATAATAATAACTAACTGGATATATGTTAATTACACTCTATATGAAATCTGTGCAGATATTAATAACTAGCTAGATATGTGTAAATTACACCGAAGATGAAATATGTGTGCATATTAACAATAACTAGCTGGATATGTGTACATTACACTCTATATGGAATGTGTGCACATATTGATAACTATCTGAGTATTGGAAAATTAAATTGTATATAAGATATGCGCACATATTAATAATAACAATTGGTACATGTGTAAATTACACTGTATATAAAATGTGTGCACATATTAATAATAACTAGCTGGTTATGTGTCAATTATACAGTATCTGAAATGTATGCATATATTAATGTAAATTACACCGTATATGAAATTCATGCACATATTAATATTAACTAGCTGAATATGTGTAAATTACATCGTATAGTAAATGTGTGCACATATTAATAATTAGTAGCTGGACATGTGTAAATAACACCGTATATGAAATTTGGGCACATATTTATAACAAGCTGAATATGTGTAAATTAAATTGTATATGAAATGTGTGCACATATTAATAACTAGCTAGATATGTGAAATTTACACCGTATATAAAATGTGTGCACATGTTAATAATAACTAGCTGGACAAATGTACATTACACAGTATATTAATTTTTTGCACTAAATTCCAAATCAAATTGGCAATTCAAACAGATGTAATACGTCAAAGTTACAGTAATTTCGTTGTTTGCACTTTGATATATTTTTGTTAACATTGAATTATTTATTCATTATAACTGGGTTTTTTAATACAGAATTATCAGGACATAATCACTTTGACAGACCGGTTCTCTTCAAACCTCCTAAGTTAATCGACGTTAAGCCTGGTCAATACCAGATAAGTGACCATTTGGGAATACCAGGCGACATCACCCTACAAAAAAAGTACTGCAAAAACTAACATCATTAAAATTCTCGCCTGAGCGAGATACAAATGCGACCAGGAACTGCTTGTGAATTTGATATTTTATAGAAAGTTCCTTCTTTGGAGGAAACCAGCTGAACCCGGCTCGGGTGTGTGCCGCACATGAGGATTTTTTTTAATACTTTGTCTTTAATCTACCTTTGAGCTATGAATTATTTAAATGAATTAAAGTCTTTTAAACATTGTCGATGAGATTACCTTGGACTTTTTTATTTCAAGGAAGGGAAATGTTTTGTTATTTTTTAAAGTTGTTTATAATATGAGCTCATGTTTTTTAGTGAAATTTTAGAATTTTTCTGACATGTATCAGCGTTCCTTGCTCTCTAGGTCAAAGTAAAAAAGTGAAAGTCATAACTTCGATTCTGTTTATCATAGAGACTCGCCACTTAGCCTAAATTATAGCTAATGGCGTCCCGCATCTCATCTTTGACATTGATCATGAAAAGTGCGGCCACGGTCGAAATTTTGACAGAATTTCAACTTTCGATTTTTTCCACATTTGATGCATGGATCTGACGCTCTTTGATAACAGTAACAACCATGCAAAAATTTCAACCTGATCAGATAAATAGTTCTTTGAGTTATCAACGTTTCCTCTCTCTTCCTACTCTTCCTTTTTTCATTTTGCTATTCTCTTCTTCATTCTTCCACTTCCTCATACAAAGATGTAACAAACAATCACATCACAAAGAAATGAATGCACCCTGTGAAAACGTTTATATTATCAGTATATATGTGCGAAAATTTATATCATAATAAATAACTGGAGCAACCGTAGTCGAGGACGACATTAGGGCTCCCTTTTCATTGGCTACTGTAGGGGAGGGCGCTACTCGTTTCCTTGAGTTACTCCACTTAACCTTGATCCTGACTTTATTATATTTATAAATAAATATATATATTTATTTATAAATATATATTACTTTCAAATTAACCCATATACACATGTGTTTTATGCCACTCTGCAATCATCAGTATGGGATGAGGCAATCCCCACCGGTCACCTTTCGAACACCAATACGAGAGTCATATTTAAGTAAGTAGTCGGAGCGCATACCATTGTGGCAATCACGCATTGCCATGGAAGTGGGAGAGTAAATTAACATCTAAATGCCAAGTTCAGCGGGCATATATATATATATATATATATATATATATATATATATATATATATATATATATATATATATATATATATTATGAAATTGTATCTTATGTAATAGATGTTAATTTAATTTGATTTATTTTGCGATGACCGAAATCCCTTTCGTTACTTATACTAGGAAGAATTGAAGATTTCCATCATACGTTTACACACATCATGTATAAATATTACCGCTACCACGGAGGATATGTTTGAGGTTGTTTATAACTATGTTTGTTTGATATTTGGGGGTATAGTCTGACGTCCACATAACTTGATCAATCGTCACTAAACTTGGTCAAAGTATCGGTCATTGTCTAACTTAGAACTGGTTTAATTTTGGGATATCTAGGTCAAAGTAAAATAGTGAAAGTCATAACTTCGATTCTGTTTATCATAGAGACTCGCCACTTAGCCTAAATTATAGCTAATGGCGTCCCGCATCTCATCTTTGACATTGATCATGAAAAGTGCGGCCACGGTCGAAATTTTGACAGAATTTCAACTTTCGATTTTTTCCAAATTTGATGCATGGATCTGATGCTCTTTGATAACAGTAACAACCATGCAAAATTTCAACCTGATCAGATAAATAGTTCTTTGAGTTATCAACGTTTCCATTGCATGACTTCAATAATAATTTATAATTATAATAATATGGAGAAGTAATGTTCAGTAATGGCCAATCTTTACGTTGTCAGGCGGGGGATATGCAGTCGCACGACTGACTTATGTTCTTTTCGTTATGTTTTGTTAATGGCATAATTATGATTAAATAAGTAAAATAATAAAATATATAGTAAGTAAATAAAACTTATAAAATTCAACCCTAATTCCCATGAGTATCGCTAGGTATAAACGTGTTTTCATTATATGTTAGTGTTGTATCTGGTTGCATTGTCTATCAGTGTTTATATATTTCTAATAATAGTATTGCCATACATGCGTAGTTGTTGGTGTTAATGATTTGCTATTGAGAACCTTGGAAATAAATAGATAATACAAAGACACCAGTTTATGTAGGATGTTGCAGTCTGTTAATTCACTCTTCAGTGAAAACAAGACATTTCGTAATGATATGGTTTATTGGTAGAATGTTTCCTATATATCAACCAAGGCATTATTATTAATAATAGTAGTAGTAAAAGGAGGGGGAGTGGGAGTGGTATGAGGAATTTTCACATGTCGTTATCAGTGATTGCTCACTGACAATAACAAGTGGTGTTCCCTGGAGTATGAGTGAGAACAAGTTCCCCCAGATTTCTAGCACTCATCGATAAACGTTGTAAACCATTTTTCGTTATCGCAACAGTCGTTTACCATACAGCCTGGAATTTAAGTAGTAATAAGCCTCCCAAATATTCCAGTAATCTCCGCACACTTCTAGTGGAGGTTTTGATGATGATCTTCTTCCTTGGTCTTTTCTAATCTGCTAACCCTTTACCCCCCATTTCGTGTGGTATCAGCCGAGGCCGGTGCCACCATTTATTTTTTGTTTTTTTATTTTGTTTTTATGGGTGTGTGGTGTTGTTATGTTTCCGTTGCTGAAAAGTTCTTTATGATTGCGTGCACGTATTCGTTTAGTCTTTTGTGCGTTCATTAATTTTTTCGTTCCTTTCTCTTTTTATATCGTCAACCTTCAATGTCCCTCATAACTATAGTGCGTTAAATAACTATAGTGCGTTAAATAACTGTAGTGCGTTAAATAACTATAGTGCGTTAAATACCTTTTTCTTTGTTAGTTTCTCTTCTTTTTTAATTACTGTCAGCTGTCGACAGTGCGCTTACCTTCCTCTTCATTACCGCTTGTCTATTGTGCTGCGCGATTACCTTGTTTTTCTTCGTCACTTCTTTTCTTTCACCTCCGTCGTCGTCTAGTTTTCGTCTTCGCCGTCGCATTAATTCTTACGTCTCGTGTCACTGCGTTTTTTCATTGACTTCATTTTTATGATCGCGATCGTCTCATCAGTGTGGCTAGAAAATAGAAATGTTATCTTGTACAGAAAGAAAATCAAAAACGGCAGACCTTCAGAGTTTTTTTTTTTAGTTTTATCACGTTTTACAAATATAAGACAGAAATTCTTATTCTTAATTACTTAATATTTAAGTAGTCAGATGGACATACAGACATACAGAATAACGGACAGACAAGATATTGGGAATACATCTAATCAAAGTTTTAATTGCAGCTATTACAGCATCTTAAACGTTCGCCTGTTCGGGATTCAGCACGAAACTTATCCTCAAACCTTAGTTCTTTGTTAATTCGACAACTGTGACGTCATTACTTCATGTCCCCTTATATCTCTTTGTCTCTAACCTACTTTAACGTCATACGTTGAATTTAACCCTACAGATCATCTCTGCCTGTTATTTTCCCTGTGAACTGGTTTGTTTTTGCAACCTATCGTGTCACTTCGCCCTACATTGTTCGCTCGTCTCAGAAATTCATACTAGCTCATGTAACCGCTATCCAACATACGTCCATCCACAATGTAACAGTGGCAGATAATAGGATTCCCGTTTCCCTGCTTTGGTGTTATGTTCTTTAATGTTTTTATTTTATTTTATTATTATAAAATATCATTATTATTATTATTATTATTATCATTAATATTATCATATTATTATATATTTATTTATTATCATTTATTATTATGTATTATTATCTATTAGTAGTATTCATTTATTTATTATTATTCATAATTATTTTATTATTTTATTCTTATTTTCAGTTTCGTTGCTTTTATGTAATGTTCTTTATATATTTTTATTTTTATTTTATTATTATTATATTATTATTTTATTATAATATGTTTATTTATTATTATTATTATTATTATTCTATTATTTATTATTATTCATTTACTTATTATTATTTTATTATTAATATATTATTATTATTTTCAGTTTCCTTGATTTTGTATAACGTTCTTTATATCTTTTGTTCTATTTCTATGGTTAGTTTGGTTATATGGATTGGTGTCCGCACGCGAGGATTTTTCTAAATATTTAAGTTGTTTTCACCATTGCCGTACATTGTATGGTGTCAATCATTCGTTTAATTCTTATTTTTCCTAATCTTTTTTCATTTTTTTTTTCGAGACTGTTCGTACTACACCTACAATTATTGGTATTATAGTGATTTCCTTCATGTTTCATATTCCTTTCAGTTCTCTAGTAAGTTCCATGTATTTGTTTCGTTTCTGTTCCTCCCTGATCTCCACCGTGTATACTGCTGGGACAGCGAAATCTACTATTTGGAAGGGTTTTTTTTATTTTTGTTGACTATCAACACGTCCGAACTTCATGCTTGGATGCATTTGTCTGTTTGTACCTCCATGTCCCAGATGATTTTGTGCTTTCATTTTCCAATACTATCTTCGGTTTGTTTGTTATTTAATGTCGAATCCGGTCATTTTTGGTAAAAGTTTTTATATTTCAAGTTCTTTATATCTTCACTTATGTATTTATGGTGTTTGGTTTAATTGTTTTGTTTTACGGCATATCAACTTTTTTCAGATTTATTTTATTCCGAATCCGGTCATTTTGGTAAATGTTTTATGCTTCGATTTCTTTATACATTCAAATATTTTTTCATGGTGTTTGATTCACTTGTTTGGCATATAAAAATGTTGTTTTTGTTTTTAGCTTTTACGAACATGATTGACATTTGTAAAGGGAAAGGAAAAAATAACATCAATGTTTGGTGCATTTTAAGTCAGATTTTGCTGGTTTGAGCAAGTTTAATTTATCTGCCATTTCTTTCGTTTTCTTTGACATAGAAGGTACAAAACCTGTTGGCAACGTATATTCTAGTTATTTCATTAAATATAAACCTAAATTAAAAAAGAAAATCTGAATTTTTTTAAAACGCAAATTTCCTTTTTTAAAAAACGCAAATTACACGCGCTTTATGCAGATTTGCAATTTCTTTCGTTATCTTTAACATAGAATGCACACAATCTGTTAGCAACGTATTTTCTGGCTATTCTGAATTCAAGAAGAAACTTGGAATTTTCAAAAATCGGAAGTTTTGCTGTACGCGCGCATTGCATATTTTGCAGTGTCAGCATATTTTGCAGTGTCAGCAAGTTTCATTTATCTGCAATTTCTTTAGTTTTCTTTGACATAAAAGGTACAAAATCTATTTGCAACATATTTTCTAGTTTTTTATTTAATATGCAGTTAAATTAAAAGAAAAAATTGTCGTTTTAAAAAATTGCAAATTTTGCTATACGCGTTGCTTGAAGATTTTGCTGGTTTCAGCAAATTTGATTTATCTGCAATTTATTTCGTTTACTTTTACATAAAACGTACGGAATCTGTTGGCAACGTATATTCTTGTAATTTTAGTTAATATAAATTTAAATTAAAGAAGAAAATCGGACTTTTAAAAATCGAGAATTCTGGTAAACGTATGCTTTGCAGATTTTGCTGGTTTCAGCAAATTTGATTTATCTGCAATTTATTTCGTTTTCTTTGACATAGACGGTACAAAATCTGTTGGAAACGTATTTTCTATTTTGTTATTCAATATAAACCTACATTAAAGAAGAAAATGTTACTTTTAAAAATCGAAAACTGTGCTATACACGCGCCTTGCAGATTTTGCCAGATTCAGCAAGTTTCATTTATCTGTATTTTCTTTCGTTTTCTTTGACATAGAAGGTACAATATCCATTAGCAAAGTATGTTCAAGTTATTTTATTCACATAAACAAAAATTTTAGAAGAAAATTGGAATTTTTAAAAATCGAAAATTCTGGTAAACACGTGCCTTGCAGATTTTGCCGGTTTCAGCAAGTTTCATTTATCTGCAATTTCTTTGTTAGCAACGTATTTTTAGTTTAGTTTTTTATACAAAATAAATCTAAATTACAGAAGAAAATTGGAATTTGTTAACTTTGCAAACTATGCTATACTTCTAGATTTTGCGGATTTCAGTAAGTTTCATTTATCTGCAATTTCTTTCGTTTTCTTTGACATAGAAGATACAAAATTAGTTGGTAACGTATTTTCTAGTTATTTTATTCAATAATAACCTAATTGGATTTTTTTTTAATCGCAAATTCTGCTATACCTTTTGTCTACAGCTTGAAATTGGTTTGCATAGTTCTCAGTGAACTGCATTTCCTGTGTATTCCTGTTTGTTTTGTACTCTCTGTAAGGAGGTGCTATATTCACTTATGTCATTTACCGTTTCGTGACTTTGTCCACAGAGTCCACATTTATTCTTTACCTGAGTTTTGTTTGTTTCGGCTTTAATATAATTCGTTCTGATCGTATTGTTCTGTGCGGCAGTTAGTAGCGATTCCGGTTTTCTATTCAAGTGTTCTGTTTGCAGCCATGTCCAGGTGTTGTCGTTCGTCTCTTCTCTGATCAATCTTTTAAATCGTCCATGTACATGCTACTCATCCTATTTTTTTCTAACCTTTTTGTTTCCCCGTTTCGCTGCTCCCTGTATTTTTTTCATTTGGCCGTGCTTTTTGAAGCGATTGTCAGCCTCTGTTTTTTGGATTATGTATTTTTCTAGTTTGTTTTTGTATCATCCACAGTCTTCTATACTTACCAATTCTTCCCCTTTCTCTTCTTTTTACGTAAAGTCATCAGCATCATTCTTCCGGTCATTAGTTTCATAGTGTCTGAGTTCTTTTTTGTCCAGAATATCTAACTAGGGATACTGCCCAAGTATTTATTCATTTAATCAGGTTTCTATTATATAATTTGGTTTCTCAAAATTTTCCTGTCCTTCTCGGCTATTCTTTTCCTATTTTCTTTTTCATTTCTATTGATCTGATGGCGTCTGCTTCCACACCTCTCAGACATTTCTAGGTATCATGTTCGCCAAGTGTCCTCATCTCCTCTCGATTGGGTTGTTTCATCTTCACTGCTGTCTCGAGTTCTCCCCTTTTTATCTCTAGTAGTGTACACTTTTCCATTCTGAGTCCCATTCGAATGTTCTGGCTGCAGGTTCTGGTTGTATTTATTAGTTTTTCTATTTCCTGATAATTTTTGCAAATAGTTTCAGTTTGTCCATATACATCGGGTGACCTATTTTTATTTTTTGTGTCTGTGTTACGCTTCCAGAGTATGTCGTTGAGTGGCGTCATGGTTATAGTAAACAGTAGTGGCGATAGTGTTTCTCTGGAAAATGCTTCTCTGTGTCAGATAATGCCCTGTGAGAGTTGAACGCATCTATTCGAGACGGGTTTGACTTACGCGATTTGTAGCGGAGTCATCCCGTGTAGGTTCAGTTCGATGGGTTTCCCACGAACGCGGTGACGTTGATTGACCTTAAGTTCAAGAGAAGGTCAGGGGTTCAGATTGCACCTGTGCGATCACGAGGTTTGATGACGTCAGAGTTCCCGCCGTGGGAAAAGTGAAATCGAGATTGAATCAGAGTCTGACTTGGAAGCAACGAGACTGGACCGGCAATCATGTAGCTGTTACGAGAAAGATTCGGAATGACAAAAATATAAGAGCCAGTAGTGAATCTTTCACCCTCCTCCCTCTCTCAAGTAATTAAGAATTAACTAGTAAATTTAGTTAGCGTAAACTCTCTCTCTCTCTCTCTCGATCACAGCGAACTCGTTCAAGTCGGCTAATTAAAATAGTCAAATAAAAGCGGCTCTTTAAAACAGAAAAAGACTTTGTTGTACTGTTAAGAAATTGATTTCAGAGCGAAGATAACAGCCCGAAAGGAATGATGACAAGACAACCATAGCAGTCGCGAAAAATGGTTGCAGGCGAAAAAACGGTGGTACGAATAGTATCACACAATAGCTGCACGCAGCGACAATGGCGGCGAGACGACAAGAAATAAAAGAGAGAAGATAAAAGGTTAGTGCAGAGCAGTGCGAATAGTTCCCGGGCAGTTGAGGCTCGCGGAACCTAGCTACGACATATCGCACCATTTGAAACAACAGCGAAGTGCTACGACGACCAAAAAGAGTTATTGGGAAGCCAATAACCAGCAATGTAACATCTGTACTAACAGGATTCTTTTCCTATCTTCTCTTTATTTATATTGATCTAATGGCGTCTGCTTCCACATACATATATGTATATAATAACTCAGTAGAATATAACATTTATTACATAATCAATATTTTGTAAACATACCCCAAAACTTTAACATCAAAAAATATTATTGTGTACATGTTTAAGAGAGTTTTATTGGTTCATAAAAACCAAAATTATTTATATATTCATCAACGTTTCTGTCTTTATTTCAAGACTTCCTCAAGATAAGTGATTTAAAGAAATAACATACAAGTACATTATTTGAAAATATTTGGTGCGTTTGTGACGTCAAAATAAAGTTATTTTTTTAAACGAAATATAGTGGTTAGAATACAAAAACTGTGCTGCAATAATAACATGAAAATAATGTTTTTGTTCTTTTTCGAACGAACCATAGCCATTAGAATTCAAAATGTGTGACGTGTTTATGAAATGGAATGAGTGTGATTTTTTATTATTTTATAATCGATGTTACGTATGAAGTTTTATTGAGGATGTTGTGTAAAATAGCTAGCCTGTATCTAAATTCAAGTTCGGTTAGTATAAATCTACTGATTAAAGGAAATAAATTGTAAAAGCCGTAACGTTGTTTAATTTTTTTTAAAACTCATTCCATTTCATAAACGCATCACACATTTTTAATTCTAACGGCTATGGTTCGTTCGAAAAAAGAACAAAAATATTCTTTTGGGCGTCATTATCGCACCACATTTTTTAATTCTAGCTACTATGTTTCGTGTAATAAAAGAACATTCTTTTCACGACAAAAACGCACCAAATATTTTCAAATATTGTACTTTTATGTCATTTCTTCAACTCATTCTTCTTTAGGAAGTCTTGAAATAAAGACGAAACGCTGATAAATATATAACTAATTTTGGTTTTTCCTTCTTCGGTTTACATCACGTTGGAATATTATTTCCATAATTTTCATCATATATATATATATATATATATATATATATATATACATATATATATATATATATATATATATATATATATATATATATATATATATATATTTTGATTTTATTCCATTAATTGCGACAAAACAGGTTTTGTTTCATTGGTGCGAGTAGCTACCAACTCGTCGGGCGAAAGGAATTCAAATGGCATAAAATTTTAAGTTCACTCTAACGGGAGATTGAAAATTGAAAATACATTGGAGGGGGAGGGATAGAGTTGGGGCTTTGTCTATAACGGCGACATGGGACATGAGAGGGGAGGGGGGGGGACTCCAACAAGTCGTGTTTCAAAATTATTACGTGGGAGGTTTTGCACGTGTCAGTGCTGTGTCAATCTCAATCTCGGCCGGGGTGGGAGGAGGGGGATGGGGCGACGGCCGGAGTGAGTTAAATTTAAAATGAGAATTATGGTTACAACCGTCATTCTCATTTTATTTTAATTCTAATAAGTAATTATCATGTGGATAAAAATGTTTGATAATTTTAATTTAGGGTATTAATTGCTACTTTTGCATTTTATTTATTTTATTTTAATGTTTTGTTTACTATTTGTAGTGAATTTTGTTGTGATTATATTTTTTTATTTATTCCCTCTACTTTTTTTAAATATTTTTTATATTTTTTTTAAATTGTGATTATATTATACCGAGATCAATACTAGTGGAATCATTTTATAAGAGAGGTTTTCTGGTGTTACCAGTCTTATCAATAACAAAACCGATTATGCCAATGGTAACGCCTGCCAATCATGCCTACGGTAGTCGCAGTGATAACCGCCTTATGTAAAAGCCTTAATAAAAATGAAATAAAAAATAAATAAAGATAAATATAAATAAAATTAGATTAGAATAAAAATAGAAATAGAAATAACAAGTTTGTAAGAATATTAATGATAATAACAATAATAATAATAATAATAATAATAATAATAATAATAATAATAATAATAATAATAAAAATAGTAATAATAATAACAATAATAATAATAATAATAATAATAATAATAATAAAAATAGTAATAATAATAATAATAATAATAATAATAATAATAATAATAATAATAATAATAATAATAATAATAATAATAGTAATACTGATAAATACCGCCATCAATTACCATCTTGCTACTTGTGAAGTCATTGGGCGAAATAAGTCGACAAGTGATGGTAGGCTTTTTTAATTCCACTACCAATGACAAGGACTAAGTACCAGTTAATAATTAAGTGTTCAAGGTAGTGATCGAGGGGTTAAGTAATTGAGATTAGTCTAAGTGATATCAGTGTTGATAGCTGTCCTAGTTATGGGTTTATGTTAGAATTGGTAGTATGGCTGAGAGGTTATTGAGGCTGTGCATTATAGGTAGAGATTTGATATTATTGGTAGTTCGGAGGGGTGGTTATATATTTATAGATTCATCATGACTTGTTGGGGTGGGATTGGGTTGTAAATTTGGGTGGGTGAGTAGGGGGTTATAGTGTGTTTTGGGGTAGTGTATAGTGGGGGTTTAATGTTATCATTCATTTTTGTAAAAAACAAAAACAAAAAACTGTTAATTTTATGTTGAAGTTAAGTAGGGTTGGTGTGGAGTTAAGGTGGGGTATGTGGGTTGCTAAGGAGGTAGAGTCTACTATGTTTACAGTTGATAGATGTCTCTTGTTTTCTATTTAAGAGTTTGTTTTTGTCCTTAAAGCGGATAATTTCCAGTTTTTCATTCAAGCATAATCTACATGGAGAGTTTATTGATTTGCAGGTGCTGGATTTTTTCAAGATTTTCCACTTTATTATGGGAGTTTCTTTTTTGGTTTTTATTTTGTGGTAGTGTAGTGAAAGTCCGGTTTGGCCAGGATGGTCTGGGTTGTTGAAGGAGAGTTTATGGTTGTAGAATCTTTCCTTGAAGTTGTTGCCTGCCAGACCAATATAATAGTTAGTCTGGGATGGGTTTTCAGTTGAGGAGATAGATGCCTCATAGACATAATTGAGGAGATAGATGCCTCATTGGCATAATCGGTTTTGTTATTGATAAGACTGGTAACACCAGAAAACCTCTCTTATAAAATGATTCCACTAGTATTGATCTCGGTATAATATAATCACAATTTAAAAAAAATATAAAAAATATTTAAAAAAAGTAGAGGGAATAAATAAAAAAATATAATCACAACAAAATTCACTACAAATAGTAAACAAAACATTAAAATAAAATAAATAAAATGCAAAAGTAGCAATTAATACCCTAAATTAAAATTATCAAACATTTTTATCCACATGATAATTACTTATTAGAATTAAAATAAAATGAGAATGACGGTTGTAACGATAATTCTCATTTTAAATTTAACTCACTCCGGCCGTCGCCCCATCCCCCTCCTCCCACCCCGGCCGAGATTGAGATTGACACAGCACTGACACGTGCAAAACCTCCCACGTAATAATTTTGAAACACGACTTGTTGGAGTCCCCCCCCCTCCCCTCTCATGTCCCATGTCGTCGTTATAGACAAAGCCCCAACTCTATCCCCCTCCCCCTCCAATGTATTTTCAATTTTCAATCTCCCGTTAGAGTGAACTTAAAATTTTATGCCATTTGAATTCCTTTCGCCCGACGAGTTGGTAGCTACTCGCACCAATGAAACAAAACCTGTTTTGTCGCAATTAATGGAATAAAATCAAAAAATATATATTTTGCTCTGAATTTTCATTGAGCACTCTCATAAACCCGGTTTCAACTTCCTTCGGATTCATACCCCCTGGATATTTGTAACAAGTTAATTATATATATATATATATATATATATATATATATATATATATATATATAGAATTAATTGCGTACACGATAAAACTGGTATATAGCTCTCTCCTCCCTTTCAACGTCACTAATAGCTAGAAAATCGCCTATACAGTGTTGAACATTTTATTTGCAATGGGTATTTATATTTATTAGATAAAACAGAAATATATATTTGTGTACATAAAAACATTCTCAAATATGCAACCATATATTAATTTCTTATGTGTTGGTGTTTACCCACATAGCCGTACTGATTGAACCTACAAAATATTCTTGAATCTATGACAAAAATCTCCGTTTTACAATGAAACCGGATGTTAAATATTAAAATTAGACGATTGGATAATCATTATTATTAAGAAGATTTCGAGTCTTATTTGTTGTTTATTAATGTAGTCACCACTTATCAATGCCAAAAGCCAATTGAGGATAACGGTTAACGAGATGAATGGATTGTCAGTTGAATGATGAAAAATACTATGAGAGGATTGAAAATAATGAATGGAATAAACAATGAATGATTACTTATGAGGACGCTTCATGACATTGTTGGCATTGGATTTGGAGACGACCATGTTGTAGTCTGCAGGGAATGTACTCCACAGACGAGAAGTTATTGGAAAGAAACTCTGTTTATGGAAATTTTGCCTGGCGCTAGGCACGCGGAGGTGGAAAGTAAAGGTCTTTTTAGTTGTGGTAATAAAATGAGTTCTTGTTGTGAATGTCTTACATGGAGGAACCAGAGATTGGAGCTCAGTTGAGCATCTTCCATGGAAATAACGATAGAGTAGAGAAAGATCTGCAACGTCTCTTCTATGTGAAAGGGGATGTGGAGAATAGAAGAGATCTTCACCAACTAGATTGGGTAGTCAAATTTGTACCTTATCAAATGAAGAAAGGTACACGGAGAGGCGCCTCCCCTGGTGCGGCAGCAGTACTTCATTTCTAATGGTTGTTTTGTTTTACGGCATATCAACCCTCTTCGGTGTATTTAATGCTAAATCCGGTCATTCTGGTGAAAGTTTTTATGCTTCAAGTTCTTTATATGTTCAAGTATTTATTCATGATGTTTGGTTGAGTGAAAAGGGAAAGGAGGGAGAGGGGTAGGAAAGAGCGGGTGAGGGGAGGGAGGGAAATTGTTTTTGTTTGGGATTTTGCAGAATATGATTGAGTGTTGCAAAGAGAAAAAGAAACGTTTTGTGCATTTTGGGTCAGGAATCCGATATCTTCAGACAGCCTGATCTGGTAGCACCAGCCATTTGTAATGAGATTTTGAAATAATATTGACAAGAACTCTGATGTTAAATAACACTGTCCATTATTAGTAACTAGAAGAATACTCGTCTCGGGACGGGTAAAATTAATTCTCCGAACAGTTTTGCCCCACTTTCATGTCCGCTTAAAAAGATTAAAATCAAGATATCATGATACTAAACCTTATATCTAGAATTCTTATCAAAATCCAATATATGATTTTTATTCTAGAAAATTTCTAAAATGTAAGATAAAACTGGCCTTGTGCCTAACTCCTGAAGAGAAGTAAATAAATACTCCTTTGAAAGTAAAAATCTGACACAGATAATTTTAGAAGTAAGTAACCTAATCCAAACCAGATCTAATGTTTACAACGGAATGTAACACAGAATTTAAAAAAAAACGGATGTTTATCAAATTTAAATTCCGACTGTAAAAAAGCAGGTTAAAAGGAAAACAAAATAATAATACAAGTTGAGATAGAAAGCACAACAGATGACTGCAAAATGTTTATATAAGCAAGGAAGGAAATTGAATGATAGACACATTGAGAGAGTTAGGGAAACAGTTATCACAGTATAGATAATCAAGCGACCCCCTTCCCCCCACACACATACACGTCTTTGGAGCGAGCTGCGCCCATCGCAGCTAAATGCGTACACACATCTACGCACACACATAGAGGGTCAGACGGTTTCCTAAGTGAATTTTCATCATAACGACCACTGGAAAGTTAACATTTTTAAAAAAACGTCTTTAATTTTATAATTTGGTTTCTTTTTGTATGTTTCGCTGTTTACTCTCATACAGAAGCGGCTACGACGACTGGGTGAATACTCTAACAACATTATGAGCCCTAAAGTACAGACCCTCCTCAACGTGGCACAACTGTGGCAACGGGTAGTATCAGAGCTATGCCGTCAGGAACTTCGACTCCTGGCAGAGCCACCCAAAGCAGATTGGTCTGATAGTTATTGGTATTAGGGACGAAACCTAGCTAAAGGAGCTCTGGTAAAATCCAGAGGTATTGCACGGGGATCCGACGGCCTCAAGTAGTTTTTGCCAATGCGTCTGTGTAAAATCTACGGTAAGCAATGGCGTTCAGTCATCTATCGCAATACAAAGTAAGGATAACAACTTTACGTACGCGCATGTGAAACCGCCATTCAATGCCTATAGATGACGACCCTCTTCAACGACTTGGGGCAACCGCTGTTGCATCCTGACCTCGGTGTCAGGGGTGATCTTAAATCCTTCAGGAACATGGAGTGGTTCAAATCTACGAGAAGTACCTCGATCAAAAGCAGGCGATATCGACATCTCAATCTTCGACGCCGCATTCAGGTTCAACTCGTTCAACAACAACAATAGAATCTGTAAAAATTCCCATTCGATTTAGTACGCGTTCATCATTCACCCCTTTTCGTAAAGGCACATTATTTGGAATTGTTTTACAGCAAACATCATAATCTCGCAGAAATGTTTGCTTTGAGGCTATTCAAAAATAGCGCCAATCGATGCGTTTTCGTTCTATGCACTGCCTTTCCAAAATGTGTGGTTTTTCGAAAGACAGCGTTATATTGGGTTTTCTTTCACCAATCAATAATTTTTCTGTTCTAATCAGTGGATAGCTTTACCCGAGAGATTATTATCGTATTTTTCCCATATGATGTAACATCATTTTTATCACTTCTTTTACCGCTAAGTCAATGTTGAGCACGGGCTGTCTTACCCAGAACCAATGGATGATTCGCTGTCAATTTAATAGGCAAAACGTTTGTTTGTGTGTTTTCTTTACTAATGAGTTACCACTTATCAAAGCCAAAACACACTCAAGGATACTGAAATGATCCTTTTTTCTTGTTATATTTCAACTATTAATTTATATTATTATGTTGTATATCCTCTTCTCGTATTATATTTCAACTATATTTCAGCTAGTCGGAGGGTTATATTTCGAAGAAAATGTATAAATTCGTAGTTAAAAAAAAGTAGCTAAAGCAGTTGCAATTCTTGTATACGGAGATCATTCAATAAATATTAAAGGAAGAAAACTTCAAATTAAAATTCAGAATTTGCTTCCATGAATTTAAACCACATTTTTTGGGATGCATTTACAGCCAACATCATAATCTTGCAGACATATTTGTTTTGCGATAATCTAACATGGCGCGAATCGGTGCCTTTTCGTTTTATGCACACCGTTTTGGAAATATATAATTTATTTTTTCAAAAAATTGCTAAACTTGACAGTGTTATATGGTTTCAGTTTTCTGCTGGTGGTCTTGGAATATATTCCTTGCATATAATGGAGAATTATAGTTGATCATTTCAAGGCTTGAGAAAATA
This sequence comes from Sepiola atlantica, assembly GCA_963556195.1. NCBI lineage: Eukaryota > Metazoa > Mollusca > Cephalopoda > Sepiida > Sepiolidae > Sepiola > Sepiola atlantica. The sequence continues at coordinate 196,693,683 of OY744516.1, forward strand.
TATTTCCAAATTAGGATTTTCAAGTATGGCGCATTTTGTGCCATGAAACAAGAACGTTCTCTTTTGAAATACTAATTTTTACTCTTTGTGATTTTTCAATAATAAATAGAAAATATCAATATATTCCTTATTTAACACTGCTTCATATTCTCATAGATATTTGAAATGTAGTTCTAGTGTAGCATGCGAGAATTTGGGTTTTCTTTGACCAGAGAATTCTAATCAGCGGATTGCTTCCACAGAGAGATTATTCTCGCACTTTTCCCATGTATGTATTGCCATTTTCATCGCCTCTTTTGCATCAGTTTGCTTTGTACAATCCAAACCCCAGCTAAGGCAATGCTGAGAACAGCGGTGTCTACCAATACTAAGGATGATTCGCTCTAAATTTGTATATGTCCTTTCCGTTTGTTTTATGTATTTTGTTCTATTTATTATGCTGTCTTTATGTGATACTATGAACGTCCCACCCCTCCAGAGTCAAGACCCCAGACAATGGGAGGAAATGATTCACCAAGGCGCACAAAAGCGATCGGAGGTTTGATGAATATTCAGCTGAGAGTGGCTGATAGGACGAGTGCGGAAGCATTCAGTTCTATTGATCAAGGGTGTCGGTGATTAAGACAAAGCACTGGACATAGGATTTCCGGTATAAGTTAAGATATTTAGGAGTCAGAGTTGTTCGAGGCAGTTTCAGTTTAGCGTTAGCTTGCGGTCGGTGATATCCCGAGATGGTTTCGTCCTCGAGCAGATGGGGTTAGACCCGAGCAAGGCGATGAAGATTGCAGATTGGCGCAAACCCGAGATGGGCTGACTTTAACCGAGCGACGGTGATGCCTCGACAAACGAATCATATCAGTTAGGTCTTGGCTGATACACTGAAATTTAACTAAGATGTGGAGGTCTTTTTCCGCGGCGGTATCACACACACACACACACAGTGCAACTGATTTATACACAATGTATCGGAGTTTGTGTTCTCTCTTGTGAGTTTGCGTTGTTTTGTTTTTGCACACTTGTAAAGCAGTGCTTGTGCCTTCGGCCATCGTCAGTGGGAGACGACGACACGGCCAGAACGAGAGATGAAGACGAATAGAAAACCACGGCACACAGCGTTAGGGTCGGTGATTGTCAAGAAGGGCGGCACATGGTCTTACATTACGTTTATCTATTTTTAGTTTACGATGAAATTAAGGCTTATGTACCAAAGAAAAAAAGGAGATAGATACATACAAGAAAATAAAAGCATCCGTCAAGTTACAAAACACTTTTGTTCTTCACTGGCTTTTATAGTTTTTGTTTTGTTATGTTTTACTAATGAGTAACCATTTACCAAGGCTAAAAGACACTCAATTATAAGTGTAAATTGGATGGGTGGATTTTGAAGCGTAACGGTGAAAAATATTATGAGATGATTGAAAACCTTAACTGGAATGAACAAAAATTGTATTACGTATGATGACGGTTTATGACAAGCCGAGTTCTTGTCGAGAATGTTTTACAGGGGGGGGGGCAGAGATTAGAGCTCAGTCGAGCACCTTCCATGGAAATAACGATAAAGTAAAGAAATACTAGCAGTGTCTCATCTGTGAGAAAAGGGGTGTAAATAAACAGAAGATATTACCCCCACTAGATCGCGAAGCCAATTTTATTAATCTGCCTAGGCAAGAAAGAGTGATCTGAGAGAAAAGAGTGACCCATCTTAGGAGAAAAGTAGGGAGTTGTGCAGCGAGATTTTTATTTGAATGTTTGACACCAAGAGGCATTAGGTCTGCAACTCGGCTAACAAAGCTTTGGTGAAAATCAAAGAGTTGACACCAGGATCCGTTGTCTTCTGGTCGCCTCTGCTTAGACTATGGATAAAATTTAATGCAAATCTGAAATATCTGAATTTTTAAATGAGAGTTTGTTCTCATGTTATGCTCCATAAAAATCCTTTAAAATACTCTAAAGGAACTGAAATTTGTGGAATATTTATTAATTGATGTCTAATAACTATTGCTAAAATTTCAAAAAAAATTGGAGATATCCGAATTTTCACGAAGAGATTCGACCCCTTCTTTGTACCCTTTTGCATATATATATATATATATCCCACATTATCTACCCTGACGCCTATCAGCTGTTTACAAAATTCATAATGATCGGTTAATTAGTTTAGGAATGAATTTTCTTCAATAGATACAAATATACAAATATATAAACATATATATGGGTGTGTGTGTGTGTGTGTGTTTACTAATATTTACCCCAAACGAGGTGCATTGCCACTAAGACGTAAGAGGCTACTGAGAATTAGGGGTTAAATTAATCGGGGCATCCTAAGTAGGGAGTTGTTCAGCGAGATTTTTGTTTGCATTAGATTTAAATTTCTGCACGTTGGTGCAGTCGAAAAAACAAGGAGCAGACAGGGGATTCCAAAACCAAGCAGTTCGAGGAAAGAATTCTGTCCTCTCTTTCATAACTCGCTTTACATAGCTCTAGCAAGCTTTACATAGCTCTGTGCTAATCTTTTGACAATATATTCAATTGAATTGAATTTAGTATACACAAAACAGGGTGTGTGTTTTTTATTATTTTAACGCAGACATGAACGTAAAATAGAATTCAACAGTAATATATTTGTAAGGTGAAGTGTAGACATAAATTTCAAATGCATAGAATTATTTAGATATGGTGGATAAAATTCCATCCTAGAGTCATTATCATACCAAAAACGTGTGGCTAAGAGATTACTTGTTTTAATCATGTTAACATAGAAAGGCATTGACAAGAGATATCAGTTACAGTAGATATTTAGTGAATGTATAGAAGCAGAAGGAGCCAGCGAATATTGTTTACAGTTATCGACTGTCGATTGGACAGGATCTCAATCAATATCTTCTTTTAGCCAATCAGAAGTGCAGAATTATTAACCTCCGCATGCAATAATATTTCACGCATAATATAAAAACAAAAACATGAACGTTCCCTCGATTTTTCAATTACTTTCAAGCTTGGCGCATGTGAGCACGTCATTAAAAGCAGCGTCAGCCCCTGAGCCGCAGACACACGAAACACGCAATGAGAAACATTTACCTAACTGATGAACACACAGCGATAGCATATACACACTGCTTAACGAACTCATTTACACATAAGTTCACGCATATACTCTTACACTGACTATACCAAGGCAAGCATACATAGCATACTGTACGTACACACTGTCAAACGCAAACTCGCACGGCGACAGTAGAAATAAAAATGTCTACTCAACTTTTTACAGAGACTAAATTCTATTTCTCTTTACTTAGAACGTTCTAAGAAACACTGAAATTTTATTCACTACTAACTCTTTATTTTTTATCCTTCTAACACTCGTATCTTTTTCTCCACATTACAAATTTGGTAAGCCGTGACTAAAGAACCACTCAAGCTTTCTACAACGGTGCGGACTACTCTACAAAAGAAACATGTAATGAATCTTCCTGGTAGATAGGAGACCTTAAAGCAGACATAGATCACTTCTGAAGATAGTCAGAATCAATACTTAGTTAATGGAAAGTGGATTTAGATTAAATAAAATATTTGTAAAATGAAAATAGCTCCTTGTACTACCCAGTGTTAAGACATATTTTTTAATGGAAATCGCTCCTGACAAAGCATGAAGCCACTTGATGTAAGAAGCTTTTAAAAATACCACTTCACGGTCAAAATCTAGCCAACGATAAGTGTTAGATGAATAGAATCCGAGTCAGAGAACAGGAATTCTTCCCCCTTTGTCAGAAACATCGCTCATGGAATGTGAGGACTAATGAACAAAATAAGGGAAGCGGGGTTACGAGGCTACCAAAAGTAAACCCAAGGTCCACTTTCTACTCTCCAAAAATACTTCATGCATATAATCAAGGAGTTGCCCCCGGGCATCACCAAAGCATCACCAGACCTTTTATTTACCTGCTAGCGATGAGGTTAGACACAAGGTCAAGTAGGGTTTTGAAAAGTCAGCGCATTAGAGGAAGGTCACTCTGGCCTACAAAAAATGCCTGAGCAGCCCCATCTGCATTCTCCGGTAAGTGCGCCTCGGGCGATTAGCAATAAACTAACCCATTCTCACAGAGAGAGGTGGTAAAGCTTGTGGCGTTGGAGCCCATAGAACTGCACAGAAACATACCTCAGTCGGACAGAAGCAAGACCACAGTTGGACTGATTGTCGATGGTGTATCCTCAACTGGTATGAGCAACACCTACTCAAGCTGTGCCAGCTGCACGCCACTGGTACTAACACACCTGAGATAAAAGTATCCTGGGAGCATCGTCACCTCTTCTCCGCGAGATAAAGAGAGAGAGAAGCTAAAAACATACCATCCCCCACCATCGAATAGTATATGAAATGAATTATTGTGACTATGTTTGAGACCTTTCTAAAAGATCTTTCTTGAAAATTCAATCAAAATAACTGCGTATTTTTACTGCGTGCTTATTAGATTACTTCCGGTTCGTCGATAGAATATTCGTATTTGAGTACTAATTTAGCACTCGTGTTCCTGCTAATGTGTCGACCTGCGTCCCCAAACTGCGTGTGTAATTGGGCGCACGCACGTCTGTGTGTGTGTGTGTGTGTGTGTGTGTGTGTGTGTGTGTGTGTGTGTGTGTGTGTGTGTGTGTGTGCTTGAGCGTGTCTTATTGTTTCGGTAATGGGTAAACACGGTATAGGATTATATGGCCGCAAGGAACAGTCGACGTTGTTGTCACACGAGTAGAAAGGCGGGAAAGAAGACACGACTTGAAGAAATATAATTAACCAAAAAATGAGAAGAAAAAAGGCTGCCCGAGAAAACTAATTGTTTTTGACATATTCAATTTCGGTTTTTGTTTTTTGTAAATAAAGAAACAATTTTTTGTTTGTTTCTTTGTTTTCTTTTTCTTTTTCATTTCGACTTTTCATGCTGGCATGTTGTCTTCGTATCTGCTGTCTTTTTTAGCGTTTATCTTCTTTCTCCGGAATGGTTGACTTACTTGAAAAATACATTCAACTGGAACGTAAAAACTAACGTAAAATAATGGACTAGTACGCCATCGACAGATCTGCAATCACATAGTTGCAAGGATGGATGTTAAATTTTACAATTGGTCAGTCAAATAGAAAATTCAATATTTATTTTCTTTCATTCTTTCTTTTGTTCTTCGTTCTTACCTTATTTTTTTTGTTATTTCCTTCTATTCTGCATTATTTTCTTCCTTCTTCGTTCTTTACTTCTTTCTTACTTTAATTTTTCATTCCTTCTTTCTTTTTCTTCTTCTATTTGTTCTTTCATTCTTTCCCTATTTCCTTCTTTCTTACGTTATTTTGTTATTTCCTTCTTTCTTTCGTTATTTAATTCTTTTCTTTCGTTATATTAGTATTTCCGTCTATTTTTCGTTTTTTAATTCTTTCTTTCGTTTTGTGTTATTTCCGTCAATCTTTCGTTGTTTCCTTCTTTCGTTATTTTGTTATTTATGTCAATCTTTCGTTATATGGTTCTTTCTTTCGTTATTTTCTTATTTCTGTCAATCCTTTGTTATTTACTTCTTTCTTCCGTTATTTTGTTATTTCCATTAATCATTCGTTATTTCCTTCTATTTTCGTTATTTTGTTATTTCTATCAATCTTTCGTTATTTCCTTTCTTATTTAGTTATCTTGTTATTTCCGTATATCTTTTGTTAGTTCCTTCTTTCTTTCGTTATTTCCGTCAATTTTTCGTTGTATCCTTCTTTCTTTTGTTCATTTGTTATTTCTGTCAATCAAAGAATTCTTTCGTTATTTCCTTCTTTCTTTTTTATTTTCTTATTTCCTTCTTTCTTTCGTTATTTTCTTATTTCTCTCAATCTTTTGTTATTTCTCTTAATCTTTCGTTATTTCTTTCTATTTCTCGTGATTTTGTTATTTCTGTCAAGTTTTCGTCATTTCCTTCCTTCTTTAGTTATCTTGCTATTTTCGTTAATCTTTTGTTATTTCTTTATTTTCTTTCGATATTTTGTTATTTCTATCAAATTTTCATTGTTTTCTTCTTTCTTTTTACATTTGTTATTTCTGTCAATCTTTCGTTAGTATTTTGTATTTTTCGTTATTTTGTTATTTTCGTTATTTCCTTCTTTCTTTCGTTACTTCCGTCAATCTTTTGTTATTTGTTATTTCCGTCAATCTTTTGTTATTTGTTATTTCCGTCAATGTTTCGTTATTTCCTTTTTTCTTTCGTTATTTTCTTATTTCTTTCAATCTTTCGTTATTTCCTTTTTTCTTTATTATTTTGTTATTTCAGTCAATCGTTAGTTGTTTCCTTCATTTTTTTTCGTAATTTTGTTTATGTATGTATTTTATTATTCTTGTCAATCTTTCGTTATTTCCTTTTTTCTATCGTTATTTTGTTATTTCCTTCAATCTTTCGTTATTTCTTTCTTTTGTTATTTTTTTATTTCTGTCAATCTTTCGTTATTTTCTTTTTTTCTTTATTATTTTGTTATTTCAGTCAATCTTTCGTTGTTTAGTTCTTTATCTTGTAATTTTGTTATCTATGTCAATCTTTTGTTATTTGGTTCTTTCTTTCATTATTTTCTTTCTTTCGTTATTTTCTTATTTACGTCAATCTTTCTTTCGCGATTTCGTTATTTCCTTCAATCTTTCGTTATTACTTTATTTCGTTATTTTGTTATTTTTATGCCAATCATTCGTTATTTGGTTATTTCTGTCGTTATTTTATTATTTCTGTTAACCTTTTGATGTTCTCTTCTTTTTGTCGTTATTTTGTTATTTCTGTCAATCTTTCGTTATTTGCTTCTATCTTTCGTAATTTTGTGATTTCCTTAAATCTTTCGTTCTTTCCTTGTTTGTTTCGTTATTTTGTTATTCGTTATATCTTTCTTTTTTTTCTTTATTTGTTATTTCCGTCAATCTTATGTTGTTATCTTTATTCTTCTGCTATTTTGTTTATATCTGTCAATCTTTCGTAATTTTGTAATTTCCTTCAATCATTCGTTATTTCATTATTCATTTTGTTATTTCTTTCAATATTTCCTTATTTTCTTTCTTCCTTTCTATTTCTGTCAATCTTTCTTTATTTCCTTTTCCCTTTGTTCATTTTTCATTTCTGTCAATCTTACGTTGTTTCCTTCTTTCTTTCATTATTTTGCCATTTATCTCAATCTTTCGTTATTTCGTTATTTCCGTCACACTTTCGTTATTTCCTTCTTTTTTTCGTTACTTTTTTCGTTATTGTCAATCGTTTGTTATTTCTTTAGTTTTTCCGTTATTTTGTTATTTCTGTTGATCCTTCGTTATTTCTTTATTTTCTTTCGTTTTGTTTTTGTTATTTCCGTCAATCTTTCATTATTTGCTTTTTTGTATTTTCGTCAATCTTTCATTATACCGTTTTTTCTTTTGTTATTTTATTATTTCTGTCAATCTTTCGTTGTTTCCTTCTTTGTTCACTTCTTTTGTTATTTTTATTTCTTTCGTTATTTTCATCTGTCCTTCTGTCTTTCTTTCTATCCATCATTCTTTCATAATTTCCTGACCAGTCAAATAACAAGTTTTATTCATTTTATTTCCTTTTTCTTTCTTTTTCCCCGTTTTCGTTCTGTCCTTCATTCTTTCTTTCCTTCTTTCTTTTGTTTTTTCCTTCTTGTTTCGATTTTCTGTTATTCCCTTCAGTTCTGGATCCATTAATTTTTTTTCATTCCTATCTTTTTTCGATTTATCTCTTCTTCCTTGGTTTTTCTGTTCTTTCCTTCTTCTCTTCTGCCCTTCATTCTTTAGTTTTTTTCATCCTTCCTTCATTTTTTTTGTCTTTCCATCTCATTTTGTTATAGATTGGTGACCGCTAGAATATCTATTTTTGTCTCAATGTCATTCGATTTTTCTCAGGTGAAACTTTATGTTATCGTCAGAGATTTATTAAATGATTTATTTTAGGAAGACATTAAGCCTTCGTTCATTTAGTGCCGAAATTGCCTCTTTCGCAACACAATGGACATCAAAGAGAATTCATTGTAGATTATCTCCACTGCTACTTTACTGATAACTGAAGAGAAGTTTATATTCATTCTTTTCATACAGGTATTGAAGCGCCATTGAACTCATTTTCAGGCTATCAAACGGTTTTTGAACGTATTCAAATATGAAATATTTAAGGCGAGCTATTGTTCCCGTAATTATCACTGACAAGTAGGGAGAAGAGAAATTAGATTGAAGTAACTTTAATATGTGTACGAGTTGTCTGCCCTTGGCGGCATCTTTAATGTGAGAGTTATGTCGTCTGGTATTCCGGTATCTGGCAAGACCGCCCACCCATGGTGAACATGTTTGACACCAAGTGATATTAGGTCCGCAACTCGGCTAACGGGGCTTTGGTTAAAATCCAGGAGGGGCCGACATCAGGATCCGTTGTCTTCTGGTCGCCTCTGCTTCTGCGTGTGGCAAGCAAAGACGTGTCAGGCGCTGAATTGAGTGAATGTGGCAAAGTTGCTTCTGTGCAATTCCTTTGTATGTTCTGGGTAAAATCTTTCCCAACTTCATATGCAACCACTGAGCATTGCTGCTTTCGGTGTCGGGAGTAAAAAATCTGCAATCTTGCAGGCTAACGAATAGCTGCGACCAACGAGGAAGACTTCGTGCAGACCAGACAATCCTGAGGCACGATCTGCGTGAGCTCTCTGCAGAAGTCCGACTCACTTAACAAACAAACAAAAAGTCTCAAAGGTAAACGTTCTTTTGCTCATTCTTTTATCCCAGTCAAACAGTTGCCATCGAAATCTTCTAAGAATAACATGTTTGTTTCGTTTTATATTTATTTTCTTTCTTTAAAAATGTTTTTTCCTATGGGCAAATGAATAAATTAGAAACAAATCTTGCGTTTTATATCAACTTTACCATTCAGCTCGACTGAGCTTCAATCTTTGGTTCTTCCTCATAAGACATTCACACCAAGAACTCGTCTTATTACCATAACTGGAAAGAAGTTTCCCGTCTTCCTTCGTGTGTCTAACACCAAGCGGAATTTCCATGAACAGAGTTTCGTTCCAAAAACTTACCATCTATGGAACACATTTCCACGGGACTGTTTCTCTGCAGAAACATGATAGTCTTCAAATCCAATGTCGGTAAAAGTACAGAATAGTTAACACTCGAGAACTCGTAAACCAAAAAAAAAAAAATGGCACCGAACCCACCTAGTTTTACGTGTGGAAAGGATTTGTAAGAATTTTCTAAACGATAACAAAACTTATAAAATTTAATTCCAATGCGTTTTATATCCATTATATGTTGTATTCTTGTGTTGTTTATATTTTTGTTTACGCATTCTCGAGTGTTAACTATTCTGTACTTTTAACGCAATGGCAATTACTTGTCATAAACCGTCCCAATAAGTAATCAAACTTTGTTCATTCCATTCATCATTTTCAATCCTCTCATAATATTCAACTGACAATCTATTCATCGCGTTAACCCCTATCCTCAAGTGGGTTTTGACTATGATAAGTGTTGTTATCGGTTTCTGCAAATCTTAGTAGATATGTCTCCAATATAGAAACAGCTTATATCTGCTTAGATATGTCTCCAATATAGAAACAGCTTATATCTGCTTAGATGTGTCCATGATTCTCTCCAAGAGACTGTTTCGTCTGTCGGTCTGTCACGCTTACAAATGGACGCATCTTAAAAATATCTTTTAAATAGTTTTGCAATATCTTTAAAAAAAAAACATCTTTAAAATATCCGTTCTTGTAGTTTTGGGTTTGTTTTTAGAAAAACTGTTTTAGAAAACTTAGAACAGATATATTATTTAGTGGAAAGCTATTTTTCATGCAATAAATAATGCTATTTTATGTTTTACGATTTATTTTTCTCGGGACTTTAAAATGTATGTCTATTTTAAACTTATTAAAGATTAGCCGAAGTACACCTCAACACCGGGTTTCTCATCTGTTGATAACCCTAACCTCAACGTTTCTCCTCTGCACGTCAGTGTAAATGAAAAAAGCTTTATTTTTGTTTTTTTGTTGTTGTTTTTTGTACTCTTGTAGCTGACGCACCAAGTGTCCGTGACTTCGCGTTGTCAACGTTCGGGCAGGTCTCGGAATCGCCCGAGAGTTGACGAAACTATTAACCAAGCAACCGATAACTTTGGGAAGAAATTAATCGCGTTCAATAAAAAAATATATATATAATCTCTGTCAGCTCGTTGAATCTCCAGAAGGACAAATTGAGTTGGGTTTTTTTTATGTAAAAAAAAAACATTGAAAAAAAGGTTTTAAAAAAACATTTGCTTAACAAATCAAACAAAATCATCTTTTGATGAAACTTTCCGGTGCACAAACAAAAAACATTTTATTTTAAAACATTTGATTAACAATGGTTCTGTTCAGTTGAGTGGTTCGCACTTTTAGTCTACCGAAAACATGCCGCGCTACTAGAGGAAATAAAAACACCCACAACAATACACGTGTGTGTGTGTGTGTGTCGACAAAGAAGAGGAAACGCAAAGGAGTGATTTAAACTCATGTGCTTTTATTTAACGTTTGTTTTGACAAACGCTGGCACGGTCAAAGATAAATGAAATAATCATTTATTATGAGTCTCAAAACAATTGAATGCACATAGTCGTTATTCTAATAAGGAGTTGTGTGAAATACACAAAAGGGTCTACTTACATTCGACGCAATTGGAGTTATTTTTTGAGGAGCCGACGAGAGCATGACTTCACTCTACGAAGTCAGCCAAGGAAGAGGAAGGGCATCAGAGGGGTTTCTGAAATCTCGCGAGAACTGGGTCCAAGTCACGTGTCTTCCGAGATCACGAACAAGACTTGATCCCTTTTCTTTGAATCTATCCAGATATCTTATTCAAGGGAGGCGACTCTGTCGCCCCTACAGTTTCTTTGACAAAAAATAAACATCTAATTAATAACAGTTATTTAACTATGGTTTGTTCGTTCTTTATTTTTATATATGTATTTTAGTTTGGTTTTATTCGTCGTAATTTATCGGCTGCCAGTCTTCAATTTAGCATTTGGCAGTTTTCGCCTCATCAACTCTCGGGCGCTTCCGTAACCTGTCCGAACGTGGACGACGCGAAGTCACAGAAACATGGTGCGTCATCTATAAGAGTACCGTTTTTTTTTTTTTCAATTTAAATCGCAATGCCCCTTCTTTGTGCACTTGTTATTTTACAGTTTTACGAACTCGGCTGAAATAACCTCATCTTCCATTAAGAATGTTTCTTTGATTAATTGACCCATCATATTTTGTGGTTGCCATACCGACTTTTGATTGCTGTTCGAGATTGTCCACCATTAAGTAAGATAACTACGAAACTCGTGCACATCGAGATGTCGAAGGAAAGCCAAGTAAAGTTGTCATCATCTCTCCTGAGCACTCACCCGGTTTAATAATACTCAAACAACATGGATAATAGGGGCATAGGTGTAGAAAATTAAATATAAATTTAAATAAACGGTACTAAAACAGGCATCTGGAAGAAGTGAGTGGCTGCAAGAAGCCAACAGCAGAAGAAGGAACGAATAGAAAAACAGTTTGAAAAAGAATAAGTAAAAAAAAAAGTCTAAGATATAACATTTAAAATGTTCGAATCGTGCGACCGGGTGAACAGTTATCTCCACACTGATCATTCTACAAGGATGAAACGTATACGTATGTGGATAATAATAAAAAGTATTATTAAATAATTATATGTGTGTGTGTGAGGGGCACTGACTAAGACTTTTGGGAATCATCTAAAGTACAATGCAAAAAATATTTCAAATCGTTTTAGAAACGATCGTACGCCAAATATTCGTTGTTGTTTTTTTTTAATTCTTCGAACTGATATAAATAATGTGCTAATCTTATTTATCTCAACTTTTCGCAAGCTTTATGTAAACTTATTCCGTCCACCTTTGATGGACGGACTATGTAACTTTCAGCTACCTTTCTCACTATATATGATCAAACATTTGAGCTTTTAACAACGTTACACACTATATATGTTTACACATTTATAATTATTTTTAAAAGACACTTGATGTGGGTTTCTTCATGACCTGTAAACTTATAACTGTAGTTTCCCATTATACCATTGTATACCTTTTTAAATCTGTTTGATAAGGTGTGTACACTGCATATACTAATTATTTTATTCAATCACTCCTATGGGGTTCCAATTCCAAATCAGAATACTAGGAATTAAAAAAAATATGTGCACCTCGTCTGGCGTTCCTAAGTAGTCAATTCTAAAATGTGCCATACTGAATATTAAATGCTTTGGAGGAAATCACAGTTTGCCCTGGTGCGTTGAGGAACAAACAGCTGATTCTAAACATGAGCATCACCCCAGGAAACAACATTCAGAACCAATTCTAGGATGAGTAATAACGCCAGGAAACGACATCCTGAATTGCGCTGGGGAATGCGTGGTCTTTTTTATAAACATAAGAACTTCAGAGCATACGAAGTAGACAAATTCAGAATACGAGAAGCGAGAGGACGAATTCAGTGCCGTACACAAACCAATCTGCAGCAATGACTAACTATTTTCTATATATTTCTTTAAGCGGAGAGTTATTATACTGAGGTGACTTGGTCATGTGTTGACCAATCAGGCGACTTGGCATCGTAATTCTCTAACGAACTATTTACAGCTTTATATCGACAGCAAGAACAGACAGCAACCAAACTTTTTTTCTTTTTCTTCTTTTTAATTTTGAGCTTCAATTCACTCTATCTTCGTAGCGTTTAATCTTATAAATAGTAAACTAGTATCCCTCTACTGGCTGTAAAATTCGATGTACTTGTAGCTAAATGTTAAAAATATATGGAAAAATGGATAGCCAAACATGTTAGAAAAAACAAAGTTCAAGCAACTCTCGATATACACCCCCCCTCTAACCTCCCTTCACCTTCCTCTGAGATGTAACGGTTATGATTTTCTTGGAGGTGTCATTTGCAAAGTAGCCCGATTTCAATTAATGGCTGCCGAAATGAAAAAGACGCCTTAAAGTTTTCAGTTGAGTTTTCTGTTCTTTTACTATCTTAAATATATTTGGCATTTTTACTAATTTATAATCATGCTACCATATTTATTTGTATTTACCTTGTTTTTTTATTTAATTTTGAGTTTCAATTTTAATTCTTTTTTCTCCGTAGCCTTTATTGTATAAATAGTTAAATAGTTTTTCTCAGTTGCTACCCTACTGGCTGTCTATCACTTTTCTGTACTAACTTGTGACAGGGAAACATATCTTGACATTTCTGTTCTCTCTGTTAAGTGTACAGTGAACTTATTCTATCTACATATATATATATATATATATATATATATATATATATATATATATATATATATATATATATATATATATGTGTGTGTGTGTGTGTGTGTGTGTGTGTGTGTGTGTGTGTGTGTGTACATGAATTTTTGCTAACCTGTGGAGGCTCGGAAATACCTGACTAGTACACGGGCGCAGGCTATCCTCTCTCGGAGTGTTGGACCCGTAGACCTTGTCAGGTTATCCATCTAAAAGAAGGAAAACTCTGATGATAAAACCTAGCTACTAATTACTTACGTCTTCGCAGCAAACCGTTTTGGAGGGAGACCTCCGTAGTCTTGATCGACAACCTTCCTAGAGCTGGACTCTCGAACAAAGTATCAGGTTTGCAAACCTATAATGGCTTAAGGAGTAGATGGGCTCTGCATGAATTTGGGGATTTTAATGCACATCACCGTGACTGGTTCGGTTTTTCCAGCGTTACTGATGCAGCTGGGAACTGTACATTTAATTTCTCCTCAGCTCACGACCTCTCACAGACCTCTCACGGACTGTCACTTTTCCGACCCGCCTTCCTGATCGTGCGAACCAGCAAGCCTCACTTCTCGACCTGTTCTTGACCTCACTACCCGATGCTTGTGTGGTGAATGCCCATAGCCAGCTCTGAAACTCTGATCACGTTGTGGTAATGATACTTATCACTTTAAAAACTCGTCCAAAAAGCTGAAGAGCCGTTGCTCAAAACGACAGGAAACTATGAGCAGGCTGATTTTGAATCCCTCAGGGATCACATCAGCAACGCGCCATGGGGTGAAACCTTCTCACTCCCTGCTGATCAGTGTGCAAATGAGCTAACCGAATGGGTGAAAGCAGGCATTGATGCTTATGTCTCCACGCAAAAATTCTTCAGCAAACCCCACTCTCCTCAATAGTTTACCTCAGAATGTGCAGCTGCTATTGCTGAGAGGCAGATGGCATTCCGAAAATTTTGGCGCCATAAGTCAACTGCGAACAGACAAAAATTTGTATAAGCAAGAAATGATTGCAAAGTAGTGATAGATGAAGCAAAGAGAAGGAATACAGAGATAACCAAAAAACGCATTCAGTCACAAAAACTAGGTACTCGTGATTTCTGGAAAATCTACAATAGTGTTATGAACAATGGACAATCGACAATTCCCCCGCTATCAAATCACAATGATGTTGTTTGCACGGAAACTGATAAGGCTGAACTACTGGCCAAGCGTTTCGCCTTAAACTCCACTTTGGACTCGGCAAACCACCCTCTCGCCAAATTCCCATTGCAGACTGAAGCCACACTTGAGAACCTGGTCATCACTCCATCTCAGGTCAAAGTCATCATAAAAAACCTTAACACCTCCAAAGCCTGTGGGCCTGATCTTATACCAGTAATAGTAATAAAGAAATGCTTTGCTGAGCTGGCCCTTGTCTTCTCCAAACTATACAATAAATGCCTTGTTGGATCTTGTTTCCCTGGTAGTTGGAAAATTGCCTCTGTGAATCAGTCTACTCCCGATCTTTGCTAAAATCTTTGAATCATTAATCAATCTTGCTATAGTCCGGCACCTAGCTAACGCTAAACTTCTTTCTGATCATCAATACGGATTTGGACAAGCACGATCTACCGCAGATATCCTAACGGTCATCGCTGAACGCATATATCATACACTGGGCAAGGCAGGTGAAGCTAGGACGGTAGCGCTTGATATATCCAAGGCCTTTTACAAGGTCTGGCATGAAGGGCTTCTCATAAAACTGCACTCATATGGTATTACTGGACAAATATTTAATATAATTAAATCCTTCCTAACAAAAAGAGAGATCCAGCTTGTCCTCGATGGCCGTTCATCTAAGCAACATGACATAAATGCTGGTGTACCCCAAGGATCCATCCTAGGACCTCTACTGTTCCTGATTTTGATAAATGACCTCCCTGATGTAATTGAGACTGAGATAGGAATATTTGCTGACCACACTACGCTCTACTCTCGTCATGTGGGCAAAACCGACGCGCACATATCTGAGGCAATGACTGAATCCTTAGAAAATGACCCCCAGTCTGTAGTGGATTGGGGTCAAAAATGGATGGTAACATTTAATGCCGCAACACACAAAGCTACTTTCGTTCAATAACTACAAGAAACCTCTTCAACCACCGATTGTCATGACAAATAACACCCTACCTGAGAGTTCATCATTCAAACTCCTCAGCCTAACTTTCACAGATAACATGAATTGGAACAAATACATTAAAGACATTGCCAGGACTGCTGCAAAGAAAGTTGGCTCCCTATACCGTGTTAGTAAACTTCTCACACCTGACATTATCCTATATCTCTACAAAGCCACCATCCGCCCATGCATGGAGTATTGTTGCCACATATGGGCTGGTGCATCATCGACTAGTCTCTCCCTCTTAGACAAGGTCCAAAAAAGAGTCGCCAACTTAATAGGTCCCTCACTATCCACCAAGCTCCAGCCCCTATCCCACCGCCGCAATGTTGCTTCCTTGTGCCTGTTTTACAAGTGCTTCGATGGATTGTGCTCTGATGAACTTGCTGCTCTGATGTCCCCACGACACAAATTCACTAGACCAACCCGACAATCAGCCAAATCCCATCCATTCACTATGGAGGTCCACAGATGCCGAAGAGCTTTCTACTCCAAAAGCTTCTTTCCTTGTGATGCTGGACTCTGGAACTCCCTCACTGCTCCATGTTTTCCTGACGGTATTGACATGCAGAAATCTAAAACTAATGTAAACAGACATCTGGCTGCACAGCTCCCAATTTAGGTTGACCCCCCCCCCCCTTAAAAAAATGCTCTCACCCTTTTTTCTCAGTAGCCCCTTGCGTCTACAGTGGCGGTCTGTCTTGTTTGGGGTGAACTATGTTAAAAAAAAAGATAAGCCCTTTTTTTCTTTCTCTAGCTGCCATCAGACCAGGCTAGTCAGCCACAAGTCTGCATTTCATTCATCATTTTCAATAATCGCATTATATTCTTCATCATTCAAGTAGTAATCCGTCTATCTTATTAACCTTTATCCTCGAGTGGCCTTTGGCCTTGATAACTGGTGACTCATTAGTAAAAAAAAAAAAAAAAAAAAAAAAAAAAACTTTATGAAAAGTAATAGTTTTCTTGAACAAAACTATTCAGAGGAGAAAGTGTAGTATCTGTTCTGTCATCGGTTAGAGAAGGGGAAATTTTTCTCGACTGGGAATTTTTAATTTATTCCTAATCCAGAGTTCCTCTTTTGGGAAAGATGGATTTGCCGGTTAGCTAAGATCAAAATGTAGTATCTGTTCTGATACTACACTTCATCTGTTCTGTCCTCGGTCAGTGAAGGGTAGGCTCCTCCCATCGAATATGAACGTCATCAGTTTGTGTTTTAATGACAAGACTGCGTACAACTGAGTTCAATTGCTTTCATTCCATCGTATTTTTAAATCTCCCCAAAATAAAGTTGTATTTATAGGAAGTTGTTTCAAAGAAAAATAGTGTTGTGGGTGTACTAACGAATTCTATTCGGGTTAAACATGAAAGAAAACGCGCAAAAACGTCAGTATCCAACACAACAACTATAAGAAGTAAGAACCCAGCACTCAAACATCTACATGAATAATAACAATTTATTTAACATGGTTCGTTAAAATTGTATGAATTACTTAATGAAAGTCTCTGAGTTTTGTGTACCAAATGTCCCTTTTACTGTTAGTATAAAATGTCTCTTTTAAAGTTTGTTCTAGGAAAACGCACGTATTTGGATGTGTGCATAAGTAGAGAAAATAAGCCGTCTCTCAACCCCATTTTTGCTGTGTAAGAATGATAGGAGTTTAAGCCTTTGTGGTTGTGTTGGTGTGTTTGTTCGCCGTGAGGAAGAAGGGGGAGACGGCGTGGAGTGAAAGTAAGACAGCAGCAGCCGGCTTGATACGTTGCGTGCGGGAAAAGTCTGTTGACCGGCCTGTCTTAATCGCTTGATTGGAAGGGAAGGAGGAATGAGAAAGTTTGGCGTTACGCGATGCTTTTTATATGTTTGACCAATGGTTTGGCGGACGTAGTACAAAGCACCACACATGATCAACATTTTTGGCTTTTTGCGCCTTTTTGTTCGACTGTCTCTGCGAGCTGATTTTTATGGCCCCAGTTTGAACGTCTGTTGTTGAAGTGAATTTGGGAGTTGTTTCTGTTTACACCGGTGATAAAATATTGGGATGGCAATCCCATAGTTTATTTACAGATTAAATTATCTGTTTATTTAGCTTACCTCTCCTACATACACTAAAATCCGAAGTTTGAGTATTATACTTTAAATATCTACGAGTGGTTAAAAGGGAAAGAAAAAAGTTTTCTTGTTCTCTTTAAGGTGTGAACATCTTAGACAGCTAATCAGTGTAAACATGAATTAACAATCTTCCATACATTCCAGGATGTCAAACGAATGGCAATAAACGCTATTCACTAATAGCAAATCAAAATTCTATTGAAGATCACAAATTATTAGACCGCAGTCGTTGTCACTCTTTTACGGTTGGTAATCATCACGATTATATTATATTCAAATATTTGCAAAAATTGGGTAGTCGTATTTTTTAAATAGATTTTTAAACATTAAAATTTCTACATTATTTAATTATTTAAACAAATTAAAATCTCTTAAATAAATTATTATTTTTGAAAAAATTTTCTCTGCAATTTTACAGATTATGGTATATTTTAATGAGAAAAGGAAGTAAAATTTTCCAAAACATTTATTTCCACTTTTTATTTGAGAATTCACGGAAATATTACAAAACTACGGCTCTATAAAGAAATTCTTTCAATCTTATCTTTTTTTCAGACTCTTTTGCTTTGTATAATATTAAAATATCGATCGATCCGAATATAATTTGTTCAGATTTCATGAAATTAAATAAGGTGGAGATGAGAGCCGATCACGTACAAAAAAATATTTTCCCCTCATATATTTTACGAAAACCGCTTTTTAAAAATAAATTCATCCAAAAATAAATAAGTATCGAAAATTTCGTGTTCTTTAAGAAACCCTAACATCCGCGTTACTTTGTGTTTTTTAAATCTTTAGAA
Source organism: Sepiola atlantica (assembly GCA_963556195.1). Lineage (NCBI taxonomy): Eukaryota > Metazoa > Mollusca > Cephalopoda > Sepiida > Sepiolidae > Sepiola > Sepiola atlantica. Next base: position 196,712,070 of record OY744516.1, read on the forward strand.
AATGAGTCCATTTCTAATGCATCAAACAACATTAGTGAGTCTTCCTCGTTAGTACGTGAACAAAAGGGAAAGAGGTTAGTACTCCATAAGTATGGACGAAGACAAAAGTAAAGGAAGTCCATTACTATAATTTCCCATTAGAAGGGAAGAGAGAATAGTTCATAATATATTATGTTTGTACATCGGCTACGGTGTCAGGACGTGTCCATATGTGTATGTAAGTGTGTGTGTCTGTACACCGGTGTGGAAGTCAGTTCACATGTAAGCAGTTATGTGTGTGTGTGTTATATCGAATCCACGTGTAAGAGGCAGTAGCCATTTTGGCTTCTTGTCGAACCCAGGGCCAAAGGCCCGGGAAAATGTCTGTTGCGTCCCCAGAGTGTGGGACATGTGTTTGGCAGTGCCAAAGAAGGAAAGAGAGAGAAGAAGCTTCTTGTGCCGCAGAATAAAAGGAGAAAGAGCGGATAGCGCTCAAGTGTTTATATAGTTATGCTAGCCATCCGAGATTCGCCTAAGAGAAGGCCACTGATTTGTCAAGCTAAGGAGGAAGTAGATTGCCTGAACCAATCAGCGGGCAGCTCAGAAGTCATTGATATTTAAACAATATGGCGACTGTGTGCCGGGAAACTGCTACAAATCTCCCTAAAATAAAGTTATACTTATAGGAAGTTGTTTTAAAGTAAAATAGTTTTTTTAATCAAATTATCGAACTGGAAAAGAAACACATGCTTTATCTTGAGATATAAGTATGAAATATGCTTTTTTCTACGTCGGGGCTCTTGTTTACAATAAAATGAGAGTATTATGTGAAATGTTAAATATGTATGGATGAGCAAAAGAGAAACAAATTACTTAAGTTATGTTGTAGACAAAATTAACGATTTTTTAAAGAATTTTTCATCCTTTTTTTATTTTTATTGTGTTGCACATTCTTAAGACAAATTATTACCTTTTTTGACTGAAAAAGAATTATTGGTTAAATAAATTACCTGCTTAAACTAGTATTAATTTACTTTTGTTTATGGAAAGCATATTAAAATGGATAACTTTAGGATTTTGATATTTACAAATATATTTATTAAAATATATATAAATTTATTATTTTAAAATATTAATTTGCCTGTTGGAATAATAAATTTATACTACAGTAAAGGAAAGAGTTTTTGATTTCATCAAAATAAATATCAAAAATAGTTGGAAAGGACTAATGGAAGTAACGAGTTTTGCTATATTTTTGTTTTGTTAGCGTTTGGCTTAAATTTTATATATAATAAAAATCGAACTAACAATGAAAATTGAAAAAGTATTGTGGTTTGTTAATGATTTAACAATAGGATTTGTCAATTAAAAATAAATGAGACCATTTCAAAGTCAGGTCGCATTTTCGCCGAATAAAATTAAAATTCGAAAGAATTTTGAATGGATAAGCATTTTAATTTGAAAACAGAAACATGATAAAAAGTATATAATACTTACTTTTGTTGTACAAAGGCAGGGGTTGTTTGTTTTCAGCTTAAAGAATATAAGAAAAATAAAAACCCTCGTAAACAGAGTAATAACATTTACACACGTGCGTTTGCAAAAGCGACTACTTTCTCTCTAAGGGTTGACATGCTAATAAAGTCTATTCGGTCCTCCATAGTTTGACAAAGTCAGAGGAATTTGACGAAACGCTTGCTTACCTTGAGTAAATTAACATTCTATAAAAAGCACAAATTATTAGCTCCGAGTTGATATCGGTATTTTACGATTAATAAAAGTTATGTTTATATTATATTCAAATATTTAGAAAAATTGAGAAACCGTATTTTTAAAATAGATGTTTAAACTTGTAGAAAATAGGAAGAGCGGCTGACTTACCAGAGTGTAGCTGCTGGCTGTTATGGTATCTTCATGTTAGGTGAAAGATAACTTCAACACACGACGTTGTATTCTTAATGTGCCTTCAAGGACATCCTTTATTGAACTGCCGAGGTAAGGGAGGTACACTTCATTAGTCCTCCCTAAACGGAGAGTTCCAGTAAGGGGACGCTACTGACAATAACATCACATCCCTTTTTTCTAAACAATTGTTGACTCACCCTCATTGAATATTCATTGCCTAAATCGTTGGGGTGGCCTGATGGTGTGGCCAGATTGAAATGTGTGGTTAGGAGGGGTGTCACTCTCTTGATTTGTATCAGATGCTGTGGCTCTGTATGGGATGTAGTTAGCATGTTGTTTGTGTGTGTTTTTGTGTGTTCGATTGTCCGATGGGGAGGCTTTGTGTGTGGCCTGCTTCAACCCTGGGTGTGTGACTTTCGAGGGAACACTGTGGGGCGTCAGGCGGATAAACCTAGCGTCTCGGGGAGGTCTGAGATGAGTCTTCCCTCAAATGTTGTTGATTCCTGCGGATTATTTTTCCTGATGAGGTCTGCACCAGGTATGATCTGGGTTCCGGGCATGCTTGTGTGACAAATGCGGGGGACCATTTGCCAGCATCTTTCTCCAGTATTCGAACATGCTGTCCCATCTGCAGATTGGGGAGATCTCTGGTGTGCTGACCGTAGTATCTCTTTTGTTCCACTTGCCTTTGGTATAGGCGAGTTATGACTTCCTCTCTTTGTGGAGTGTGGTTGGCACATCTGACTGGAACGTTACCTACCAACTTTTTGTTGTACAGTAGCTCACAAGGGGGCGAGACTGTATGGTCTAGATGAGTTGTTCCAAGGGCATAATAATACCATTCCAGGTCATGCTTACTTGAGGTGGCTTTCTTCACCACATATTTGATTGCCTGTACACACCACTCGACCAGGCCGTTCGATTGCGGGTATTTGGGTGATGATGTGCGATGCTCAAAACCCCATTCCTTAGCAAACTGCTTGAAGAGAGCAGAGCTGAAATGTGGGCCATTATCACTGATGATCCTCTCTGGAATCCCTTGTTCTCCAAAAATTTGTCTGGTCAGATCTATGACCTCCTGGCTAGATAAGTTGCTTAATTTCCTAACAAACGGATATTTGGAGTAGTAGTCCACTATTACCATAAAATCAGATCCGTTGAAATGAAACAGGTCTGTAGCTATTATCTGCCATGGTCTCAACGGGATCTCATGTGGCATCAGGGATTCCGCACTCTGCGATTTCTGGTTTTCCTGGCATACATCGCATAGTTGGACTGCTCTGATTGTGTCCTGGTTGATCTTATCCCAGAATACACAGCTTTTGGCTCTCAGTTTACACTTCTCGACCCCTTGACGTCCATAGTGGAGCTTGTGTATTACGGCTTGCATAGACTTAGGTATAATAATCCGATCGCCCTTGATTAGGATCCCATTCTAGATGGCCAGCTCTTCCCGATAGGGCCAGTAGGGTCGTATTCTTGTTCCAGCCTCTCTGATTGTGTCAGGCCAGTCTCGCAGAATAAAGTCCCTCAGCTCGCACAGAGTGATATCAGCATTTTTTGCCTGGTTATTTGTGTCAATAACTCTGTTGAAAATTGTACAAAGTCAACCCTGAAGTCATTTGTTTCCTTTGCTTTCTTGTTGGGTAGTTTTGAAAATCCGCCAGCTAAAACCATTTCCTTGCCAGGATGATACACAATGGTTTGGTCATAACCCTGGAAACGCAGTAGCATCCGTCGGAAACGAGGTGGAGCTGCAGTCAGGTTCTTCATTGATCATCTCCAGTGGTTTGTGATCGCTTTCGACCTGGAATGAGCATCCGTAGAGGTATGTCCTGAAGCGCTCACACCCAAACAAGACTGCTAATAGCTCGCGTTCAATGTTAGCATACCGTTGTTCGGTGTCTGTTAGGGATTTTGATGCAAAAGCTATCGGTTTTCCTTACTGTAGAAGAGCTGTGCCTATGCCTTTGTTTGATGCATCTACCTGGAGTACAGTCTGTTTCGTGGGGTCAAAGTATGTTAAAAGCATCTCTTTGCATATGATGTCTTTGATCTGCTGAAGGGACCTCTGATGACTTTGAGCCCACGTGTATTCAGCATCATTCTTTAGTAGATCTCTCAGGGGTCATGTGAGATCTGACAGGTGCGGAATGAACGCTGACATGTAAGTGATGATGCCCAACACCTTTTGTAGGCCAGTGATGTTCATTGGGCTGGGTAACTTTTTGATTTCATCCACCTTGTGGGGGTCAGGGCTTATTCCATTTTTGTCAGACATCGCTCTGAAGAAGTGTATTTGCTTCTGGTCGACTGCACATTTTTCACTATTGAAAACAAGTCCTTCAGTTCGTGCTACCTTCATAAAGTTGTGCAAGCTCTCATCATGCTGTTCCTTGGTTTTGCCGTAGATGATGACGTCGTCGATTAGCCCGGGATTGCCAGTATCATGTCCATTTTTGCATGAAGACGTCTTGTGACATCACTAGGCCAAAGGGCATTCGCTGAAAGCAAAATCTTCCAAACGGTGAGTTGAAAGTAGTTAGTAGCTGGGATTTGGTGTATAGCTTGACTGACCAGTACCCATTTTTGGCATCCAGTTTTGAGAAGAACTTGGCACCGGAGAGCTTGTGTGCAAGCTATTCCATTGTGGGGGTCTTGTGGTGACATCATATAATGGCTCTGTTTAGACCTTTTGGATCCAGGCAGAGGCGCAGTTCCCCATTGCCTTTGCAAACGTACACCAGACTGTTGATCCATTCTGTCGGTTCACTTGTCTCCCTTATGATGTCTTGTTTCACCATCACCTCTAGCTCGGCTTGGATCTCATCTCTCATGGGGATAAGACATTTCCGGGGTGCGTGGATTATGGGGTGGCTGTCTTGCTTTAGGACAATATGGTACTCACCCTCAAAGTTGCCTACACGATCAAACCGCTCAGGATACATCTTCATTAGTTCATTTGCTGAGCTTATGCATGTTGGGGGTCTTCTGAATGTCACAGTGCAGAGTTACCAAGCCCAGGTCTCTGAGGGAAGGTAATCCTGTGATAATAGGTCCCTCTGAGGTCACCACGAAGAATTTTAGGGTTTTCCAGATTCCCTTGTAGCCACACTGTATTTGTACGGATCCATGTTGAGTTATGCTGGAGCCGTTGTACGCAGTCAGTACAGTTGGTTCATCATAAGTTGCACTGGGGAGTGGTTACCCCACTGAGTTGACTTGCTCTGGGAACATCTTACGGAACGTACGTAAGGGGAGGTTATTGTCCTCTACTCCGGTGTCCACCTTGGATTTTAGTCTATGAGTGCCTTCTCGGTTGGGAAGCATTATACGAAAGTCTGCAAAAGCTTCAGTCCGAGTATCACTCTGTTTCTGAATTGTATCGAAGGACGGTTCCTCAAAACTTTCATAGAGCTCATCGCTGTCTCTCTGGTGGGTATTTACCGAGTAGAACCGGTTGCTGCGCTTTTTGTTCTGGTAATGTCGCTGGTGATTACCCTGAGCTCCTGGATATCTGGTTTTATCTCGGGAATACTTTGGTGTCGTGTGGGTTTCCTTTCTGTTGGTGCACACTTTTGCCCAATGATATTTTCGTCCACATGCTGAGCACGTGGTACTCCATGCCAGACATTTTCCGTGTTTCTGTTGGGCTGGGTGCTGCCACATCGTTTGCAGTTGTTGCATCTGATGGCGTCTACCTCCTGGCTTCTTCCTTCCTGGAGTTCGGCCAACTACTTCATGAGGCTTATGGAAGCCTCGTGTATTCTGCCACTACTCAGAGCTTCTTGGAGTGTGAGTCCATCCCTTCTTGCCAGGAGCTGCTTCTGTAGTTCAGGGTGCGTCGTTCCAGTGATCATTTTCTCTATCAGCTTTTCGTCTGTTTCCTGGGGATTTCGGAACTTGCACTTCTTTGCCTGTAACTTGCATCTTGCTAGAAAGTCGTCTATGCTTTCATCGTCCGTTTACGTATACCGACGCAGGTAGAAGCGTGCGATGCGAAAATTTATTTGAGGCTCTAGTTGTTCCTCGAATTTACGCCAAACAATTTTTGAGTCATTCCGGTCAGCATCATTTTCGAACGTCCATGTATTAAATCTTCTCAGGCATTCTTCTCCAGTCAGCAACAGAATGTGGTCAACCTGTTTATCTGCTGGGATATTTTTGACCGAAAAATAAAGATGGCAACGTTGTTTAAAAAACCTGAAAGTGTCTACCAGATTTTCCGACGTCTAACATAATACAGGCGCACACGTGTTAATAGCCATGGTAAAACAACAAAAGAGATTTGACACTAAATACAGTAACGATAGATATACAATATCGTAATTCACTTACTTGGATACGTTGTGTTTTTTTAACGTCTATTCTCTGTCCGTTGTTCACCGAATCCTATCTTTTATTTTCGTATTCGTTTTTTTTTTTCAAGATGGCGTCGTCCATGTCACACGTGTTGTATTTTAATACGCTTCTTCAGTGACGATAACGCTTCTTTTTCTTTGTAGTTTACATTCTTTTTGTTGCTGCGTGCCGTTTCCTGTCCGCGTGCATTTTTTTTTTCTTTATCCGCTCGCTGCCACCATGTTATGGTATCTCCATGTTAGGTGAAAGATAACTCCAAGATAACACGACGTTGTATTCTTAATGTGCCTCGAAGGACATCCTTTATTGAACAGCCGAGGGGAGGAGGTACACTTTATTAGTCCTCTCTAAACGGAGAGTTCCAGTAAGGGGACGCTACTGGCAATAACATCACACTGGCGACTAAGGATGTTCTTCCAACATCTAAGACGAGAAGCGGTCGTCGCAGAGAATTTATACCAGTAGGGGAGGGCGTTTAATTGTTATAAAAACCTTCCTCACTACTGGAGAGCGTTAGTCGTTAATTTGTCACCACACTACGGTAGAGAGTCACGAAGAAAGTTTTTACTTTTTCGCAATCTCGCTCTTCAGCTAGCTCTACTCTTGGTTATCCTCTCATTTTTTTCAAAAAACTTTAAAATGTCTAAATGATGAAGTCATTCAAATGAATTAAAATCTCGGAAAAAAAGCATTATTGTTTAGAACATTTTTTTCTTTGCAATTCAACAAATCATAGTTTAAATTAATGAGAAAATGAATTCAAAAATTTAAAAACATAATAATATCGTATTTACTTCCACTTTTTATTTATGAATTTACGGATACTTTACTAAAATACGGCACTAACAAAAAAGGGTAAATCAGATTTGTTTTTTAAGACTCTTCCGCTTTATATAACATTTAAAATTTCGATCAATCTCAATATATTATGTTCAGATTTCATGAAATTAAATAGGGGGAGAGGATCACGTAGAAAAAATATTACCCCTCTTATATTTTACAAATTCAACATTTTAAATATAAATTAGTCCAATATTGAATAATATAAATAAAAAAAGTAGTTGCCTCCCTTTGTTCCCCTAAATAATTCTCTTGTCCATATGACCCCACTCCTTTTCTGAAAGCCCTATTTGATTGGCCAGGACGATTCTCCTTGACTAATCAACAGACACTTAATTTGACGGGCTGAATTCAAGAAAACCTTATTCTTCCTCTTTTGAACATTATCGCTGGCCGTTAAACAAGTAAGGAAAATCTCTCCTTAAATTTGAATTGCCACGAATTTGAATTGAATATTTTCAGGGAGCCGTCTAAGAAATTTTAGACGTTAAAGAACTTTTTATTGGACTTCTGATAGCCGTAAAACACAACTAGTTTTGCAAGGACCTTTTCCTGTATTATTTTGAATTTAATTATTAATACACGTATTATCCTCAATATATGTCTTGTGTGGCTTCTGTAAACTTTCTTTCAGTATTTTTCCAACTTCGGCATTCGACAACTGAACGCTCCCTGCCTTTCGCTTTAATAAGTATCGATAAATTCATTAGTTGATTTTTGCTAGATTTATTAAAAAACACGTGTCTATCAGAGCACGCAAAATTGCCACAACATAGGCGTCAATAAAGTACACACGTTTTTAGTTTCTCATTTTTATTATTTTCGTACGCTGAAAAAAAATTGCAAAAAATTATCAGCAGTTTATTTTTTTGTTGTTGTTATGATGATTATATTAACCTTATATTAAAGTTACATCGTGTTACATATAGGGGGGGGTAAATTCTATGGTTAGCTTTGGAGGTCCCTAGTAAACACAATATTATTTTCTCATTTTCATTATATTTTAGTACGCTGAAAAAAATGTTTTAAGATCATTAGCAGTTTATTTTATGTTTCTTCTTTTGAATGGTACAACAGTTATGATAATAATAAGTTACATAGAGCGATGTAAATTCTATGGTTCGCTTTGGGAGGTCCCTAAGAGATCCTTTTAGACTGAGGCAATTTTAATTTTTGTCCTGATCCAGATCAAATAGACAACTGTTTAAGAGTTACTTCCCTTGGATCATTCTTGGTTGGTCTTAAGTTATCTCCCTGGACCATAGATATATAACACGAATATTTTTCAAATAAAGGGAGGTTATCTCGCTTATTGAAACTCATTTCACTGCATTTTATTTACCTCCTTTCTAGGTGGTTAGACACAAGGTCAGGTGGGGTTTTGAAAAGTCAGCACGCTAGGATTATCGCGCTATGGAAAAATGCGAAAACACACAGCCCCGTCGGCATTACTCGATTGATTAGCAGTAAACCAACCCCTTTTCAAAAAGAAGGTAAAGCCTGGGAGTATAGACCTCCTAGACATGAACAGAACCATACCTTATCTCGACAGAGCAGGGCCAGAAGAAACCACAACGGCCCACCCTCTGTCAGACTGATCGTCGAGGACGTATCCTCGACTAGTATGAATAAAAATTACTCAGGCAGTGCCAGGTAAGTAACTCATTTCACTGTGTAACTAGTAAATTTCCTAAACTAGTAAAGTTACTTTGCGTTAAATATAGGGGGGGGGGGTAAATTCTATGGTTCGTAAAGAATATAAGATAATCAAGTCTTACTCAAAATCGGCTGCGCTAAATTTTTAATAGTGATGGGACAATTCCAATATTTTTCCTATTCTGATAGAATTACAATTTCTCTTCTATACTTCCGATTCCGATACAATTACCAATTCCGATTCCCATTCTAAAATCTCCTAAAAACAGTAGAATTTCATTGACGGGGGGGGGGGGAACGGAGAGTCTTCATCTACTTTAAAATGTAGATATAATTTTATTTTGAATTTGACAAACTTCCTAATGTTTTTCTCTTTATGTATCGTATCCAAGATTTTGATAAACTCATTGTGAGATTTTCACTTATATTTGTCACTTGTGTCAGCAATAGAAAATTAAGTTTTAAACAAAAAAAAATAAGCAAAAGAATCGTTTTTTTGTAATCGGACATTAGGTTCAAATTTTCCCAATTCCGAAACCGATTCCGATACCCCATAATTTCCGATTTTCCCGATTCCCGATTAATTGTCCCAACACTAATTTTTAACTATCATTAACAATAACAGATTGAATACGTAAAATAGTGTTCTTGTTTTTCGCCCAGTTTTTATTTTGTTTCGTCATTTAAACTATTTTGACATATTTTGACAAATAGCTTTTGGGATGACACACACACACACACACACACACACACACACACACATTTATTTTTGTTTTTAGAAGGCCAGTGTCACTTTGCTTAAAATTTAATGTAAACAGAACTTCAATTACGAAGCGTTTGAGTAAACATGTAACCTGAAAATGGCAATATCGTTCTTTTTTATTAATATTTAAAATCTAAGCAAAGGCGATTATCAAAAGAAAGAATGACAAAGTTGATCCATGCAAAAATGTACAATTTTTAGGACAAGCCAAAATAAAGAGTTAGTAGTGAATGAGATTTCAGAGTCTCTTAGAATGAAAAGAAATAGAATTTAATCGGTGTAAGAAGTTGAGTATTGATTTACTCCTCTCCAGGAGTTAGGCACAATGCCAGTTTTTATCTTACTCCCACAAGTAAGATGTGACCCAAGGTCGGGTCGGGAAAGTGGGGTTTGAAAAGCCAGCACAAAAGAGGTGAGCACTCTGGCCATTAAAAATTGCCTGGGCAGCCCCGTCGGCATTCCCCGGTAGGGGCGCCTCAGGCAGTAAGCAATAAACTTACTCCTCCTCAAAGAGGGGAGGCGAAGCTTTGGAGGGTGGACCTCCTAGAACTGCACAGGACAGACCCATAGACCGGCGTAAATCAAGCCCCGAAGGCCAAGACAATACCAGTCTATGGGGTACAGTATCCATCGGAACAGATACTACACTTTGATCTTAACCAAAAGGCCAAGAATGTTTATTTCGGCGGTCGCCATGCGAGTTTGCACATGACAGTGTGAACGTTCCAAGTAGCTCGACTAAACTTCAATCTCTGGTGCGTAAAGATATGTGGGGTGTTTATCCGTGTTGACCATGAAATTGTAATAAAATGTTAGGAAATGAGTTCAAGCAGATAAAAACAAGAATTTGTTGAATAAAAGAGATAAAACATGCTTAACTAATATATACAGGGTGGCCAAGAAGTCACATTATGGATTTTTAACTTTATTTTTGATTGTACCTTAATGGAATTTTAACATAATATGACAAAAACAATGAAGATTTGTTTGCAAAAAATTAAAAAGAATTTATTTATGAAAAATAACATCTTTTAAATTGTTTCCATTTTCAGCTTCACAAATTTGCGCCCTTTCCAGAACATTATCCATGACGGATTGCAGGATCACTCGATCACGATTTAATTCCCAAACTTCATTCCTGATATTATCCTTCCATTCCTGTAAAGTTTCAGGTTTGTTGATATAAACTTTTTCTTTGAGATAACCGCACAATAAAAAGTCAGGGTTAATCAAGTCTGAGGAACGTGAAGGCCAGTTGACATTACCAACTTTTTAATTTTTGTTCTTTTTTGCAAACAAATCTCCATTGTTTTTATAGCAGATGCTACTCCGGGCCAAGCAAATATTCAGAAAGCAAATGACCTTTTATTGCGACTCCTTTTCTTTCTCTGTGTTGAGAAACTCTTTCTTTGTCTCTGAGATAGAGGAAGAGGATATCTCGTGAAAACACGTTGGTCAAAGATTCCGGCCAATCAGGGACCGACAGGCCTGCTTGACCACGCATGATTTGACCCCTATATAAAAAAGAACCAACAAGTCGCGATCTTTCTCTTTTTCCCTCTTTTCCCCTTTGGTTCCAGGCGATAACGCACGCGGAGGTTGTTGTCCCCCCACCCCCCACCCCCGGCTCGATCGAGAAGAGGAGAGGCATAAGTCAAAAAGAAAGTAACATCTTCCATTTCCCTTCACCATGAACAAAGAACTCTTACCCACACACATACACATTACAATAGCCAAAAATATACATACATAACTTTACATCCACCACGCTCGCATATACCCATTCATACTAACAGACACTATGGCTCGACGTGCTGAACTTTTAAACTGAACGTTTCACTCCTTAAAATGAACTCAAACATTCTCTGTAACTGATAGCTTTACAAAATGTTTTATTCAAAAATAAATTGTTTTGTTAATAAAAATATTTTACTCTAATTGTTGATTTTACTAAATACTATTCTTGTTTGTAGTCTTGTTATCCTATCGCTTATTTTCCAATATAAGAATAATCTAATCTTTCCTTCGGCAGTATCTTCATCATATTATGTTAACACTCCATTAAGGTACTATAAAAAATAAAGAATCTATTCAAGTTAAAAACCCATCAGTTATCCCTCAGTGACTTCTTGGCCACCCAGTATATACATAATTACAATTGGTAGAAAGTTTGTTAATAAATTTTCATTTGAAATGTTGAGTTCTCGTATTGTAGAAAGTTCAGTGAGAAATAAAATAAATGTGCTTATGCCTTTTTTTTATGAGTGTGCATATGTGTGCGACAGTGTAGGCATCTGTGTGTGTGTGTTGCCTTTCGTCAAAGTGTGTACACATATGACTGTGTGTGTGCTTGAGTTGAGAAATGAATTTAGCTCCAGCAAGCCCATAGGGGCGAGGCAAGCAGAAACGTAATGCAGAAACTGTGATGAATTTTGACTGAACTGTTTTTCTTGATGAAAAATCTGGCCTTACATTTTGATAAGCCACTGGTTTCAAAACGTATGATTTTAACTTTGCGTGCTAAAAATAATTTTGAGCACCAAAGGTGGTTTGATGTTTACAGGAAGGTCACGTGATCGCTATTTTTGTTTCTTGGTAAATATTTCTCTGGAAGCAGGTTGTAATTTTCTTTTCTTTATCTTTCAGATATCATTTTGGGGTGTAACTTGTGTGTTTTCGCAGACGCTGTTGGGAAATTCATATCATAGGATTAGAATACATGTCAATCCTATAGATTCAGAGGAAAAACTCGTCGAGCTACAACCACTATAAAGAATGCTCCTTTCTTCCTCTATGTACCTAAAATTAAATGGAACTATCATGAACAAAGTTTCTTTCAAAGAATCCCCTGTCTGTGAAAAACAATACCGCAGGACTGCTTCCCAGCTGAGTACAACATGGTCATTATTTTTATAATTTAAATAATCAAATTCTGACCATTTAACCCATCATTTCACATCCTCTCAAAGGTGTTGTTAATCGTCAACTGCTAATCTCATTAATCCCTATCATCGACGGACCTTCAGACATTGATAAGCAGTGACTCATTAGTATTTTGTTTTAATGGGAATCGTTCCAGACAAGGCATGAAGCCACTTGACGTGAGGAGCTAACAAGAACAAATATGATTATCACAAAGACAGGAGATGCCTATTGGTCTTAGTCAGTAAAAGACCAAGGTTATAGGTAGGAGGAAAACAGTCAGCAGGAAGAGAGTTCCACAAGCCTGCAGTTCTTGGAAAGAAGCTGTATTACAATGAGGTATCAAAACAGCGAATTGATGGGGACCACTAGACCAACGAGTCAAACGAGTTGGAACAAAAGAAGCAGGAAATAAATCACATAATTCTGAAGAACACATGCCATAATAGTATTTATAGAAAAGACTGAGACTAGCAACATCACGTCTGTGAGAGATGGGTTGTAGAGAAGAAGAAAGGGTAGGGCCAATCAAATTACAGACATGTTTCTGCCCCTTATGAAGAACCCTCAAATGGGACAGAGATTCACCAGCCCAAATATGACAACAGTACTATTAAACAGTAGTATTAAAAAAATTAATCTGTATAAGAACTTGAGTAGACATGTTTATTCTGCTGTAGCTGTGACAGTTTGCCTGTGACAGTATGTAAGTTCAGTAGGTTATGTGGGCAGTGTGTGTATGTATGATTACCTTTGTTTAGTCAGTGTGAGAGTATATGCGTGCACTTGTGTGTAAATGAGTTCAGTCAGTCGTGTGTATATGCTGTTAAGGTGTGTTCACTAGTGTGCGATAATTTCTTGTTGTGTGTGCCATGCGACTTCAGCCAGAGGTCGAGGCTAGTTTTAATATGCTTGAAAGAAACTGAAAAGAATGGGAGAACATACGTTCTTGGGTTGCTTTTGGCTGCATATTCCCTCGTTCTTATAAGGGGTTCTAAGTTCGCATCAGCTTGTTATATTTCGGATTTAAAACCATTTTCATTGGTTGAAAAATATTGAGTTAACACATTCCTGTGAAACTTGCTTTTTGAAGTGAAGAGGAGAGTGTATCCAAATGAACCGTAAAAGAAAGAGGGTGCCTATTTAAGGCAATCGCGTTTGGCATTCGTTCGAATCAGATCGGTATCCACCACCTGTCTTATTCACTCATTTTTGTCCTTGTTATTTTTCGCTTTATTCTGTTTCTATCACCTTTTTTATTAGCCTAAAGTGAGATTTTGTTAACAACCACAAAATTACCATAGCCTTGGTCTTTTACAAACTAAGGTCAATAGGCATATTTCGTTCTTGTTAGCTTATGGCTTCATGCCTTGTCTGGAGCGGTTTCCATTCAAAAAAAAATAGTAACATTTACATCGAACTGATACAACGATAAAAAAAAAATAATGCCATCAAAATAATGCGTGACAACAAACAAAAAATATTCAAAGAGTTTTAGTTTTATATAGATACACTATTGTCATTAAATTGATCATTTTGTCCCAAAATAATGTCTCATATTTTCTAGTGCTTTCATTCAAGGTTACTGTGCACACTGCATTGATAAATAATATATATATATATATATATATATATATATATATATATATATATATATATATATATATATATAAGGCGCAGTTATTTGTATCAAACTTGAATGAAGTTATCTTTTAACGGAGTAATTTATCTCCCTTTGAATAAAGAAGTAAAGTTATCTCCCTTTAACTCTTTACTTAAAACAAATTTACTTAAAACAAATTCATATGCGGAATGACGTCCGATCATTTCAGATATCCTCGTAATTGAAGAACTGACCGTAGCTTTTTACTATTTACTAGCAGAGTTAGCCGGCGTTGATGTAGTTTTTTAATCTACCATGAAAGGAACATCATGTATCTATCTAGTTATCTATCTTTTACGCTTAACCACGTTTAGGCGATTAGACATATCGCCCTGTCGGCGGGACCACAAATTCCCCGAGAGCAACAATGTGCAGAGAAGTAACCTCCACCCCCACCCCGAAAACGGAGACACCTGTTTTGTTTTCCAATTAATTATTTTCAATTATTGATTTTGTCTAAGAATGAAATCTTTTCCAATTAATTATTTTCAATTTTTGATTTGGTCTGAGAATGTTTGTTTTTTTCCAATTATTTTTTATTATTAATTTGGTCTGAGAATGATATTTTTCAAATCGAGATGGCTTTACGTGCTACATTATATATTTCTCTCATATATAAAGAATTACTTAGACATTTTGCCTTTTCTTGTTTCAATGTGATTTTCTGACAACATCAAAATCACGATTACATTAATAATTCTCCACTTCTGTTTATTGTCCCAATCCATATTATCCTATCAAAGAGTAATGTTTTCTAAGAGTAATGTTCCCACTCTTGTTGTAACGTTTTCTAGGAATAACGTTTCCTAGAAAACGTTATTCCTAGAAAACGTTACATAATAATTATTCTACCTCTAGAATTCCATTTGACAACTTTATTCGGTATTAACTAACCCATAGATGGTTGAAATGCGTACTTTCTGTTTGTTGTCCCCAACCAACATTATCCTATCCTATCTAAGAACAATGTTTTCTGGGAATATGCAATAATTATCCTACCTATAGAATTCCATTTGACAACTTTATTCGGTATTAGATGGTTGATATGCCGTAAACCAAACCAAACGATTAGACATAGGAACATGAAATTGATTTCCCTGAGAGACATCAAGAATCGGGAAAGCGTGTCGCTGATGTATTAACTTTTTAACCAAATTGTGTGTGCAGTAACTTCCGGGATGATTAGACTTATTCTTATGACATCTAGAACAAGGAGTTTATATCTATCTATCAGGTTGAGTAACCTAAGTTATATATATTTGTAATCTAGGAAATTAAAATATGAAAGCTATACTTTACATGACGTGTTAACCATTGAGCTTAATTTTATCTACAATATTTTAATATATCTCAGGGATTCATAATATCTTATTTACCAATAAAGTTGGTGTCATGCTGTTAGATAGTGGTGGTTGCAGATAGTAGGATGGCACCCTGAAAAAAGTGACGTCACAACGATGGGTGCTTCGTCGATCTCTTCTTGTTTCTGTCACCAGCAGAGTCGGACGTAAAAACTAGTTGTCTCAAACCCCGAACGGGGGTGGGAGCTGACAATGAACCAAAGTGATATAGTATCTTTCTTAAATTCACCCTGGGGTCTCTCTCCCTTCCTTATCCCACACTGAAATTCTGTCAAGTGGTTATGTCGAATAAACGGTTCAAACCCATCCACAGCGTTTGCCTATTTTTGTTCATGGCGGCGATGGTGATGATGACAGCAGCGATTATGGAGGGCCAGACAGGCACACACGTGCGTCATTGCGAGTGATAAGCTATACCCGAAGGTAAGCGAGAATCCAACAATGCAATCTCCTTGAAATATCGTTCTGGTTAGAGTTTTTTGACTTAAACTTTTTCATATATATATATATATATTTTATTTATTTTATACGTACATAAAAGTAATCCATGGACACCTGTTTCTGGCTCACAGCCGTCATCAGCATGGCTAACTTAGACAGAGATCGAACCTTCGATATTGATGTCTATAGTCCAGCGTTGTACCACTGGACCAAGACGCTCTGTCTAGAAATATGTACGATTTTTATCACCTAAATATTTAATTTCTAGACAGAGCGTCTTGGTCCAGTGGTAGGACGCTGGACTATAGACATCGATATCGAAGGTTCGATCTCTGTCTAAGTTAGCCATGCTGATGACGGCTGTGAGCCAGAAACACGTGTCCATGGATTACTTTTATGTACGTATAAAATAAATAAAAATATACATTAACGGAAAAAATACGTCCTGTGAAGTTAATGGGCGACTAATAATGCAATTTTATGGATCTTAATCACTTAGGAAAGTGAGACAATCGAAATAATAGTGAGCAAAATAACAACGAACACTACAATCACCAATAAAAATAATTACATAAATATATATATATATATATATATATATATATATATATATATATATATGATCCGTTGGGTCACAACCACTACCATAATTTATTCTACTTTGATTTCATTCGAAAATTCATAAACTGACATATCTGTTAAGATTTTGTTCTTGCATAACTAAAAATAATATGTATCTTTATTTATGTTATCCTTGTCGCTGTTATTATTATTATTATTATATAGATGTATTATTATTGTTTATTATCTCTATATAGAACTAAGAAGGCTTATTACTTTTCTATCTAATTTGCATACATGTGTGTGGTATGTACAGACGCACGTCAGTAAATTAGCTGGACATGTTCAGAAAAGAAAGTCATTCTTTCTCTAAATGCTCAAAGTGACATTAAAAAATATTAGAGAGTGCTTAAATCAACGTAGAGTGATTGAGGGCGAGAAAAATACATAGATAGCTAAGAGAGAGAGAGAGAGATGAGTGGCTTGTTCAATTAATTATAAATTACGGCTTATTAGAAGAATTAAAATAGAGTTTTATTTTAAACATAACTCAATCCCAGGACTAAAGTATATTTTAGAATATATTTCGTGTTATGAAAGTATATAGAAAAAAATCTTAGCGAAACAAACATTGATTAACTCACATTTAGTATAATAATCGATATTAATTTGTTGTAGTTTCATTTGTTTTTAACAAAACTGTGTTTTTCTTACATGGTTTTGTGAATGTCTTCTGTAATATAATGATCTAAATGTCCAATGCATTTTTTATGTACTTTAAACTTTGAAATGATAGTGTAATGAATAAGTTTTATTAATAGTAATGAATGTGTATAGTAAGTCAGAGTATGCTTGAAAAAGCTTTATTCTACCACCGGGATCGAGTCTCTGCGAGAACAATGGTCGTCTAATAGTAAAAGTGAACAAAGAGACAATAAAGAGGAACACTTACCAGCTGAAAAGAGAATGAGATGCTTTGCATGTCGTGACTGCCCATCCGTCAGAATAAAAACTGACTTCTCTTCACAATCAATGAGTTTCTTATAAATTCCAATAGTAAGCAAAATTTTTCATCAAAATGAAATCTGTTTATCTGCTGAGAAACTTAGATTTCAACCAAACTAGGCATGTCAACCTTGAAGGCAAGCCCGGATTTATACACGTGCTAAGAACCAGAGTTCCCCAGATTAATGTGATAGGGATCAGATTGATAAGGAGGCTAACTGGATGGGGAGTTGGGCAACAAGATGTTTGTTAGCATTACATTTAAATTTCTGCATGTTGTTACGGTCACGGAAACAGAGACCAGAAAGGAAATTCCAAACGCAAGCGGTCGAAGGAAAGAAGCTTTTAGAGTAGAAAATATTCCAGGATCTAGTGACCTCTAACATGGATGGCGTGTGATTTTGTTGTTGTCATGGTCAGTTGCCTTGCTGGCATCTAGGTTCTTGATAAGTTTGGCAACATTCCGGACAGATGGGGTCTGACAGTGGATCGTCGGGGGTATTTACATTGATGGTGTACAAGCGCAGTAAGTTCATTGTTGCACATACTTTGGGAATACTTGTAAAGCAAGCACATGGATGTAACACTGTGGCGATGCAACAGGGGTTGGAGCTCAGCAGACAGTGCGGGACATATTAGATGAGAATCTTTTTTGCAATCTGTTCAAGAGGGAAAGTCTAGTGGTTGGTGCACCAGCCCAGATGTGGCAACAATACTCCATGCATGGGCGAATGGTGGCTTTACAGAGATATAGGTGTGAGATTTTTTCTAGCTTGGTAAAGGGAATCTACCTTCTTCATGGCAGAGAAGCCAAGTTGTGCTTCCAAATTCTATTCATACCAAAATATAATGCATAAATTCCATGTTTACAAATGTTGCTAGTTGTGATAAATAATAATAAAATGAATCCTATTTTCTCTTGGTGCATCTATTACTAATAGTGAATATAGAAAGTAGTTAAAAATTTGGTATCTGTCTGAATCCGAGACTATACTATTACTATTTTTTAATACTTCACTTTACTATACTATTTAAAACTAATGTGCTATCTTTCAATGCTAAATTTGTGGAGTGTAGAGGGAAGGGGTGTAGTATCTGTTCTGTTGTCATGATACCATCCTCCCAGGAATTACTTCCTCCTTTTACGGGGGGGGGGGATAAGGGATATTGTAGTCTCTGTTCTGTTGTCATGAAACCATCATGCCTGGCATTATCTCAACCTTTCTTGGTGGAGTAGAGTAGTATCTGTTCTGTGATCATGATACCATCCTCCTAGATATTAGCTTCTCCTGGGGGGATAATTAGTGTAGTATCTGTTCTGTTGTCATGAGACCATTCTCCAAAGCATTACTTTCTCCTTTGGCGTATATATATTCGTTCATTTTATATACTAGCAAACCTATGCCCTCCTCTGGTCGCATATTTTTGCTAGTCTAAGTAATATAATTGGGTTTATTTTATTTTTTCACTTAAGAATTTTTTTTTATACTGATGAATCATCACTTATTAAGGCCAAAGGCTACTCAAGGATAAGGGTTAATAAGATAGTCAGTTGGATGATGAACAATATTATGAGAGGATTTGAAACGATGGGTGGAATGGGCAGAATTTTATTATTAAAGAGGACCGCTCGACAAGTATTTGTTAACATTAGACTTGAAAACAACCTAGCTATGACTGAAATACGCGATATGTCAAGGGTGTTTCATGACAAATGTAGTGCCATTCAAGCAAATGCTTTTGGAGCCTATCAGTGAGCATCAGGAAGATAAACAAAATTGCAAACAAATTGCCTCTACAGATATTTAATTAAAAAAATGAGGCCAGAGCAACTTAGAACATTTTTAGGACAAAGCTTCCCTATGTACCCCCTCTCCGCTCCTTCCTTGTAAAAATGTTGTTTTGTACTACTGTGCATAACTTTTGGAAATCAAAGTTATTTAAATAAATTCTAAAGAATAATGAATATAGAAAATAGTTAAAAATGATAAGGGGGGGGGTAATTTTGATGAGTTGTCTCCCCTTGACCGTTTAAACTAAATTTAAAGAAAGCTATTGCAGATGCTTTTAGAAAATCCAATATAAAGAAATGAGAGTTTCAAACAAAAAAATAATAATAATTGTACGAAATTAAAAAGAGTTATTTTTTAATAATAATTTAATGGGTAATAATTTAATGGGTAATAATTTAACGGGTAACAATTTAATAAGTTTTCTGAGATTTTATTAAGATACTTTTGGATTCATTTGATACATTTCTTCTTGGGCATCTTAAAATAACTCTTTGTGTACATCATTGCTTTTTTTTCACCACTTATCAAGGTGAAAAGCCACTCGAGGATAAACATTAATGAGATGGCTGGATTGTCAGTTGAATGATGAAGAATATTATGAGAAGATTGAAAATGATGAATGGAATGAACAACATTTTATTACTCGTGAAGACGGTTTCTAACAAGTATTTGTCGACATTGGATATTAAGACGCCCATGTTGTATTCTGCAAGGAAAATGTTCCACGGATGGGAAGTTATTGGAAAGAAACTCTGTTCATGGAAATTTCGTTTGATGTTAGGCAGATGGCGGAAGAAAGTAAAGTTCTTTGCAGTGGTGGTAACAAGACGAGTGTGATGATAAATGCTTGCATTTACCCAGTTCAAAGTGTCTGCGGTGTCTAGGAGCAATTTGCAAGAGTTGTAAGGTGTATGACCGGGTTCGGGATTTCATGCGAGGTGACCTATCTGCTTAAAAAGGTGGAGTACAACAACAGTGGGACAGAGAACGTTTGCAGTTAGAAGCAAGTGTACACATCGAAAGATAGTGAGAGCGAAAATGTTGTTCGTGAAATTATCAGGTGAAAGGGAAAAATCTAGATCAAGAGGAAAACTGGTTGACGAACGAGAACGAGTTCTTGCTGTGAATGTCTTAAAAGGAGGAACCACTTATTGTAGCCATAACATATCAAATATAACATTTTTTTTAAATTGAATAGAATTATATTTGAAAATTCCTTACTTTCCTAGATGTAGTGTCGTACATTTGGAAACGACAACAAGTGTATCTTAATTACCTCCCTTATATTCTGTAGTTATCTCCCTTGTATATTTCCCTTGCTATATAAATAAATGTTTACGTGGATTTCGTCCTCTTACGAACGAAGCGATCGGAAGCACACATCAACTATGTCTCTCTTATTTATTCTGCGTTCTTGCTTGCATTGTTATGTATATGAAACTATTACTTCGCGAGCCGAATACTAATGGATTCACATAACAATCGACAAGCAGCAACGCTACACTAGATAACCTACTTATAAGAATGGATAGCAAACTACAACAAAAAGTTTACAGAAATCTAAGAGAGAAAATGTATCTTAAAATTCATCATCCCATAAAGCTAATATATATATGGTAATTTGAATTATTAAAATAATAGTAAGCAGTTGGAATGCCATACAATGCCATTTAGTTCTATTAACTTTTTTTCAATGTAATTTTCGAAGCTATACTTCTTCATCAGAATTTCAAATAAAAATACATTAAAATAACTTTTTTATTGTTTTTCATCTCTGTTGAGGGTATTTTCATATATATATATATATATATATATATATATATATATATATATATATATATATATATACCAGTATAATAAGCAATAAATATAGCATTAGTTTTAAATTTTCATGCTTTTCTTTCTTTCTTTGGGTAGGTATGGTATGGTACAGTTTCCGTGACACCCCCTTAATGGTAAAGTTTTCAAAAAAGAAATAACGTTACTCTAACGTTACTCACTCTGTTGCCAAGATTATATACCAAGCACATACATATTCCTGACACTCACGCACACACCGATCTTTTTTAAAATGTATTACTTATTATAACTGAAAATTTGATGTAGAGCCATTTTTTCTCTATTACATTTTTTGTATCTAACTTATTTTAAAAGTTTTTTTTTTTGGGGGGGGGGGGGGGGAGGCTGAGAGTTTAGGTGGCCACACTCCCTTAATGGTTAAGTTTACAAAAGAAAATAATGCATCCATGTTACTCACTGTGTTGCTGAGAATATATATTAAAAAATTCATAATAATCGGTTCGTTAGTGTAGAAGTTCATCCTGTACAACAAAATATATATATATATATATATATTGTTACGTTCGGCCTTTGTTGGCACTATGGAAGCATACGCGTGACAATGATAATGAAAAAAAAATCTGGAAGTGGCTCACGGTCCCTTGGTTCCAAAATAATCAATAAAAGAATATGGGGGAAGGGGATGTTCCAGTTCAAGAGACCAGATATAGAGAGAAAAAGCAAACTAACAAGCGAGGAATAACACGAAACGACCAAGTTACAGTTTTAATACAATTATTTATTAAGATAAAAATACATGCGAGAAAAATGTAAAGAAAAAAACAAAGATAAGTTGGAATTTTAATAGTATTTCCGAAAGGCAAAGATTGCATTTAAACATGAAAACAATTTATGAGAGAAAATGGGTGGCTCCAGAATCCACAATCAGATTCCAAAGTTCAATAATACGAAAAGCATTAGTTTCTTTCTGAGTCAATATATATAAGAAAGTGAGTCCAGTAGGTATCAAGCATAGGGGTGTTTGAGTTCTGGGTAAAGGGTTTGGCATTACATAATCCTCAGTCTGGGTATCGAGTTGTAATCCCAGTGAATGGATTAAGGTAATACAGACATTGATTTGAGCTCCAGTATCGAGTTTGAAATTAACGTTGTTTCCGTTGATGTCCAGGTTCACTGTCCATGGATTGACTTGTCCGTCATGGTTGAGAGTGTTGATGGAGAGTGCAGTTGCTGCTTGGTTGTGGAAGGGTTGTACCTTGTGCTCAGAATCCTTAGTGGTGATCATGCCTAAGATGTCAGATGAATCCGGGATTAAATCCGAGTCTGAGGAGTATGCTTCTACTCGGCGGACTGTCCTTCGTGTTGATCTGTGTCACTTCTTCATTCCAACTGGAAACCCTTAACCGTTTGTGCACGTCGCCATCTTGTCTTCCAACAAAAACTAACTAAGGGGAGTCACTCTCAATGCTTTACCCTATATAAAGGAAGTGACTCAGAGACAACTTAAAGGGAGATAACTCAGAGACAACTTAAACACTTCGGGTATAGCAGCAGCTGGCAAAATATCCTTTGCGATTGCAGTTTGTGCATAGTTTGTGATATGCTGGGCACTGGTCACATGGGTGTGAACAACGCAGAATTTGTAGGAGTTGATCTGTCGTTGCTTGTCACGTGCTGGGTTCCATTTGTGTGAGTTCTGGTCAGGGGAAATTTCTCTCCTTTTGCATCTGTGTGTGATAGTTGCCACATCTGCATCATATCCCTCTGTACTTGCTAGTACCTTGGTCTGACTTTTCGTTTCTTCTGCTGCTTGACTGGCTTGGATTGCTTGATCCAGCATGATGTCATGCTCTCTCAACAGGTGTTCCCTGAGACAGAGATCGTTTGTCTCAATAATGAGAACGCCTTTAATTAAAGAATCTGTCAGGTGGAAAAATTAACGTTGATGACGGTGATGCAGTTATTATCTTGCTTTTGACGCCATGTTATATTCCCGTGCAAACGCACATGAAGATTTCTATCCAATATTATCTAGAGTGAAATAAAAGGAGACATTGATGTCTTGGCTGCTTACCAGATGCTAGATAAAGACCTTAATCCATTAATAGTTGTTTTGAGAAATCCATAATCAAAGGAAACAAGATGCATATGGATGGGCAAAACACGAGTGTGTCTGCTGTGTTTTTATTTTGTAGCTTCTTACAGGCAAATTAGCACTGGTCGGAAATATCCGCTGCAAGTTCATATATTATTATAACATATGCTATAAAAATTATAACTTCTGTGTAAACTTTAATATTAAAAAGTGTCAGTGTTAGAAGTCATAAAACAAAACACATGTTCTTCCTCAACATGCCAACTGGGTCGCAACTAACACATGTGAACAGAACCGTTACCGCAATTGTTAAACATTTACTAACCCAAGAACTCTTATCTATTCTTTCAACGTGGCCATACCATGGAAGTCTCCTGTTTTACACATATCTCCCTATGATGATGATGATGATCCTTGTTCTTATGAAGTAAATTCGTATATTGAAAGATTTGGTGAATGGTTTTATTTACCTCCTGGCAAGGAGGTTAAACATAAGGTCAGGTGGGGGGATTCGAATATTTTTTTTTCAACAAAATGTTGAGGACCAAAATGAAAAAAGTTTGTTTTCCACAGTAAAATGTTGTCACTTTCTTCAAAACTTTGTTTTCCAAAGTAAAATATTTGCCACTTACTTCAGATGTTTTTTTTTCCAAATTAAAATCTTGTCACTTTCTTGAAAAGTTTGTTTTCCAAATTAAAATATTTTCCACTTATTTTAGATGGTTGTTTTCCAAATTAAAATATTGTCACTTTCTTTAAAAGTTTGTTTTCCAAAGTAAATGTTGTCACTTTTTAAGAAGTTCAACACAGAAGGAAACGAGTTAAAATATATTTTTCTACTTTTTTTTATAAAAGAAATCTTCAATAAAAAAACATCCACAAAGCATTATTCATAATTAAAGTTTACAAAGTGTCCAAAAAGAATATTTTTTTCCGCAAGGTAGATAATGGAGCTGGAACCTGTTTACAGATCTGACCATCTAGACTTCCCTCTTCTCGGCAGACATAATCATTCACCATTAGCAACATGTGACTCAGATCGTATCTGAAGTAGAAAAAAATAAAAACAGCATTGTTGTTACTTCTGTTGTCTTTATAGCTGTCTTCAAGTTTTCTCAACAAGTTATGAACACATTTTGACAACATTGTTTTAAGGGTTATGTGATACTATAGAATGACCCAACCCTCCACAACCAGGACCACCAAGAGAAATAAGCTAGAAAATTTGTGCCAATAAAAAGACATTAAAGAAAGACATTAAAAGCGCTGAGCCCTTTGAATTACACAGACAAAGCGGCACCATGACAATTAGCTGTTAACAGCTTGAGGGTCAAGATAAAGAATTCGAGAAGATAAGAAATAAATTAGACATCTCAAGTTTCCGAAGAAAGTAAGCTGAGACAAAAACGGACGTTTCTGATTTCCGGGGTGGAAGTAGATATACTGAGGAAACACTGGCTGTTAGAAAAAGAATGATCATGGCGCGGGGCAGAGAAGGGTCATGAACAATGGAGTTAGTCTTAGCTGAGAATTGAAGGTGAGAGATGTAGAGACAAGGCCCTAAACACACACACAACATTGTATACAATGTCTGTATCTGTGTTGTTTTTATTAAAAGAAGATTATGAAGAAGAACCACAGCATATGCATTTGGGGTACGGTGCCAGTCAGAAGCTTTGGCATCAGTTTTACAGTTTAACCCAAACTGATTATCTCGAGCAAATCATTTTTGTAATGGATTATTTTTATTATCGGAGCTTTGACTCACTTTATACTTCCATTGCATGAAACTAAAACTAAATGTAGCCCACATTTGGTCACCTTATCACTTCCTCCCATGTTTTTCTTGGCATTCCCCTGTGACCTGAACCTGCTACCGCAACTGTTCTATATCTACTGGCCCAAGAACTCTCATCCATTCTGTCAATGTGACCATACCATCGAAGTCCCCTGTTTTGCACACATCTTCCTATACTGTCCAGATTTAATCGCCCTCTGAAGTCATCAGATCTAAGCCTGTCTTTTACAATCACGTAAACACATCCATCATATCATTTCTCTCCATGCAACGCATGTTCTCAAGACCCACTGATCAGCTGTGTCTCAAAATTCATAATGATCGGTTAATTAGTTTAGGAGTGAATCTTCTATATATAAACATATAAACATATTTAATTTTATATGGATAGAGATTTATAGCAATGTGGGAAGAGAGGGATTTCTCTTGCACCATTAAAATGCCATTTAACTTTAAACGATCACCCTGTGCACTGTATATTGGATTGGTTCATGAAGGGCATTAGTTCGTTGATGTGATCGCTTGCAGTATGTCTCAAATATAAATAAAAGCAAGTTTATTAGAATAAAATATTTCAACCTACTCCAGCTAAGTTGTAAGCCGCATGCCAAGTCATTAGTTTGTAGCGGTATACATTCGGCTTCTCAGGTTCGATTTCAATCAAGTATAATTTTAAATAATAACCTTGTGAAATCTAGGAATCCCTATATCATCTGTATAGTTTAAATGTGAATGGATGGGATTTAGCTGATTGTCGGGTTAGTCTAGTGTATTTACGTCAAGGAGGTACCAGAGTAGCAAGTTCATCGAAGCACATTCCATTGAAATACTTGTAAAAAAGCACAAGGATGCAACATTGTGGCAATGGGACAGGAGCTGAAATTTGGTAAATAGTCAGGGGCCTATTAGATTAGATACTCTTTTTTCGACTTTGTCTAAAAGAAAGAGACTAGTGAATAGTGCACCAGCCCAGATGTGACAATAATACTCTATGCATGGAGGATGATGGCTTTATAGAGATATAGGATACTGTCAGGTGTGAGAAGTTTTCTAGCACGGTAGAGGGAATCCACTTTCTTTGCAGCAGCCTAGACAATGTCTTCTATGTATTTGTTCCAATTCATGTTACCTGTGAATGTTAGGCCGAGAAATTTCAACATTGGACTCTCAAGTAAGGTGTGATTTGCCATGGCAATCGATGGTTGAAAAAGTTTCTTGTAGTTGTTGAAGGAAAGAAGCTTAGTCTTAGTAGCATTAAATGTTACCATCCATTTAAGACCCCATTCACCACAGACTTGAAGTCACTTTCTTTGGATATGTGTGCATCCGTTTTACCCACATGACGAAAGTAGAGCATGGTGTCATCAGCAAATATACTCATCTCAGACACAATGTCATCAGGGAGGTCGTTTATGAAAATCAAAAACAATAAATGTCCAAGGATCGATCCCTGAGGTACACCTGCATTTATGTCATGTTGTTTGGATGAACGGCAATCAAGGACAACCTGGATCTTTTTTTGGATAGGAAGGATCTAATTATATTTAATATTCGTCCAGTAATACCATATGAATTATTTTTTATGAGAATACCTTTATGCCAGATCTTGTCAAAGTCTTTAGATATATCAAGTGTTCCCGCCCTAACTTTACCTGCCTTGTCCAGTGTATGGAATATGCATTAGGCTGTATCCAGAAATTCTGAACATCAAATAAACAAGACCAAAAGTGGTCCCAAGCTTTCTGCATATTTGGACCAGTATCAGAATTAAACTCACAAAAAAAAAAGTTTTAAATAAATGCTTTTTACTTTTTACCACAATCGTTGAAAACTTTGCATAGGTTCTGGATGAACCAAGTTCCAGTCGTCGGATCTCGATAGGAACAGTAACCACTGCCTGTTGAACATGCCATTAAAAAGTCAGCGTCATCGGGAATCAATGCATCGAATTCTAAAAAATAAAAAATTAAATAGGAATTAAAGCTATGATTGTCTCACAAAAATTCATGGCAATCATTACTATTAAAGACCAGAATTCAACTAAAACTTATAAGTGAAATTTTTTAAAAAAAGCTAAGTTCTTAATTTTTTTATTTCTGAACTGTCTCTGTATTAAATAATCCATGTATTAACGTTGCGATGACTATTTAGTTAAACAATTTTTTCCAGGTTTTTGTTTCCTTTGCCTGTGCACAAATCTTTATTTGTCTGTCTTTTTTTCTTGCTAATATTCTGCGAGGTTTTAGAGGGGTCAACGCATTTGAGGCTGAACGAGAAAAAAGGGGGAGGGAATTCACTATCAAATGTAGTTAAAACGGAAGTTGTAGTCCCAACCAAATGCACTAGTCTGACGTAGTTAAAGAGCTACGAGATAAGACATATTTATTTCTGCCACCGACCGCGAATGGAGACCAGAATTCAACTAAAGCTTATAGGCGATGACTACTACTTAGTTAAACAATATTTTTTCCAGGTAGTTTGATCTGTAATGCAACTACTAAATTGCCTTTTATACTGTAACGTCATTGCTAAGTGCCCCCTCGTCGGATTACACAAAAGTAGATTAAACCCCCCTACACAGCATAATGGCCGGTGAAATGTCCCCACAGTGAATTTTGCTTATAATAGTGAGAGGGGAACTTATATTTAGTCCTTCATTATTTCTAGAAGGCAGTGGCAGACGTATTCTATATATATATATATATATATATATATATATATATATATATATTACTATTTCATGTATCCACATAAAATTTTATAAGGTGATATAATTTTTTATGTATCAATTTTCAGTATTTACTTCAACAGTGCTCGATACGTAAGTAGAGCTAGGTAGTAAGCAACGAACATATATTTATGGCAATTAAGCTACACAGAGGCTCCCGCGTTTCATCCCCGGGGGGAATCTCCATTTTAGCCTAAAGATTCCCCCCGGGGATGAAACGCGGGAGCCTCTGTGTAGCTTAATTTCCATAAATATATATTCATAGCTTACTATATATATATATATATATATATATATATATATATATATATATATATATATCATACTTGCAGGGGAACAGAAATACTCCACTAGTACACGGGCGCAGTGTATCACCTCTCAGTGTGTTGGGCCTGTAGACCTTGTCAGGCCATCCAACTAAGAGAAGTAAAACTCTGATAATAAAACGTTGCTACTAACCACTTATGTCCTGGCAGCAAACCGTTGTGGAGGAAGGTCTCATTAGTCCTGATCGACAACCTTCCTAGAGTTGGAAACTCAAACAAAATATTCAGTTTGCAAACCTAAAATTGCTTGAGGAGTAGATGGGCTCTGTCTATCGCTCGGCTTTTGCACTCCTTCTCTGTCTATTAGCGAGGTGCAGAGGTACCAGTGCTGGAACGCCTCAAAGCCACCCAGTGCCGAGCCTTGTTTCCTGACTAGGACAATGAATGCCACTTCTCTTTCTCTCTATCTGTGCAACTTGGGGAAAGTTTTTTGTCACTAAGTTTTACATGACTAGTTTGGGTCGCTCTTGTTCCGACAGGTTGAGAGTACAGGTTAGACAGCTTGTCTGGCTACTGTTTCCGACTGACAGGACAGGAACCCAAACACTTGGGTAGCGCTAAGAACGGCTGCTCCATCATCAGTTGTATAATACCGTATGTGCCATGCCGTGTATGGAAAGAGACCCTACAGTTATCTCCGGTGGGCTTTCCTGAGGCCACAACCCCCATGGACCAAGTCGTAACTAATGGACTGGTTGTGTGAGCTTATTGGCACCTAATAAAATCTCACTTTGTCCACTCAACTTTATATGAAAACAACCATGTCATTGCAAAATAAGAAAAATAAACCTAAACCAGACACCCAACACAAAACATCTTCGCCTCTGCCCTTGAAGCTCGCATTCACAAATATTGGGGGACTTAGAACCAACACAAACGACGTAAAAACTTTTCTCCTGACAAACTCCCCGGATATCCTAGCACTAAGTGAAACGAACCTTCAATCTTCAATCTCCTCTCACCACTTTGATATGACTGACTACCTCTCACTCTACCGTAAAGACTTTGACAAACATATGCATGGGCTAGGAGTTTATGTTCGGAACACCCTCCCCCTGACTAGAGAACATAGGCTAGAATCAGATGACCAAGCCTACATGTGCTTTAGATTGACTTTGCATCACAACGTTAGTTACTTATATTTCTTATACCGTTCACCTTCGACCAAGGACTGTACCCTGCTAAACTCTGTTTCTGAAAGCATAGATAGAGCACTCTCACTCGACTCGAATGCCCAATTACATGTAAATGTCAATAATCGTGTTTTTCAGCATTTGTTTTTTTTATTTTCATTTTTTATCACCCCCCTCCCGCAACTTTCTTTCCTTGCTTACTCTTTCAACTTTTATACTCTTTCTCCTCCCAACTACTTTTTTCTTAATATTAAAACAAGACAAAAAATAAGCACCTGTTAATATATAAACTAGGAAATTCCATGGTGCTTTCTACATCAATCTGTAAATTTACTGTTAATAATAATAATATTCTTTTTGAAATATTAAATGTCTGTCAGAGTCAAGATTATTAAAAAAATGAATCTTTCTTTTTTTCTGTAAAAATAAACGACATTGTCAGCTAAATATTCTTTATTTATCTAAAATTGTAGCAATTTAATTCTTTTTAAAATATTCCTTGTCTTCGTAATGTAAAAATAATTGTCAGCTAAATAGTCTTTAGATCAATAAAACGAATGTCACTTTTTGAAATGTATTTATTTAAAATTGTACTGTTTTAGTTGATGTGTCGACATAATTTGATTTTGGAACAATTCATTTTAAAATGTATAAAGTCGGAATTGTTTACCTTAGCGACATCAGATTAATCGCCAATCACCATCTTTGCTGATCAGATGATTTCAATTTTTTAATGTGTGAAAGGTGATAACGTGCGTACGAACATGAAATGCCTTAGCGTATTATTACATAGACTATGAGTGAAAATTTTGCAGTTGCTTTATTCATAAATATAATAGTTAATAAAAAGTGTGTGTAACATTAATTTTAAAAGTTTCTCTCAGTCATGTTACTATTTTTGAACATACATCTCCCACCGACTCTCCCATTCTTTAGACATCGAGTGTTAACACAGACCCCACTATATCATTGTACCATCTTGAACATAACAGATACTACACTTAAAAATATTTATTTGGACAAAATATTAAAATTTACATTTGGAACAAATTAGGTACAAGGCCATCAAAAGTGTAGGGAAAATGTGAGTCGT
The DNA here is from genome assembly GCA_963556195.1 of Sepiola atlantica. NCBI lineage: Eukaryota > Metazoa > Mollusca > Cephalopoda > Sepiida > Sepiolidae > Sepiola > Sepiola atlantica. The sequence goes on from OY744516.1 coordinate 196,742,294, forward strand.
TGATCATTCTTGGTCAAAAATGATAAAATATGTCTATCCCACTCTTACCTGAAATCATCTTAGTCACCAAAATATCACATTTACTCTAGGGGGCCATCCTATTTAATATATCCCCAAATTAGTTTGAAATTTTTGTTTTTCATAAATATGGTTATATATATTCAATGGAGTATAGGGAGTGGGAGAAAGAAAAGCAAACACCGGTTAGTAAGACCCTCCCTGCCCACTGTTTCTCGGTTTGTTCACAATCGAAAACAAGCAAGTCAATCTCTAAATGGTATAAAGAGGTGTAGTGGTTCTCTACACAGACATCTTGCCAGACCGTGAACACCCTTTTGGCCGATGATCGTCGTAGTGGCAATAAAAAAAAGATGTCGGTCGAATTTCCTCCAGGTCGGGATGATGATGATAACTTCGTTGATTCTGTGAAGGTAAGGTTATTCAAGCAGAACAAATCAACAATGGAAATAATTCAATAACATCGGCGAAGTCTTTTTGTATGCAATAATTATTAACGAAGATAAAAGAATTATTTTTAAACGTTGAATTAAAGTCTATTGTATGGTAAATATCTTTTGGCTAAGGTATCTCGTCGTCTCTCTCTCTCTCTGCATGTGTGCGGATCCATTTACGATTGCAAGTTCTTAATTAAGTCATAAGTTGAACTAACTTGCCTAATTAAAACGATGGGGAGAATACTATAGCCAATGCACTCCGCCATCCAAACGAGAGGCTGAACACATGACCTTCCTCCTTCGGTGGTCGCCCAAGTCTGCCTGTGTCCTGTTTTCTCGTTCTAACCCAAAGTCCTTTCTCTTACCGAAAGAGTGTATTGTCACACCTTTTCTTTCTCAAACATATTTCTCTATATCCTTCTTCCTCTCTCGGGAGTGGGTGGTGTGCACGATACGGACAATTGGAATCTCTTTTTTAAAAAGTAATTACTCTCTTTCTCTCTCCCATCCCTTTCACTGTCTTTCTTCCTCTCTCGGAGTTGGGTGGTGCTTGGTGGTACGCGCGATACGAACAATTGGAATTCCTCTCTTAGACTTTATCTATATAGAAAACAATTATTCTTTTCCTCGCTGGGGGAGGAGGTCTCTGCCCTACTTAATAGTGACAGCTTTAAGATGGCTATCTTTGACATCAGCTCAGCCTGCCCGGCTAGTATAGTACTGACACGCCTGACAATATGTTTTTCTTGTTGATGTTTATTAGAATTTGGTGATTAAGATTCTGTTTAAACTTTTGTCCAGCTGTTCAAACTCATCGTCGTGCAAGACTTAAATGCTATTGACAATTTTACATGACTTTTCTTAGAAAACCTAGACAATGTGCCGCCATTTTCTCCCCTTGTTAGATGGTCGACTCGCGTTGAGTATATGTACTGGCCTTATATCTCTACTTTGTTTCTACGTAGGGTCTAGCATCATCACCAAGGTGCATACTAGTGCGCCTCTGGGGTACCCGATCCCCATCGGCCCCGATCGTTGCGTCATAATGGGAGTGGGATATAAGTGAGAGAAAAAAGAAAACGGGGGGTTAGAGTTTGAAGAATGGTCGGTGTCCTTCCAAGATAAATGAAATTTGGGAAAGGGCGAAGACAAAATATTTAAAGTGGGGAATTGGCATCTTGGAGGATTTCTTATTCCTTTTCGTACACACAAGCTTGCTACTTGTATCCACCTTTTTTTAAAAACCGAAGAATGTAATCTTTTTCTATCACATCTGATCTTGACCTTCAGCTGGTGGTTGAAGAATGTGATCATATCGTGATCACCAAAAGATTAAACTCAGATGCAATGTCCACACCACCATTTGTGCTACGGCCAGGATCGTGAGTAACACCATTCCTCTCTCCCTGTCTCACGCTGGCCCAATGTTGTCAATTACGTAGGATACATTTAACGGCAGAGGATGCTCGGGATCGATACGAGTTGTCACCTCGTTGACATACCCCCAGAACTGCCAAAGTTCACGAGCATGTTGCAGTGGGGACACTTGGGCAAATCCTCAATTCCTGAACTGTGTTGTATTGAGGGATAACGCCTTCCGGGCTAATCGCCAGGTCAGAGAGAAGTCAGAGTTGTTGAGATGACGCATACTCTGTGCCCAACTCCATTCGGAACAGATCTCAACTTCCAACCACTAAAAGCACTAAAACCACTCAACGAACGGATCGTCAGCTGCCTCCTCACTAATCCCCTTTTTATTCTGCCTTTTTAGACCAAGAAAAGTCACTGCACTGAGGAAGCTATTTGAGCACAACTCAGCACTCTCTGAAGAACTGTGATTCACTCCTCGGCCTAAGACAGTCCTTGACCGAATGGTCGAGAAGGAGGTCAGATAAAGCACTATTAATCAAAGTATTCCATGCAGATTCCTCTGTCAAAGTTTAACACCAGAAAAGCTAGTTTCCTGGCATGTCAATGACACATCAAGTCAGGCATACTCACACGGACAATGAATAAATACCTGTCTGATATACAAAGTTCCTCCCCTTGTCCCAGAGAAGCGAGGACAGAAGGCACTGGAGGACCTTTAGGTGATTCATAGAGAGGGGGAGTACAGCCAGTCTGTAAAGGATGAGAGGAAAAACATAAGTGGTGCATGCCTCAGCTCTACCCTTTAAGGAGAGTTTCCTTCAAAGCCAAGTGTTAACCAACGCTTCAACCTTTGATTGAATCTCCAACCAATTCCTCTTAAGCTGGATTTGAACCGGGCCATCTGTCCAGCAGAAAGGAGCCAGAAGGTGGTCCCCCCGTTCCAGGCACCCAACCACAGGCCCATTAACTTGCTGCGGTTTATTTTGGCCCCTGTGATCGTTTCGCGACATGTGAATACCTCTGTCACCATCTGAATGTCTCGGAAGCACAACACTAAGACTGTGATGTCATCGACGAACGTGGACACCCTGGCTCGTGCTCCACCAGGCAAAGTGATTCAGTGTAGGACTAAACTTGCATCCCGGCAAGGTTAATTCTGTGACTTTGCGATAAGATTTTGGCCAAAATCTTTAACTCTGTGTTTAGCAGAGTAATGGGCCGGTAATCGTCTAGTTCCTCCACACCATGCCTGTCGCGCTTCTTCAGCAATGTGATCACTCTTGACTGGGGATAGAACTTTCATCAAACAAATGGTTGAACGTATTTTTCAGAATCAGTGCAAACATGTGCGACAGTTTCAAATACAATTTGTACAGCAGATACTACACTTTGATCCTAGATTGAAGACCAAGAAAGTGTAATTTAGTTTAAGTTTCAAGTTCAAGACAACAGCGATATGAGATGAAATTTCTAAAATTACTTTTTGTACATTGCATCTTCAGTGATTGGGCGATCCCATCTTTTAAAAAGGGGAATATGGGTGATAACTTACATATGAACATGAAATTGCCATAGAATATTATTATAAAGATTTAAAAAGCAAAGAAAATTGAACTCACCTATCTTTACTCCGGACTGATTATCTGATCCTTGACAAGCTTGTATGAAAAATAGTTTTGGCTTTCCAGTTAAGCTTTTACAGTTCGAAGGTTTGAATGGCAACTTTAAGTCGTTATAAGTCAAAGCTTTGCCATCCACTCCAGAAACCATGCCTTCATTGCCATGTGAAAGAATGCAGCAGACAAAGCAGTCATATTTTTCGTGATCCTTCGAAGCGACTTTATAAAGTTTTTTTTTCATTTTAGTTTTGCTAAGATTTTCACACACGATTATTTCAAAGTGAAAACTTGTAAAAACTTTCACTAATTCATCTTGAAATAAAAAAATAAAAAATAAAAGATAGTGTAGAAGTACAACAACCAACAAAACAAAAACAAACATTTGCTAAGCAGCTCTATAAGAGGCTCTGTCTGTCACGCTAAAGTTTGAAATAACATTTTAAAATTTATCCATGTACCTTTATAAAATACTCTGTCTGTCCGTCTGTCTGCTATGCTTAACTTTGAAAATAGCATTTTTAGATTTGTCCATGTACCTCTATAAAAGTCCCTGTCCGTCTGTCTGTCATGGTTAACTTCGAAAAATAGCTGTTAAATTTAACAGACTGTATCTTGCCTATTATCTCCCTTGATCAAAACAGCATTTTTGGAAAGCAGTGTTATCTGCCATTACGTTCAGCAGCTGAGAATGGAAAAACATTTTTAATGGATGTTCAGTCAGCGACTACAATTAAATACGTCCTCATTTTGAAAATAATTTCTTTTCAGTTGTATTTATATAATAAATAATTATTGTTGATCGACACAGAATGGTTTTTGTCCAAGTTATTTCTTCATATTTGTGTCTTACCACTCACAAAAGACTACTTTATTTTAATAGCATTTTTAGATGTGTCCACATACTTCTATAAAAGGTCTTGTCTGTGCATCTGCCATGGTTAACTTTGAAAATAGTATTTTTAGATTTGTTCACATATCTCTATGAAAGGCCTTTTCTGTCTGTCAGCCATGCTTACCTTTGAAAAATAGCATTTTTAGATTTGTCCACGTATCTTTATAAAAAGGTCATGTCTGTCTGTCCGTCTGTCATGTTTAACTTTGAAAAATAGCACTTTTAGATTTGTCCAAATATCTTTATAAAAAGGCCCGGTCTGTATGTCTGTCTGCCCGCCTCACTTTGAGTTTATAACATATTTGAATTTTATGGACATCCGGTGTAAATTTTTTTTTTTAAGATATTTCACCCCAAACAAGGCAGGCCGCCACTGTAGATGTAAGGGGTTACTGAGAATTAGGGTGTAGGTTTTGGGTGTCATCTTAAGTTGGGAGCTGTGTAGCAAGATGTCTGTTTACATTAGTTTTAAACCTCTGCATATCGGTACAGTCCAAGAAACAGGGAGCAGGGAGGGAGTTCCAGAGGCCAGCAGCACGAGGAAAGAAGCTGTGGGGACCTCCACAGTGAATGGATGGGATTTTGCTGATTGCTGAGTTGGTCTAGTGTATTTACGTCTAGGGGCCCCAGAGCAGCAAGTTCATCGGAGCACAATCCAATAAAGTATTTGTAAAACAAGCACAAAGATGCAACATTGCGGCAATGGAACAGGGGCTAGAGCTTGATGGATAGTGAGGAACCTATTAAGTTGGCAACTCTTTTTGGACCTTGTCTAAGAAGGAGAGACTAGTCGATGATGCACCAGCCCAGATGTGGCAACAATACTCCATGCATGGGCAGATGATGGCTTTGTAGAGATACAGGATATGTCAGGTGTGAGGAGTTTACTAGCACTATAGAGGGAGCCCACCTTCTTTTCTGCAAAATTGGCAATGTCTTCAATGTATTTGTTCCAATTCATGTTACCTGTGAAGGTTAGGCCGAGGAGTTTGAATGTTGAACTCTCAGGTAGGATGTTATTTGCCAATCAGTGGTTGAAGAGTTTTCTTGTAGTTGTTGAATGAAAGGAGCTTGTCTTTCCGACATTAAAAGTTACCAACCATTTATGACCCCAATCCACTACAACCTGGATGTCATTTTCTAGGGATTCAGCTATTGATCGGATGTAGTTGCGTCCGTTTTGCCGACATGACGAGAGTAAAGCGTGGTGTCGTCAGCAAATATACCTATTTCAGACTCAATCATATCAGGGAAGTCGTTTATGAAAATCAGGAACAATAAAGGTCCAAGGATCGATTCCTGAGGTACACTAGCATTCATGTCACGTTGCTTAGATGAACAGCCATCGAGGACAACCTGGATCTTTCTTTTGGTTAGGATGGATCTAATTATATTAAATATTTGCCCAGTAATACCATATGAGCGTATTTTTAGGAGAAACCCTTCATGCCAGACCTTGTCAAAGGCCTTGGATATATCAAGCGCTACTGCCCTAGCTTCACCTGCTTTGTCCAGTGTATGATATATGCGTTCAGAGATGACTGTTAAGATGTCCACAGTAGATCGTGCTTGTCTAAATCCATACTGGCAGCCAGAAAGAATTTTAGAATTAACTAAGTGTCGGACTATCGCTAGATTGATTAAGGATTCAAAGATTTTAGCAAAGAACGAGAGTAGGCTGATTGGGTGGTAGTTCTGAGGATCAGTTCTATTCACAGAATTCTTGTAGACTGGTACCACAGAGGCAATTTTTCAGCTATTGCGGAAGCAAGATTCAGCTAGGCATTTATTGTATAGTTTGGAGAGGACAGGGGCCAGTTCAGCAGAGCATTTCTTTATTACTATTGCAGGTATAAGATCAGGCATACGAGCTTTGGAGGTGTCAAGGTTTTTTATGATGTCTCTGACCTGGGATGGAGTGATGACCAGGTTTTCAAGTGTGGCTTCAGTCCACAATGGGAATTTAGGGAGGGGGTGGTTTGCCGAGTCCAAAGTAGAGTTTGAGGCAAACGTTGGGCAAGTAGTTCAGCCTTATCAGTTGCCGTGCAAACGATATCATTGTGGCTTGATAGTGGGGGAATCGTTGATTGACCATTGTTCACCACACTATTATAGATTTTCCAGAAATCACGAGTACCTAGTTTTTGTAACTGAATGCGTTTTTTGTTATCTCTGTATACCTTCTTTTAGCTTCACCTATCACTACTTTGCAATCATTTCTTGCCTCTATAAATTTCTGTCTATTAGCAGATGACTTATGGCGGCCGAATCTATGGAATGCTTGCTGCCTCTCAGCAGTGGCAGCTGCACATTTCAAGGTGAACCATTGAGGAGAGTGGGGCTTGCTGGAGAATTTTTGCATGGGGACATAGGCTTCAATGCCTGCTTTAACCAATTCGGTTAACTCATTTGCACATTGATCAGCAGGGAGTGAGAAGGTTTCTCTCCATGAGGCTTCGTTGATGTGATCTCTGATGGTCAAAATCAGCCTGCTCGTAGTATCTCATTGTTTTGAGCAACGGCTCATCAGCTTTTGGACAGGTTTTTAGGGTGATATAAATCATTACCACAATGTGATCAGCATTCCCGAGCGGGCTATGGGCTTTCGTCACTCAAGCCTTGGGCAGCGAGGTCAAGAACAGGTCTAGAAGTGAGGCTTGCTGGTCTACTCAATCAGGGATGCGAGTCGGGAAATCGAATCTGAGAGAGGGAGTGAGCTAAGTAGAAATTATACGTGGAGTTGCCGGCTGCGTCTGTATAGCTGGAGAATCCCAACCAGTCATGGTGGTGTGTATTAAAATCCCCAAATACATGTATCCGGGCATTCGAGTCGAGTGAGAGTGCACTACCTATGCTTTCAGAGACATAGTTTAGCAGGGTACAGTCCTTGGTCGAAGGTGAACGGTATAAGAAATATAAGTAACTAACGCTGTGATGTAAGGTCAATCTAAAGCACATGTAGTCTTGGTCATCTGTTTCTAAGTTATGTTCTCTAGTCAAGGGGAGTGTTCCGAACATAAACTCTTAGCCCGTGCATATGTTTGTCAGAGTCTTTACGGTAGAGTGGGAGGTAATCAGTCATGTCAAAGTGGTGAGAGGAGATTGAGGATTGAAGGTTCGTTTCACTTAGTGCTAGGATATCCGGGGAGTTTGTCGGGAGAAAGGTTTCTATGTCGTCGATGTTAGTTCTAAGTCCCTCAATATTTGTGAATGCGAGCCTCAAGGGCAGAGGTGAAGAGGTTTTATGTTAGGTTTTATGTTTTATTTGGTAATCTGATTCATTAGGGTGTTGAGCTGGAAGGGGAAGAAACAAAAAAATTGGCGTTGCAAGGAAATACATTAAAACAAATATAGGTTTCATTATATTATTGAGGCA